>JARQOC010000002.1:469506538-470106538 GCA_033576535.1 Allobates femoralis | reverse complement strand
TCTTCAGTTACGAAATGGCATCTGCAACCTATTCCAGCCAAAACAATTTAAAAGTTGCTCCTTCCCTTCTGAGCCCTGCCGAGTGTCCAGACAATAATTTGGGGTATCAGAACACGTTATATGGCACATTTTCTATTGTTACCCTTGTAAAAATAAAAAAAAGTTAGGGTCAAAGCAACATTTTTGTGGTAAAAATGTATTTTTTTTTTCATATCTGGCTCAATGTTATAAAAAACTTGTGTTGTACCTGTGGGTTTAAGGTGGTCACCACACATCTAGATATATTTTTTGAGGGATGTAGTTTAAAAAATGGGGTCACTTGAGGTGGTCTTCCACTATTTAGGCACATGGGAGGCTCTGAAAACACGACTAGTTGTCCGCAATCTATTCCAGTCAATTTTGCACTACAAAATTCAAACAGTGCCCTTTACTTTCCGAGCCCTGCCATGTGCCCAAACATCAGTTTTCCACAACATATGGGGTATCAGTGAACTCAGAAGAAATTTCAACAAATTTTATCGCTCTTTTCTCCATTTACCTGTGTGAAAATGAAAAAATTGGAACTACAGCAATATTTTTCTGGGAAAAAAGTAAAATTTTACATTTTTTTGCTTCCAGGTTGCTTTAATCCTGTGAAATTTTTAAATTAAAATTTTTTAAAAGGGTGCAGTTTTTAAATTGTGTAAATTTTGGGTATATTCGGTCACATTGGCCCCTCAAAGTCACCTCAAATGTGATCTGATCTCTAGAAATATAGGTTTTGTAAATTTTGTTGGAAAAATGAGAAATTGCTGGGAAATTAGGGATGAGCGAGTACTCAAATATTCAGACTCTTTAGACTCGTAAGAGTAGGTCTCGATACTCGGTATTCGTTATGAGTATAGCGAGTCCTATTTAAGTCAATGGTGAAGCGAGTATTGCGATTAATTCCTCTGTTGCTGGACCCTATAAAAAGGTCTGGCAGCAGAGGAAAAACCTGCAGTTCCCTAATTAATTGTTTAGAAGCCGGCAGTAAAAAGCCGTAAGCTGTAAATTCAAACCAGATTCTCCCGGATTGCCCTGGTCTGGTGCAATCCGGTACCATAGAGTCCCATGGTACGGGTGCCGGATTGCTCTGGACCGGGGCAATCCAGGAGAATTTGGTTTAGGGTACAATGCTAAAAATCGGTCAAAACAGGATTCACCCGGTCCGGTGCAATCCGGCGCACCGTAACATGGAACTCTATGGTACCGGACTGCACCGGACCGGGGCATTTCCTTGATTTACATTGGACTCCTTACTGTGCGAGTAATTGCTAGGAAACTCGCAGAGTAACGAGTAGCCCAAATACCCTACTATTCGGCGAGTAATGAATAGTAACGAGTAGACTCGTCCCTATGGGAAATATTTAACACTTCTATCTCCCTAACAAAAAAAGTTAAAAAAAATGTTGTTCATTAATGATTTTGTGTAACATATTTCTGTGGTTTAAGGGCATAAAAATAGAAAAATTGCTACATTTTCAATTTTTTTGTAAAATTTTTATATTTCATAAGTAAACAAATAATATTGAACCAAATTTACCACTAACATAAAGCACAATGTGTTACAAAAAGCATTCTCAGAATCGCTGCGAAATATTGCTTCGTAAATTGACACTGGTCAGAATTGTAACATTTGGCCTGGTCAGGAAGGTGAAAGCAGGCTTGGGGGTGAAGGGGTTAAAGGCCACCCCACATTCATACAGTAGTCGTCAAAGCAATCTATAGTGCTGTATGCTTTGCTTACATGTTTTACTCTGCCTTTCTCTTTTTAGTTCTTGAGGTTGACCCATTATATCCTCATCTTTATACTTTGGATTTAGAAGAAAAGGAGGCTCTTGACTGTGCACTTCATTTCAGTCCTAAGGAAGTAAGTTTTACAATGACTGTAGCCCCAAAATTGTTTTGCCACATGGGTCCATTTTGCTGAGATCTGAGATCAAATATGAATTTCAGAGGATGTAAAGCATAAACTCTGTGTGAATATTTGGGATGTATGTGCTTGCATTTTTCTCCAGTGTTGATGGCCCGGGTAGTGAAGGTATATGGCAAACTCAGGAGACATGTTCCCTTGCAACAGGATTGGGGATCAATCACATAACACATCAAAAGTTAAGGGGCATGATACATTAAGGCTACATTCACACACAGTGTTTTGCTGCGTTTTGTGAGGATTTGTTTTTGGTGCAGTTTCTGGATGAGAAATGGATCCTCCTTTTGCAAAAAGCATCACAAATTCATTATTTGTTTATGCTGCATTTTTGCTCCATTTTTGGGGGACATAGACAGACGCGTAGACAGACACTCAGACAGAGACACACATACATTTTCTTACCTTCCCCACAATCCCACGGTGACGTACTCATCCCGGGAGGCTGCAGACCTGTGAGTTGTCTGTTCTGTGCTTCTAGGACCTGACACTGCATCATGTGATGAGTCACATCCAGTCACATGGGTAGGTCCTACAAACACCAAACACATAACTCACAGGTACTGCAGCCTCCCGGGATGAGAACATCGCTGGAGGTCACCGTGGGATCGCTAAGAGGGTGAGTAATTTAAGAATTGACATTTTCATTCTTTGTGAGGATCTGATTTTGAGCCCAAAAGCAGATCCTCATAAAACATTCTGTCTGAATGACAAATCTTTAAATACATTGACTTTGCTGGGATTCTCAAAGTCACTGCATTTCACTGCAAAAACAGATCCACAAAAAACAAAGCAAAAACGCTGCGTGTGAATGTAACCTGAGACTGAATTTATACATGTTAGTTCTGAATGAGTGCGGCAAAGGAAGAAGAGACTATTCATTTAAAGGTGCATTCTACTTAATGAATCAGGCACATTTTACTAGTGGCGCAAACCTCACCAGAAACCTTAGGCTAGACAAGACTACTGGCACATGGTAAATCATGGCCTTTAATGAATTAGATGGGTGTTTCTTGCCACACTATGTTGGCAGAGCTGGCAGAGATTTGCATGAAAATGCCAAGTCGCTAAATTTTTGCTTAATTTTACATGGGGCAAATATCTTGCCACTCCTCAAGTGTTTTATGCCAGAAAACTGGTGTAAACACCTTGATGTATCATTCCTAGATATCTATAGTGGTCTACCTACAACTGTAGTACAAACTCCAGATTTTTAAATGGGTTCTGCAGTCTGAAGATCCCAAATATTCCATAAAGTAGGAAATGTAGACCATCATTCCAGAATTAGGAGACTTTGTATTGAATATCACAAGTGATTTAGTAGTGGCTGGTTAGCAAAATGATCTTACGTCAAGGGAGGTTTTAATTTATGCTTTAAAAATGTCTGACCTAAAGCCGCATATGCACTTCAGTGAGGAAGTCGACAAACTCTAATGATACCTAATAAAACAATCCTAAAAGTCATAATTGACTCTTTAACAAGCCTTTTAATATGACTTAGTTTTTGTGCCAGATGAGAACTTCAAACTGCAGATGCTGCGTTTCAGGGTTATTGCCCCTCATCAGTGCAGTGTGTGGGATTCTGATATGGCTATATGAGAGGCTAAGACAAAGCCTGGGGGAACAGCTATTCTCCTTGTGGAGAGTATTCTGCCAGCTGGCAGTGAGTAGACTTAATGTTGCGATGCTCCTCTAGCAAATTGCATATGCAAATTGTCACTTCAGTAGACAAACTCTAATGCCACCTGATAAAGGTAGCAATCCTAAAAGTCATAATTATAGAAATATGGGAGGACAGTGCTTCCAGGATCCGTAACTGCTTATCCATTAGGAAATTACTTGACACTATTTAGCGTGCAAACGATGGCTTTTTATTGCATCCTACGCATTTCGGGATCATATCCCATCTCCTTCCTCCTTCTGCCGCCTCAAACTCAAAAATATTTCCAGAATCCTTCCTTTCCTCAACCCTCATCCAGCATCACAACTGTGCTGGTTGTCATGGTGCTGGATGCGTGTTGAAGGCTGTGCTGGCTGTCATGGTGCTGGATGAGGGTTGAGAGGCTGTGCTGGTTGTCATGGTGCTGGATGCGTGTTGAAGGCTGTGCTGGCTGTCATGGTGCTGGATGAGGGTTGAGAGGCTGTGCTGGTTGTCATGTGTCAGATGAGGGTTGAGGGCTGTGCTGGCTGTCATGGCGCTGGATGAGGGTTGAGAAGGCTGTGCTGGTTGTTTGGTGCTGGATGAGGGTTGAGAAGGCCTTGCTAGTTATCATTATGCTGGATGAGGGTTGAGAAGGCTGTGCTGGCTGTCATGGTGCTGGATGAGGGTTGAGAGGCTGTGCTGGTTGTCATGGTGCTGGATGAGGGTTGAAGGTTGTGCTGGCTGTCATGGTGCTGGATGAGGGTTGAGAGGCTGTGCTGGTTGTTATGGTGCTGGATGATAGTTGAGAAGGCCTTGCTGGTTGTCATTATGCTGGATGATGGTTGAGAAGGCTGTGCTGGTTGTCCTTATGCTGATGAGGGTTGAGAAGGCTGTGCTGGTTGTTATGGTGCTGGATGAGGGTTAAGAAGGCTGTGCTGGTTGTCATTATGCTGGATGAGGGTTGAGAAGGCTGTGCTGGTGGTCATTATGCTGGATGAGGTTGAGAAGGCTGTGCAGGTGGTCATTATGCTGGATGAGGTTGAGAGGCTGTGCAGGTGGTCATTATGCTGATGAGGGTTGAGAAGGCTGTGTCGGTTGTCATGGTGCTGGATGAGGGTTGAGGGCTTTGCTGGCTGTCATGGTGCTGGATGAGGGTTCAGAAGGCTGTGCTGGTTGTCATGGTGCTGGATGAGGGTTTAGGAAAGGAAGGATTCTGGAAATATTTTTGAGTTGGAGGCGGCAGCAGGAGGAAGGTGTCGGGATATGACTCCGACATTAGTGGGATGTACTAAAAAGCCATTGTTTGCACGCTATTTCATGTCAAGTCATTTCCTAAAGGATAAGCAGCGCGGATCCTGAAAGCACTGTCCTCCCCTATTTCTACAAATGATCACCACCGTCCACCAGTACGAGTGGAGTGCTGGATCCTGCAGCAGCTTTATCATACATATATACTGGTTGCGGGTGACACAACCGTCCCAGGTGAGCAGCGACAAATAGCCTGCATAGCTCCTCTGTTTAAAAGATAAGACCCTATTTGCGCTTTCTTTCCTTTCTAGCTCTTTTCTTAAAAGTAATAATTGACTTTTTAACAAACTTTTTAAGCCTAAAGCTGGACACTGTAGAAAGGTATTACCTTGAACCCCACCAGACTAGCATGATTGTATTTTCATTAGAATAGGTGAGAAAGTCTCATGAGAACTATGTTTTGATTCCTATTCTTGATTGACAACAGATTTTTACATAAAACAGTCAGGAATGTGAATTTCCACCATTGTTTCCCCCATGTGTGTTGCTGGTGTAGAGCTTTGATATCACCTTGTACATTAGATGGTTGACCCATTGCAGATTTGGCTAACATGTACATATTAAACATGGCAGCTTCACCTTTTCTTCATATGTGTCATTGATTAGTTAAATTGTGATAATAACATCAACTTATGACAAATATATTGTTAATTATGTGTATTATCTATTACAGTTGTGCTAAACAGGACTTGCTAGAGAAGTGTCATATCTCGTTTAGTTTTTATTATCTCTTTTAATTCAGTTTAGCCAAAAATCACCTTTCGGTTTGCAGCCAAAGTGTCATAACCGCACACTGCATCTAGGATTACTTCCCATCCACAAGCAATTACAGGCCTGCATTAAGAATGTGTTTAATGTGTCACTAATTAGTTTACATATCATGCAAATTACTTTGTGGAAAGTAAGCAGCCCATGCCTGCAGCAGCACTTTGTGCCAGTTATTGATCCTGACTCTATATTTTAGTAATTATCCACACACAATACAGAATATTAATTGTAAATACAGCAGTCCAAAGAAGACAATGGAGGAGGTGCGTAAAAATTATACGGATAAACCGGTATTGTGGGCCAAAAAAACCAAAATAAAGCTGTCAATTCATAAAGATAAGCTCAAAAATGAAGATGTAATCTGATTGGATAGCATTTTTATATTAACTAACTCTTTATGAAACCGATAACATTTTGAAACACCTTGAAAATCTCAATATTTTTGTTCAACACAAAATGCGCTACAAATTTACAACTTTTGCCATTTTCACACCACCTCCTCCAAAGTGGGCAGATCATCAGCAAAATGGGTGGTGGTGGTGCCCACCCAGGCAATTCCTAAAAATTCATGCCATATGCCAGCATTTACAGTTCAGTACAGTTTAAAGATATATAGTAAGAAAGTTTTAGTCAAGTGTGGAAAAAAATGCTGCAAACTAAGAATCTTTTGAAAAATAGAAGTGTTAAGGTGCTTTCACACTGGCGGTTTTGAAAAAATGCGGCATATCCGGTCAAAAAAACGCATCTGCCGCATTTTCCAACTAACGGCAGCATTTGCAGCACACTTGCGGCAAGCCCCATGCATTGTCTATGGGTTTAGCGGTAAGTGTGCGGCAGACGCAGCAAGTGCGGTTGCGGCAGACGAGGCCGCAAAAAAATACACCGCCAGATGCATTTTTTTTGTCCGGATCCACCGGATCCGGGTAAATCCGCCAGTGTGAAAGCACCCTTAGGATGGTTTCACACTGCAGTTTTTTCCCTGATCAGGTTCGATCAGGTTTGTGTGTCAAAACCAGCAGAGTCTCCAAAACTCAGAACAGGTGTTAATCTTTCAATTATAGTTTTTCTCTGCAAGTTCCTCTCCTGGCTCCTCACCTGGTTTTGGCACACAAACCTGATCGAACCTGATCAGTAAAAAACTGCAGTGTGAAGCCAGCCTTAGGGCCGCTTCACACTGCGGCGTGATCCGGTCCAGGGCTGTCCGGGATGACCCAGACAGCCGCGGACCGGATCAGCACACAGGACTGGGGGGCTGATTTGCCGTCCGGTCCGGTGTGCAGCCGCACGCAGTTCCTGCTGCTGATAAGTCAGGACCGCGGAGAATCAGAATGGAAAGCAATCAAAAAATGTTATGTGCCTGAAAATAGTACCAATAGAATCATCAGCTCGTCGTACAAAAAACAACCCCACACATGACTGTTGACATTTTAGGTGACTGTAGCTAAATGTTAAAAATTAATAAATCTGATATTATGGTAATCACTCTGACCTGGGGAATAAAACCATCTAATCACTTATATCAAACATTGAAAGGCATAAAAAGTAAATAGAATTAATTCTTGGTCTGATGTTGATTTGATCTTTCTCCCTCCCAAAGATCACAGTAAGGCTTGGCTCACATTTATCCTGCTGTCTACGCTGAACACTTACATCAGTGTTTACATGGAAATACATGATTCAGACAACAACTCTGACAGAACATTTAATATAATAAGGAGGAAGTCGATTTGGACTCCATCTGGCCCATGATTGAGTGACATCCATCTTTTTAAGCGTGCAGTTGGTCATAGTTAAGCGTAGTTGGTCATAGTTTTGTGCACTTTGAAAATAAAGACACCATTGAACAGAAGCTAAAGTCCAGAGTGTCTCTGTTTCCTCATTATAGTGAATGATTTCCTCAAGCGTTTCATCTGAATCACAATATTTGGAGATTTAGATGGAAATTCCTGATGCAAGTCCTTGGTGTGGAGCACAGGATAAATGTGATTCAAATTGTAAGGTAACATCTTCCCAATAAAAGCTTCAACTCAATCCACAAAAAAAGTAAGTCCCCACTCAGATCCATCAACTGTCAATAGAAATATGGGGGGGGGCTCACAAGTTACTGGTATCCAAAGGCACTGGAAAAGTACTATGGCTCCTGGCCTCCCAAAAGGAATTCAATTATGGGCTCTCAAATCCAAATGTCCACCTCCCTTCTGAGCCACACAGTATGCAAATACCACATTCAGCGTCCACATGTTTGGCAATTCTTTAGTGATGAAAGCCCACTTAATTTACGGGATACGTGTCTCCAGTAGCACAAGCTGGGCACAATGTTTGGAACTACAACGTACTGGGCACTACAAAGTACAGGCATTACAACTGTATGGAGAAACACTGCACAGTGGGCTGTGAGGGTACATCATAGTTCTTGTGGTGCTTTATGGGGACAACCTACTACTCGGGGGACTATGTGGGGACATATTGCATGGATGGAGGTCTGTGGGGGGTTGTGATACTTGGTGGGTTCACATTACCTTATTGGGGGGACTTCACACTGTGTCTTGGCAGGAGCTTTAAAAGAGCATCAAACTGTGTGAAGCACATCATGCTTTTTGGAGAGCTTTGTGAGGACATGTTCCGTTTTTCAGGTTTTATGGGTACATTATACTGATTGAAGGGCCATGTGAGGACATCATACAGTTTGAGGTATCATTAGTGGCGTAACAACCGCGGTCGCAGGGGTCACGAGTGCGACCAGGTCTGGAGGTACAGGGGCCTGGTGCCCACCGACCCCTGCGACTCCTGCGCCTGCTTTACATGGATGTACGTCCCTGAGGACGCACATCCATGTCACTGTACGGCGGTCTGCCCGGACAGTCCCCAGGTGGCTGATCACAGCCGCTGGAGGACTGGCAGACATTGCAGCTTTAAAATTCCCGCGGCCGCTGCGTGCTGCACTGTGATGAGGTCATGTAACATCATCACAGTAGGGACACAGCTGCCGGCGGGAACGGTGGGCAGTGTGACTGTGTGTGGGGGGGCTGTACATAGGGGCAGTGTGACTGGGTGTGTCTGGGGGCTGTACAGGGGGCAGTGTGACTGGGTGTGTTGGGGGGAGGGCTGTACAGAAGGCAGTGTGACTGGGTAAGTAGGGCAGGTTGTACAGGGGGCAGTGTGTCTGTGTGGGGACGATGTATGCTATATGGAGGGCTATGAGGCTGCATTATTGCGTTATAGTATATGAAGGGCTGTGACACTGCATTATATTATCTGGAGTGCTGTGACGCTGCATTATATTATTTGGAGGGCTAAGACGCTGCATTACATGATATGAAGGGCTGTGACACTGCATTATAGTATATGGAGGGCTATGATGCTACATTATATTATATGAATTGCTGTGATGCTGAATTATATTATCTGGAGTGCTGTGACGCTGCATTATATTATTTGGAGGGCTATGAGGCTGCATTATATTACATGGAGGGCTATGAGTCTGCAATATATTATATGACAGGTTATGAGGCTGCATTATATTATATGGATGGCTATGAGGCTGCATTATTCTATGTGGAAGGATGTGAGGCTGCATTTTACTATATGGAGGGTTATGAGTCTGCATTATACTATATGAAGGGCTGTGAGGCTGTATTACACTATATGGAGGGCTGTGAGACTGCATTATACTATATGGAGTGCTGTGAGGCTGCATTATACTATATGAAGGGCTGTGAGGCTGTATTATACTATATAGAGGGCTGTGAGGCTGCATTATTCTATATGGAGGGCTGTGAGGCTCTATTATACTATATGGAGGGCAATGAGGCTGCATTATTCCATGTGGAAGGATATGAGGCTGCATTTTACTATATAGAGGGCTATGAGGTTGCGTTATACTATAATGGAGGACCATATATACAAGGATAAGGGCACATTCCAGGAAAAGGACCATATATACCAGGATGAGAGACATTAATACATAATGAAGGGGAGAGGGGTCAATTTGTGAGTCTTTATAGGATTTAGAACGTTATATGGGGCCCATACATCTGACCAATGTGGGCGTGGGGGAAAGGGGTGGGCCGGGTCTCTTCGGCCTCTAGTTACGCCACTGGGTATCATCATTCTTTGGGAGGGGGGCTTTTGTGGGGACATCATACTTTGAGGGACTGTGTGGAGGCATCATACCCCGTGGAGAGCTGTGTGGGGACATCATACTTTTTGAGGAGTCATTATACTGTTTAAGGGTGGTTTCTTTGTGGACATTGTACTATGTGGGAGAACTGTGGGGGAATCCTATTATGTTGAGAGCTGTTAATCCAGTTACTAAGGCTAAATATCAGGCACATTAGGACTTACTGGTTTTTACAAGCTTTAGAAAAAGCAGTAAATTATTATATGAGGTGCTACTGATAAGAACACGTTACAATAAGCTTATTGTATCATATAATAGCCATAGTAGCTAGTCAACCAACTTAATTCTGCTCAATATCATGTTATAAAATTAATGTAAAACACTAATAATAATATCAATAATAATAACAATAATAATAATAATATTGAGCATAATGAAGTCCGTCCAGCTCTCCACAACAGTTATGGTTTCTTAAGTGTCCCCATGGGAAAATTAATTGCCCATGCTTGCTATAGATTCATCTTAAATTTTCCACAATATGTTTCACTATTTATAATACACAATGTTGAAAACGCTTCCATTAACGCCCCCACAGGCTCGCATGTTAAAAATACATTGCAAAAGTGCAATGTGTTTGACGTTAGGCGTTTTTGCAAAAGCACCAAAAAACGCTGTCTGCAGCGTTTTTTGGTGCTTTTGCAAAAACGCATTCATTTTTTTAACATGGGAGTCTATGGGACCACATACGTTAACGCTAGCGCTAAAATTGAAAAAAAAAAAGTGCCATAAAAATGGCGAGGGAAAAACAGAATCCTTTAAAGCATCCTTCCAATGGATGCGAGGTCCCAAATGTGACCCTAGCCATAGTGTATTTAGTGATTAGTGCTTAGTTAAAGTGGTAAGCTCAGGTATGCCTCAATGTGTATATGACTTGTGTCTAATTTGTTATCCAGCTTTTCCCATGTAGAACAGCTATGCAAAGTTTTCATTTTCATTGCAGCAACATAAAACCCCTAAAAAGCAGATGAAATGGTTCAGTACTTGATGTTGCCCACGTCACACTGTTCGCTCATTACTCTGATATGCTGTGAAGTGTCTGTACTGATGTCTCCTGTGGTCCTGCCATGCTGTTTGTGAAGCTATCAGTGTGCGCTCCCATGAGACATGCCTAGTGCATTCATGGCAATGTGACTCTTCTTCTAGAACACAGAAATGATAAAAGATCAGCAGGAAAGTATCTTCTGTTCAAAGCATTATTATCACATCCAGCCTCTGACTCACACCCGCTACCTCTTAAATATTTAAGCCACACATTTCCATGCACTTCACGTGGCAGGATACAATACATTGTATTGCACTCAAAATTGCAATTATTATAATTTAACTATAATGAACCAAGGGAGGCACATTATCTCCTGGTGTAATGAACACACTATTACCGTATATGTTATTATCTCATTAGTATTTATAAGTAGCATCTTAACCTGTTAATGTCGCAATACTATTACTTTTTTATTGTCAATGGATCGGAAAATTCTGATTAGACAATTAACAAAGGTTGAATGTTAGAACTTCAGATAAGGTGTTATTCTAGAATAATTACAGCAGACGCTTGTTCATTAGGTATGATAATTGGCAAAATGTTGTATCTTGTTCTCGGATGACCTGATGGCTTCTTTTCATTTTTCATTTTCTTTTGAATTTTATTTTTGCATTTGTATTAAACAGAAGAGATACTTTTCATCGAATTTAAAGGAAACCTGTCATCACAATTTAACATGTTAAAGTAATATACCGTATATACTCGCGTATAAGCCGAGTTTTTCAGCCCAAGAATTGGGCTGAAAAGTACCCCCCTCGGCTTATACGCGAGTCATACGTCCCCCATGAGTATACAGCAGCCCAGCAGCCTCAGTAATCCAGGGCGCCCCCCCTTGCTCCGGAAACCTGTAAAGTAAAATCTTTATACTTATCACTGTCCTGTCGCCGCCGCTGCCAACATCGCGCTCACCCGGCTTCATCCGTCCGTCTTCTTCCGCTTCCTGTTCGGCGCAGGCAGACGTCATTGCCTGCGCCGAACAGGAAGCCGGAAGGAGACGGATGAAGCCGGGTGAGCGCGATGTCGGCAGCGGCGGGGACGGTGGCGACAGGACAGTGATAAGTATAAAGATTTTACTTTACAGGTTTCCGGAGCAAGGGGGGGGGGGACCTGGATTACTGAGGCTGCTGGGGCTGCTGTATACTACCACTGGGGCTGCTGTATACTACCGCTGGGGCTGCTGTATACTACCACCGTGGCTGCTGGGGCTGCTGTATACTACCACTGGGGCTGCTGGGGCTGCTGTATACTACCACTAGGGAGGCCTGTATACCACTGGGGGGGCCTGTATACCACACTGCTGGGGGCTGTATACCTGTGCTGGGGTCCACCCTCGGCTTATACACGAGTCAATAGGTTTTCCCAGATTTTGGGGGCAAAAGTAGGGGGGTCGGCTTATACACGGTCGGCTTATACATGAGTATATACGGTAATAATTGGCCCTGTTATACTTATTTAATAGATATCAGTAGTGCAGAAATTCGCCACCTGGTTCTTGTTTAATTCATTAGAAACGTTTTGTGCATCATAGTGGGACTGGGGGTAGGGTCTTTGGCTCTGCTGTGGCCCCTCTGCATTTGTACAAGCATCTTTCTTAAATTTCAGGCTAGCATCACACATACTTCGGCTGCCCTTGCACACATTCATATCCCTGGGGTCTTCAGCCAAATAGCACTTTGTGCATTGCATGCACACACTTACATTCATTAGTCTTCAGCAAAATGGCGCTGTGGTGGCGCATGCGTAAATGCTCATCTCAGCTCACCATTGAGCTGAGGCCTGAATTTGGTCATGCATTGCCTGTGATGGCATTTTGTTGAAGATCGTCAGATGTCAGTGTGTGAGTGTACCACCTGCGGTGTCATTTTGCTACAGAGCCTGGGTGACGAATGAGCACAAGTGCCACCTTTGCTGTGGATGGTGCTAATGCAACTTTTTCAAAAGATGCTTGTACAAACACAGAGGGCCTGCAGCAGAGCAAAGGGCCCTATCCATAATCCCACCCTGATGAATGAAAAGAATATTGCACCAAAACATCTATAATGGAAATGAAAAATTATGTGAGCTCACCCTTCTGTGTGAAGTCCTCCATGGGTCCATAGTGAGCCAGAAAACCGTGCAACTCCGAAAATGTTCTAATGTGGACAGAGAAGCTGATATGGAGTCCCTCAAGTGGGATCCCCGAGGTCTCCAGATCTTGCTTCAATTGTTGGACTAAGCCTGTTTGGCTGTAAAGTCAAGTAACTGACCGCACTATACTGCCATCTACTCACTGTCTGGAACACGATAAATGAATGAACTCACATGGGGATCACAGACGCTTCACAAATGCTACCACGGTTGTAGCAGGGAAAGTCTATAAATGAAAAAAGGGAAATCCAGCATCCAGAGATAATTTGTTTAAAACGTTTCAGTCTTTATTAACAACTTTAAAACAAATATATTTCTGTAGCAATGAACATCAGGGGCAGAAGTACCCAATTTGACACGTTTCGGGGAATAAAGCCTTAGTTGTGGATGAAATGTGTTTAATCCATGACTAAGACTTTATTCACCAAAACACATCAGATTTCAGCACATCATTGCTACAGAAATGGATTTGTTTTAAAGTTGTTAATAAATATTGAATCTTTTTAAACAAATTTTCAACGGGTGCTGGATTTCTCTTTTTAAATTTAAGAACTTCAATAATGAGATAATTAAAGCAAGTGATTATAATAAACTTTCAAATATTTGTCATAAGTGAAATCTGGAAGAAAACCTTTCAAAAATCTTCTAAAAGATGTCCCCACTAGTCAGTTTCTTAACCTGACATATGCTTGTTGTAAGGGAGATCCGTGTTCAGTTCCACACATGAATATGGCCATGTAAGACTGGGGGGCGGGGCCTACACAGCGTTCTCAGCTGATCAGTGTATCAGTTCACCTTAGGCAAAGGAAAATTCCAAACTTAAGATAGGAAGCCGGGCACTGACCTTTCTGAGGCTTCACGGAGGGGCACACACAATGGCGTCCAGGAATCCGGGGTTGCTCGGCACAGTCAAAGGCACCAATTTAAAACAGGAGATGCATCACTCATCCAGGTCCGGGTTGCTCTGCGGTTTTATTTATACAACCATGCGGATACAAGCAAGGGAGGTGGTGCAAGGGACTTGTACCTGTAGGAGCACAAGTGTGCGAAACGGTGACCATAGTCCCTTGCACCCCCTCCCTTGCTTGTATCCGCATGGTTGTATAAATAAAACTACAGAGCAACCCGGACCTGGATGAGTGTCGCATTAGGCAAAGGAAACTCCAGGCTGTCAGCATGCACAGATCGCAGTTCACTGATGACAACTGTGATCTTATCTGATGGCCCTGCTCCATGTTATTATCTGATAACACAGAGCAGAGCCAACAGATAAGATCAAAGCTGTTATCTGTGATCTGTGTGTGCTGACATCTTGGAGCTTCCTTTGCCGAAGGTATATTGATTCACTGATCAGCTATGAACGCTGTTTTGGCCTCACTTATATGGATATATTCATGTGTGTAACTGAAGACAGATCTCCCTTACAACCAGCATATGTCAGGTTTAGAAACAGTCTAGTGGGGATATGTTCTGGACGGTTTTGGGAAGGTTTTCCTGCAGCTTTCACTTATGAAGTCTATTTGAAAGTTTATTATAATCACTTGCTCTACATTATTATTAAATAGAAATGTAATTGACGGTTGCACTTTAATAATATAATGGTACATGAATGTTGCTGTCTCTGTTCACAGTGTAGTTTGCATTGCACATAGAAAGATCAAATAAATGTGTTATATATGCAAACATTATCGCATTCACATAGGTTATACAACTCGTTTTTTGGTTGGAAATCAAACTCTTCCGCAATGATTTTTCTACACATCAAAGGATCAAATGCACAGTTGCGTTCTTGTAATAATAATGTGGAAGAAACAAGTGGCAATCTTTTAGGAGCGCTGGGGCACTTGGGCAAAGATAACACACTCAGAGTGCTTGATTTGCAAACCTTTATTGCCCTTTACTTCCTACTACGCATTTCTTTCTGTGTTTATTACTTGTAATAATAATGAGACATCTCCATTTCTCTTTCCAGATTAAAATAGAAAGTTGAAAAACTTTAATGTCTACTAATGTTTTTTTCAAAGTGTTCACTAAAGGGGTTTTCCACTACCTGTACAAACCCTTTTCAAATGAAGTAGATCCCTTTCTAAAATAAAATATATATATATATATATATATATATATATTTATATATATATATATATGGATTTTTTATCTACTGTATCGCCCCCATTCCAGCATTGTCAGCTCTGGATCTACCAGGGCTTTTGTGACATTGTTATACACAGGTGCAGCAGCCAAATAGCGGGCACTAATTGACGACAGGGCTCATGTGTCATAGCTACATAATGCAAACCCCTGGAGATCCAGCATTAATATACCTGGAACAGCATCGAGTATATATATATTTTTTATTTTACAAGGGGACCATTTCATTTCAAAGGGAGTTTCCAGGTAGTGGACAACCCTTTAAAGGTCTAACCTTAAGTTTGTAATGTTAAATTTCAATATAGTTTCTCTTATTATTACAAAACAGCTATAATGTGATTATTGATACAATTTCAGCAGTTGCATTTTTCAGAATCTATGATGCAATTATATAGTTTTATAGTTTTTAAGGCTTAGGGAAGACTTAAGTCCATCGAATTCAACCTAGCCTAAAATGTTGATCCAGAGGATGGTGTCAGACACTAAGCTATATATTAGGGGCAAATTTCCTCTGTAATTCCACATATGGCAATCAGACTAGCTCCCGGGATCAATGCCCTATCATAAAATCTACTGCACATACCGGTGATATTATAATTTTTGATAAAGGCATCCAAGACTTTCTTAAATTTTAATACAGAATCAACCATTACAACATCATGTGGCAGAGAGTTCCATACTCTCACTGCTTTTACAGTAAAGAATCTGCATCTGTGATTATGATTAAACCTTCTATTCTCTAGTATAGGATGACTCCTTGTCCCTGTCACAGGCTTAGGTATAAAAAGATCATTAGGAAAGTCTCAGTACTGTCCACATATATATTTATACATTGAAATAAGATCGACCCTAAGCCTTTGTTTTTCAACATATGTTTATCATTATGTTTTAGAAATCAATGACATATCTTTTAGTGTCTGGTTTACCTGATTTATAAAGTCATGTTTAAATGTTGTTTAATGGTTCAGAAATATATATACAGGTTATGTGCCAACAAGAGCCTTTCCAAAAAAGGAAGAAAAGCTTGGACACAGCACGCTTCTTCGGTCTTTGGGGCATGATGACAACCATCTTGCTCAGTTGACTTCTTGCTTCTCCTCTTTGCAGAAAATACTGTTCCATAACATTAACCTAAATATTATACTTTTAATAGTTAAAATAATATGTATCTAGTCCAACGTAAGACATGGTAAGCTGTGACTTAAAAATAACTATTGGCAGAGAGCAGTGCTAAGATCCAAACAAATTTACCGTATGTCTATAAAGAGGTTAAAAGGTTCATATAAAAGCTGCTCTTAGGTTGTTACAATCTCTTGCTCTTTTGTTCATGTCTGTTATAAGAGAAGTGAGTTACTTTCTCCTTACTTATATAAGTTACACTTTCCACATTTTTTTTACAATGATTAAAAAAAACAATCAGCAGATGATGTCCAATACAAAGTTATATTGTATAACTATGTTAACCATAAAATCGAGGTAAATTATTTTATGTTCCAAAATGACAAACGTATTCTAGGAGTGATACCTTTATTGGCTAACTAGTAACAATTTTTAACATACTATGAGGAGCTATTCAACTTTTCCAGCACAGATGGCCAGTTACGTCAATTTTTTTATTCACAAGTTGAAGCAAGAAGAGGATGTATCAGAGTGTCCCTTTCTGCCTATGCTCTTAGACCATGATGCAATCAGGCTACATTATCAGGTTTATCAATCAATGTCCTGAATCTGGTTGAGCAGTTGTGAGTCTTTTGTTCCTCCATGCAGGGGGGCCTCTTGGATAAACACCTTTGAAGGCTTTATTGAACTTCTTTTAGGTCGTTTGAATGGAATTTTTCTGATGATTAAGGTGGATGCGTGTACTTATCTTTGCTCAACTAGGGGACTGATTCTAAGGAGTAGGAGAATAGAAGAAGACATGTGTTTGGAGGGTATGTCAAATTGGTGCTGTGAATTGGAAGTGGAAGGATCTGTGCTGAGGCCAGGTCCTGAGCTTATGGATGGACTAAAGAGTTTGGGAGTTGGATACATGTGCTATGGTCATGATAGCTACTGTTGGGATTTGAAAATCTATCCTAAGGACTATTGTGGAGCTTGATACATGTATATCCGTCACCTGGAGGGACTTAATGACTACTGTTTTCAGCTGGTTTGGGAACTTGTGGACTGGGGGCATTGCATGCTGGCCATCCCCCAGGAGTTGCTGTTATATCACCTACAGATACAAATTAAACGTATTGTTTTGTTATCCTGCCTAGGTGATTATTACAACCCGCTACTTCAGATCCTCACACATACCTAAAATTTAACGCCTTTTTCTCAATGTAAATACTTAAGTCACCCACAAAATTATTGTCTGATGAAGGAGCCTTGAGCTTTGAAAGCTTACAAATATAATTTTTTTTTTCGGTTAGCCAATAAAGGTATCACTCCTATAAAACTTTTCTCAATATTTTGGGGACTTAAGTATTTACATCGATTTTTCTGGCTAACACGGTACCACAATATTATTTTATTTTGTATTGGCCTTTGTCTCACTAATTAATTTCTAAACCTGTCTGAAGAAGGAGGCTCAGTGCTCTGAAAGCTTGAAAATATAATTTTTCTGGGTAGCCAATAAAGTTCTCACTCCTAAAATACTTTTGTCATTTTTAGGCATAAGAGTATTTAAAACAAAAATCATGAAATCTTCTAGCCTTTCAGTAGGGTACATTGTCTGCTCTGTCTGACACATCATTGATTGCCATGGTATGGTTTCAGTCAGCCATGGCTCTGCGTAATGAAGGGTTTAAATGTGAAGGGTTATATTTCTGTGAGTGACTGCCAGCTAAAGTTTACTAAGGGAGGTGAAAGGACTTTCCTGTTTGAATAGGTAGCAATAAAATAAGCCGTATGATTGCTAATGTGGTTGACAAGGAATAGCTGTCACACTGCGACTTACTGTCACAGAAACTGAAGGCCACTTGGTCAAGATACCAATAGAATGAATGGACACAGAAAGTGTGCATACCAATGTCGTGTTGCTGTCCAGTTTTAATTTTTGGCTTGAAGAATAATTTTTATATATTTATAGCATCCTTTGAGAACAGAACTGTCTTCCTTTTCTTGACAAGGCTCAAAGTGCCAGTTTTAGAAAAGAAAGATGTGTAATCTTCTGAGACTGGAAGAACAATAGACTGAAACATATAATCATAGACGCAGGTGTAGATACAGCCTGAAATTGCATCCAAAAAGCCATTGCCTAGCATATAAGACATGCACAAAGATATATTGATTAAAGATCTCAGACACCTCTTAATATATAAGAATCACATTCTGAACACCCAGTAGTCAATCACATAGACAGACTCAAAATTAGGTTCATTTTCTTACTAAATAAAATGAATCAGGCAGTGTGATCTCAGTCTGAATGCAGATTTCAGGATGATAGACAATTATATTATATGTCTTTCAAAAAAGATGAGGATTTATGAGGCATGCCCCATATAGCAGATATATTGGTAGTTTTAGGCAGTTGCAATATGAGCAGGTGCTTTATACTGTGCCAAACTTGCTAGCATTAATAAAAGAGAATTATGGATAGTACTTTGTACTCACATAATATAGTACTTTATTCCAATAATATATAGTGCTTTATACTAGTGCTGCATTTAAAACTTTGCCATATTGTTTTCAGAACAGTTTAAAAAATGTCACTAGGCACCAAAGTAGGAGATCATGGGGCTCTTACAGGGACCTTGAAGTGAATGTCCTTATTAAATATTGATCTTTGCATCTGCAATGTTAGTAGACAAAAAGAGTTGGAAGATATATTCAAGTCATGAAAATTAAACTAAGAAGGCAAAAAAGCCATGATGTAGAATGTGCCAAACTGCTCCGAACGTTTCCCAAATTTTGATGTGACGTGCTAATGGAAAATAAGCTAAATAAAAGCTAGCACATGGAAAATTGTATAACATGTCTAGCACGATGAACCAATTATTTCATACAGAACCTTTTGAGACGTGTATAGTCTGATCATGAAGGCGGAATGATCATTTATAGAATTATTTATTGATCTGCAGTATCTTATTGTGATGAAGTAGGGTGTCCAAGTGTGGATTTAAAAATAGTTAAGGGGTTTGTGCCTAGATTATAATTTATTCCCAAGGATCTTTAGAGGTTTAACTGCTTGGACTCATGCCAAGAACAGGGCTCTGGAGTTTCATAGACAAGAAATAGGGTGGAGATATTCATGTGTTAAGACCCCTGGCAGGGATCTGACCCGTTTGAATACAGTGGTGCCACTGACAGGAAAGACAAGCTTCAAAACTGGTGGTATATTAATAACAAGAATTACCGTATATACTCGCGTATAAGCCGAGTTTTTCAGCCCAAAAATTGGGCTGAAAAGTCCCCCCCCTCGGCTTATACGCGAGTCATACGGCCCCCCTCAAAGTTTGGCGCCCCCACCTCACTTTCTGGGCCCCCCCGCATGCAGCGCTGCACATATACATTACGTGTCTAGCAGCTGTTACCCTCCGGTGGCAGATCGCGGCTCCCGGCTCCGGGCTCCATCTTCCTCGCTGTCTTCCTGGTTGTCATGTGACCGGCGCGATGACGTCATCGCGCCGGTCACATGACAACCAGGAAGACAGCGAGGAAGATGGAGCCCGGAGCCGGGAGCCGCGATCTGCCACCGGAGGGTAACAGCTGCTAGACACGTAATGTATATGTGCAGCGCTGCATGCGGGGGGGCCCAGAAAGTGAGGTGGGGGCGCCAAATTATGAGGGGGGCCCTGCTGGGGCCCTGTATACTACCACTGGGGCTATATACTACCACTGGGGCTATATACTACCACTGGGGCTATATACTACCACTGGGGCTGTATACTACTACTGGGGCTATATACTACCACTGGGGCTATATACTACCACTGGGGCTGTATATATACTACCACTGGGGCTGTATACTACTACTGGGGCTATATACTACCACTGGGGCTATATACTACCACTGGGGCTGTATGTATACAACCACTGGGGCTATATACTACCACTGGGGCTGTATGTATACTACCACTGGGGCTATATACTACCACTGGGGCTGTATACTACCACTGGGGCTATATACTACCACTGGGGCTGTATACTACTACTGGGGCTATATACTACCACTGGGGCTATATACTACCACTGGGGCTGTATGTATACTACCACTGGGGCTATATACTACCACTGGGGCTGTATACTACCACTGGGGCTGTATACTACCACTGGGGCTATATACTACCACTGGGGCTGTATATATACTACCACTGGGGCTGTATACTACCACTGGGGCTATATACTACCACTGGGGCTATATACTACCACTGGGGCTGTATGTATACAACCACTGGGGCTATATACTACCACTGGGGCTGTATGTATACTACCACTGGGGCTATATACTACCACTGGGGCTGTATACTACCACTGGGGCTATATACTACCACTGGGGCTGTATACTACTACTGGGGCTATATACTACCACTGGGGCTATATACTACCACTGGGGCTGTATGTATACTACCACTGGGGCTATATACTACCACTGGGGCTGTATACTACCACTGGGGCTGTATACTACCACTGGGGCTATATACTACCACTGGGGCTGTATATACTACTGGGGCTGCGTGTATACTACCACTGGGGCTGCTGCTGTATACTACCACTGGGGCTGCTGCTGTATACTACCACTGGGGCTGCTGTATATACCTCTGGGGCTGCTGTATACTACCACTGGGGCTGCTGCTGTATATACCACTGGGGCTGCTGCTGTAACACTGCTGGGGCCTGTATATACCACTGGGGAGGCTGCTGTATACCACACTGCTGGGGGCTGTATACCTGTGCTGGGGTCCACCCTCGACTTATACACGAGTCAATAAATTTTCCCAGGTTTTGGGGGCAAAAGTAGGGGGGTCGGCTTATACACGGGTCGGCTTATACACGAGTATATACGGTATTATGACAAACCTGCGCCTGTTTTTATGGGAAGAAAAAGTAAATTGAACTTCTGAAATACAACAGTAAATGGACAAAACAGTAAACTTAACCTCAGCAACTCTTATAGAAAAAAATCTATGTTTTTCTGTTTCCTTACTAGGAGAATAGTCACATATCCCTGATCCCAGTGGGAAGGTGTGTTCCCTTGGGCCAACAATGCCACATCCTCCCCTAAGTGTGACCGGACCTAAACAGGGCTATTTCCTATGGAAATTCCCAATCTGTTTGTTAGCAATTTTATTTAATCAGCAGTCTCTGCAGAAGATTCAATCCAGATAGATGGGTGCCTTGAGAGTTTCACCACAGGCTGTGGCCTTTTGGATTTTTGCACCATGCAATCTGCAGTTGTCAATAATGTAAACACAGTTCGTGTTTTACTGACATAGTCCTGTTGAAGAAAAATCATTTAGATTAGTCCAATTACCTGGTTGACCCTAACTAGCTTGGACCAGCCAGATAACATTCAATATAGGTGGATGAAAAAATACCTTATCCTTGGTTCTGATATAGGGTATTTTACCCTCTACAAATGTCGAGTTACTGCTCAAAAGATGGTTGCCTTCTTCCATTGCTAACCCGCTGATGGGCTTCCCCGCTCTATCCACTGATGAGGGGAAGGGGTTGACTGTCCCAGGTGTCACCGTTCACAGAAGCAAAAAAGTGCGGCACTCCACAGGGGAATAGGTTAGCTTACTTAGTTCCTTTCCCTTTTTTATTTTTGACAGAAGCTGTAACAATGCGCATCTAATCCATGCTGCATCTCCATGGCGACTGACTGCTCTCACCACCCAAGCCTCATTTCTCTATTCAGTTTAAGCGGCATAGCAATGATGCACTAAAACTATTTTACCCATCGCAGTTTATTGCAGTTTCATTGCACAGTTTTTTTGTTAAATACATCACAGCATATATAAAATTATTCAAGCTTTATTTTTCAATACTTAATAAATTCAGACAATACCAAGTGTTACTGACATTTAGTGGCTAGATGTTGGCAGCGGATCATTCAGGATACTTTCAATCATGTTGACAACAGAACAGAGTTTTAATTAGCGTTAAACAGGTATAGATATGATAGGCTTTGTGGAATCAGGAATATACGTATCTTAAATGTCTCTGTGCAGCATAAAATGAAAAAAATAAAGGGAGAGGAAGCGCACAATAGGTTCTTATCCGATATAATCAGTCAGGTATAAGTATGATCGCACTCACCTGGTCGGGTTGTGTGTGACACAACCACTCATGAACACGACAATTTGATCCTATTGAACGCAGCAATCAGTCAGAAGAATTGTATAAATCATATGCGTTAGTGTAGAAATCCGGCTTGCAGATCGCGCTGTTCGAACATTTGGCTTAGAAAATCACTCCAAGGACCTCACATCTTGAGATATAGGTTCCTCCACAGATTCAACGCGTTTCATGTACAAACTGTACACTTCCTCAGGAGTTCAAGAGTTACAAAGCCACCATGCATCAAACATGTTAAATACAGCCCTTGCCAGGAAATGAGGTCAGAAACACATCATTGGACCCATCATCATCTAAATGTGGAAAATTTCAATCCCAAGTGTCCATCAACACATAAATGTACAAAACATTTCAATATAAAACAATACACCTCAAATAGACATCTCACTCTATAAAATCAAACAATAAAATCACAATTTTTCAATTAAAAAGTTGCAAACCCTTTAAAAATAATGTTCATTAGCACATTCATGTGCCCATACATATTAGTTTATCCCCTAGACCAGGGGTGGGGAACCTTTTCTCTGCAAAGGGCCATTTGGAAATTTAGAATATCATTCGCGGGCCGTATAAATTTATTAACTTAAAAACATTGCTAAACTTACATCTGCTGGCGGTGTCGGTGAGGAGAAACAGCTGATCTAACAGCTGTTTGAATGTTCCCGCGCCGACATCTCCTCTCTGTGTCGGCGCAGGAGATTCAAACAGCTGTCAGATCAGATGTTTCTGCCCGCTGACAACGGTCGGAGCTTACCAGGGCCCGGAGGAGATCTCTGCCGCTGATCTCTGTCTCCGGCCCGCCTCCCGAGCATGCCGATTGGCTGGCCGGGCTCCATAGTGATGTGTCCGCAGGCGGAAATTCTCCGCTGCGGACACATCATTATGAGCAAAAATGACCCTGCTTTCACTGCGTTTGTGTCTGCATGCCCTCTGCATGCAGACACAAACGCAAATGGGAAGGTAGCCTAACCCCATTTCTGGGGCCTGAGGTATACTGCACATGGGTAGATAGAGCCTGAGATAGACAGCACAAGGGTAGACAGAGCCTGAGGTAGACGGCACAAGGGTAGGCAGAGCCTGAGGTATACAGCACATGGTTACACGGAGCGTGAGGTATACAGCACATGGGTACACAGAGCATGGGGTACACAGCACGTGGGTACACAGGACCAGAGGTATATGGCACATGGGTAGACAGAGCCTGAGGTATACGGCACATGAGTACATGGAGTTTGAAGCATACGGCACACGGGTACACGGAGCACAAGGAATACGACACATGGGTACAATGAGCGTGAGGCATACGGCACTTGGGAACACAGAGCCTGAGGTGTACGACACATGGGTACACTGAGCCTGAGGCGTACAGTACATGGGTACACTGAGACGGAGGCATATGACATACAGGTACATGGGGCCAGAGTCATACAACTCATGGGTACACAGAACATGGATACACTGAGCCTGAGGCATATGGCACATGGGTACACAGGGCCTGAAGTATAAGACACACAGGTACACAAAGTACAAGGTGCAAAAAATGCAAAAAAGATCCAGCAACACATCCAAATGAAGGTAGATAAAAATCAATGTGGACATATATGATTTTAACATGGCTTCACATGATTTTATCTCCCTCCCTTGGCTATGTTTCTGGATGCAACTCCTTCTTATACTGCTGACAGTTTTCATCCCTGCACGATCACAGAGCAGACACTTTATTTATTTACTTATCTGACACCTTTAGATTTACTCACGGACTTCCCGAGGTGGAGGAATTGTTTATTTAAGATAAGCAGGAGGTGATTGTAATCCTCCCGGGAGCTGAGCTGGACAGTGCAGAGGCTCCTGCTTCACAGAACGCCTCACGCTGACTATGTTTCAAGTTGGAGACAATTCCGGCACGCACCGCTGCTGATTTAAAGGGACCGCGCTACAAATAAAAGCAAAGTGGCCACGGGCCGGATCAGGTATAAGGCGGGCCGGACGTTCCCCACCACTGCCCTAGACTTCCATAATGAATAGGAGTGTAGTGGAAAATGTATAAAATTATATCTGTCTGATGATTGATGGCACATATCATTTACCACTTCCCATCTGTTAATCCATTACACCTCCTTTAGTTTTTCCATTGAACCATATTAGCTGGACAGTGTTTTTGATTCTATGTGCAGGCATCATGATAACCCCAATATCACCGTTCATCCTATATCACCATGGGGAAAAGAGGGTGCACAGGGAAAAGAGAGAGTACACAGGGGAAAGAGAGAGTGCACAGGGGTAGAAACAGCACAAGGGAAGAGAGCTCACAGGGGGAATAGAGAGCACACAGGGAGAAGAGAGGACAAGGGGAGAGAAATCACAAGGGGATAGAGAGTGCATGGGAAAGAGAGACAGCTCAAGGGAAGAGAGAGCACAGCACACAGGGGGAAGAGAGAGCACAACACAATGGGGAAGAGACAGTACAGGGTGGAGAGACAGCACAATGAGGGATAGAGCACACAGGGACAGACACCACAAGGGGAGAGAGCAGAGGGGGAGAGACGGGACAAGGGAAAAGAGCGCACAGGGGGAGAGAGAGCACAAGGCAGAGAGAGCGCATACAGAGGGAGAGACAGCACAAGGAGGGAGAATGCGCATAGGGAGAGACAGCACAAGGTGGAGAGAGCACACAGGGGAGACAGCACAAGGAAAGAGTGCATTGAGGAAGAGACTGCACGGGAAAAAGAGAGTGCACAGGTGAAGAGACAATGCACAGGGGGGAGAGACACCACAAGGGGAGAGAGCACACAGGTCAAAGAAAGAGCACACAGGGGGAGAAACAACTCATAGGGAGAGAGAATGCATGGGGAGAGACCTCTCAAAGAAAAAACAGTGCATAGGGGAAGAGAGAGAGAGTCACAGGAGAAAGAGAGTGCACAGCAAAAAGACAGCACAAGGGGAGAAAGTGCACAGTGGGAAAAGAGAGCACACAGGTTGGGAAACAATACAAGGGGAGAGAGCACACATGAGGGAGACAGCACAAGGAAAGAATGCACAGGGGAAAGAGACAGAACAAGAGGAAAGAGAGCACACAGGGGTGAGAGACAACGCAAGGGGAGAGAGAGCACAAAGTGGGATGGTGAGCAGCAGCAGGCTGCCTGCCACCACATGCAGCAGCAGATTCCCTCTGCCCACCTCAGCTGCGTTGCGATTAGTAGCGGGAGTAGTTAGACATGTTCTAGAATCTTCCCTCCTCAGTGGCGTTGCGATTAGTAGCGGGAGTAGTTAGACACGTTCTAGAATCAACCAATGTGATAGAAACGGGCCCCTATCTAGTTTTAGAATAAGTATGCTAGAAACTATACTGTATTCTATGAAGAGAGTGATGCTGTAATGGACAAAATGCCGAATTGCCCGCGCTGCACCAGGAATCACAGGAAACAAAGAGTTAACTGGGCAGATGTTTCTTTATTCTATCCTACGCGTTTCAGAGCCTCTATCCGAGCTCCTTCCTGAGGAAGCTAAGCCTTTGGCGACATGTGTGAGATCTCCTTCTCCACCTTAGGCAGCCCATGCCAATGGGCCTTGGTATTTCACTCTGAAATTAGGCAACAATTACCCTTCTTCTTTTTTTTGACAGGGGCTCTGTATAGGAGCTCACTACACAGGTACACTGGCTATAAGGTATCCAGGCTGGCAGCACTTATGATAGTCTGTTTTTTGGTTCAACAGTGGTGTAAAATCTCTTATTCTGACCATCCCTTATAGTTGGTTATTTTCCCTGCTTAAATACAAAATCTTTGATTTAGATCTTAGACTGCCTATCTATCAAAGTCAATGGCTGCTCACTCTCCCCAGCCCCACAAGCTCGCTGGCTCGGGGTAACCATTGTCTTTGCTCTCCTTCAAGCCATGTAACCAAGCCCTTTCCACCTCCTGCCAACTCTAATGCCAGGGTCACACATACCATCCGTTTTTGGCTTAAATCCGTTTTCGGGGCCATTTTGTGCATTTTTTTTTCAAAGTCCAAAAACGCATATGCATGTGTGTGCGTTCTTTTCAAAAACGCATGTTTTTTTTTACCATGGGACCCTATGGGAGACGCATGCGTTAACCCATGGCACATATAGGCACCATGTGTTTTTTGGGAATAAATGACCAAGTCCCAAAATTTCCAAAAAACGTCCTGGACCTCAGGGGACACTATTGGCACCCTTAGAAAAACTGAATAAATTTTTGTAAGGGCTTAAAAAAATGGATTTGTATGTGCGACCCTAGCCTAACTCAAAAATATTTTTCAATTCTGTACATTTCTTAACCAAGCTTATGCAAAAACACTTGTGCATGCCCTCATCATTTCCCGCCTTGACTACTACAACCTCCTGCTCTGTGGCCTCCCTTCTAACACTCTTGTACCCCTCTCATCTATCCTAAACTCTGCTGCCCAAATTCAACTGTTCCCCCCTCTATTCCTTGGTTTCTCCTTTATGCCATGGAGAGGAATCTGTTTGCCGGCATAAGGAGACAGATAAGCTGATAAGGAGACTTATAGCCGCAATGCCTCTGGGTCTCCTTATCAGCTTACCTGTCTCCTTATGCCAGCAGGCAGATTCCTCTCCATGAGAATAGCTAGTCCCCCAGACCTCATCTTAACCTCTCATATAGCCAGATCGGAATTCCCACACACTGCACTGATGAGGGGCAGTTACCTCGAACCGCAGCATCTGCAGTTTGGGGTTCTGATCTGGCACAGATCCTAAGTCATAATAAAAGGCTTGTTAAAAAATTGATTATGACTTTAAGGATTGCTACCCTTATTGGGTGACATTAGAGTTTTTCACTTCCTCACTGAAGTGACAATTTGCTTTATGCCAAACCCTTCAATGGCCTCCCATTGCCTACAGAGTCCAGTTCAAAACCCTAACCATAACATAAAAAGCCACTCAATATCTGTCTCTTTAATACATTTGTGACCTAGTCTCCCAGAACTTATTATCTCCTTCAATCCTCAGAAGATCCCCTTCTCTCCAATCTTATCTCCTCTTCCCACAATCACACACAAGACTTCTCTTGTGCTTCCCCATATTTGAGAACTTTCTACTTTCTACCTTAGCATTTCAGACTCTTGCCTACCATTGGAATCTTCAAAAAGAGTCTGAAGACCCACCTGTTCCAACAAGTCTACAATCTGCAGTAACCCTCAGTTCAATATTCATCTGCACAACTACGGTCACCTACTGTAGCCTCACCCATCCATCCCTTGTAGACTATGGGCCCTCATGGGCAAGGTCCTTTCCCTTCTGTACTAGTTATTAACTTGTATTGCTCATGATTATTGTACTTGTTTTTACTATGTATACCTCTTTCACATGTAAATTAAGTGCTAATGAATAAATGGCGCTTTAATAATAATAAAAGTATTCTGCTCAGCCTTCAGCCTGGGAGGAAACATTTAGCTAAATGTTTGGCAATGCCAGGGGTGCACGAAGTGCTTTAACTTGGTTTAATCAGTCATTCTATGCTACAGAGAGTGACAGGGTCACTTTAAACTAAATCCATTTACTTCCTTTTCTGTCTTATTCATGGTACGGTTGAAACCTTGGATGTGTAGTAGACAAAAACTGTAACTGAGAGTCAACATGAGTAATCCATCTCTGCTGAATCTGCACTTATGCAATTGTTGTCAACCTGATTATCAGTAATCCAGATATTCTGTATTGATTACTTAATAATTGTCTTGCTTTCTCTCCAAGTGCTTGCGGGTTAAATGTGATTAATGGTAGATTTATTGAGCACATTAAGACCTTGTGGTGACTGCGATAACAACATACATTTATTTGCCATTAATTAAGTGAAGTATTGGTTACCTATGCATATTACCTATTCAGTCTCCAGCAATTTGCATGCTATTAATGACTTCGAATTTGTAAATGTATTAGCAGCAAGTATATTACTATGGATTTTTATACTGCAGGTGGCAGCCTACGACTTTCAGCTTCCTGTAAATATCAACTTCACGGGTGAATTGGCTGATGCTGACAGCTCTGTTCCCGTCACCCCAACCCATTCAGAAAAGCATATTGTTGTCCCAAGACCTCAAACAGTGAATGTCATCACTCCGGCCTGTAAAGTAAATGCTACTGGTACGTCAATAGATTTGTCTGTAATCTATTAATAGACTTAAAATGCTCACACATCCAAGCAATGATGGCAGATAGGAGGTATGAAGGCATTGCAGATAAATGTGGTCTACGATTGACCTACCGCTCCGTAAATGCAGTCTTCTTTGCCTGTAATACATTATCGGAAATAACAAATTCCTACTTTAACAGCATGGAATCCTATTTAGAGATATAGCCTTAAAGAGCATCACCTTAAAATCGAAAAGAGCTATCAAGTGTTAAAGTATAATTCTTCAAAATGTCTCTTCCTGAATGCTTAACCATTTCTTGCTCAGCCAATGTCCAACAATATCGTGTTCATTACAGACCCGCACGCTGTTTATTGGCATTGTTTAAGGAAGTGTTCTAGATTTTACTTTTTTTAATTATTTAAATAAGTTGTATTTTTTCTCCTAATTTCTCCTAATTATGTATGCAAGGGAGCATATTAAGATACCGACTTATTACTATTTCCTTGGTTTCCAGCGCAGCTCTGGTCCACTTCTGGCTTTCAAAGCTGCACTGCAGCTATCTTGCTTACAAAAGGTCTGATGTGTAGGGCAATTAAACTTAGGACAAGACTCCATTGACATACACTAAGGGTTCGCTCACATCTGCCTATCTTACCTCTCCAAGATATTTAGTGAGAAAAGTTGTCAAGCATCAGGCGAGTGTCACACATTTTTTCATCCGTATAACATCTGTATGACATGCATATGACATGCTAGTGTGCGTTTTTTTTCTCACCAAGCATTCATATGTCATGGGTATGACATTCGTTTTTAACTTGGTCTTTCCATGCTGTTAAAAGTTAGAATAGATAAATAAATAGATGATAGGGTAGATAGATCAATCTTATCTGTCTCCCGCTAATTGCTTCTGAGGCTGCTCATTAAGCTTCATGTATATACACTGCACTGACTCTCAGTGACAGCATCTGTGATTGGATTTTGCACTCAGACTGTGCCCCCACAATCTGTACCGGTGTCTGTACTTGGATGCCATATAAATTAGTGTATGGCAACCAACCTAACTTCACATGTGTGCAAAATAAATGAATAATGGGGAAAAAATGCATAGGGATCCCCTTGTTTTTCATTCTCAGCACAGATAAAGTAGACAGCTGCGGGCTGCAGACCCCAGCTATGCGCTTTATATTAGCTAAGTAACAAATATGGGAACCCACACTTTTTTTATTTAAATAATAGTCTGGGGAACTAGCTATCTACCTTATGGCAGCGTCTGTAGTTTGGGGTTCTGATCTGGCACAAACACCTGTGAGCAGATAGCCTAAGAAATCAACTTCCACTTCAAACATAAACCTTGATGTGAAACAACACTTGAAACTGGGGAAAACAGTAATTAGTAAATATTTTATTACATTAATTTTAAATAGAGAGCTACCGGTAGGTTGTATTTGACAAAAAAAAGAGTGATTTTCTTTAATTGCTTTCAAAATATATAATAGAAAAAAGTGCAAAATGCTATAAAATGTTATAAAATGATAAATATCATGATAGAAGCACCATAGTAGAAATCTAATGTTTCATATTATAGACAAAGGATGATGAGTGATAAAGAAAACAAAGTAATTTACGAATGCAAATTTGTACAAAACTTTAATTAGAAAATACAGAAATCAATGAATTTGCTGACATATGGTACTTAATAATCTTAATTAGGGATGGGCGAAGCCAAACTGTAAAGTTCTGAACTCGTACCATGGAAACCTGTGTTACAGTTGGGTTCCTGTTGCGACTGCTTCTGATTCCGGGCCGCTCATTAACTTCCGGCGGTATTCACTGCACTCGGCAGCCTTTGGCTTTTTCCGGCAGGTTCTGGCGGTGACATCAGGGTTGACCTGCCTTCATGGCCCAAGCTATAAACTCGGGTGAACTCAGACTGTCACTGTCAGTATCGGCCTGCTTCTCGCTCTGCATAGACGCTTGTCTATGCAGAGTGATGTAACAGTGCTGACATTGCCCTATCCATGTGGACTACATCAGACTGAAGATTTTTTTAACAAAAATGGAGTCTCTAAATTTTTTTTTGTTTGATTTCTAATAAAAAGAAATTTCTCTGTGTTTTGTTACTTTGAATCTTTACTAGAAATCCATGGTTATCATGCCTAATATTAGCATGACCCCATGAATTTTGGGCTTAGGGCCAGCTGATAATACAAAGCTGGCCCTAACCCCATTATTACCCAGCAAGCCACCCTGCACCAGGGCCGCTGGAAGAGTTCAATACAGTACCAGAAGATGGCGTTTCTATGAACGTGCCATTTTCTGGGGCAGCTGCGGACTGCAATTCGCAGCGAGAGGAAGGGTGGGGGGGTGGGCAGAAAGCTTGGGCTACCCTGCATTGCGGATTCCAGCCCCCAGCTGCCTAGTTGTGCTTGGCTGGACCCAGCCCACATTGTTTTTTTTTAATTTTTGAAATTCATGAAACAATTAAAAAAAAGGCTTCCCTATATTTTTGTTTCCAGCCAGGCACAAATCGGCAGCTGGGAGTTAGTCACAGCCCGTACCTGCCTGCTGTACCTGGCTGGCATACAAAAATATAGCGAAGCCCACATCAATTTTTTTTTAATAGTTTATTAAAAAATAAAAAAAATACATTTAGGCACTGCATCTTTAGTAACCCCTCAACCCTCTCGGCTCTGCTTCATCAGAGACCAAGGGGATGAACAAAGCTTTTATGCCCTTGGTCCCTTAAGAAAAGCTCAGAGCCCTGCAGCATTGTAATGGGGGGGGGGGGGGGTAACTCAGGTCACCTGAGGACAGCTCAGGTCATGCAACCTGAGCTGTCCTCGGTTGACCCCAGTGTCTCCCCAGTTACAATACCGCAGATCGCGCTTCTTATGCCAATTAAGCACTGAGCTGTCAGAAGATTGCTCCAAAAAGCATGAAAATTGCACCAAAACTAATGAAATCCTCAGCAAAATCTCAGGAAATACATTGCAGTTTTTGTGGGGGATTTTTGTCCCAGGAGATGAAGATGACACAATGCATGCAGTTTCAGGCCTAAATTGCACCAAAGGGCATGAAATCCGCAGCAAAAACCACGGGAAAAACATCATGTTTTTTTGTGCTTTTCTTGTGGCCCAGGAGATGAAGATGAACACCTTGGACAAAGTGCATGCAGTTGCAGGCCTAAATTGCACCAAAAAGCATGAAATCTGCAACAAAAACAGCAACATTTTTGCCGCAGATTGCATGATTTTTTGGTACAATTTAGGCCTAAAACTGCATGCACTTTGTCCAAGGTGTTCATGTTCATCTCCTGGGCCACAAGAAAAGCACAAAAAACGCAATGTTTTTCCTGCGTTTTTTGCTGTGAATTTTATGTTTTTTGGTGCAATTTAGGCCTGAAACTGCATGCGTTGTGTCATCTTCATCTCCTGGGCCAAAAAAAGCACAAAAACTGCAATGTTAGGTGGTACCGGTGCCCTGTAGATTTACACCGTGTGTTCCCTGAAATTTCAGACAGATGTTGGCATTGTGGGAAAGCACCAGGGTCGATGCTCCACATTTGGTGGAGTTGTGATGAGATCCAGCGGTTCTGGCCTGAGGTATTCGGCACTTATACGCGAATAACGGGTAAACAGGTTAAATGTTGCCCTGAAGTAGCTCTGTTATCCATCTTTCCGGGTCCCATTGGGCTTAACAAGAAGGATATACTTCGCTTCTGCGTCTCAGCCGCCCGTACACTAATTCCGAGATTGTGGAAAACTCTGCAGGTGCCTTCCTTACTTGACTGGTTCAAGGAGATGTTGGACCTATTTAGAATGGAGGAATTGGCGGCTGATGCTTCAGGTTCCTGTGACAAATTCACAGTGACCTGGACTGAATGGATCCTCTACCAAGACTCGATTGACTTGGGGAGAACTCCCTCTGAGGTTGATTAGACGGTTAGATAAATGGTCAGCACGGGCTCGAGGTCTCCTTTATCCCTTTTTCCCTCCCCTCTTTAGACCTATTCCCTTCATACCCAGACCCGATTGAATTAACCCAGTTTATATTTTCCCTCCTAATATCTCTTTTTTTCCTTTCTTCTTTAATTCTCTTTTTACCCACTCAGGGTTATTTATTAGTCTTAAGTTTTAGAGATTACCTAAAGGTTTATCCTTTTATGAAAGTCCAAACAATATTGATAGGAGCTCCATACCTGTCACTATGGGGAACTCCGTTAGAGGCAAATCTATTAAAGAGGGACTGAACTCCCTGATGACGCCGCTGAGCCTAACCTTTACTGATGCTATGTTGTCAGTTCGGAGATAACAAGCGTTACACCAATAGTGGCCTGTTTATTACTGCTTAATTTGACAAAATGGAGTCAGATACCGTTATATTTTTCAAGAGATCACCAACTCCCTTTAGTTCAGAGGTCCCATGATCAAGAATGGGGTCTCAGGTTCCCCTAAAAATGGTTTTTAAATAAGATACAGATTACCCTACAATTGAGGAGGGTATTTCACTCCGTGACTGTACTTCGATTGTCTCTTTGTTCTGTGACTTAACTGTGTATTCCTCATTTGATGTTTTGATTTTTACCTATTTGTATGGAATGTACTGTTATCTTAATCCTTTTAATTAATAAAAAAGCGATTAACCATAAAAACTGCAATGTTTTTCCTGATGTTTATTAATAATTTTATGCTTCATTTTACAGCTCCGCCTGCCCCATCCCATATCTGTAAAGTCCAAGTTCGGAGGTTCGGACGCAAGTTCGCGTCATCTCCGGCCCCGAACGTGGACTTTACCTGAAAGCTCGAGCACACATCGGGGGGTTCGCCATCCCTAATCTTAATAATGTGCAGACTTTCATTACTACTCAAGTTTGGACACATCAGTCCATGCAATAGTATTCCTTGTCCTTATTGGAATGTGCAGTTTTTAGATTCATACTGAAGGCAGCAAAACCATAAAGAAGCACATATGGAAGCAAGGACGAGTGAAACAGAACAAAATATGTACTAAACTTTAGATTTCTCAAGGCACCTCTTTTTACTTTGATAACAGCCTTACACTCCCTTGGCATTTTCTCAAACAGTATCCTCAGGTAGTCAGATGGAATAGTTTTCCAACAGTCATGAAGGAATAACCAGAGGTGACTGTTGAATGCTTTATCTTCACTTTGTGGGTCAACTCATTAGGTTGAGGTTGGGTGATTTTGGAGTTCATGTCATCTTATGGAGAACTCTGTTTTCCTTTTTAGTGAAATGATGGTCCAACTGTGCTCAAACAAAATGAAATGGTATGTCATTACAGAATTCTATGGTAGCCATGGTGGCTGACTATACCTTGAAGTTGGAATACATCATCCACAGTGTCAATCACAAAACACCTCCAAAGAATCTTCCCTTCCATGCTTCAAGGTGGGAATTACATATGTAGTAGAAACTATTCCCTCACCTTTACAACATTTTACAAAGACAAGGCAGTTAATACCAAAAATCTCTAATTTTGTTATATCAAACCACAGTGTAGATTTCCACTGACCCATTGTCCAGTTCTCTTTTTGTTTGGCCCAAACAAGTCTCTTCTTGTTTTCAATCTTCACTAGGTCTTCCTTGCAATAATTAAACCAAAAAGGCCAGCTTTTCACTGTCTCCTCTGGACATCGGACCCCCACTAGATGTTTGGACATTATGTAGGAGAGCTGTTTGACGTTTGGTAAATTTGTGATATCTGAGGCTGGTTCCTCTGATGAATTTATGCTCTGCAGCAGAGGAAACATAACAGCCAGATTAAATTTACTGATTGATGGTTTTCATCACTCTAGTTTAGGATACCATCAGGGGTATAACAGTTTTCCAGACTGACTGACCTTCATGTCTTAATGATTAACTGACATTTCTCTTTACTTTTGTTGAGTGGTTCTTGTTATATTCTGGCTTTGAACAGTTTTGGAATATGTCTCAGCACTGTATGGAACTGTGTTCTAACAGCAGAACAAAAAAAAAGTGAGCCAGAACACGAGTTGGTATACAAGCAATAGGAGTACGTTTGCACTGTGGCCATTTCACGGAAAAAACCCAAGAGAAAAACACAAAATGAGCATATACCCTATAATTAAATTAATAAGTAAATTATAGTAGTGCATTTAAATACCATAGGGTACTTGGTTAATACTGTTTGATCAAAGAGAGTATAAGCCATCTTACCACCACGTGTGCCCCTTTGAGATGATCGGTGACATCACTGTATATAAGAGCAGAGAAGCACAATGCTCCGACCCATGGAAAGCTATCGAATAAAGTGAAAGGAATAGAGGAAGGGACAACAACCCCATTTGTACAGAGTTAAAAAAAAATACAGCACAGAAATGAGCCATAGTATAAGTCGGTATACATGGAATAGGAGCATCTCTTGTGTGCCAACAGGGCCTCAGCAAAACACATTTAATCGTATACTGTTTCTGAAGGCCAGAGATTCCACAAATTATTTCTTGACGAGGCATACCTGTTCATTGGAAGTTATTAAAAGTAGAGATGAATTGAGAGCCAAGTTATATTAAAATGTTATACTTTTCCTCATAAAATGATTAAGCTAGATTTTCATATGCACATGAAAACCCTTTTAATGTACAGTATGTCTTAATATGATAGTGATATAGTTGCCTTTTCACAGTTTTGCAGCAGACGCTCAGAGTCTCAACTACCCACATTACATTTGAATTACCGTCTGGAGTTCTTGATCTGGGCATTGCAGATCACTCTTTATGCTCTCAGGTAAGACTCTCGTGCACTGTACTGAAGAAAAATAGATTAAAAGTCCAGGATCTTTGTAAGTAAGAGAATATGATGAATTGTTAAGAGCAGCCCAAAAGCTATATTAGGTCCTATTCATATGATAATCACAAGACATGGATAAATTGGACTATATCCAAGGGGAAATAATTCAATATATTTATCTTTGTATTGATTTTTTCTTGCTAAGGTAGAAATGTAGTTATGTATGTACTGTATTTTGTAGGTTTGAGGCACTGACATTAAATACTTTTCAAAATGAATCTCTAGCCTATAATCATGGTATTTTTTACGTTCCAAAATTTTGCTCGGTTTATTGTTTATACTCAAGTCTCTTGCTGACTTTCATGTCTTCAGCAAGCAGTCAGTGGATTATGTTTTAACCCCTTCATGACCAAGGACATATTTTTACGACCATGGCCGTGTCCCGCCCCCTGATGCGAGCTCACGCTGTGAGCTCACATTCTTACTGCCACATCTAAGCTGATCTGATCATCTGAGATGTATAGCTAACACCACCAGGGTGTTAACCCTTTGGATCATGCTGTCAGTTACTGATGGTGTGATGCACAGCCTTGCGGCAGGGATCTCACTGTTCCCCGCCATGATCGGAGGTCCCGTGATGTGATGACAACTAGGGATGAGCGAGTCTACTCGCTAGGACTCATTACTGGCGATTCTTAAGGGACTCGCTGGACTCGGTAATCGGCGAGTCTTTTAGCAAATACTCGCTCAGTAACGAGTCCAATGCAAGTCAATGGCAATCTTAGTTTTGTCAGAGTTTACTTTATCTCACTCGCTAGACTCGCTAGACTCGCTCTATTCACATCACTATTAGCTTGAATCTCCCAAACAGCAGCGAGTCTGAGCGAGTCTACGAGTCCGAATCCTAGCGAGTCTGCGATTCCGAGTCCTGTATTCTCTATTCGGGACTCGGAATCCAGAATCTTTTATGTTACTAGTCTGCATTGCGTGTTAGGTCAGAAAAACTTGTGAAGAAGGACAAGCATCTTAGCCAATCATAGTCAGTAATGCCATAGCAGCTTTGGTTGTGTCAGGACTATGATTGGCTGCTGTCCATCGTGATGCCTATGTCATCTATGACAGGCAAGGCAGTATATAAGGCTTGCCCCCGCCATTTTGGGCACATTCCTGAGAAGAGCTGACCTAGTGCAGGGAGACTTGGAGCAGATCTAGGGACAGTTAGGCAGTGTAGGAGTCACATATAACCCAAAAGTTCTTTTCAGAACTAACAGGACGGAGTGTAGGAGTCAAGATTCCTCACACATAACCCAAAAGTTCTTTTCAGAACTACCAGGACGGAGGATTGCTGTACAGGACTGTAAGGAAGGGGAGATAGGAGCAGCCTTACAGTGAATCCAGCACCATCCTCAGAGCTTAGTTCACCCAGCTTTCCGCAGAGCTGTAATCCTAAGCTTTTTCTTATTTTTGGCACTAGTCTACCAAATAATTTTGGTGCCATTTTTCCACAAAACATTTCCTGTGCCAGTGCGTTGCTGTACGGTGTCCTGCCTGCAGCTCGCACGGTACTTGTAAACTTGCACGCAGCCAGCACCGCAGCCTAACAGTGCCTGGTTCTGCGTACTAAACAATTTTTTCCTGTGCCAGTGCGTTGCTGTACGGTGTCCTGCCTGCAGCTCGCACGGTACTTGTAAACTTGCACGCAGCCAGCACCGCAGCCTAACAGTGCCTGGTTCTGCGTACTAAACAATTTTTTCCTGTGCCAGTGCGTTGCTGTACGGTGTCCTGCCTGCAGCTCGCACGGTACTTGTAAACTTGCACGCAGCCAGCACCGCAGCCTAACAGTGCCTGGTTCTGCGTACTAAACAATTTTTTCCTGTGCCAGTGCGTTGCTGTACGGTGTCCTGCCTGCAGCTCGCACGGTACTTGTAAACTTGCACGCAGCCAGCACCGCAGCCTAAGGCTACCTTCACATTTGCGTTTGTGTCTGCATGCTGATGGCATGCAGACACAAACGCTGTCAAAAGCATGGTCTTTTGATGTGTCCGCAGCGGATAATGTCCGCCTGCGGACACATCACTAGGGAGCCCGGCCAGCCAATCGGCTTTGTCCGGGGGCGGGCCGGGGCGGAGATCAGCGCCGGAGATCTCCGCCCCCCGGCCGCCGGTAAGCTCCGGGACTGTCGGCGGGGAGAACAGCTGATTTGACAGCTGTTTGAATCTTCCCGCGCCGACACCGAGAGGAGATGTCGGCGCGGGAAGATTCAAACAGCTGTCAAATCAGCTGTTCTCCCCGCCGACATCGCTAGGAGATTACCGCCGGCGGGGAAGAAGACAAGAAGAAGGGAAAAGAAGAGAAGAAGCAGAGGCTGAGCTGATCTCCCGGTGGCCGTCGGTGAGCTCCTGTGACATCACCGGCGGCCACCGGGAGATTTTTCAATGGGTCCGCAGCGTTCTCCTGCGCTGTCAAGCGCAGAACACTGCGGACCCATTGAAGACAATGCAGGTTTTGTGCGCTTGGGGACGCTTGCTGATCTTCCAAGGTCCCCGAGCGCCCAAAAAATGCAACATGCTGCGTCCCGGGTGCGGACGCTGGACCCTGAAGAGAGCAGATATCGTCCGCATCCGCACCCCGAACGCAGCAAACGCTGCCAAACGCAGGCACTATGCGTTCCTATGTTAAACATAGGAATGCAGTGCGCATGCGTTTGGATGCGTATGGGAACGCAGCATACGCTGCGTTACCATACGCAAATGTGAAGGAGCCCTAACAGTGCCTGGTTCTGCGTACTAAACAATTTTTTCCTGTGCCAGTGCGTTGCTGTACGGTGTCCTGCCTGCAGCTCGGCTCCAAATAAGAGAAAAAACCTGCGAGTTTGGACTCGCACACTTTCAGAGACACATCAGCGATTTGGAAATAGCATTATTCGTTATTACTCGGTTCCCTATTCATTAACATTGGACTCGCTAGACTCGCAACGAGTAGCGAGTCCTGGGCTCGGACTCGTGCGGGTCTAGCGATTCCGAGTAATTTAGGACTCGCTCATCCCTAATGACAACCATTTCTGTGATATACACTAGCCATTTACAATGTAGCTGGTCACCATATTACAATAGTATAGATAAAATACCTATACTCACCTTGTAAGCTATCCAGCACTCCAGCAGTGTTTCTGAAGGGGAACCTGTCATGTCCTTTTTTGTTATTAATGTTATTTAGATCATTATAGCTGCAATTAAAGAAAAGAGCAGACACATAATATTCCATATATCCAAGAGGTGAGTGCTTCACCCGGCCTTGGCATAATTATTGATAAGCTCAATACCCTTCATGTGTAAGTCACCAATGAGTGACGGGGGGGGGGGAGCATTTACTTAATGAGCACTCCGAATTTATAACTCTAAATTGACGTTCTTCCATCACCATTAGTCATACAGTAATGTCATTTTTGTTTTCATTTTATTTAAAACAGAACAGCTCTGTCCTCATCTTATGATGCTACACTATGGATACTAGACCTGTCCACTCATGAGAATATTGCTTTAGGTCTTGGCTGTTTTTTCTCTTAACTGACTGAATGAAAGTGAAGTAGAGAAAAAATTACACTTCTTGTATTATTACTGATGTCTTGCAAAAGTCTTGTTAGCTTTTTAGTTGTAGATAAAAAAGTTACTGTCGTAGGTGGACAAACAACAAAACATACTCTTCAACAGAGTTACAACATAATTAGCGTGATCAGTTCCACCATATAAACTAAAGCCTATCCAGACCATAATATGTGGGTGGTTTGGATACTAGTAAATATGGTCCAAAAGACGAAAAATACACAGTAGCTTAATCTTCTGTCCCAATTATCAGAACAAAGATAATGCAAAGGCAATTGTCGGCAGATATGATTACAAACTGAGGCCCATCCATAGTATACACGATTTCTAAAACAACAGTTGGACAGTGTAAAAAGCCTCCTTAACAAACGGGGGTGACAAAATGTATTGAGGCAATCCTGACTATGCTATCATACACAGTCTATACCTAAGCTGTATAGAAATGGGCAGCACGGGATCTTGGAGTGATAGATGTTAATTCTTATCCCAGCACAAGTAATACACTGTGATGTGAGCCTATGTGCATTAAGCAACTCTAAATACTAAGATCAGCATTTAGGTTAGGTGGGATTTAAGCAGGGTGATGAGAGACAGCACATACTGATTAGGGATAAACAATTAGTAATATTCAGGTTCAGATAGCTCCAACTGAATACTTTGAATTGTTTCAGTATTCGAATGAGTTCCCCATTGACTTGCAATGGATTTGTTGCTCGTTCAAATAATTTGGTTAGAGCTATCCGAACCCTAGTATCTTACTTCTTGATCATCACTAATACTGATATATCCACCTGCTCTATCACTGAATGGAAGATATATACACAGCAGGTGCCTGGAAATATAAAGAACTGCTGTTGTGTCAATCTCAAATCAGTCATTACAATAATGCTGTTGGTGTATATCTAGTCATGGATACTATATTTTAAACTTGCACTAATATTGTCACAAGGAGCTTTCCCAATTTGGTCGGACACAGACAATTTCTGGCTCTGTGTATACAGTATAAATTGGAGAAGATAAAATACTACACTTTCTGGATATATATACTTGTCCCTTTGAAAAGTGACTTTTGTGTAATAGTGGATATATCGTTCGAATTATATACTCCGAAAGCGAACAGATATTGACCTTTGCAATATGTTCTCATAACTGGAACAATAGATTTGCTACCGTTTATTCTGGGTCCTTTAGACGATATTTACTAGTATTCAAGCCACCCATATATTATCAGCAGGTATGGATAGGCTTTAGTTTATATGGTGGATCCGATTGTGCCAATTATATGGTCAATTCTATTAAAGGTTATGTTTTATTGTTTGTCCTCCTAAGCCAGTGATTTTTTGTGATTTGATGGACACTAATGAGTCCTATGGGACCACTACAGCACATACAGTCATGGCCAAAAGTATTGACACCCCTGCAATTCTGTCAGATAATACTCAGTTTCTTCCTGAAAATGATTGCAATCACAAATTCTTTGGTATTATTATCTTCGTTTAATTTGTCTTCAATGAAAAAAACACAAAAGAGAATGAAGCAAAAAGCAAAACATTGATCATTTCACACAAAACTCCAAAAATGGGCCGGACAAAAGTATTGGCACCCTCAGCCTAATACTTTGTTGCACAACCTTTAGCCAAAATAACTGCGATCAACCGCTTTCGGTAACCATCAATGAGTTTCTTACAATGCTCTGCTGAAATTTTAGACCATTCTTCTTTGCCAAACTGCTCCAGGTCCCTGATATTTGAAGGGTGCCTTCTCCAAACTGCCATTTTTAGATCTCTCCACAGGTGTTCTATGGGATTCAGGTCAGGACTCATTGCTGGCCACCTTAGAAGTCTCCAGTGCTTTCTCTCAAACCATTTTCTAGTGCTTTTTGAAGTGTGTTTTGAGTCATTGTCCTGCTGTCCTCTGAGGGAGACCCAGCTTTCTCACACTGGGCCCTACATTATGCTGCAAAATTTGTTGGTAGTCTTCAGACTTCATAATGCCATGCACACGGTCAAGCAGTCCAGTGCCAGAGGCAGCAAAGCAACCCCAAAACATCAGGGAACCTCGCCATGTTTGACTGTAGGGACCGTGTTCTTTTCTTTGAATGCCTCTTTTTTTCTCCTGTAAACTCTATGTTGATGCCTTTGCCCAAAAAGAGAGAACATTCTTCCAAAACGTTTTAGGCTTTCTCAGGTAAGTTTTGGCAAACTCCAGCCTGGCTTTTTTATGTCTCGGGGTAAGAAGTGGGGTCTTCCTGGGTCTCCTACCATACAGTCCTTTTTCATTCAGACGCCGACGGATAGTACGGGTTGACACTGTTGTACCCTCGGACTGCAGGGCAGCTTGAACTTGTTTGGTTGTTAGTCGAGGTTCTTTATCCACCATCCGCACAATCTTGCGTTGAAATCTCTTGTCAATTTTTCTTTTCCGTCCACATCTAGGGAGGTTAGCCACAGTGCCATGGGCTTTAAACTTCTTGATGACACTGCGCACGGTAGACAAAGGAACATTCAGGTCTTTGGAGATGGACTTGTAGGCTTGAGATTGCTTATGCTTCCTCACAATTTTGTTTCTCAAGTCCTCAGACAGTTCTTTGGTCTTCTTTCTTTTCTCCATGCTCAATGTGATACACACAAGGACACAGGACAGTGGTTGAGTCAATTTTAATCCATGTCAACTGGCTGCAAGTGTGATTTAGTTATTGCTAACACCTGTTAGGTGCCACAGGTAAGTTACAGGTGCTGTTAATTACACAAATTAGAGAAGCATCACATGATTTTTCTAAGGGTGCCAATACTTTTGTCCACCCCCTTTTTTATGTTTGGTGTGGAATTATATCCAATTTGGCTTTAGGACAATTCTTTTTGTGTTTTTTATTGAAGACAAATTAAATGAAGATAATAATACCAAAGAATTTGTGATTGCAATCATTTTCAGGAAGAAACTGAGTATTATCTGACAGAATTTCAGGGGTGTCAATACTTTTGGCCATGACTGTATAGTTTTAAATCAATACCCAGATGAGGGACAATAATTCTTCTAAAAGAAACGCCAGAGATTGATATTGTGCTATGATGTTCTTTAATAGGTTCAAACTATATGTTCACGTCTAATACATTTCTGAACTTCAAGGGATGATGATATATTTCAATTCTTTTCGTAGATTCTTGGGCTTAGCAATATTTCAAAGAAAACCGTGTCATGGAGGTTAAGTCTTGATCAAACTTTGGAAACTCTGAAGAATGGAGTTTTCAAGTTCAGTAAACCTTCAGGTGTTCTTCACCCAGGAGAAACAAGTCAAATGAATGTTCACTTTTGCCCTGGTAAGTATGTGGAAGAATTGACAGTTCAATATTCTGATTTTGTACTTATATCATTTTATGTCACTTATATAGTATGATGGTTTTAATTTACTTATGTTTTTTCAACAGCTGGACCAGGAACGTACAGAGCTGAAATTCCACTGATCTTAAACAATGATCCAGACACTCTATATATACCTCTCCATCTGCTCGGTAGATCCAAACAACCAATGATAACTTTTGATCCACCACTTGTTTTACTAACTCCTGTGCCTTTGGACACAGAAGTTGAAGCTGTGGTTGATGTCTTGTCAGCTAATTATGACAGGTATACAAAGTATTTAAGCAGATATTTCTATAAAATCACCTGTATTTTTACACTAAGCAGCCAGAACATTAAAATCCCGGACAGGTGTCATGAATTACATGGATTATATATTATATGGCAGCAGTTAATAGGTGATAGAATGTGATGTCTAGATGACTGGCTAAAAGCTTCTCCACAAAGCCTACCAATAATGGATAAAGGAAACAAAATGGTGTCCTGAAATGTAGTAGACCTGAAGAATTAGTGGTCTTGTTGTCATGTGACATGGACAAATAGAGGTTTGTCACATACAACTTGAAAGGGAGTAGTCGGCTACATACAAGAGTTGGAGGATAAGCCATTTGTCACATATGAGAGCTGTTGTAGGATTGTAGGACACTGGAGAGGTTTGGCAACACTTGTCTAGCTATGTTCTGGCCTATGATAAGCATTAATTCACTTTCTCTATAGTCTAGTTGTCTACTGTGTGCTATGCTAAGAATTTATCTGCAATGTCTATTCAGGATCTGGTAATAAGCCCACACTACTACTATCTGATTTTTGCATGGGAAAAGGATTAAATGTCCGACAATATATACTATATAATAACCCACTGAAAGGAGCAAGAAGTGTAGATAGTTGCCTTAATTTGGCAAAATGTTATTCTGATATCAAGCAATGTTTAGACCCATGCAAAGCTCTTTATGAAGTAAACATATATTACTAATAATAATGATATTTCAATATAGTGTGGATAAATGGAGAGAAAAATAGGAATAAACACAGTCCCATAATATGTTCATAGATACGAAAATACAACCCAGCCAATATACATTTCAGTATATGCATGTGGGTTTGTGTGGAATAGCCTAAGAGAAAAAGTGGGAAGTTTGGTATCACAATATAAATAATGGTGGTCAAGGAGCTTATAACAATGTTGATGCATAAGTTATACTAGGGTATGGGAAGGCTCAGCGACAGAGAAGTATGATTAGTAGGGTAAGGACTATAATACAGTGGCAGGAGAGGAATGGATTGGAATATAAAGTGTAACCTGGTATTTATAAGATCGATGTGGAGCATAGTACTCAGCAAGCTGGTATGACAGTAATGAGAAGGTACTGCTGTATAGGACAAAAATATGGTGCAATAAACTGGAGCAGAAGCCTAATTATAAGAAATGGTATGTGGGGTGTGAGTTATTCTGTGAAGGGAGGTGCTGGTGGATACAATTGATATGTACTTTGATGCTATACGACGTTGTATCTTGGGTTTGGGGGAAACTTGTTGAGCTTTAAACAGACTGTATAGGGCAGGTACCTTAATAGTTACATAATAATAATAATAATAAAGCTTTATTTATATAGCGCCAACATATTCCGCAGCGCTTTACAATGCACATACTTGATTTAACTCCTGCTTTCTGACTTGGCATTTGGAATGAAAGTGCCGGTGTCATGCACCATAATTATATAACACTTACATTGTCCATGCAATTCTGTGTCACAGAGTGGGGAGCAAGTACTGCAGACACAATATGGTATTAAAGAAGTGTGGCAGGAATGAGGTTGGATGTTGGATGTTAGGGCAATTGAGTGATGGTGTAGAATATATTTGTGTACATAATTTTGAAAACATTTTTTTTTCAATAGTGTCGACAGGAACTGGAGTTGGAAATTGTTAGGAAACGTGGGTTTTATGTTAAGGTCAATAGTAATGGCACCATTGGGTTGTAGAATGGCTGTAATATCAAGGAAGTTGATTGATCTTCTGGGGATTATAAAAGACTAGAAAATAGGCCCGATGCTATTGCATCGGGAGTGCGTAGAAATGAACAGGTACCGTAGAAATAGCGGCTGAATAGTACAGTCCTCTCTCCAGAAACGACGGTGTTGTTGCAGGATTTATATGGTGACTCACTGGTTAACACTATACGGTGGCTCAGTGGTTAGCACTGTATACGGTGGCTTAGTGGTTAGCACTGGATACGGTGGCTTACTGGTTAGCACTGTATATGGTGGCTCAGTGGTTAGCACTGTATATGGAGGCTCAGTGGTTAGCACTGTATATGGTGGCTCAGTGGTTAGCACTGTATATGGTGGCTCAGTGGTTAGCACTGTATATGGTGGCTCAGTGGTTAGCACTGTATATGGTGGCTCAGTGGTTAGCACTGTATATGGTGGCTCAGTGGTTAGCACTGTATGTGGTGGCTCAGTGGTTAGCACTGTATATGGTGGCTCAGTGGTTAGCACTGTATGTGGTGGCTCAGTGGTTAGCACTGTATACGGTGGCTCAGTGGTTAGCACTGTATATGGTGGCTCAGTGGTTAGCACTGTGTATGGTGGCTCAGTGGTTAGCACTGTATATGGTGGCTCAGTGGTTAGCACTGTATATGGTGGCTCAGTGGTTAGCACTGTATATGGTGGCTCAGTGGTTAGCACTGTATACGGTGGCTCAGTGGTTAGCACTGTATACGGTGGCTCAGTGGTTAGCACTGTATACGGTGGCTCAGTGGTTAGCACTGTATATGGTGGCTTAGTGGTTAGCACTGTATATGGTGGCTCAGTGGTTAGCACATTATATGGTGGCTGAGTGGTTAGCACTGCATGGTGGCTCAGTGGTTAGCACTGTATATGGTGGCTCAGTGGTTAGCACTGTATATGGTGGCTCAGTGGTTAGCACTGTATATGGTGGCTCAGTGGTTAGCATTGTATATGGTGGCTTAGTGGTTAGCAGAATATATGGTGTCTTACTGGTTAGCACTGTATATGGTGGCTTAGTGGTTAGCACTGTATATGGTGGCTCAGTGGTTAGCACTGTATGGTGGCTCAGTGGTTAGCACTGTATATGGTGGCTCAGTGGTTAGCACTGTATATGGTGGCTCAGTGGTTAGCACTGTATATGGTGGCTCAGTGGTTAGCACTGTATATGGTGGTTCAGTGGTTAGCACTGTATATGGTGGCTCAGTGGTTAGCACTGTATATGGTGGCTCAGTGGTTAGCACTGTATATGGTGGCTCAGTGGTTAGCACATTATATGGTGGCTGAGTGGTTAGCACTGTATATGGTGGCTCAGTGGTTAGGACATTATATGGTGGCTGAGTGGTTAGCACTGTATGGTGGCAGAGTGGTTAGCACTGTATATGGTGGCTTAGTGGTTAGCACTGTATATGATGGCTCAGTGGTTAGGACAGTATATGGTGGGTCAGTGGTTAGCACTGTATATGGTGGCTCAGTGGTTAGCACTGTATATGGTGGCTCAGTGGTTAGCACTGTATATGGTGGCTCAGTGGTTAGCACTGTATATGGTGGCTCAGTGGTTAGCACTGTATATGGTGGCTCAGTGGTTAGCACTGTATACGGTGGTTCAGTGGTTAGCACTGTATATGGTGGCTCAGTGGTTAGCACTGTGTACGGTGGCTCAGTGGTTAGCACTGTATATGGAGGCTCAGTGGTTAGCACTGTATATGGTGGCTCAGTGGTTAGGACATTATATGGTGGCTGAGTGGTTAGCACTGTATGGTGGCAGAGTGGTTAGCACTGTATATGGTGGCTTAGTGGTTAGCACTGTATATGATGGCTCAGTGGTTAGGACAGTATATGGTGGGTCAGTGGTTAGCACTGTATGGTGGGTCAGTGGTTAGGAGTGTATACAATGTCTCAGTAGTTAGCACTGTATATGGTGGCTGAGTGGTTAGTTGTTTTCCCATGTTCTCTGGCCCATCTTCCACTGTTCTCTGCCCCGTGTTTCCCTGTTCTGTGCGGTGTCTTCCCCTGTTTTCTGGCCCTGTCCTCTACCAGTGTGTCCCGCCGTCTTGTGCTGCTGTCCTGTGCCCCTGTGTCCCCCTGTCCTGTGCCTGTGTCCCCTTGTCGTCTGCCCATGTTCCTCTGTCCTCTGCCCCTGTGTCTCCCTGTCCTCTGCCCCTGTGTCTCCCTGTCCTCTGCCCCTGTGTCTCCCTGTCCTCTGCCCCTGTGTCCTCCTGTCCTGTGCCCTGTGTCCCCCTGTCCTGTGTGCCCCTGTTCTGTGTCCCCCTGTCATCTCCCCCTGTCCTCTGGCCCGTGTGCCTGAGTCCTGTGGCCCTGTCCTGTGTTCTCCTGTCCTGTGTCCCCCTGTCCGGTGTCCCCTGTCCGGTGTGCCCCTGTCCGGTGTGGCCCTGTCCGGTGTGGCTGTGTGGTGTGTGTCCCTGTCGTCTACCCCTGTTTGGTGTCCCCTTGTCCTCTGGGCCTGTTGTGTCCCTCTGTCCTGTGTCCCCCTGTCCTTTGCCCCTGTTGTGTCCCTCTGTGTCCTCCTGTCCTGTGTGTCCGTGTCCTCTACCCCTGTTCTGTGTCCCCTTGTCCTCTGCCCCTGTTGTCATCCTGTCCTGTGTGTCCCTGTCCTCTAACCCCTGTTCTGTGTCCCCTTGTCCTTTGCCTCTGTTGTGTCGTCCTGTCCTGTGTGTCCCTGTCCTCTGCCCCTGTTCTGTGTCCCCCTGTCCTTTGGCCCTGTTGTGTCCTCCTGTCCTGTGTGTCCCTGTCCTCTACCCCTGTTCTGTGTCCCCTTGTCCTTTGCCCCTGTTGTGTCCTCCTGTCCTGTGTGTCCCTGTCCTCTGCCCCTGTTCTATGTCCCCTTGTCCTCTGCCCTTGTTGTGTCCCTCTGTCCTGTGTGTCCCTGTCCTCTACCCCTGTTCTGTGTCCCCTTGTCCTCTGCCCTTGTTGTGTCCTCCTGTCCTGTGTGTCATTGTCCTCTGCCCCTGTTCTGTGTCCCCCTGTCCTTTGCCCGTGTTGTGTCCCTCTGTCCTGTGTGTCCCTGTCCTGTGCCCCTGTTCTGTGTCGCCTTGTCCTCTGCCCCAGTTGTGTGCCCATGTCCTGTGTCCCCTGTCCTTGCTCTCTGTATTCTTGAGCGATTGAAACGCATGTGACAGGGCGGGCCTAATGTTACATACAGTGATAATAAGTGAAAAAGTAGTTTGTGTGCAGCAGCATAGCGGGGCAGGCGTTACAGATTGTTACGGATTGGCATGGAGGAAAGTGCCGGGTGCAGCGCGATAATTGACCGCATATCGTGAACAGCGCTTAATGCGCATGACGGCTGTTCACGAGGGGCTGGGGAGCAGTACCTGCGACACAATGATGGTATAGCGGAAGTGTCTGGCGGAATGATATCATGGATGTGGGCAAAATCTCGCGAGATGTTGTCGCCATCTTGGATATACATGTTCCGAAAGACATGCTCTCCGCTATGGCGTCACGAGCCAGCGGTGCTAGAGCAGGAGGCAGCGGGTCTGGGAGGATTGGCGGGGGAGACACGCGGGGTTGACGTGTAAGGTCCAAGACGGGGGTGGCGGACGCAGTGCGGCTGCGTGCGATGACGCTACGCTCATCGCTCATCGCGCAAAGGAGTTGGATTCGGCACAACGCCGAATTCAATCCGATTATAAATAGATAGTGAATGTGCGCTCATTAAAAAATCAAATGCATGTGTCAATGCAACTATGCCAAGTTTATAAGATAAGATATGATATTATTATTTATTATTATTATTTATTCATATAGCGCCATTATATTCTATGGCGCTTTACATATGGAATGAGGATACAGTAGGAGGGGTTTGTGCCAATATTGAGAAGGTGCGGTGACCATTCATGCAGGTTGTAGGCTTTATGGAAGAGGTCGGTCTCCAGGTTTCTTTTGAAGGTTCCCAGGGTAGGCGAGTGTCTGATGTGTTGGGGGAGAGAGTTCCAGGGTATAGCGGATGCACAGGACAAATCTTATATGTGGTTATGAGAGGAGGAGATGAGAGGGGTGTAGAGAAGGAGCTCTTGGGAGGATCACAGGGTGCGTGAGGTTAGATGTCGGGAGACCATGTCAGAGATGTCTGGAGGGACAGGTTGTGGATGGCTTTATACATCATGGTTAGTGTTTTAAACTGGGATCTCTGAGAAGTGGGGAGACAGTGAAGGGCTTGGCAGAGGGGAGACACAGGCGAGTAGCAGGGAGACAGGTGGATTATTAAGGTAGCAGAGTTTAGGATAGATTGGAGAGGTGCAAGGGAGGTAGCGGGAGGCCGGTAAGCAGGAGGATGAAGTAGTCAAGGCGGGAGATGATGAGAGCATGAACAAGTGTTTTAGCAGTGTTGTGGTCAAGGAAAGTGCGAATCTGGGAAATGTTTTTGAGCTGGAGTCGGCAGGAGGTGGTGAGGGCCTGGATGTGAGGCTTGAAGGAGAGGGAAGAATCAAGAAGTACCCGAGGCACTTGGTGTGGGGGACTGGGGAGAGTGAGCAGACATCCACTAGAATAAATCTTATCATCTATATTTAAATCAATGGAACATATCACATATATATGTACACTGATAAACTACAAGAGCAATTGTGTAATTTCTTGAAAGATCGCATGATGCAGTTAAGCCAAATTACATACAGCCATGGGCGAAAGTGTTGGCATCCTTGAAATTGTCTCTGAAAATGAAGTATTTCTCCCCGGAAAGTATTGAAATTATGCATATTGTGTTATGCACAAGTCTATTTCCTTTTTGTGTATTGGAGCAATACAAAAATAAATAGAAAAAAAAGAAAATTTCACATAATTTCACACAAATTTCTAAAAATGGTCAGTTCAAAGATGTTGATACCTTTCCAAAATTGTGCGTAAACATCTTTGTTTCAAGCATGCGATGCTATATCAAAATCACTTGTGGCAAATACCAGGTTTGGGAAATATTAAAATCACACTTGAAATCAGATTAAAGTGAAAGAAGTTGACACAATCATTGCATTGTGTGTCTGTGTGTGCCACATTAAGCATGGAGAACACAAATGGGAAAAGACCACTGAGAACATGAGAAACAAAATGATTGAAAAATACCAACAATCTCAAGGGTATATCTCCAGAGTTATTGATGTTCCTCTGTGCATGGTGCGGAACATAATAAAACTGTTTACAACCCACGGTACTGTAGCTGGATGTGGATTATTATTATTTATTATTATAGTGCCATTAATTCCATGCCACTTTACATGTGGAATGGTTATAAAAGACAAGTACAAGGTACATGGACAACATATGGCATACAGGTTCAGAAGGAGAAAGGGCTCACAATCTACGAAGATCGTAGAAAAAAATTGACGAAATCTTGCAACACAGCATAGTCTGGATGGTGGATAATCAGCCCCAATCAAGTTCCAAATAAATTTAAGCTGTCCTGCAGCCTCAGGGTGCATCAGTGTCCGCGTAAACTATTCGTCAGCATTTGAATGAAATGAAACGCTGTAGCATAAGACCTAGAAGGATCTCACTGCTTATACAAAGTCATAAAAAGCTAGACTGCAGTTTTCCAAAATGTACTTAAGTAAGCAAAAATCCTTCTTGGAAAGTTTCTTGGGGCAAAATGAGACCAAAATAGAGCTTTTTGGTACAGCATATCTTCTACTCTTTACTGAAAATGGAGTGAGGTCTACAAAGAGAAGAACACAGTGCCTACAGTCAAATATGATGGAGGTTCCAAAATGTTTTGGGGTTGATTTGCTGTCTCTGGCACTGGGTGTCTTGACTGTGTGCAATGCATTATGAAATATGAAGATTGTCAAAGGATTTTGGGTCGCAATGTAGTGCCCTGTGTCAGAAAGCTGGCTTTGCTCCTAGGTTTTGAGTCCTCCAGCAGGACCCCAAACAAACTTCAAGAAGAAACTAGAAATGGAAAAAAAGCGCTGGAGAGTTCTGAGGTGGCCAGCAATGAGTCCAGGAACTAAATCTTGTTGAACACCCATGGAGACTTCTTAAGATTGCTCTTGGAAGAAGGCACTCTTAAAATATGAGAGACCTGGACCAGTTTGCAAGATAAAAGTGGTTCAAAATTCCAGTTGAGAGGTGTAAGAGCTTGATGATTGTTATAGGAAGCGATTGATTGCAGGTATTTTTTCCTAAGGGTGGGGAACCAATTATTAAGTTGAGGGTACCAAATATTTTAAAGTGTTGTGTGAAATATGTCCAATGTACCAATTTACACTAAGGAGATAGACATGCGTGTAACATAACATTTGCAATTGCAATAATTTTCGGTAGAAAAAATTAATTTTCTGGAACCAATTTCAAGGGTGCCAACACTTTCAGCCATGATGAACATAAAGTTGTGGAATTATTTTACAAAACTACCACAGACCACATATTACAAAAATTATAAAGAATATCATGATGAACATTGAACCTTTGTGTTGTTCTTGTTTTCACCATGATTCCTATATTAATCATTTTCTCCCATTATCGCCCCTCAGCTTGGCAAGAGTGTCTGTGGAGAGGAATTATTTGAGCTTATAGACCAGTGATGTAAGAATTTTCTCTGCACAATGGCAAAGAGGGATAGGTCTGAGTTGGCAGTTGCTACAATTGGGCACCTTGGTGTTGTCGCAAGGTTTTATGAATCTTAGGTAGAGTACTGATGACTGGTGTTATGGGATGACTGATTGTCATGAAGTCTTTGAGGTTAGGATCAATGAACACTTCTCTTACATGTAAAACGTTTTGCAGATTTCTCCTGTTATCTCTTGATGTGTAGATGTATGTACTGTAATTGTGGAGTTAAAGGGAACCAACCACCCCAAATGACCCCCCCGGACTATTAATATGGGTCCCTAGACCCAGCAGACACATTTGCTGCAAGGTTTTTTGTTAAAAAAACTGTTTTTTATAAGTTAAGATATAGCTTTAGAAAGTTTATAACGAAAGGACGGATGGGCGTTACTTAACTGGTTCGAAAGCCGAGATTCTGCTGCCAGTCATCATCCTGTCCTGGTCACAGCAGTAACGGCCAGCCCTTTTTTCCACCTCCCAGGCTGGTGCACGGGATGTCATGCCCGTGCACACGTCATCAGCTACAGCCGGGTTGCGAGCACACGCTCTGACTTCCACAGCTGAGCGCAGGAAATCAGAGCACGCGCTCGCGACCCGGCTGTAGCTGATGACGTGTGCACGGGCATGACATCCCATGCACCAGCCTGGGAGGTGGAAAAAAGGGCTGGCCGTTACTGCTGTGACCAGGACAGGATGATGACTGGCAGCAGAATCTCGGCTTTCGAACCAGCTAAGTAACGCCCATCCGTCCTTTCGTTATAAACTTTCTAAAGCTATATCTTAACTTATAAAAAACAGTTTTTTTAGCAAAAAAGCTTGCAGCACATGTATGTGCTGGGTGTAGGGAACCATATTAATAGTCCGGGGGGGTCATTTGGGGTGGTTGGTTCCCTTTAAGAATACATTTCCCTGTTCTACTAAGTTCTATTCTTGATAAAAAAAATTCTTGATATTGAGTTCTTTACTTCGATAAGGATATTCTTTTCTGCCAGGTTCTCAGATGGTTAACTCTTTTGTAGTTAGAAATGCCCTTCTTTCAATCAGGTCAGTGACTTGGGTGATATCTTTGTTGAGCAAGTAGTAATATAATTCGACTGGATAACATAATTCGACTGGATGGCATATTTTGGGGGGTTTCAGAAATGGAATCTTAGTTTATGAAGACTTAGTTTATGAAGATAGAATAATGGGTCTCAGGAGTCCTTTTCTCATTTGAAGGTGGCATTGGTGGACACCATTTCATAACAACTCATTTAGGATTTAAAAGTTTGGACTGACATAAATGTTTATGGTGGAGGGGGGTGGAAAAATTAGCTCTTCTGCAGTAAGTTAAGTACACAGGGAAGAGAGTGGAAGAGGAAATGTTTTAATTGTGTCTGGCTTTACTTTGGAAATAGTCTACATACTTTGAGTCATGATGTTGTATGTAGGACCTGCATCTCTGACCTTTTATTCTCGGACCTGATTTGATCCTAAAAAACAATTGATCTTAGAGATGCAGGATGCTTAAAGAGTGGGTTGTGTGTGATAACTGCCTGCTCGTGTGTAGTCTCAACCAATTTCTGTTTGATCTATAGGTTGTATTGCTTGTTTAAACAAAATGATATGTCTTTCCACAGGCCATCCATATTAAAAGTGGAAATTCCAGAAGTGGAACTTGACAACGGTGATATCAAGAAGTTGTTTTCTGTCCATTTACCTAATGGCCAGACTGTTTTAAGTTCTAGTCATTTGGGTGAAAAAATTGTCTGCAAAATCGCCTTCAAATCTTCCTCTCCAGTGTCTTGTTTGGCTGACATTTTATTTACAGATGAAGATAACAACCAGTAAGATACAATTTGTTAAAGACATATCAATGCTAATTTGTTTGCAGCATTGGCTTCTTCACTTCATTTTTTAAAGTTTTTAATGAATTTACCAATTTATTGGCAAAGGAAAAAAAATAAATTCAACCTGCTAACTTCCAATACGATGGTCGTTACAGGAGTCCTGACTGAATAGGAATTCTAGAGATTGGAAGGGTACCTGGTCACTGTTGGAAAGAACATTTTTCTCTCTAGTTTTTTTATGGGTTTCTGAGATTTTCTTTTTTCTATTTTAAGTGGTTAGGCAACTCTTTTCAAAGTAATAGAGTACTGGGCAAAACATAAATGTAAGGGTGCCGTCACACCTGGCGACGGCACCGGAGATGACGGCGGCGACTGGCCGGAGCCCGCACGTTTTTGGCATTCCGCCAGCGTTGCTTCCCCCCGTTTGCACGGGGAGACATCTCCAGCGATGCCCCGGTGAGCTGACAGGCGGCATCGCCTCTGGGGTGTCTCAAAACACCAGCGGCGATGCAGTACAATGGGAGCCATAGGCTCCCATCGCCTGTCAGGTCGCCGGCGGCCGTTTACATGGGGCGATGTGGACACATCAGTAATGTGAAACCAGGCGAGCACTCAGAGGCGCCGAAATAGCTTCTTTACATTAGGCGACGCAGGGGCGATATCGGTGCCCCTACGTCGCCTAATACATCGGCGGTGCTGTCACCAGGTGTGATGGCACCCTAAGAGTTGAGTTTTTCTTTTTTCATGGCAATTGAGATGCAATGTTTTTCTTCATTCAACTACTAGAATTTCAAAGGTGCGACACTTTTTTTTAAATCTGACATTATATTACACAGTTCAAATTAAGTTGGTACCAATGAAGTAAATCTCACTATGACTACACATTTCTTTTAAGGTTATCATTCCTGTATATAGCGCTATAGGCTCAAAGTGTTATCAATTTTGGCTTCTTTCCCTTAAGCATTTTAGTTTAAAACCTCTACATCAAAGCATGACATTACTTTGCTTTTAACCTCTGATTTATTTTTGTAGGGAGTAGACAAAATGTTATTTTATATCTGAGACCTGCTCCTTCCTGATCCAAACATAGACCTGACCTGATGATTCAGACATTTATTATTCTTCAACTGTTAGAGGCCCATTAATAATTAAATTGCCAACATCCTTTTGAGCGAGCATAAATTCTGTGAGAAACCCTCCTTTGTTCCTCATCCCTGCATCCTCTGAAGAATACTACATTTCTTCCCATTGTTTTACACATCTGTAATTTTGTATGGCTATGTTAACCCCGTAGCTGTTCTGCTTGGCTAGCAATGCAGAACAATAGACTGTTATACTTGCAAGAATTCGATTATAAATAATTATTCCCTTTGTCTGAAACGAAAGATTACAGTCTGGAAACCTTGAATACATGAATCCTTTGCGTATACAGGGTAGACAAAAAATATAGTATTATCGTTCTCTAAGAGTTCTGATGGATTCTGTGAGGCAATCATCAATTACCCAGCATCTCATTTGTTAAATGTATGCCATAGAACGATGTACCCATTGAGGAAAGTGTCATAATACTTTACAGGATTAGACAACAGATTAAAAAAGAAAAGCATCCAAATAAATATATAAATGTGCCTGTCATCTAGTGGCGTATAAATGACAAAATCACAGAGTATGTTTAATGAAAATGAGCTCCCCGCGCTTATGAGGTTTTTTTTTGCCTTCACAGTTGGAGCTCGAGCTTTTTTTGGCTAACAGCAGGTTGCAAATGTTACTGCAGATAATATAGTTAATGACTATTGCCTATTTTCTGTAACTTCTTTGCAAGTGCACATTAGGGAAATAAGTATGCAAACAGCAAAATGGCTGATGGATAACAAATGCATTTGACTCTTTCAAGATGGTGATATGCAATATATGGAGTGCAAATTCACTGAGCAAAGGCTTTCTTTATTACTGCTATGCAGAACTCTTTTCGGCTGTTGTAATGAGGAAAACAATTGGGAATATAGGAAATATTGTCTTTTGTGAAATATATGTGTTGCCTTTCTTGTAATTACTTGGATAGACCATTATGTCTGAACTGTTTTTACTTAAAGTGGTATTTTCAAGTAATTAAATTGCATTAATTAGTTAGACTGCATGAAATTAAGCAAGTTTGCAATGCACTTTTTCTATCTGATTTCATTCTCTTGCAATGAACACTATTATCATACACAGTGTACAGCTGGTTTCCATGGAGCTCAGCCACAAGTGCTTTCCCAGATCCCTGTTGAGAGTACACAGTTGCTACATTTCAGGAGAAAGGTTAAAATTCTTAATATCCCAGCTTTCTTTCTCAAATTTATTGATTTCTCTAGGGCAGATAGCTGTTCACCTCCCTCCCCCTTTCTTACAGTTTCTGAGGAGCTGTTGTTATAAATCACCAGCCTGTAGCAGTTCCCCTCAAGCAGTTTTCCTAATTACAGCTCCTGGCTCTTAAGGCCACGTTACACATAACGGTGTTCCAGCGATCCCACCAATGATCCAACCTGGCCAGGATTGCTGGAACATCGCTATGTCATCACTGGTGAGATGCCATACAGGCAGACTTACCAGCGATCACTCAGCGATGCGCCGACAACCAACGGTCATTGGGATCGTTCAGGGTCTCGGGCGCAGACTGGAGATTGATGGTCGTTGCCCCTATCACACATAGCGATGCAGCCTGGCCAACGGGAGATCAACGATCGAAAAATGGTCTCGTTGGTGAGGTCACTGCAACGTTACAAAACCTGTCCTTTGCTATGTGTTTGGTCAAATTCCCTGGTATCTCTACAGCGTGTGAAATAGGTTATGAGCACATCATCAATTTTCTGAGTAAATGTATTTCCAAAGGGGCTGTTGACATGAATTTCTCACCAGATGTTGCCAACAACTCATCCAATCACACAGACAAACAAATAAAACCATAAATGCCCAGAAATTAGGTGTAATAAAGAGAAATGACACAGGAAAAAAGTATTGAACACATAAAGAAAGAAATGTGCAAAAAGCCAAGGACAGTGTCCCATACCCAAAGGAACCAAATGGCGCGTGATGAGACAGATAGGAAGGGGAATAATGGGAAGGGAAAAACAGAAAGTGCACCCCCTGTCACTAACCCTAGGCAACCCTGAGCCAAAGCTCAGCCCTGACTAGTGCACAGTGCAGAAAGAAAACTAGTTCTGCTCTTCCGTATAGGCACAAAGGGAATTAGACATGGGTAAATGAAACTTTCAAACAGCTATATTCATAAACCAGTCTAAAGCAACCTTCCTTTCCATGGCTCACACCTCAACACCGATACCAAGGTATAGCAGGCTATCACTGGCAATTACACAGCCTAAGCGGTGAGTACTTATACCAGAGGGGAGTGTATAAAGCAGAAGAGCTGAAATAAGCCAGGGCAGAGAGCCTACATAGACAAAAGAACAGCTTTAACCACTGTAGCACCAGTACAAAGGAAATTTGCACAAAATACAGAAAGGCAAAACCACTCCAACCAGCGCAGGCAAGCATGTAGCCATGCTCTGTGACCTTCTGACCCCTAGAATTGGAGATACCACTCTCTGTTGTGTTAGCCTCATTACAGTACTCCCCCTCCTAAGAGGAGAATCTAGACCCACAAGGCCAAGTTTCTCTGGGTGTAAAGAATGAAATGTCAGAACCAGCCTAATTGCATGAACAACAGTGGCTGGTACCCACATCCTCTTCTCTGGACTGTAATCCTTCCAATTCACCAAGTACTGAAGTGGAAATCAATAATCTTGACTACCTGAGACTTGAGATTCCCATTATCAACAAATGGAGGATAAGGCAATGGTACTGGTTCCAAGGAAGCAATATATTTTTTGAGGATTGATTAGTGAAACAAATGATGGATTTAAAATGTAGGTGGCAAAGCAAAAAATGCAATTCTGACATTATCTTTTGGATTTAGCATTTATTCATTTTATGGTAAAAATTACCTGAAGACATGGTTTCCAGGAAAACACAATTATAGAGACCTAGACTTGCATAGATTTTTGTTTTCTTCATGTTTGTTGCGTTGCATCACTACATTGAAAGACATATAATGGTTCTATTTTTACCTTAATGGATATGTGGGAGGTCCTGTGTTCTGCACAGCAGGCTGACAGTTTTATTGATACCAAATAGGGGGACATATAACTTTTGGATCAGTTTTTCTTGCATTTTTTTATAAGGGTTTGGTAACCCCTCCTCCCCTCAAATGTGATTTTTTAAATTTTTTTTCTTCGTTCTTAGGGGCCCGTCACACCAGGTGACGTCACCGGAGATGGGCAGGAGCGCGCACAATCTGACAGGCGTCGTCGCCGCCGGGGTGTCTAAAAACTCCAGCAGCTATGCCTTAACATGGGAGCCTATGGCTCCCATCGCCTGGCAGATCGCCGTCCCCCATTTACATGGGGCGATGTGTACACATCGCCCCAGAGTGGTTGCCTGGTTTCAGAGCACTGCACTGAAACCTGGCGACCACTCAAATGAGTCGCCCTTGCCCATTCACATTAGGCGACGCATTGGCGATGTTGGCGGCGATAGGCCATGCCCCAGCGTCGCCTAAAAAATCGCCACCGGCATCGCCAGGTGTGACGGTACCCTTACAGCTTTTACAGTATGAATTGATTGGTTTTAGATGTTGCTACCATACTTTTATTGATTCATCAATACAAACTAAACTTATTTTTATTATTTATTTTTACTAAGGGAAAAGGGTGGTGATTTTTTAACTTTTTAAAAAAGTTTATTTTTTTAATATTTGCTGTTGTATTGCAGTTTATAGTGAATACCACAGACTCCTACCTTAACAGGAGTACCAATGTGGCAGCGACAGAGCCCTTCAACATGCCCCCAGATGCTATCCAACCATCTGTATATTGCAATCACATCTCAGGGGACCTTCCTCTTCATTTGAATGTGCGATTGGAGTTTGACAGCGGCATCTAAATGGTGAACAACAGCAACTCGACTTCAGCTTCAGCCACAGCTGTCAGTGCCAGATGTCAACTACGTATATAGCTGGCATCTACCATATATAGATTGAGATCAGCTACTCAGTTCCATCCACATTAAGTGATCCCATGGCTTTCATTTCGTGCTAAGGAGTTACATAGAAGCCGCAATTTCAACAATTTTTTTATAAAATCAATGGTAAAAGTAAATGTAAGAAACATATCTTAGCATAGAAATATTATTTTTTCCCAACTTATGTAACACAATGCCTCTACTATAAAATGTTGCATCCATGTCATCCGCCCTCATGAACTACAACTTCCACACTGTCCACCCTTAAGAACTATAACCTCTACACTATCTACTCTTTTGAAGACTGGCATATACACTATTGTCTGTTATAAACAATAATCTTCACACCGTCCACCTTTATGAACTATGGTTTATACAATGTCTCCCCTTGCCATATATTAAAACCTTAAAAATGTTTATGCCTATGAAATATAACCTGTACACTGTTCCACAAATATGAACTATGATATCCATACTGTTTGCAATTTGTATCTTTAATCTCTGTCAGCCCTATTAAACTATAACCTCCATATTGTGTCTGCCCTTATGAACTATATCCATCACCCTGTCCTTCCTTAACAAATCAAAAACCATTGAAAAAAATAAAGTTGGATCCAAAATGGCCGACTTCAAAATGGCCACCATGGTCACCACACATCTGGAAAAGTTTTCCCCCTCCCATATACTAGTGTGCCACAAACAGGAAGTTGATATGACCAACCATTCCCATTTTATTTAGGTGCATCCATATAAATTGCGCACCCTGTACATCCAGTTCTCAATATTGCTTCCTTTCATTACTATGCTTCCCTTGTATATTTCTCCCTGTCTATACTGTGTCTCCTCTTCAAACTGCCTTCTCACTTTTGTATGCCTACTCTCTCTCCTACCCTATTTAAAGGGAATCGGTCACCTCCATAAAGCCCCCCAGGCTATCACTACCTGTCCCTGCATCTTCCTATTACTGCCCTAACTATCCCTCTATGTGCTAAATGTGCCCTGTGACTGTGTAATAAAAGTTTTTTATCACTCACTCATTACTATGTTAATGATCCGGGGGGCTACTGTTGCTAGCCCCCCTGGGCATCCTCTCTGTGTCCCGTGGCCTCCTCCTGTGTAGTTTATCACGCCCCAATGGGTATGATATTGACTTCCAAATGTGCGCCCCCAGCCTGGCTTGCTCCGCTCTGTACAAGGCAGGATATGTTGCCAAACACATCATTTCCGATACTCCGCAGCTCATCCACAGAGTTGTGCATTGCGCATGCTCTGCGGAGCACATTACATCAACTCATCACAAATGAGCTGACGTAATGTGCTCTATAGAGCATGCGTACTGCACAGCCTGAAGTCTGGCTGCAGAGTACCAGAAATGATGCGTTCGGCGTCATACCCGGCACTCTGCAGAGCGGAGTGAGACAGGCTGGGGGGCGTGCATTTGGAAGTCAATATCACACACATCGGGGCATGATAAACTACACAGAAGGCGGCCACGGGACACAGAGAGGATGCCCAGGGGTACTAGCAACGGTAGCCCCTGGATCATTAACATAGTAATGAGTGAGTGATAAAAAGCTTTTATTACACAGTCACAGGGCACATTTAGCACAGAAAGGGATAGTTAGAGTAGTAATAGGAAGATGCAGGGACAGGCAGTTATAGCCTGGGGGGCCTAATGGAGGTGACAAGTTCACTTTAAACTGAAGTTTATATTTATTAATCTCCCTTTCTTTACTGTCTACTGTTTCCTGTCAAAACTATGCCTCCTGTCTATAATGGGTTTTCTCTCTATATGAAATGGTTTCTGAACTACCTCTTGTCTATACTATCCCCCTCTCTATACTATGCTCCCTCTCTATACTGCCTTCTCTATATATTTGCTTCCTTGTCTATGTTATGCCTCCACACGATACTGCCCTCTGTCTGTATTGTACACACTCTATACTATGCCTTCCTTCCGTAATCTACAATGTGCCTCTTAGCTATACTGCACCCCCCCCACATTGTCCATCTCTATACTATGTCTTCTCTATATTCAGTGCACTACAAAACCATAAACTGACTTTTGTCTGTATCAACATGTTAGGCTATGGGTTGAACTAGATGGACTTAAAGTCTACCCTCAACCTTAAAAACTTTGAAACTATGAAACTTTAGGGAGACTAAGGGTACCTTTACACGCCACGACCAATGGAGACATTTTTTGGCGGCGATATTTCTCGCTGGAATTATCGCCGCCAAATTGCCTCCTTATTGCGGCATGTATTTCGGGAATTTGGCGGCGATAAAACCATTGTCACCTGGTTTCAATTTACAGCACTGCTCTAAAATCGAAACCAGGCGACATTGGTTTTATCGCCGCCAAATTCCCAAAATACACGCTGCAATAAGGAGGCAATTTGGCTGCGATAATTCCAGTGAGAAATATCGGCGCCAAAAAGGTCTCCTCTGGTTGTGGCGTGTAAAGGTACCCTTATGAGGCAGAGTTGGGATAGCGGCACAGATCAGTAGATCTAGCTCTGAAACAGGGCACATTATGTTATAGAGGCCTATGGGGAACTGGTAAAGTCTTAGCAGAGCCGAATGATGTAGCATTGCCAAATATATTAGGTGTCTCAATGAGCAAATATAGCTCTCCAATGAGAAAAATATTGCTGCCTGTTGCGTATGACTGCAGATCTTGCTGAGATTCTACCAATGCAAGTGTATAAGTGCGATAAAAACATTGCACCCCATATGCACAGCACTCGGATCACGATTTTAGCATCATCATTTCACATACAAACAGTGAATAGGTCTTTTTTTTGTGTCTGATTGTAAAGTGCGGAATTAAAATTTCCCCTCAAAACATAGTCTATGACGTTCCCTGAGTCAACTCGCTGGGCAACGGGGAAATTACATAATCAACATAATTTTTAAAGTATAACATAATAGCGTAGTTTATTTCACGCCATAAACTACAGGTAACATCCACCATACGCTTTACATTTCACATCACATGTAATATGCACATCATTACATTGCATTATATGACATTCATATATGACATTACATCATATTTACAGTCACCCACCGACCCTTGCAGACCTCAGCCTGGTTCTAATAAAGGCTACCACCGTCTATCACCCTGACAGGGATTCTTAACCCACTCGTAGGGAGTTTCAACCCACACTGCATCATACACTTTCAACGGGTCCTTTCACGACTACCCAGTCGGACCCAATGGCGGTTACAGCCGCCTGGCACCATCCATACACTTGGACACATCATGGCGGCTATGCCCGCCTGGCACACATATATGCCTCCCGTAGGGCTATTCACGTATCAGCATATCACGACTCACTCAGCCAGTCCCCAAAGTCGGCTGTGGCCGCCTGGCCCTTGAGCCGTACTCGGTCTCTCACACCGCACATCTGACTGCCTGGCCCTTGAGCCGTCCTCGGTCTCCATCACTTGGCATAGTACATGGCACTCAGTCCACCATTGCATACGTGGACTGCTAGCTTACCGGGCACCAAACTGGGTCTAGCAACCTGAGTTACCGGGGTACGCCAGGCGTTCTCTAAGGCCTCCTTCCGGATGTGTTTCGCCCCACGTCCGAACCAGCGTCCTCCTGGGTCAGCCACGGTTCCCCAACTCTAGGAGCCATAACAACCCATTCCCGGCCACCGGTATGGAGCTGGCAGTCTTCCTTCATGTCCCCCCTCCGGGGTACGGATCAGCTCCAACACATCCTCACATCGCAGAGCTCTGGACTTCTCTGATTTCCATCGTCCTCACCAGTCTGACTCACAGACACCTGGCAGGTTCTTAACGTGTCTGCCACACCCACCTGACCCACCCACACCGGGCTGTCAGTAATCAGCACACACAGCTCTCACACAGCCGCTCATCCAGCTCATCTACTCCTTCTAGATGTTAACCCACTTGTACTGGACAGGTTTACAGCACTCACACACAGGAAAACCAGCTAATGTGTACAGAGACCTGTGCTGATAACCCGTGTGATGCACCCGGCCATGGGCACATGCCGGTCAGATCACCACAATATATATACATATCCTACTATATAATTGTCTTATCGTGTGTCTCTCTGTAACGGAAATCCTGCGTCGCTGATTGGTTGTGCCATCAGCCCGCGACCAATCAGCAGGATTTTCGTTACAGACAACTCTCTCTGTGATCACTGGGTTGAATTAACACATCCACAAGTATGAGCCGAGCAGCCACGCCCCCCATCCAGGGCCCCCACCTGAGTAACTGTTCCAGCTGTCACTACTACTCCCAGCCCTCTATTCTTTTTACTATGAAATGGGAAGAGTTGTGTGTTTGGGGAAGGAGATGAGGAGCAGAGTGGAGAAAGGGGCACCTGCCTGCTCCACTGCCGGGCCACAGCACTGGGTAATTGGCCCCTTGATAGGGGACTCTCTGAACGGCGTGAGCGCTCCCAGTTTGCCGGGAGCTCATGTGATTATGAGCATCACGTGACCCCATGACATCACACAAGTTCTTCAGCATCCTTCGAGACCAGCCACGGCCAGCAGTAACACAGTGCGGGGGAAGAGGGTGGCAGATCGATGTGTGTATGTGTATAGTGTGTATGTGTATAGTGTGTAGTGTAAGTGTGGGGTGTGTGTATAGTTGTGTGTGTGTGTATAGTGTGTGGATTGTATAGTGTGTGTGGTGTGTGTATAGTGTGTATGTATATTGTGTGGTATGTGTATAGTGTGTGTGGTGTGTGTAGAGTGTGTGTATGTGTATAGTGTGTGTGTATAGTATAGTGTTTGATATGTGTATAGTGTGTGTGGTGTGTGTGTATAGTGTGTGGGTGTGCTGTGTATGTATAGTGTGTGGTATGTGTATAGTGTGTGGTGTGTATAGTGTGTATGTGTATAGTGTGTGTGGTGTGTGTATAGTGTGTGTATGTGTATAGTGTGTTTGCTATGAGTATAGTGTTTGGTATGTGTATAGTGTGTGTGGGGTGTGGTGGTATAGTGTGTGGTGTGTGTGGTATGTGTATAGTGTGTATGTGTATAGTGTGTGTGGTGTGCATGTGTATAGTGTGTGTATGTGTATAGTGTGTGATGTGTGTGGTATGTGTGTGGTGTGTGTGCTACATACAGTACATCATACACATAAACACACTATACACATTCACGCTATACACACACTATACATATACAGATACACACACTATCTACATGCACACCTCACACACTATACACATACACACCACACACTATACACATAAACTACATACACTATACACATACATACCACACACCACACTCTATACACATGTGTGGCGCTCCTATGGCAAGGTGCAACAGGGAGGTACTGCACCCCAAACAGAAGGTGTAGTGCCTCTGTAGCCGTGGATATGGAGGACCCTACAGAGTCTGCACTCAACACCCATACAATAGGCCACCTTAGTACAGGGGACCGTATATTCAGTAGGTCCCAGGGGGTGGAGCCTAGATGAGCAGGAGACGAGGAGTGACAGTTAGAAGACTATTCAGTCAGACGGTGTAAGACAGCAGAGAAGACGGATGCAGGGGACCCTGCGACCGTGACAGGAGGGCACTTCTTAGGAGAGGGGTGACCCAGACAAAGAAGGGGGCCACTCCAGGACTGGTCGGAGCCAGCTGGAGACCCAGGTCACCACCGGTACACAGGACCCGAGGTGGTTAGTTAATGGTTTATCCCTAAAAGCAGACCGGCAGGCTGTGGGCCCAACATAAGGCAGCCACAGCACCCATCAAGTAGTCCAACATCAGTCCCGCAGCTAGGTTCACGACACTGAAAAGTGCAGATTTAGGCAACATACCCAGAGGGCTAGAGACTAGACTCACGAGTGGGAGTGCAGAAGGCCATCAGGGCAAAGAAGGGAAAAGGACCAGGAGAGCCATTTTAAGGAAAACCTCTGACAGGCTCTGGAAAATCCTCCAAAATCCGCGGCTATGGCCCCCGGTTAACCCAGATTGTACCGTGCACCAATTTCACCTGGTGCAAGTAAAGAACTGTTTGAGCTGAATTGGTGTCTGAACTCCTTTCATCCGTTGCTTGGAGGGCCTCTACAACATCATAGAGGTGAGGACTACTACTCCCCTCATCCACCCTGCTGCCCTGAGATAAAGCTCCACCTGTAGGGGCTGTACTACCAAAGCTGCATTTCCATCACCTCAGCGGCCGACCACAGCGCTGGTAACCCTATTACTAGGTACCACAGGTGGCGTCACGTTACAATTCCTCCATCATCATCACCCCCACCCGCCATTGAGGGTCCAGGACACGGAACCGGGAACCGGCCAGCTATGATCCCCACTGAAGTAACCACCTGTATCCGAGTACCCTGTCGACCGACTCATGTCTGGCATCACGAACAGGATCCCGTGCCCGTAAAATCGGTACTGTGTGCTTGAATTGGACTTTATTGACTGTTTGGTGAACTGTAAAATCGGGCCGCCATTGCTACGCCACAGAGCGGCAAGAGCGTTGCAGCTAGAAAAGAGCGCGAAGATAAGTCCGGCCCTTCCACTCAGCCGAGGATTAATGAAGTGCAGTGGCTGGTTCCGGAGAGACCCGGGGGCTGATTGACTGAACTTTTCCAATTGGGTCTGAATATGTAAAAGACTATGTGCTGTCCCAGGGGAGTGCCTCGGTCCCTTAATACAGTAGGGCCATGCAAGAGATGCCAAATTGTCTCCCCGCCCCCCTTGCCATCAAACAACCAAGGGGCGGGTCAAGAACCGGACCATACCAGCTTGGAACTTTAAAAAGTAAACAGTGTGCAGCCAGCTGTCAGAACGAGAGACATTGGCAATTACCCAGTCAGGAGAACCGCATGTCCGATACTAACGATGACTGGGCTGATGTGGAGCCTGCCAAATCGGAAGACCTGATCAGGTTCTCCGAGGAGCCCGACTTGGTTGTGGAGGAGTTTGAGGAAGGAGCCAACCATCAGGTGAGTTCCAGGGAGGAGGACCGAGAGGAAGGAGCAGCCGGCGATGCAGAGGCGTCCGGGTCCCGCGAGCTAAGGTGGGCCGTTCGCCTGGAGCAACAACAAGACCGAGTTGGTATGGGAATGTGGCGATACGTAAGCCGTCCTTCAACCCCAACCTTGTACTCCTGGCAAGCCATCGGGAGGCCACAGTTCAACCAGGATGATGAAGCAGAGCGACACAGGCAACAGGAGGCATGGTGGGCAAATGAGATGGAGACTCGCCAGACCCGCACCTTTGCTCGCACCCAGCCCCCACTGCCCATCGAACAGCGGAAGAAAGGGACATTCACAGCCTTCAACCTGAGTACCGGGTAGGCTTTGTCCGGTAGGAAGGCCTCCCTGTAGAGGTCTTCGTGGAGAGAAGAGATGTTGAAGCCCCACCTCCGCAAGGCCACCCGGACCGGGATTTATATTGGGGAGATGTCATCACTTATGAACACGATGCAGGAACCCCAACGCTGGTACGCGATCCGGATCAGTAAGTGTTAATGGTTAAAATGATCCCGGTTTCTTGTGATATGTAAATAGTTGAATGAGTATTTCCCCTGATTATTTTGCAAAGACTCATATGGACTTATATGTGAACTCTTTTGGTACTAAAGCCTGATTGAACCTTTTAAATCAGAGACTTAATACCCGGCCCCGTTGGTCCGACGTGGACTAAAGTAAGACAAAAATAATCTTATTGTTATCATTGATGTTTAGAAGTTACCCGGTTAATATGTTAATAAAAAGTTTAGCTAAACACTCAGTTTGGTTGTAACACTCGCGGACGAGTGTAGTTCACCAAGGGGGTGTGTGGGCCCCTATGGCAAGGCACCACAGGGAGGTACTGCACCCCAAACAGAAGGTGTAGTGCCTCCATAGCCGTTGGTCGAGCCAGCTGGAGACCCAGGTCACCACTGGTACACCGGAACCGAGGTGGTTAGTTAACGGTTTATCCCTAACCGCAGACCGCCAGGCTGTGGGCCCGACATAGGGGAGCCACAGCACCCATCAAGTAGTTCAACATCCATCCCGCAGCTGGGTTCACAACACTGAGAAGTACAGAGACTTTAGGCAACAGACCCAGAGGACTAGGGACTAGACTTACGAGTGGGAGTACAGAAGGCCATCAGGGCAAAGAGAACCAGGAGAGCCATTTTAAGGACACCTCTGACAGGCTCTGGAAAATCCTCCAAAATCCGCGGCTATGGCTCCCGGTTAACCCAGACTTTACCATGTACCGATTTCACCTGGTGCAAGTAAAGAACTGTTTGAGCTGAATTGGTATCTGAACTCCTTTCATCTGTCGCTCGTAGGGCCTCTACAGCATCACAAGGTGAGACTACTAGTCTGCTCATCCACCCCGCTGCCCTGATGTAAAGCTCCATCAGTGGGGAGGTGTACTACCAAAGCTGCATTTCCATCACCTCAACGGCTGACCGCAGCGCTGGTAACCCTATTACTAGGTACCACAGGTGGCGTCACGTCCCCCATCATCATCACCCCCACCCGCCATTGAGGGTCCAGGACACGGAACCGGGAACCAACCAGCTATGATCCCCACTGAAGTAACCACCTGTCCCAATATCTGAGTACCCCCTACCCTGTCGACCGACTCACATACACACCACACTATACACATGCACACCACATACACACCACACACTATGCACACCATACACACAAACAAACATCGGTGTCCCCCTTCCCATACGATCACCGTCCCATCCTCGCACGGTGTTACCGCTGACCACTTAGGATGCTGAAGGACTTGAGAGATGTCATGAGGTCATATGATCCTGCCGGCATCCCAAGAGCGGCCAGCGGTAACACCGTGTGGGGAGGAGGGTGATTGTGCGGGAGGGGGGGAGGTGAGAGTAAAACCGGGTGGACTGTTGGGAGCGGGCAGGGGGAGCACGCACTGAGCTGTGTGTGCGGTGCCATATTTCCACCCCCATCACTTGGGTGTGGAAATATGGCTGCGCACTGGAAGGATGACATGTAGACGGAAGTCCATGATGATGGACAGGACAGTTTGATTATTATATAGGATTGATGTATGTGTATAGTGTGTGTGAGTGCTGTGTATGTGTTTAGTGTGTTATCTGTATGATGGTATATGTGTAAAGTGTGTGTTTGTGTATAATAGTGTATGTGTATAGTGTGTTTGTTTGCGTATGATGGTGTGTGTATATGTGTATGTCAATGACATCAACTGCTGTTCCACATGTCATGTCATAGACATATGCATGCATACATATACACATACACACACCATCATTTACACACATGGCAGGTGATGTCATACACATACACACATATATACGTACACACACATGGCGGGTCACGACATATTCATACATACACAAATATACACGCACGCGTGGTCACATCATAGACATACACATCTAATGCATATATACACACACATATCCACATGTATATATATACACACACAGTGGGTTACGTTATACACACATACATGTGGTGGGTCACACATATATGTGATGCAGTGGGTCCACATATATACACACGCAGTGGGTCATGAGGCAAGACACTTACACTTATACACACACTCGGTGGGTTACATCATCTACTATATAATCGTCTAATTTCGGTCTGTCTGTCTCTTTGTAACGGAAATCCCGCGTCGCTGATTGGTCGCGCCCGGCTGGCCACCACCAATCAGCAACAGGCAAAGTCTGGCCGCAATTGGCGCGAGATTTGAACCCCGCACGCCCCCGCTATTGTCAGGAGATCAGGAGGAGGTCAGGAGACCGTAGCTGCGGGTCATCTCCTGCTGCATGGAGGTCAGCAGCGACGCAGTCGGGCATTCCTGGCTGCTCGCAGCGGAAGTACCCTGACCGCCATATTGAAACACCCAAGTTATGGTATTCTGATATGGCGACCGGGATTCAAATCCCCCATGAAGTCGCGCGCCACTTCGCTGATTGGTTGCCACAGCCACGGCAACCAATCAGTGAAGCGGGATTCAAAACCCCGCCAAATAATGTGCTGCTTCGCTCATTGGTCGCCACACTCATCCGGCCAATCAGCGATATTGGTGCGGGATTTAAACCCAACTTCGCATTGCATTATTCTTAAATCTTCATAAATAAACTACATACATATTCTAGAATACCCGATGTGTTAGAATCGGGCCACCATCTAGTATATATATAAACTGTGGTTTTCAATTACCCGTATTCATCACAATTTATGAATATAGACATAGAATGTATGTACTTGTATATGCATGTATATATGTATATGCATGTATAAGTACATACATTGTATGTCTATATTCATAAATTGTGATGAAGTCGGGTAATTGAAAACTGTATCATAAGTCACGAAGATGCCATTGAATCATGAAAACATTTGACCTTATACCCATCTCCACTTATAAGAGTCATTCATCTTCAAAATGATTTTCTATTGCAATGAAGACTCACAGTCTTCTTTTATTTAGTTCTCCTGTGTGTGCTTTCACCTAGATCAATAATCACTAACTGAGGTTTTCCTTATACTCACACACTAATTATAGCGATCATGAAGCTTTTATATCCTATATGTTAGGATACGTCAAGGCTTCTACTGATATACAGTAGAATACAAAAAAATCATTTCTAAACTTTAATGGAAAAGTGGCAATAAAGAAACACTAAATGTAGAAAACACAAAGCAATTTAAAATATCTCACATCAACATTCATTTACTTCTTTTATCTTATAATATCTTGAATTGATATAAAAATTGTGAAAAATATATGAAGGCATATTTTATATTTGAACAAGAGTAGTTTTTAGTTTGTATGGGTACCCCAAGTCACCACTAGCATCTGCCTCAGTAGCTTTTTTTTTGTCTTAGAGGAGATCAACTGGTACTTCATGATCGTGTTACTTTAAATATTATCATGGGCCATCATCTTGAAACTATATGACTAGGCTGCATTAGTAGATTTCAGTTGGGCACTCAGGTCAAGCTGCTTACCTACTTTTCTTAATACTAGTGTCTGTCAGTTGGTGTCATCTATGGGTCCTGCACTGATAACTCTGTGAAAGTTAGTTATTGATTTGCAAGTGCATTGGGGCAATGATTTTGTAGCAGTTAATAGTAAAGAACTATCACACATTATTGTTCAGCACAGCTGTCTTTTTGGTACAGCCTTCCTCTCACACTGCACAACACTTGTGTTCTCCTGCACAGCTCTATTTTTCTTCATAGCTCTTCTCTTCTGCTGCACATTTCTCCTGTTCATCTGCACATCTCTCCTGTTCTGTTGCGCAGTTTTTGTATTCTTCTGCACAGCTACATTATTAGACTCAAAAATTCCACATGGTATAAAATATAAAATGAAAGAGCCAGAGGGGAGTTTTCTGTTACCAAATATAACTCTAAGGGTACCATCACACCTGGACATATCGCCGGCGATTTCACAGGCGACGCTGAGGCGTGGCCTGTCACCGGCGACATCGCCAATGCGTCGCCTAATGTAAATGGGCGAGGGCACACGTCTGAGTGGTCACCTGGTTTCACATCAGAGCTCTGAAACCAGGCAACCATTCTTGGGCGATGTGTGCTGATCGCCCTGTGTAACATCTCATGAACGATGTCAAGGCGACAGCACACATCGCCTATACCATTCCGGTAGGCGTTTCAGGGCGTATTTACTAGCTCTGACGGTCTGCATGGATTGGTGGCAGCTCGAGCGTTCCGATTGGTTGTCTTGTTCCTCAGCGCCATATTTGATGAAGTGTACTCCAAAGGTGTATTACGCAGGAGCGTACATACTGTACAGTAGCGCATTGATGTCGCCTCTGTGTTTGCGCTGTTTCCAAAAGTGCAGGGATGTGCCCCAAATGTGTTTTAACAGAAACGCAATTTCATTACATGCTCAACTAATGTCTGCATGAGCGCTGTAGTGGCAGCCTTCCTGTAGTACATGACGCAAAAGCATACAGTGAATCCTGTTGCTTTTGCGGCGCCTCTGGGCCCCCGTCAGCATGTGACATCTCTCCCGTGCGTTCATCGCCAGAACGTTGTCAATCTTTTGTGCCGACCTTCCTGGTGTTTTCCCTTCCCCTGCAGAATAGGTAAATGGCGGCACCCATGCGAGCTGCAGTGTGGGGAGAGCCTGAGCTCCTTATTTTAATTGATATATGTGACACCAGGGATTACTGGTGTCACCAGCACCACACGCATCCGCGCCTCCACAAGCAGGCTGTCCTGCGGAGGGTGCAGAGGTGTCTGGAGAGGAGGTTGGGTGTTTTGCGCAACCCTAAGCAGATCAGCTAAAAAATTGCAGATCTGAAATTTAAGACGCCGGATGCATCACCCGACTGGTGCTAGGATTGCCAGATGAGTGGTGAGTAGCCTGACAACATACACATACCCTTCTGTGTAAAGAAAGATATATGAAGGCCAGCACATGCCACTGTACATCCAACATATATAGGGCCAATGTAAGTGAGAGCTTCTTCATGACTCTGCAGTTGCAGGATCATCTTCCTGCCACATCCACATACACCCTATATTCCCCTGTAACCTATATGTGTACTTTACATAGCCACATATTGTCATATGTTTACCCTACCCACATATGACATTATTATGTTGGCCTATCCTGCCCTTCTTTCTATCTCACCCATCCTGACCTAATGAACTGCAAACAGCACTGTTTATTAAGTCCCCACATATCTGGCCTTATTGTTATTGTGACAAAGTATGTTGTTGCCTCAACAGGTAGGGACAGAAGGGCTGAGCATCCCCCATCCCCCACTGTAGGAGCACCACTGAGCCAACCAGGGTCACCAGGCCAACCGCTGGCAGGAACCCCAAACCAGAGCTCCAAGGGCCCACATCACCCCACAGACCATCAGGATCAGAAGGGACCCCCAGGGCTGCACTCACCACACCCTTTGAAGACGAGTTCTCGAGTGGTGGGAATTCCGCTCAGTGGTCCCCTCAAGACCCACAAACGGCCTAAGAAGGTGTGTGTAATGTGAATATTACTCATATATACTGTGCACTATACCTGTCTTTCTGTTGTTTTTGGCCGTGAATTTGAATCTAGGGACCTTTGTTATGGGCAAAACAAAAACACATATGCTGATCTCATTACAGATGACCCAAGGCAAGGGGTCGACTGGGAAATAAGCCCCTCACCATCCCCACCCCCCAAATGGTGGGTCCACATCCCCTGGTAAGTGCAAACACTTCTATGGAAAGACACCTGCTATGTCCTAAACATGTTGCTGATGTTGATGTTATGTATACTCTGTAGGTGGCCCATCCCTGCAGGACCTGGAGGCGGCCCATGAACGCAGCGGCATTGAAGCTGAGCCAATTACGCCACCTTATAGAGGAGTATAAACGGACCCATCCTACCTCTGCCCATCAAGAACCCCAGCCTCTTCCTCATGTTTGAGGGTTTTTAAAAGAATTTTACCCAAGTTTATTGGATTTTGGATACTGACGTTTTGATTTTATGGACCATGTTGGTCATGTGTTTAATTAAAAATACTGTTTTTATAACCATGAACCCTTGTTAAGTGTTTTTGTGCATGTATGTAGATGTGTAATATTTGTTACCCCTGTAAACGGGGTTTAACCCCATACCATTATAGTAAGAAAGGTTGACATGATACCACAAGTACATATTGTTGTCCTCAAATGTGTTTATTTGTCCCAGAAAATAGATGCATGTCCCAGTATATGTGTACCACAAACGTATGGTGACATAATGTCTGATTTATAGGGGTACATAAGCATTGGGGACATATGTACGGCACTCAGGGACAGGCCTTTGTGGTAACACTGTATGGTGCATGTGCGTGTTTTCCTCCATATACATGTATTTCATTACACATATTCTGTACACACACGTGGACAAGGAAATGTTAGGTGATCAAAACATATGTCCCACATAACTGCAAACACACAAATATCTGTGCACACACATACTTGGTCATGGCTCCAATATTATCCTGAACAAGAATGCAAGAGTGAGTTTATTAGCCAACGCAGTAGCACAACACACATTACATCAAAGCGCCCTACGGCTTCACTATATACATCACACGAGAGTTGAATGAGCACGAGCCAATACGCACATGCATGCTTACATTTAACGATGTGGTGCTGCGAAGAAGGACAATAATTGGTGCTTGTTTGCAAGCAATCACACGTCTTCGAGGCGTCACAAAACATAATGTGAACGCCTACCTCCGAGACGCGGGACAAAACAACGTCCACGTTGCTATTGTGGTTGCCCTGTGTGATGCCGAGGCGGAGACCAGCGACTTGATCGCCCTTGGGCCTTGGGTGACGCTCAGGCAATTTCCGGTCAGGTCGTCGCCTGAGCGTCGCTGAGTTGTCGCCCCGTGTAATAGGCACGTGCGTCGCCTGTGAAATCGACGGCGATATGTCCAGGTGTGACAGTACCCTAAGCAAACTTCATATTAGCATAACATATCAAAACAGGAGGACGAAATGAGCTTTTCTTTGCTTACGACAAAGTGAATAGAGTTTATCACACAGTGCAGCACATAAAAATGGTGCAAAATGCATGAACATATAAGGTAGGTACAATTAGCATAACATAGTCTTACAACAAGCACATAGAGGTATTGCACTTATTCCCATAAGCATGATCAGATCCATCATATATCATCATTAGTAGCAGTCACAGTCATAACAGACATAATAAAAATGAGAGTTACAAACCAATATAATACATGTTACAAAGTATTGCCATGCCTAAAGTGCAAGTGCCTAGTGATGCTAACAGAATGGGGATAAGAAAGACCCCTCCAGTATCAGCCCCAAATGCACGTTTCACTGTTATTTGTTTCATCAAGGGGATGTCAAATTGTTCTCCTTCACAGCTCTCCTGTTCTCCTTCACTGTTTTTCTATTCTTCTGCACAACTACATTGTTTTCCTTCACAGCTATACTATTCTCCTGCACATGCCACCTATTTTCCTCCAAAATTCTCCTATTCTTCTACATCGCTCTCCTGTTCACTTGAAAGGCTCAGCTATTGTCACAGACAGCGCTAAACAGTTTTCATATCTCTTGTAAAGCTTTCCTGTTCCTCTGCACAGTTCTTCTTTTCTCCCGCACAGATCTCTTAATGACCAATCATCATCCTCCTCCAATTGAAAACCCCTGCACATGGGAAACGTGTGTTTCAATTAGGGGTGGTCTTGTCACAGGTCCCCTATCAACTACTGTTTTCAGAGCAGGAGCTCTATATAGCCCATTGTGATGAAGATATACTAACAAGAGTAGGAGGGGAACCTGTAATACTTAAATATTCGTAGGTCTCCTAATATCAAGCACATAACCTGTGTTATAATAAAAAAAAACGTGGTTAACCACCGAAACATAAGAACATCCAGCTACTACAGTATATACATTATGTCAAATTTGACATAAGATAAATTAATTTCATGTCCCTACGTCAAGCAATGCAATATTGTGACTTGTTACATTGCATATCGAAATATGAATACTATAGCACCTTTATTAGCTTAAAACCAGTTCCATATGTCTTCAAACTGCTAGACTTGATAGCATTAAAGAATGGCTGATGGACTTTAAAAAGTTTGTCTATCAAGATAAAACATTTTTTAATTTTTGTAATAATGATGAATAAGGAGCTTTACTAAAGTGTTTTACTTCTGAACTTTAGTCCACTGGTCTAATTTCAGACCCCTTCTTTTGGTTCTGGAACTTCTTTGTGTTCCACCTGACAGAAGCGCAAGATTTCTCTCCTTCTTGTAAGTTGACTTGCGATAAAAGTGACCTTGATCATTTCATTACCTACACCAGTTTCCTTCTATATGTCTTCAAAAGCTGAGATGGAGTAGAGGCTGATGTAGCTATTTACTTTACTCAAACATCCTATTATTGAGATAAAGATGGTGGAAAAGCTCCCAGTTCATGTCAAAATAAATACTGAGTTAAAATCAAAAAATACATTGGTAATTTATTTTACATTGTGCCAAAATCTAAATGCATTGGTGAATATACTGGTAAGCGGTTATCACCTATCCTCAGAATAGGTAAATACTTATTGACTGGTGAGAGTCCACTTGATGATACTTATATCGATCGCCAGAATAGATCAAAAGTGTTCAGCTCAATTTGTTGTGTATGGATTGTTGTAAGTAACTGAGCACTGTTGTCGCTGTCTGGCAGTCCATAGAAAACAAGTTTTCTATTATTTTATGATCAGCGGAAAGGGGAAATCTGCATTCGAACATCTACCAGTCTAGAAGTTTTCAACTATTCGATGGATAGATAATAACTTTTTCTTACTGCAAAACCATTTAAATAGTCATAATACATAGACTATATGTACAACCCCTGGCAAAAATTATGGAATCACCTGGCTTAGAGGATGTCCATTCAGTTGTTTAATTTTGTAGAAAAAAAGCAGATTATAGACATGGCACTAAACTAAAGTCATTTCAAATGGCAACTCTGTGCCTTGAAAACACTAAAAGAAATCTTGAAAAAAGTGCTAGCCAGTAACAGTTACTATTGTAGAACAAGCAGAGGGAAAAATTATGGAATCACTCAAATCTGAGGAAAAAATTATGGAATCACTCTGTAAATTTTCATTCCCAAAACTAACACCTGCATCACATAAGATCTTCTTGTTAGTCTGCATTTAAAAAGGAGTGGTCACACCTTGGAGAGTTGTTGCACCAAGTGTCTGACATGAATCATGGCTCCAACACGAGAGATGTCAATTGAAACAAAGGAGAGGATTATCAATCTCTTAAAAGAGGGTAAATCATCACGCAATGTTGCAAAAGATGTTGTTTGTTCGCAGTCAGCTGTGTCTAAAATCTGGTCCAAATACAAACAACATGGGAACATTGTTAAAGGGAAACATACTGGTAGACCAAGGAAGCCATCAAAGCGTCAAGACCGGAAACTTAAAGCAATATGTCTCTGAAACCGCCTAAAGGAAATGGCACTTACATACCGAAAAGCTAAACAAAAGCCATAATTAAAATCTAAACAGAAAAAACAAGGCAACAATGGGCTAAGGAAAAGCAATCGTGGACTGTGTATGACTGGATGAAAGTCATATTCAGTGATGAATCACGAATCTGCATTGGGCAAGGTGATGATGCTGGAACTTTTGTTTGGTGTCGTTCCAATGGGATTTATAAAGATGTCTGCCTGAAGAGAACATACAAAATTCCACAGTCATTGATGATATGGGGCTGCATGTCAGGTAAAGGCACTGGGAAAATGGCTGTATTACAACTTTAATAAATGCCCAAGTTAACATTGATATTTTGGACACTTCTCTTATCCCATCAATTGAAAGGATGTTTGGGGATGATGAAATAATTTATCAAGACGATAATGCATCCTGCCATAGAGCAAATATTGTGAAGACATTCCTTGAAAGAAGACACATAAGGTCAATGTCATGGCCTGCAAATAGTCCGATCTCAATCCAATTGAAAATCTTTGGTGGAAGTTGAAGAAAATGACTAGGCTCCAACCTGCAAAGCTAATCTGGCAACAGGAATCAGAGAAAGTTGGAGCCAGATTGATAAAGAGTACTATTTGTCACTCATTAAGTCCATGCCTCAGAGACTGCAAGCTGTTATAAAAGCCGAGGTGGGGCAGCAAAATACTAGTAATGTATGTGGGTGTAGTTTTATTTGTTTGTTTGTCTTGATTCCATAATTTTTTCCTCAGAATTGAGTGATTCATAATTTTTCCCCCTGCTTGTCTACAAAAGTAACCGTTACTGGTTAGCACATTTTTTTTCAAGATTTCTTCTAGTGTTTCTTCAAGGCAGAGAGTCGCCATTTGAAATGACTTTAGTTTTGCGCCATGTCTGTGATCTGCTTTTTTTCTACAACATTAAACAACTGAATGGACATCCTCCAAGCCAGGTGACTCCATAATTTTTGCCAGGGGCTGTAGAATGTAACCGTATAGTTAGATGACCTGCCTAAATTTAGATGGTGTCTCTTTGGCCCCCCTCTACCATGCATAAAATCTAAACATATTGGCAGCAGTTTTATACTGTAGCTTTTACTTGATATTATTATAGTCATTCATTTTATATAAAACTATCTAGAAGAACATTAAGCTAATTTGTTCAACCTTAGAATGCTAACTAAGTTCCAAAGTAATTTTAATATACCGCAATAAATTAATACATTCTTTCAAATCAAGAGAATGAGAAAGACCTGCACCTTAATCTTCTAATTTAATCTCATTTTCTTCAGTTCATTGCATATTTTCAGCAGTGCTCATATTGGAATATGGCTATTTAATTTTCATTCATCTAATGGATTGTAATACTGTCTTCTTAATAGCTTCACATCTAATAGATTTGTCATGAAGTTTAATAATTACAGGCTATTTACATTTTAAATATAGTAGACAAAGAAAAAGAAATCTTATTTGTGATGAGGTAGCGCTTCAATGAGGTTAAATATACTCGCATACCTTGGTGGACTTTCAAGTAGAAGTTAACCTAAAACTACTGTGTGAATATTAAAAAAAAAAAAAAAAACAGAGCGTAATTTATCCTAAAAGGATGATTAATAATGTTACATTGCACTTGGTTTGCATATTAGTGCAGCAGTGCCTCGCTTCTGCAGGTATGTACTGTACACTGGGTTGTTATTGAATTGGATTTTGCCAGTGGTAGAACATCTAAAGCTGCTTTCACATCAGCGGTAATCGCTGATTGCTGCAGTTACGGTAAAAACGGCCTCACTTGCGGCAAGCCCCATGCAATATCTATGGGGCTTGCGGTAAGTGTGCGGCAGGTGCAGCAAGTTCGGTTTCGGCACTTGCGGCAGATGCGGCCGCGAGAAAACCGTGGCTGACCGCGTTTTTTTCGCGGCCGCATCTGCCGCAGGTGCCAGAACCGCAACTGTACCGCACTTGCCTCAAGCCCCATAGACATTGCATGGGGCTTGCCGCAGGTAAACCGTAAGTGCGGCCGTTATGCGGTAATCGCAGCAGTTGCGGTTTTTTTCACCGCAGCTGCCGAGATCAGCGATTACCGCTGATGTGAAAGGGGCCTAAGGCAGTATCTATTCTGAAGCTTTGGAGCATTATGCGTCTGGGGAGAAAATACTGGTTTCAAACCGGGAATGAGAGGTGTGGTAGAGTTAGAATCGTACAAGAATGTAAGATGGGGCAAGTGGTGTACAGTACATTTATTATTGGAAGTAAGACATTTTGGCAGGAGTCATTCCATCACACAGATAAGCACAGATCAAGGCAAGTATAACATGCTTATTGACCATCATTAATCATATTTGCCTCCCTCCTCCATCAGGCAACAGCGCTCTGATGTAGCAGATAACAATGGAGGTAGTTATATAATAGTTGGGTGAGTATTCTCATCAACATTTTTTCAGCACACACATCGCCCAGTCAAGCCCTTCCGATATTGCCTCTTGGTGGATCAATGACAGGACAGACATTGGTGGACAGTGAACTACCGTATATACTCGTGTATAAGCCGGGTTTTTCAGCCCAAAAATTGGTCTGAAAAGTCCCCCCCTCAGCTTATACACGGGTCAATACGGTAATCCTATGGTGGGGGCTGTGTCCGGGTGCTAGGGAGGCTGGAGGAGGCGGGGGAGGCTGCTGACAGAGTGGCCCGTCACGTGGTGCCACTCATTAGATATGCACGGCTCCCCCCGCCCATCACAGCGGCAGGGGGAGCCGTGCATACAGCCCCCAGTGGTATACAGCAGGCCCCCAGTGGCACTCGCCCCCCATACTGTGCAGAGCCCCCCCGCTGCATTATCTTACCATCCAGCGTCTTCATCACCGCGGGTCCTCCAGTCCATCCTCGCGCGCTGTGTTCCCGGTCTCATGTGACCCGGCGGTCGCAGTGGGATGACGTCATCGCGCCGGGTCACATGAGACCGGGAACACAGCGCGCGAGGATGGACTGGAGGACCCGCGGTGATGAAGACGTTGGATGGTAAGATAATGCAGCGGGGGGGCTCTGCACAGTATGGGGGGAGAGTGCCACTGGGGGCCTGCTGTATACCACTGGGGCCTGCTGTATACTGTAGCGACCGGTGGTAAGGCCGCGGGTGTGTGTGTATGATTTTTCTCAACAGAATCCCCATACTCAGGTTTAACCGATAATAACGTTTCTTTACTGTAAAACATATTTATATCACAGTCAACCGAACTATATGCGCACTTGTATATATTAGAGTCTCTGAATCTTCACTTCTGCCGGGTACGCAGCAAGAAAAAACACAACAATGAAGGTATCTTTCCCTAACTTTCTCTAAAATCACGTACCAGTCTATCACAGAAGAAGATGTCGCTCCCACGTAGCAGGCCTGGGGATCTCCTCAGTCTTCTTCTTTGGTCTCCTTCCGCAGGTAACAGAATTTTCTTTGTTAGTCTCTCCCAGTCTCAGGGCACACCGAGCAGCAGAAGGGAGCCCACAGCAGCACAGAAGTCTTTCTCAGTCTCGGGGGCACACCGAGCAGCAGCAGGAGGGAGATCACGGCAGTACAACTGGCTCCCTTATGTCGGTCACGGCCCCTGCACATGCACCCTGGGTGCTCGGTGGGCAAGGTTTTGCAGAGCGGCCAGAGTCACAGCACCAAAGTCCAGTGGCCCAGGATCAGTCACAGGGGGTTTTGCGGGGTGATTTTTCCGGCAAGGTGTTGCAAAGTAGCCCTCTTTCAACAGACATCCACAGGCAGATCTTCTCTGGTTCAACTCTGGATTTATGCTGCACTGATTCTCTGCTTTCACTTCCTGGGTAAACAACAGAGATGGTGGGGGATCTCCACCCTCTGTGATTGTAGAGTCCACTGATGCCCCCTGGTGGACAAGTGCGGACTGTGCACAGTTCATTTCAGTGTCAATTTCAATAATACAATCTGAATTGTACACCTCATTACAATACCACTGGGGGCCTGCTGTATACCACGGGGGGCCTGCTGTATACCATACTGCTGGGGCCTGTATACCACTGGGGGGGCCTGTATACATCACTGCTGGGGGCTGTATACAATACTGCTGGGGGCTGTATACCATTGGGGGGACCTGTATACCTTACTGCTGGGGGCTGTATACCTGTCCTGGTGGCTGTATTCCAACCTACTGGGGCTGTATACCACTGGGAGGGCCTGTATACCACACTGCTGGGGGCTGTATACCTCACTGCTGGGGGCTGTATACCTGTGCTGGGGTCCACCCTCGGCTTATACGCGAGTCAATAAGTTCTCCCAGTTTTTGGGGGCAAAAGTAGGGGGTCGGCTTATACACGGGTCAGCTTATACACGAGTATATACGGTATTTAAATCCTTACAAGCAACTTGTCCAGTGCCAAGGTTTTTTTTTTACACTTTTGCACCTGGTGCACTTATTCTTGATTGAACTCCAGAATTTCTGATCTGACTCCGGGACCCAGTGCTCTATTGATTAACCCTTTGGGTAATTTTATTGCACTTCACCATGAAATATTGGACACCTAGTTCTGCCTAGTGTCTCTGCCTGACGTCCATGCATTTTACTCCGATGATCCTGACTACATCCATATCTACTAATTGTCATTGTCTCCGTCCCTCCACACTGACTTGATTTCTTTTATGTTCTACTGTTAACTCGTCCCACTGGCCAGTAGCAGACTGTTCCCTGAGACCTACTAAGAAGATTTCATTGGAAGCCCTGTTAATTACAAAAAGGTCTGTCACCACCTTTTTTCTTCCCAATCACAGAGCACTATGAAGAAACACAGATTCCAGCAATGTGTCAGTTACTGTTTTCTGCAATTTTGATAAAATTTCTGTTTTACCTCCTATATACCTACCAGTTCTCAGAATGTCAATTTCTGTATAAACCCATCTACACCATTGATTAACAACTTTCTGTGTACACTGCATTAGCAGAACGTTCTCAATCACTGGTGAGAGGGCATAGTTGTACTACATGGCAGGAGGTTTACGAGACCTCTAGTTATAATCTACAGCACATCTAGTTAAAACTACATCAAACAGCCCAGTAAAGAACACATCACTTGGAGTAAGGGTCTCTGTCTCTACATTATGCTGTTCACAAAGTAGGTGAGAAAAATCTGGTGACATATTACTTTTAATTGATTCTCATCACATTAATTCACAAAAGAACCAAGTCAGATATCCTCAGACTATTACACCTTTGCAAAATTCATATACATCTTATTGGTCTTATAATAAAGAATTGCTCTAAGCCAGAAAAATGATGAATGGTGGTAAGGTGCAATGATTTACTGTGATGTCAGTCACCACTCACTGGCTAACTGTGAGGCTGGGTAGTCAAGAGGTTCTGGGTCAGATACTAGGTAAGCACACCACAAAGAAAGAGGTGAGCAAAGACACTGTCAGGTCATGATCTGAAGGCAAAATTCAAGGATTGTAGTGGATCAAAACAAATTGGCTAGTCAAATGGATCATCAGAAGCAAGGTAGAAGGTAAGGTAAACAATAGATCAGACTGATTACAGAAACAACAGGCACACAGGCAGTTAAAGCTGGTGGTATTTAAAGGTAGAGAGGCAGCTAATAGCAAGGTAATCATTCCAAACAGGAGACACACGGAGGAAACCAAGCTCACCCCTGCCCTGATTGGATGGCTGAGCTGTTTATCATACTGACAGCTCAACATGCCCCTGCCTCCGATTGGATGACTGAACTGTCACTCATTGCGTCCAGACAGCAGCAAGTGGAATCGTGACATTCACTGCCCACACTATCAACTTTTTATTAAGAATTGGGGTAAGTTGATTCACTGTATCCATTCCATTGCCCATGCCAGCAATCTCAGGCCACTGAGCAATAGCCTTGTGAACCGCCTCCTACCTGATGGCATCAGATGCTCGACTTTTGAATAGTGAAATTTCAAATGCCAATAATAATCTTGCATCTTAATCAAAACAAAAGCTCTGGATGTTTAGACATAGGAGGCTGTTCTCTGAGATCTGATCCAGCGGCCAAAGATTACTGATATGGGTGATGAACCAGGTTCTGTGGATCGGTTCACACCAACTCTACCTTGTATGTTTATATTTTTGTATGTACATACTACAATTGAGAGTAGTAGTATATGACAAGCATGTGAAAAACTCATAAAGTGAACCTGTCACATGGAAAAATACAAACAAATATTGAATTGCTGTTTCACGAAACCCATCAAAATCTGTTCTTCCAAATCCAAATGCCCCCCTCACTTCTGAGCCCCACAGCAGGCCTAAACTACATTTAGTGTCCTCACTTGGCATTTCTGCAGCAATGACAGCCCGCTTAATTTACAGGGTGTGTGTCCAGAAGTACGAACTGGACCATACAATATACTGTGCACTACAGTGTGCTGAGCACTCTAACGTACTGCCCACTACAATGGCAGATTTGCCATCTAGAAAACACCTATGAAGTCTAAATCATCACTACACTTGTACATAAATTTCTAGAGAAGTATACTTTCCAAAATGGCGTCACTTAGGGAAGAGCCTGCTCTTCTTGCACTTAGGGCTGCAAACTATTCTAGAAAAATGTGTGCTCCTTTCTCACCATGTGGCAAAGCCGTTCTATAGACCATATGTGGGTATTGCCGAGTTCAGCAGAAATTCGATTCCATTTATGCCCTTTTCCCCTTGTGAAAACGTAAAATCTTGGGCTAAAACAAACTTTTTTGTGATAAAAATATAATTATTTTTTCTTTACCACCCAATTGTATAAACGTTAGTGACACACCTGTGGTGCAATATGGTCACTGCACTCCGAGAAGAATTAATTGAGGAGTGTGGTTTGTAAAGTGGGGTTACTTATGGGGTCTACTAATGTGACATGGTTTCCAAAACCATTCCTGCAACATCTGCAGTCCAAGATGGCGCTCTTTCCACCCCTAGCTTCCTAGGGCAGCACAGTGGCTCAGTGTAGTTTTTAGAATGATGTCACTTTTTGGGTGTTTTCTTTCATATAGGCCCCTCAAAGTGACTTCAAATGTAATGTGGTCCCTAAAAAATTGGTTTTGTACATTTAGAAATTAGAAGTTAGAAATTGCTGATAAACTTTTAACCCTTCTAACTTTCTAATAAGAAAAACTTTGTTTCAAAAATGGGGCTGATGTAAAGGAGACTTGTGGGAATTGATTTATTAACTATTTTGTGTGGTAAATAAAAAATTTGAAAAGTGCAACATTTTACATTTGATGTCAAATTTTTGATATTTTCATAAATAAACGCATATCAAATCGACCAAACTTAGTAGTAGGATGCCAGTAGGATATTTGGAAAGCGGTTGTCTTCATAAAAAGAGTTTGAAGCCTCTATTTACAGTCATATTATTAACTCATGTTCAGAAAGTCTTTTATACTTAATCATTATTATCCAAATATGATGGGTTCTTCTTTTAAACTTTGCAAATTTAAAACCACTTTTCCTGTTTTATTTCAGGTTTCGCCTCCAGGTTGCTGCTGTGGCTGAAAATTGCATATTGACTGCATATCCATACCTTGCATACCACCGCTCAAATCAAGTCATTCTAAAAAGCGGTAATTCCTTACATTTTTAAGCGAAAAATGAACATTTGTAATGCACAATTGTATATCATTTGCTAACAATAACGTTATCGTGTAGAATTGTTTTCAATGATCTTAGTAGGTATTTGAAGTTACTTATGGACAATACCTCACAGGGTTTAGCAAACATTAAGATAGTAAAAATTCTGAATTTAAACAAAATAATAGTTCTCTTTTGAACAAAATAAAAACAAACTGCAATTTGGCTTGATATTTGTAATTAGTAGTTATTATTTTTCCATAAATTTGAGATTTGGATGTGCTGACAACTTTTTTCAACCGGAAAAGCTAGTCACCCATAAAGAGGATATGTGATAATTGGTGATTGCTGGGTAATTTCGAAGAACTTTTATTCCTGATTAAGATCCCTTGTTCTAAGGCCCCTTTCACATCAGTGTTCTTTGAAATTTGGGCAGATTCGGCAGATTTACCGCATCTGCTGCCTAAAGCGGCACACTTGCGGCAAGCCCCATTCATTCTTATGGGATTTGCGCAGGTGCGGGAAATGCAGTTTTTGCCGCGATCTGGCGTTGCTGCAGGTCAAAAAAATGCAGCTAGCAGCATTTTCTTTCGCGTGACGAAAGTGCTGCAAATGCCGGATCCAGCAAACCGCACTTGCCTCACCTGAATGCAAGCCCCACAGAGAAGAATGGGGCTTGCTGCAAGTGTGCCGCAAGTGAAGCCGATACGCAGCGGATGCAGTAAATCTGCCGGATCCGCCACAAATTTCAAGAAACACTGATGTTAAAGAGGCCTAATAAAGGATGGAACAGCAGGTTGGACACCCAGCCACTGTGCCATTCCCTATGGGACTGCTAAAAAAAAGCCAAATGCAGCACTCTGCAATCACATATGGCTTGATTAGAGTGAAGGATGAACATTCGCAATGCAGCTCCACTATTACGGATATACAAGTTCCCTTTCCTTCTGATCTATGTGGGCACATGTGGCCAGACCTCCACCAATCAACAAACTATCATCTATCCTAGTGATAAGGTGATTTAAAACAACAAATCCCTTAATTTATTGTAATGCAGTAAGAATAATAATTTTGTGTATTGTCATTTATACTTATAACAGTAAAGCCCTGTTCACACTTAGTTTTTCTTTTAACTCTTTTGGTATACATACTTCAATCTGTCCCCACACATGCGCTGAATGTATCAGAGGTGCATATACAACCAGTGTAAGTTGGGTCAATATGAGTTGGCACACCTCTTGTTTTCTGAATAAGTCTACCAGGATTTATGCTATGATATATCTCTACTGAAGCATATATCAGATGCTTGCGTCAGAGGAATTTGCTAGAGAATACTCAAGTATTAACTGAGTCCAATTCATTTTGTTTTATAAATGTTTTGCAAAGATACAATTATAATGGTTTTGTTAGAACAACATGTCAGCATTGTGATTAGTTGCTTTTCTATATTATTCAGGCCACAATGGAATTAATGGCAAAAATGGTGGCATCGGTGAAGCTGTTCTACGCCCTTGCCATATACCGGATACACCTTCTCAGAGCACATCCTCCAGTTCCTTAGGGGCTATTACAAGTTCCACATATGAAGAATCTATCTCAGGTGAGTAAATTTTACTTACATTATATTATTGTGGAACTATGGTAATGTTAAAGGGAATCTGTAACCAGGTTTTTGCTATCCCCAGCTGAGAGCAGCATGATGTAAGGGCAGAGACCCTTATTCCAGTGATATATCCCACACTGGGCTGTTTGCTGTAGTTCTTATAAATTCACTGTTCTTTTCTACTGCAAATCTACCAGCTCATTGAATGCTGAGCTCAGCATAACCCCATCCCTACCACTGATTGACATATTTCTGTGTACACTGTGCATAGGTAGAAAGTTGCCAATCAGCTGTTATTAGCTAAGAGAATAGGAGCTGATGTGCAGTTCTTGTCAGTAAGTAAATTTAATAACAGCTGACTGGTATGGGTGCCAGGACTACTACTGATCTGATCAGTCTCTCTTATACTGTATGTGGTATCCTGCATACTACACTATTTTGAGGGCTATTTGGGGCCATTATACTATTTGAGGGCTATATTAGGGCCACTATTCTATTTGGTGGGCTATGTGGGGGCCATTAGAATTTTTGTAGGGCTATATGGTGGCCATTATAATGTTTGAATAATTATGTGGGTGTCATTGTAATATTTGGAGGGCTGTATGGTAGCCAATTATATTGTTTAGAGGGCTATGTGGGGGCCAACTATACTGTTTGAAGGAAGGCCATTATACTGTATAGTGTGCTATGTAAGCCTCTTATACTGATTGGAGGACTATGTGGGAGACATTCTACTATATTTGGGGCTATGTGCAGGCTATGATACTGATTGGAGTGCTATGTAGAGGCAGTTATACTGTGTGGCGAGCTATGTGGAGGCCATTGCAATTTTTACATGGCTATGTGTGAATCTATCATACTGTGTGAGATTTTTGTGGAGGCCATAATACTGTATTGATAGCCATTACCTCACTGACATCACCGCTTCTCACTGCTGCGGCTTCCATGGTGCCCACAGTGTCTTAAGGTGGCCGCAGTAAGAGGCCACATTTTCTAATGTCACCGCTCACCTTTTTCTCCAGACGTAGTAGAGCCAAGGATCATCATGGGATGGTGTGTTGATTACATCGGACCTTCAAGGGTGTTTTAGGGATTAAAAATGGGGTAAGAGGGTGTCTTTTTTTTTTTTTTTTCTGTGTTTGTGTATATTCTTTTGACTATATGGTTAATAATGAGAGTGTCTAGTAGACACCTCTTTATTACTAACCCAGGGCCTGATGGCAGCTATGATTTTCGACAAATCAGGAAGAGCCAGGTAAAGCATGAGATTCGGTGCATCTAATGTGATGCACCAAATTCTGGGCCGACTACGAGCTGATATTTTTTGGCTGCGATGGGTCAATAGCCATGGACTGTCCTAGCCTGATAATACAGCCTGCTTCTGTCTGCTTTATATGCCCTTGTTATCAAAAATTGGGAGATCCCACATGATGTTTTTAAAATACCGTATATACTCGAGTATAAGCTGACCCGAGTATAAGCCGAGACCCCTAATTTTACCACAAAAACTGGGGAAACCTATTGATTCGAATATAAGCCTAGGGTGGGAAATGCAGCAGACCGCCATCCTGGTATATTGTTCCTCATCACTGGTATATAGCGTCCCCATCACTGGTATATAGCAATCATCACTGTATACAGCCCCTCATCACTGGTATATACCCCCACCACTGGTATATACCCCCACCACTGGTGTATACCCCCCACCACTGGTGTATATCCCCATCATTGGTATATACCCCTATCACTGGTATATACCCCCATCACTGGTATATAGCCCCCATCACTGGTATATACCCCCCATCACTGGTGTATACCCCCATCGCTTGCATATACCCCCCACCACTGGTTTATACACTCCACCACTGCTATATATGCCCCCACCACTGGTATACACGCCCCTACCACTGATACCCTCATCACTGGTAATTACCCCCATGATCAGTATATGCCCCCATGCTGCCGCACACCATAAGATAATAAATCATTCATTCTTACCCTCTGTCGCTATGTCACCACTGCGTCTTCCCCTCTGGTCCTCCGGTCTTCCTGCTTTTGCCGGCGTCATGTGACCGGAAAAAGCAGAAGAAGCAGAAAAGACAGAGGACGTAGCAGTGACATAGTGACGGAGGGTAAGAATGAATGATTTATTATTTTATGCTGTGTGGCAGCATGGGGGCATAATACTGATCATAGGGGGGCCGCATACATAGTGCAATGGAATATCCACTGCTTCCCCCGCCGCTGATGGACAGGGGAATGCAGTGCATATTCCATTGCACTAATGAGCGGGCCCACCTGACCAGCCGCTCCTACAGCTTCCCCCTGCCTTCTCCAGCCCCGATCACGGCCCCCACTCAGCCTGTACACCATGACTTGAGTATAAGCCAAAGGGGGCATTTTTCAACACAAAAATTGTGCTGAAAAACTCGGCTTATACTCGAGTATATACAGTATTTACTTATTTAAGATGTGGGGATCTCCCTTATATTTACTAACCAACTTAGATTAAGCAGACAGCTGTGAGCCAATTTTATCAGGCAGGGAAGACCCATAGATTTTGACCCTTCAAAGCCTGATAACAACCCCCAGATGGCAGCTTTACATCAGGTTATTATTAAACAGGGGAAGCCCACTTCACTTTTTTTAAATGATTTATTTCTTCTTTATACTTCCAGCTGTCACATTCGGAGTATAGACCGCTAGAGTGAAGTTTACAGAAAGCAGCTGACTGACAGCAACCATTCACAGACGCCGGCTTAGAGGGTGGGGGGGAGGTGTGTGTGTATATCAGTCTGATTGCAACCAATCACAGATGCTGTCCCAGAGAGTGGGCGGGGGAAGCAGTGCATATTCATATGGTTTATTGATCAGGCCAGAGAAGAGTCTGCCTGCTTAATTATTTTCCGGGAAAAACAGTATGTATAATTGTCCTGCTTTAATCCCACTTTACTTCCTTTTCCAGCAACCCAGCCTTTACTGTGACCATTTTATAGCATTTAAGTACAGGTTCCCATTGACTCGTGTGAGACTTTTTTCTGGATGAACCCAGCAAACCCAAACTTCCATAGATCTGCTCACCTCTAGTAATATATACTGAGAAAAGAAAACAACATTATTGCAGATGAAAAAACGTTTAAAGCATAAGTACTGAAATGGATTTCAGTTCCAATAGTGAAATATAATACCGTGCATTATCGGAAAGAGCTTTGCTTTATTTCTGTGATACTTTGAGTTTGTGCTGCACTTGGTTTTATTTTAGGGCTGACTACTCATTCGGGTAACAATGTTATTTTCCAATTTGCTTTACCGTTCTTCTTTATTCTCAAACATATTGCACGGAGCAATCCTAAAGATTAAGTGTGGCTGTCAAGAATTTACAGTGCCTTCCCCAGACCCTAGAGGACATATCTCATCCAAGAGAATCACTAACAGACTGATAATGATTTTATAATTAGCATTATTAAAACAGAATTCCACCCTTGTCGATAGTCATATAGTTTTGATTGTACGTATTTCATATTTATTTCTAGTGTCCTGTCATGCTTTCAATGATTGAAAGATTATTAAAGGGAACCAACCACCCCAAATGACCCCCCCGGACTATTAATATGGTTCCCTACACCCAGCACACACATTTGCTGCAAGCTTTTTTGCTAAAAAAACTGTTTTGGAGAATTGAAGAAAGAGCTTTGTGAAGTTTATAACATTATGACGAGTGTGCGTAACTTAGCTTGTTCTACAGCCGAGATTCATCTGCCAGTTATCTTCCTGTCCACATCGCTGCAGTAAAGCCCAGCCCTTTTTTCAACGTCACAGGCTGGTGCACGGGATCTCATGCCCGTGCACACGTCATCAGCTAGAGCCGGGTCACGAGCATACGAGCATGACTATTGCCGCACTACAATGCCCGCCTGCAGTGAATACTAACATACTGTCCAATCGCTGCAGCCTGGTGTAATGCACAGCTGAGCGCAGGAAGTCAGAGCGTGTGCTCGTGACCCGGCTCTAGCTGATGACGTGTGCACGGGTATGAGATCCCGTGCACCAGCCTGTGACGTTGAAAAAAGGGCTGGGCATTACTGCAGCGATGTGGACAGGAAGATAACTGGCAGATGAATCTCGGCTGTAGAACAAGCTAAGTTACGCCCACTCGTCATAATGTTATAAACTTCACAAAGCTACTTCTTCACTTCTCCAAAACAGTTTTTTTTAGCAAAAAAGCTTGCAGCAAATGTGTATGCTGGGTGTAGGGAACCATATTAATAGTCCGGGGGGTCATTTGGGGTGGTTGGTTCCCTTTAAGAAAGGACACACACACCCGGATGCATACATACATGCACAGGAGAGATTTTCCAGTTTCCTAATAAAAATAAGCTATTCATAACCTAACTTAAAATGTACAATATCGGGGTTGCGATATCACTTTTCCTATGCTCAGATTTGGAGTAATAAAGCAGATAGTGATGCATCATTGTGTATCTAGGCTAATCATTCCAGCATTTAAGAAAGTTGGTTGACAACTAATTTAGGAACTGTAATAAATTTTTTGTTGTCAAACATCTAGATAAATATAAACCTTGCTGAAAAGGACTTAGCTTTAGGTAACTTTTAGTTCAATTGCTTTTTAAGGATTTACAGGACATTCTAAGAAAACTACTAGTTATTTATACTGCTCTGCACAATTGTTTTAGGGCGGGCTGCTCTATTGTCAATCAACTGATGGCTCATCAATTCAAGAGAAATGAAATGTCTATTCCCATGTCTAGTCTGTGTATTGACTTTATGATTGATGTCAGAGGCCCAACCTCTAAGCTGCCCAACTATCCTTAGGCGCCTGGGATATTGCTGAGCTTCACCAACACTGTGTTCTCCTTATTCTCAGGATTGGTGTCGTCCCAGAGGTCATGCCCAACTGATCATGCAATGATACCAAGATGCCTTAAATGGGCAAATAATGTTGATGACCTATGCTAAGGATAGGAAATCACTATAAGATTATAAGGGGTCTGACAACCGGCTGCCCCATTGATGTAATGTTATTAATTCTTGGGGTGAGCAGAGATACAATTCCGTTCAAAAGTTTCCGTCAACTGTGGAAAAAAATGCTACAAAGTAAAATGCTATCTGAAATAGCAGTGTTAATAGTTTATTTTTATCAATTAACACATGAAAGGAAAGTGAATGAGGATGCCATATCATCACTTACAGGACTCTTTGTTCTTCTTTATACTAAAGATAGTTATTAATGTCATTGGCTTTATGTGGGGGGGCCATTGTTTTGCTGACGAATAAATTTGAAGCCAATCAGATGTCTCCCTGACGGCATTGCATGATGGATAAGTATTTGTCTGTATTTCTTTATATTGAAGACACCATTAATCTTGGTCAAATCTCTATCTCCTTTTACTGAAATTCATCCCAAGCTTGCAAGGATACTCCACCATGATTCACATATTGCTGTGGATACTCAATATTGTAATGCTTCCCAGCCCTTCAAAAACAAACTGCTCTCTGTTACAGCCAAATATTTCACATTTTGATTTTTAGTTCATCAGTTTATAGCAGCTACTGTCATTTTTGTGCAACCATGTTCTTATGTTTTCATGCAAAGATGAGTTATAGGCCTTGTCTTGATGTCAAATATTTTGCTTTTGGCCACAGTTCTATGAAGATCACTTCTGGCCAGACTTCTGTGACTAATAGATAAGCATCTACAGTCTTCAATGTTCTGCCCCTTCACGATCAGCTAAGAAAATATTCATAAAGTTATACTAGAGTTATGCTAGTTACGACCTGTAGAGGTCATTAGTTGCCTGTTTATGTCATTTAGATGTTAAAGATGATCTAGCAGAGCTCTTAGTCTGTCCCCTTTAAGAATAGTGTGTGCCAAGGGACCGCCCACCTTCTTCCTCCGGGATAAAGAGATATTTGTAATCAGTTTCCCATTTCCTCAGTGTGAAGATAAGACATGTGTTTCCATTCCTTACAACTTTCCTCTCATCAGATGATTCCAGTAAGAGCAAGCAGTTACATGTTTTTGTATAGAATCTGTGTGAACAGGTTATAAACCAGCCGTTAGTACAGAGAGAACTGTGTGATAGGAGATGTGTTATAGCCTGTATTTCTTCATGCTAGCATGTTTGTATTGTATGTAGATAAAGGTATTTCTGTGTAGAATACTGTAAAGTGAAGTGTATTGTGCTCTGAGATACACTATTTGAGTTATTGCCTTTTGCACTGTATGCAGATAGGGTGCATTCTGTATAGAATAGAGCCTGCTGCAGTGACCTTTACCCTAGTTACGCATGTTGACTGTAACCTGTGTTATCACTGTGTTAGTGCTAGTTTATTTAATGCACCCAGTACTGACTGTGATTATACTGTACTTATATTCTAATTTTTACCACACACATTATCATTCACGCAATCAAGATAATCACCTCAATAAATATAGACTCCAGAAATCCTACAGTCTTTTCCTTGGGGAAGTGAAAGAGGGTTAGGTGTATGCTTGATATCCACAGCCCCACATGTGGAAGAAGGACTCGACAGAACACTCGACATTGTTCATTTCATGATGCCTTCAAGGCTGAGGACTACAAATACATACTTATCCAACTTGGAATATGATCAGAGAGTTGTTAAATTGGATCCAAATATATTCTGCAGCAGGACAATGACCCCAAACATAATGACAATGTTAATAGGAAGTATCTTCAACTTAAAGAAGAAACAAGAAGTCTTGAAAGTGATACTATGACCCCTAGAGAATCTGGATATCAACATTATTAAGTCTATGTAGGATTAAATAAAGAGATAGGAGGATTTGATTTAGATTTGTCTTTTGTTCATTATCTTTGCATTTCCTTCATTGATAAAATAAACTTTTAACACTTCAACTTTTAAAAAATTCTTACTTGGCAGCATTTTTGCCCACTTGCCTAAACCTTTCTCAAAATACCATAACTATTGACCAGAATTGAACAGCTCAGCTTCATTTAATGTGTAGCATCTGCTACCAAGAACTGCACATCAGCCCCTATCCTCTTTAATGTATTTTCAGTTTTTTTTTATCCAACTTCTATTGAAGTTAATACCAGCTGATTGGTGGGTCTTCCAGGTCTCAGACCCCCTATTGAACTTATATTGATGATAGGTCATCAATATTAGCTGTCTGGACAACCCCTTTTATTTTATAAGATAGGAATACCCATTTGTATGAATGTGCCTGTTCAGGTAGCAAGAACCTCAAATGCTCGGTTACTGTGCCATCCTGTGAAACAGTGAGTTGAGGGTCTTGTGCTCATTTCAGAGTTTTTTTACTGTATACAGCAATGGTAATGTGTATCGTATATTTAAGACAATATTGTATGATGGTACAGATTATTGGCCATTATGAGTCTGTAGTACCAGTAGATGTCATAGAATTCCAGAAAGTTTTCTTCCAGCACAAGATTTATCTACTATTCATGCACTGTATATTTACAACATTGCTATGAGGGAACAAAAACAACCGCAATCTAATTTATTTGTTAATTTGTGCAAAGTGAAATATTCAATCATCAAGTGCTTAATGAAATCCAAACTGTAAAATAAACTTTCTTGTTGTTTCATCCATTGCCTTAGTCAACTGTGAAAGCCGCACATAATAGCGGGAAACTGCTTCTCACTTAGATTAATGCTATTAATAACATTATCTCAGAGAGCAGAACATTTATTCTTCCCTAAACTTTATGAAGTACAATACAGCAGTTGGGAAACAAATATGAGCTTAGGATGTTAAAATGTTTTGTGGTTAAGATCATCATGTAGTAACATAAAATATGTTCCATTATATATCTCAGAAGATGACAATATGCCCGCTAATGAAAAAACACAAGTGCGAGACGAGGAGAATCAATATGAAATAATAAAGGACAAGCTGGAGCTATCGTTTTATCCTGAAGAAGACTCTGAAGAATGGATGTTTTTTCAGAAGGTTCTAGCCACAGTTCAGACTTGGTTTAGCCTGTTTGGATGGGCTAGTGGCTGCAATCCTATTACTGTTCCACAATCTCTATGGAGGTAGAGTAAAACTGAAAAAGCTTTTAGAACCTCTCCTGTGCCAATTTGTATCGTATGTATTAAACACCTATATATTATGACACTGAGAATGATAATATAAGGGAGAATGCAAGGATTTAATCTGATGTCATTAGGAAGAAGAGAACCCCTGAGCCAGAACAATATATGGGTCCTTTAAAGTACAAAAGCTTTTAATAAATCCTGAGAGCTGGAAATGGGCCCCCATACCTTTAGGGCCACCTAGCTGCACAGGTTGCACCAATAGTATGTCCACCCCTGATAGGTTATTAATGACTTAAATTTAATTATGTTATATGTAACAGAATGTAGATAATACATGTAGTGCAACTATCTAGGAATGTTAGAATTTGCTCTTATATTGCTTTTACTTCACATTCAGTGTATCTACTAGGAAAGCTCCTGCAAGCACCCAAAACTTACCTTGGGCATTAAGCAACCAGTTTATGCCAGAAAAGTGTCCATTTATTATGCTGGGCCTGAATGAATTGACATACCCACTACTCCCCGACTGCCTGGCTTTACTTTGGCTGGCAATAAGAAATACAGGGGAGCCCATTTTTTTTATTATTTAAATAAATAGATACAAATGTGTGGATTTTACCTATTTTTGATTGACAGCCTAGGTAAAACCTAGTCAACTGGGGATGCCCTGATGTCGTGGCATTGGGGTGATAGAAGGTGTTAATGACAGATGGGTATTGACAACTTGTCATTAAGCCCTAGATTGATAATGTTCAGGTCTCTATGAGACTCACCCTGGTTATTGGGAGAGGGATCGGTCGCTCTCTCACTACTCTATTTAATTGCAAAGGCCGGGTTTTGAGTAGCTTGTGGGGTGCAATTTTTGGATTAATGTCACTTTTGGATGTTTCTGTGATATAGGCCTCTCAAAGTCACTTCAAATGTGATATGGTCCCTAAAAATGTGGCTTTGTAAATTTTGTTGGAAAAATGAGAAATTGATGATGAACTTTGAACCTTTCTAACTTTCTAACAAAAAAAATTATGCTGATGTAAAAAAGACGTGGGAAATGTTATTTATTAATTATTTTGTGTGACATTACTGTTTTAACAGTATAAAAATTCAAATTTTGAAAATTGCTACATTTTCCCCAACTTTCAGTTTTTTCAAAAATAAACGCAAAAATCACCACCCTAAATTTACCACTAATATGATGAAGTCCAATATGTCACGAAAATACATTCTCAGAATTACTGACATCCTTTGACTCTTTCCAGAGTTATTACCTCATAAAGTGACACTGGTCAGATTTGCAAAAAATGGACTGGTCATTAGGGTCAATACAGGCTCAGTGGTGAAGGAGAGTAATATACATCCTGATTGTATAAGAAAGCTGTCTGGATTGATTTTATGGGTAAAGGGGCGCACAATAGCTTGTATCTGTGAGACACAAAAATAGATATAATAGTGAATCCGCTCACCTGATATGGTTGTGAGACGTTACAACCACCTTTTTCGCCTGTGACAACTCAGATGTCAAGCTTTATGCGGTATGCAGCAGTCCTCACACATGCTATAATCCAGGATAGTATATAAAGGAAAGGGATTTGTGACCATTCTAGTGCTCCAAAATTGGATTTGTGGATTATTTGGAGTTGAAGCGCCATCACAAGTCGCTTTTCCTTATATTCTATCCTGGTTTGATTTTTTGCATTTTTATTACAAAGTTATTTACGGTACATATTATAAAATATCAGGTTATATTAGTATTGAATTTACTCTTTGAATTAACCCCTTCCCGACCTAGGACGTTGTGGGACGTCATAGAAGTCGGTGCCTTCCCGACCTGTGACGTCCCACAACGTCATGGCGGGATCCCCGTCTTGTAGCCCCGGTGACCAGCGTCGGCGAAATCTCACCAGGGCTACAGGAAGCCAGGGACCTTAAAGTGATGTCGTGGGGGTGGCTTTCGCACCCCTCGTCTGCGATACCTGTGATTGGCTGTTGGAACGTCCAACAGACAATCCCAGTAATTGTGACAGCCAGCTATGGAAGGGGCTGGCACCCGTTCCATAGCATGGAGTGCTGGAGGGGGTGGATATCGCCCCCTCCAGTGATGATGGGAGTGAACTGATGGGATTGATCACTCCCATATCACTCCTATCATCGCCGCTGCGCCCGCTCTCCCAGGTCCTCCGAACTTGCATGGTCTCCGCAGGTCCTCCCGCTCCTCTGCCCGTTCTCCCTGGTCCTCCGCTCCTATGCCCTGCTGTGCCTGCTCTACTTTGGGAGTGGGAGGACCAGAGGAGACAGAAGAGTGGACGCAGTGTGGAGCAGCGATGATGGGAGTGATCAATCCCATCAGATCACTCCCATCATCACTGGAGGGGGCTATACCAGTCCCCTCCAGTGATGATGGGAGTGATCTGGGAGTAATCTGAAGGGATTGATCACTCCCATCATCACTGCTCCAAATTGCATCCGATCTGTACCTCTGCAGTCCTGCACCCCTGTGCCCTGCAGCCCAGCACCCTTGCGCCCTGGACCCCTGTGCCCCACAGCCCGGCACCCTTGCACGCCACACCCCTGTGCCCCACACCCCTGTGCCATGCAGCCCCGTGTCCCGCACCTCTGTGCCCTGCAGCCCACCGCCCTGCACCCCTGTAGCCTGCACACCTGCGTCCCTGCACCCCTGCGCCACTGTGCCCTGCAGCCCGCACCCCTGTGCCCCGCAGCCCGTACCCCTGTGCCCAGCAGCCCGCACCCCTGCATCTCTGCACCCATGCCCTGCACCACTGCAGCACACACCCCTGTAACCCTGTGCCCTGCACCCCCGTGCCCTGAGGCCTGCTTCCCTGCGCCCCTGAAGCCCTGCGTCTCTGCACCCATATGTTTCTGCAGCCCTGCACCCTTGTGCCCTGCACCCTGCACCCCTGTGCCCTGCATCCTTGTGTCCCTGTGCCCCTTGCCCTGTGCCCCTTGCCCCTGCGCTCCTACACCCTTGTGTTCCTATTCCCTGCAACCTTGTGCCCCTGTGCCCTGCATCCTTGTGCCCCTGCGCCCCTTGCCCTGCACCCTTGTATCCCTGTGCTCCTGCACCCTTTTTCCTGTGCTCCTGTGCCCTCTTCGTCCTCCGGTCATCCCCTCCCCTCCTGTGCCAGAATTCTTTGCAGCATCATTTCCATGCATGGAGATGACGCTGCAGAGAAGCGATGTGACAGCCAGGCACAGCGATATGTGTTATCACTGTGCCGTGGCTCTGTGTCACTCCCTAAGTGCTGTGATCTTATCGGTTACAGCACTTAGGGTCCAGGGAGAGGGAGTTCAGTCTCGTACCTCTCCATGTGGTGATCGGCCCATCGCAATGAGCTGATCACCATAGTAACCGGATGTTGCCATGGCAACCTGACATTGCCATGACAACATCCGGTCTCCTGACCCAAGCCTCAGAGATCATGTGATCTTTGAGAGTTGGGTTTGCCACAGTGATGGTGCACTGTATAACAATGATCTGCCATACAGTGCACCATGACTATGACCCCAGAGACTACAACAAGGGATCAAGTGTTCTCTTCTTGTAGTCTCTGGGGTCACAGTCATGGTGTACTGCATAGCAGATCATTGCCATACAGTGCACCATCAGTGTAACCCCAGAGACTGCAGGAAGAGGACACATGATCCCTTGCTGTAGTCTCTGGATGTAGTAGTGGCGATCTAGCATCGTGGAACCATCGTTGTGGACTATGTCGGACGGTATGAAGTAATAAAGATGGAGTCTCAATTTGTGTTTGTTTGTTTTTCTAATAAAAATATTTTTCTCTGTGTGGTGCATTTTTCTTTTACTATTTACCAGAGATTCCTAGTGGCTGGGTCTAACATTGGCATGACATTATGAATCTCGGGCTTAGCGCCAGCTGGCATTAACCCCCTATATTACCCAGTTTGCCACCGGCATCAGGGCAACTGGAAGAGTCTGGATACAGCGCCTGAAAATGGTGCTTCAATGAATGCGCCATTTTCTGAGGCGGCTGCAGGCTGCAAATCGCAGCATGGGAGGCCCAGAACGTTTAGGCCTCTCTGTGCTGAGGATTCCAGCTCCCAGCTACCTAGTTGTACCTGGCTGTATCAAAAATATGGCGGAGCCCCACGTCGTTTTTTTCTAGAATTAGTTTAAGAGAAAAAAATTTGGGCTTCGCTGTATTTTTGGTTGCCAGCCAGTTACAACAAGGCAGCTGGGGGTTGGTGGCATTCCATAGCTACCTAGTTGTACCTGGCTGGACCAAAAATATGGTGGACCCCCACGTCATCTTTTTTCTAGAATTAGTTGTTTGAGAAAAAAAAAAATTCGGGCTTCGCTGTATTTTTGGTTGCCAGCCAGGTACAACAAGGCAGCTGGGGGTTGGTGGCATTCCATAGCTACCTAGTTGTACCTGGCTGGACCAAAAATATGGTAGAGCCCCACGTCATTTTTTTTCTAGAATTAGTTGTTTGAGAAAAAAAAAAATTCGGGCTTTGCTGTATTTTTGGTTGCCAGCCAGGTACAACAAGGCAGCTGGGGGTTGGTGGCATTCCATAGCTACCTAGTTGTACCTGGCTGGACCAAAAATATGGTGGAGCCCCATGTCATTTTTTTTCTAGAATTAGTTGTTTGAGAAAAAAAAAAATTCGGGCTTCGCTGTATTTTTGGTTGCCACCCAGGTACAACGAGGCAGCTGGGGGTTGGTGGCAATCCGTAGCTGCCAAGTTGTACCTGGCTGGACCAAAAATATGGCAGAGCCCCACATCATTTTTTTTTAAATTCTTCAACTAAAATGACATGGAGCTTTGCTGTATTTTTGGTTGCCAGCCAGGTACAACTTGGCAGCTGGGAGACTGGAATTCTCAGCGTGGAGAGAGCCAAATGTTGTGGGCCTGCATGCTGCAAATTGCTACCCACAGCCATCCCAGAAAATAGCGCATTCGTTAGAGGTGCCATTTTCTGGTGCTGTACCCCAACTCTTCCAGTTGCCATTGTGCTGGTGGCAATGCTGGTGGCACACAGGGGCTCTCCATACGCGACAAGGTATCCTCTAACAAGTTGAATGGAAAATTAGCTCCAATTGTTAGCGGATACTATGTCACGTATGGAGAGCCCCTGTGTGCCTAAACATTAGAGCTCCCCCACAAGTGACCCCATTTTGGAAACGAGACACCCCACGGAATGTATCTAGATGCATAGTGAGCACTTTGAACCCCCAGGTGCTTCACAAATTGATCTGTAAAAATGAAAAAACTAACGTTTTGTGGAAAAAAAAGTACTTTTTCATTTTTACGGATCAATTTGTGAAACACCTGGCGTTCAAAGTGCTCACTATGCATCCAGATACATTTCTTGGGGGGTCTAGTTTCCAAAATGGGGTCACTTGTGGGGGAGCTCCAATGCTCTTTGAACCCCCAGGTGCTTCACAAATTGATCCTTATAAATGAAAAAGTACTTTTTTTACCACAAAAATGTTCTCTTTTCATTTTTACTGATTAAGTTGTGAAACACCTGGGGGTTCAAAGTGCTCACCACCCATCCAGATAAGTTCCTTGGGGGGTCTAGTTTCCAAAATGGAGTCACTTGTGGGGGAGTTCCAATGTTTAGGCACACAAGGGCTCTCCAAACGCTACATGGTGTCCGCTAACAATTTTAGCTAATTTTCCATTCAAATTGTTAACGGACACCATGGCGCATTTGGAGAGCCCCTGTGTGCCTATACATTGGAGCTCCCCCACAAGTGACCCAATTTTTTAAACTAGACCCCCGAAGGAACTTGCTAGATTGGTGGTGAGCACTTTGAAGCCCCAGGTTGCTCACAAATTAATATGTAAAAATGAAAAATGAAAATTTTTGTGGTAAAATAAGTACTTTTTCATTTATAAGGATCAATTAGTGTAGCACCTGGAGGTTCAAAGTGCTCACTCTGCATCTAGACAAGTTCCTTGGGGGGGTCTAGTTTCCAAAATGGGGTCACGTGTGGGGGAGCTCCACTGCTTAGGCACACAGGGGCTCTCCAAATGCAACATGGTGTCCTCTAACAATTTGAATAAAAAATTAGAGCTCAAATTATTAGTGGACACCATGTTGCATTTGGAGAGCCCCTGTGTGCCTAAACATTGAAACTCCCCACAAGTGACCCCATCTTGGAAACTAGACCCCCCAAGGAACATATCTAGTTGTGTGGTGAACACTTTGAACCCCCAGGTGCTGCACAAATTAATCCGTAAAAATTAAAAAAGAAGGTTTTTGTGGAAGTAAAAAGTACTTTTTCATTTTTACAGATCAATTTGTGAAGCACCTGGGGGTTCAAAGTGCTCACTATGCATCTAGATAAGTTCCTTGGGGGGTCTAGTTTCCAAAATGGGGTCACTTGGGGGGAGCTCCAGTGTTTAGGCACACAGGGGGTCTCCAAATGCAACATGGTGTCCGCTAACAATTTGAATGAAAAATTAGCTCAAATTTTTAGCGGACATCATGGCGCGTTTGGAGAGCCCCTGTGTGCCTGAACATTGGAGCTACCCCACAAGTGACCCCATTTTGGAAACTAGACCCCCCCCATTGAACTTGTCTACATGCATAGCGAGCACTTTGAAACCCCAGGTGTTTCATAAATTGATCCATCAAAAAAGAAAAAGTACTTTTTTTTCCACAAAAATTTTCTTTTCGCCTAAATTTTTTCATTTTCACATGGGGAATAGGATAAAATGCATCCTAAAATTTGTTGGGCAATTTCTCCTGAGTGGACTGATACCTCATATGTGGTCATAAACCACTGTTTGGGCGCACGTCAGGGCTCAGAAGTGAAGGAGTACCATTTCACTTTTTGAATGGAAAATTAGCTCCAAAATTCAAATTGTGCTCCTTCCCTTCTGAGCCCTTCTGTGCGCCCAAACAGTGGTTTATGACCACATATTGGTCATATTGGTGTACTCAGGAGAAATAGCCCAACAAATTTTAGGATCCATTTTATCCTGTTGCCCATGTGAAAATGAAAGAATTGAAGCTAAAGAACATTTTTTTTGGAAAAATTAAAATGTCCATTTTTTCCTTCCACGTTGCTTTAGTTCCTGTGAAGCATCTGAAGGGTTAATAATCTTCTTGAATGTAGTTTTGAGTAGCTTGAGGGGTGCTATTTTTGGAATGGTGTCACTTTTGGGTGTTTTCTGTCATGTACACCCCTCAAAGGGACTTCAAATGTGATGTGGTCACTAAAACAAATGGTTTAGTAAATTTTGCTGGAAAAATGAGAAATTGCTGATGAACTTTGAACCCTTATAACTTCCTAACAAATTTTTTTTTTTTTCCCAAAATTGTGTTGATGTGAAGTAGACATGTGGGAAATGTTATTTAACTATTTTGTGTCACATAACTCTCTGGTTTAGCAGAATAAAAATTCAAAATGTGAAAATTGCTAAATTTTCAAAATGTTTGGCAAATTTTTTATTTTTTAACAAATAGATGCAAAAATTATCGACCTAAATTTACTATCAACATGAAGCCTAATATGTCACGAGAAAACAGTCTCAGAATCGCCAGGATCCGTTGAAGCGTTCCAGAGTTATTACCTCATAAAGGGACACTGGTCAGAATTGCCAAAAATGCCAAGGTCTTTAGGGTCAAAATAGGCCGGATCATGAAGGGGTTAATTTGTATTAGTATATATTTAAAATTATGCTTTTGTATTAACTTGTTAAAGCACTATTCAACTGTGTGTTTTTTTTATTGTGCCGCACCACTGGGGTGGTGCTTTAAATGTAAGTCCCTTAACCCTGTCTGATACTTACCTTCCAGCAGCTTCACCTTTTTTCAGTGGTGCTCCAGGTGGTTTGCGAGGATTTTTGACTTGCCGGCAGCTCCAGTGTTTCATGGAGCGCACCGGAGATCGTATCACATTTCATCTCTATGGACCCTTATTCTGGCCTGGTTGTGGCCCTCATAGAGGTGTATTGAATTCTTACAATGTAACAATTAACTTCTAGCCATTCAGAAATTACAGTCACAAGATGGCACTGGAGCTGCATCTGTAAGAGGTGAAAATGCCGGAAGGTGACCATAAGACTGGGGGCTGGGGTTGTACATTTAAAGCGCCGCTCCAGCACTGAAAAAAAAATGCTGTAGTGGTGCTTTAGAGATGTTTTTTATTTCTCTCTACAGTATTAATCAGTGCATTTTCCCTTTTTATCTATTTCTAATGTTTTTAGCAGCGTATGCAAAGTCAAGTTGTCAAAGTCTGAAGGAAAAGCTGCGAAAACAATAAATCTTGGCAAGCAGACAAAAACCATTTATGACATGCTGTTCTACCTGAGTGGACAGATGCTGCCTGGAATTACTGCAAGCCAGTCATTGCCCTCTGATCCCACAGAAAGGTCCTACAGCTTCACTGGCAGCATGCGACACTCCTCACTTTCCTCAAGTAAGCCTTGACATTTGAAGAGATCTAAATAAATGATTTAAAAATATGATGAAAATAGAAAGGGAACGTTAATAACCACGAACTGTAAGATCAATGCACTAAGTAAAAATGTAATCCATGAGGATTTTAAAGGAACATACAGTGTTTCAATGAAAGTAATGGGTTTATAATTTAAAGGACCACTTCAGGATTTTTTTTTCAGTGCTGCAGAGGTGCTTTAAATCGTAGCCCCTTACCCCGTCTTAAAATCACCCTTTGGCGGTTTCACCCTTTTTCAGCTACGCTCCCGTGGTGCCATCTTCTGCCTGTAACGTTTGATTAGCTGGAAGTCAGAAGTTGTGTCAAAAGCTCTCAATGTAACTCTATAGGTACCGTCACACAGGGACATATCTCCGGCGATGTTGCCGGGGATCGCGGGAGCGCGCATCCCTGACAACATCGCCGGGGAGATGTCAGACGGAGCAACTTACCAGCGATGTCGCCGGCTAGTTGCCGCGGCTATCGCTCGCTGGGTTGCCCAGCAACCCAGCGAGCGATAACTCGCAATGTTGTAGATAGGCGGAATCGCCCGCAACATTACAGGTTGTCGCGTTACACAGGGCGATCAGGCATGATCGCCTGAGCAACATCGCCAGATTTCCCAACATTGTTGGGAAACCTGGCGAAGTGACTCAGGCGATTTTTCGCCTGATTATCGCCCTGTCACACGAGGCAACTCTCCGGCGATGTCGCCGCAACCTGACCACGCCCCTCAGTTGCCGGCAACATCGCCGGCGATATGTCCCTGTGTGACAGTACCTTTAGAGATCAAGAATGAGAATGAAATGAGGGGCTAGTAGAGTTATATTGATTTATTAAGTCCCTGAAACACTGGAGATGCCGGCAAGTCACAGTTCGGCAGAGACAACCAGAGTGATGCTGGAAAAAGATGAAGATGGTGGCAGGTGAGTATAAGACAGGGGACTTACATTTAAAGCACCAGTGCAGTATTGAAATAAAAAAAAAATCAGCTGAAGTGATGCTTTAAAGAGGTTTTACATTGAAATATTCTCCACAGAATAGGTTGCAACTTATTCAGTGGTAGTCCATCAACTAAGAACCGCACCAATCAGTGAAATGGGACCTTTTATACTCATTGGAATCGAACAGGGGTGTGCATGTTTGACTACTACTGTATTGATTTCTTATGGGGCACCTGAGTGCTGGGCTCACCTTTTTCCAGGAGCTCCATAGGGAATGAATGGAGCAGAGGTCAGGCATTCGACCTACTGTTCGATTTTAATTTGGGGCTAAAAATGCAGTGTCAGATATAATAGTTTTGCATCGGAATTAAAAGTTCACCATTCTGCTGATTGGTGTGAGTATCATCGTTTGGACCGTCACTGATCAATAAGTTATTGCCTTTCCTGCATGAAGGTGATAGCGCATTTTCACTGGTCAACTCCATTAAATTTTATTGCCATTGTACAGAAGTATATTAGAGGTTAACACTTTCCACTGTTGATTAGTTACAATATAACCGCTGTAGGCCTGAAACTATGACAAGGAGACTTTTGCAGAGGGTGGATGATGTATACGGACCTATTTTGGAGTTGGAGTTAGGTTTTGGAGTTAGTCCCAACTTCTTCCTCAGGGAATGGAGTTGAGACTAACTCCGTAACGCGTCGGAAATAAACACTATAATGATGAACACCGCCTGATCTTTCTGATCTATGCAGCGCAGGTCCGTATACACCGTTCACCCTCTGCAATTTTTAACCACGTTGACCGTTGTGGTGTGGATCCTTGCAGCAGCTATTACCTTTTGCCCTGATGCTGGTTGTGTGCTACACAACCCTTCCAGGTAAGTGACTAATTAAATTTAGTCCCCCTTTTTATCAATGATAAGACCCTATTGCGCTTCTCTTTACCTTTTCTAGTTTTGAAGGAGACTCTTGTCACTGTTATAAACCCTATGACAGTCCATTCAATAATCTAAGAAAATTTTTCTTCGCATTGATCAGGTTCCTTCCCAGCTTAGGAAATGAAATGATCAATAAAGTGGCAAATTATCTACCATTTCATCAAACATTTAATTCGATTTTTTTTTTTTAACTCTTAATGACCAAAGATGGCTATACCCCTCATGGCTTTGAACTATCACTGCATGTAAACACTATTTGGTCAAAGAAATGCAGAAAATATCATCCTAAATTTACCACTAACATGAAGTCCAATATGTGATGAAAAAGCAATCTTGGAATGACGGGGACATGTTGAAGTGTTCCAGAGTTATTAACTCATGAAGTGACACTGGTCAGAATTGTAAAATGAGGCTTGATCCTTAGCTGGTTAAGGTTAATGCATTTTGTGAGTTTGTAGTAACTTTATTTCCCTGTTGTTCTTAAGACAATCACTATCTGCCTCATATGGCTTTGTTTTTGTCTGTTTTGGATCTTAACACTGTATGGTCGCAGATGTAAGCCATAGTTATAGTTCTATAGGGGTCAAGAAATAATTTCAATATATACCCAATGACTAATTCTACAGTGCCATGATTTTAGGGCTGTCTGCCAACCAAATGTTAGCATGTAGCCCTATCCTTAGACTCTCTTTACATTACATTATTTTTCTGATTGGCTACACTTCTATTAAGTGGAATGCATTTCTTTGCAGGATTCCCTAAATTTGAAATCTACTAACTTTTGAATAGAAAAAAGGTGTTTTAACACAAAAAATCTAAATGTATACCAAAAGGACACCTTTTGGGAATATATCTCCTGTTAACATATTTGATGTATATGTTGGTTATAAACATCAGGATATAAATGACCATCCGTACAGAATGAACCGGTGTTTTAATACATAAATAGCATCACTTTGTTATAAACTAGTTTTATAAATCATGACAGATAGGAACAAACAGCAGGTAAATCATGCTTGGACTTGCTTATGTTCCCCGTGTGTTCTTAGAAAGAGAAAAGAATTTTCTCTGACAGAAAATAAGCGCTATTGACGTGTTTGTGTTGACAGCAATCATTAAAATTTTGAAAAATTAATTAAAGTGGACAACTTAGTCTGCTACTCAATGAAAATCTTGGCTGGATCAATTATAACAGCTAATTGACATCACTTAAGCAGACGGTACAAGCAATAAACAACTAATGAACCTTTAATGTATGATAAATTACCTAGGAGTGATGTGGGGCAGAAGAAGAGTCATTTTTCACTTGGAAAGACTCTTTACTACCTCATCGTTTTTCTTCTCCAAAGGTGGAAATTGCAGATGAGTGTAGGAATACTTTTAAGTTTAATGTGCTTTAGTTGTTTTTAGAGAATTTTTGTTCCCATTAGTTAAGAAATATGATTAAAAGTGAGTAAAAGCCACATAAAATCCTGCTCATCGTTATTGGCCCCCATGTAGTTTAATTGTATAATGTTGAATATTTCCTGAAAAAAAATTAACCAAGTAAGACTGCCTATAAAGCACTTGTGTTAAATACAGAAGAGCAAATGATAAGCAGGAATTTACAACAGAAAACAAAGGGAGAGAAAGATAGCAAAACCTAAAGCTTGCTGTGACAATGGTATTGGCACCCTTTACATTAAATTGGTATGGAAACACATTTTGACTCGCCTACGGTAAACCACTTCAGAATCACCTGTGATAAATTGTCAGTGCCCATGTGACATGCATCAGCCAATGAATGATGGCTTCAGTGTTTTCAAAAGCCACATGTTAGGCCTTGTTCCCTTGTCATAATTGTGAAGACAAAGGAACCATCTGAGGATATAATAACTGCTAAAATTATTATTCAAAGACCTGAAGGCCAACCTGCAACAGTCTGAGTTTATTATTTCAACAAGAACCATACTCCACACACTAAATCGAGTAAAGCTTTATGGGCAAAGGCTAAGGAAAAAAACATTGCTGAAGAACAGACATAAAAAGGAACGAATGATCTTCACCAAAGAATACCTTGACAAACCACAATCCTGGGAAAATGTTCAGTGGACAGATGAAATAAGAATAGACCATTTTGTCAATGCAAAGCAACAGTTTGTTTACAGATGGCGCAATGAAGCTTATAAGGAAAAGAACACCCTACCAACAGTTAATTATGGTGGAGGATCCATACTGCTGTGGGGTTGCTTTGCTGCATCTGGTACTGGTGTCTTTGAACACATCACAGGAATCATGAAATCAGAGAATTTTCATGAGATTTTTAGAGCAAAATGTCCTACCCAGTGTAAAAAAAATTGGTTTGAGTCTAAGATCATGGGTCCTCCAGCAAGACAATGACCCAAAACACATCCAAAAGTACACAGGAATGGTTGAAAAAGAAAAAAGGAATTGTTTTAAAATGGCCAGCAATGAGTCCTGACCTCAGTCTCATTGAAAATATTTGAGGTGAGCTGAAATCTGCCAATGGGAAAAAGAACCCTGCAATCATTCAAGAGCTTAAACAAACTGCAAAGGAAGAGTGGGAGAAAATACCAGCTGAGAAGTGCAAGAATCTTATAGCTGGCTGCAAGAAACATTTGGAGGCATCATCAATGCCAAAGGGTGTGCAACCAAAAATTAATTAGTTTTTTTTTTGCTGCATGTTTCTTCTGTTTCTTATTTGAAATTACAACATATAAGGTGCTTTCACATCTGCGTTTTTCGTAATTCGCGGCAGATGCGGTGAAAAAACCGCATCTGCCGCGTTTGCCGCATAACGGTTCCACTTGCGGCACGGTTGCGGTTTTTTCCATAGGAAGTATAGGGGGACTTGCGGCAGATGCGGCAAGTGCGGTATTGCACTTGCGGCAGGTGCGGCAGCGAAAAAAACCGCAGTAAGCCGCGGTTTTTTTCTCTGCCGCACCTGCCGCAAGTGCAATACCGCACTTGCCGCATCTGCCGCAAGTCCCCCTATACTTCCTATGGAAAAAACCGCAACCGTGCCGCAAGTGGAACCGTTATGCGGCAAACGCGGCAGATGCGGTTTTTTCACCGCATCTGCCGCGAATTACGAAAAACGCTGATGTGAAAGGGCCCTAAGTCGACAAACAATGTTTTATTGTTGTAGCACTAATAAAAAAATACTGAGGATATAACTTTACTACATTTCCATTTATTTCTGACGATATTGTAGAGTCTATGAAAAAATGAATGGGTGCCAATAATGGTGAGCAGCACTGTATACTGTATATTAGACATATTTGATAATAGGCTTCTTAAATGGCTTTGTCGGTAGAACAATTATTACAATGTGACAAATATGGTTTCAGATGATTTGAAATATTATGAATTTAAAGTTTGATGAAATATTATTACTGCTATTTTACAGCATGCAATGTAATATACCTTATACCAACTAAAGATGTAACAGAGCTGGATTTATCAGGTAGCTATTATTCTGTGTACTGTGGTCCTCTGTGTGTTCAGGTAATTGAGTAGGCTTCCTGCAGGGCTATTGAAAACCACAGATAACACATTGTGCTCTATTACATTGGAAAATTCAGCTCCTCCACATCTCTTTATCATATTATTTTATTTTCTATACACATAGTTTACAAATTGATATTTCTATGTATTTTAAACAGAAACCAGGGAGCGTCTGTTTCTCACATTAAACCCGAGTACCTTTTTGAGCCTTTGGATTATGAACGATGGATGCAAGTACAGGTAAGTTAATGCAAGTACAGTAACCTTAAAGGGGATGTCCACTATTCAGTCAACCTCCTCGTTTGCCCCCATTAAAATAAACAATGCTTATACTCACAACAACGTTTTTATTGATACCATTTTGGGATAGCTATTACATTATAATCTGAATTTTATGCCGCTCACCAGATAATGTCCTGACCGGTCTGATGCATATGGATGAAGATCCTGGCCACCCGCCGGCTGGTTTAACTCTCCCATTATCCTGTAGAATGTAAGCCCGGAAGGGCAGGGTCCTTTCCCCTCTGTACCAGTCTGACATTTATCATTTCTTTTCTGTATACCAGATCTATAATTTTGTATGTAACCCCTTCTCATGTACAGCACCATGGAATTAATGGTGCTATATAAATAAATAATAATAATCCAAGTCGACGCGTTTCGGCAACAGCCTTAGTCGTAACACCTTGTTATTTATCCTCGTGACGTGATTTTTTTTTAATATCTATAAATAAAGAATGAAAATATTTTAATTTGAAGATCCAGCCTTTTATTTTTTCCTATTTTTTCTATTTTTGATATTTAGGAATCAGGTTATTTTTTTAATATTTTGATGGATCAGACGTTTCTGAACTTAACAATACCATTTATGTGTATTTTTTAGAATTGTTTTATTTGCTTTATTTTAATGGGGAAAAGGGAGGTGATTTGACCTTTTTATGTTTTTTAATATATTTTTTTTACTTTTCACTGTGTTTACTAGTTCCATTAGGAGCTTGAACCTACAATATATGATTACTTGTTATATATACAGCAATGGCACAGCATAGTATTGCTGCACAGTAAAAATCACAGTCTCCTTTAAAGCCCGGCCACAGGCATTGTATCAAGTAAGCTCACAGTCACAGAGGTCTTCAGCTGACCACCGATATCATGGCAACCCATTGATGCTTCTATGATCACACATAGAATGATGTACCCCATGCCCATGCGCTGTTAATGCTGGTCAGAATTTTACATTTACCAGATAACAATAACGGCAAAAGCTCCACTCAACCCGCGATTGTTAGAGGCAGGTTGGCTGTAAAACGCACCAATTACCTTCTGAGTATAAGGCAGGCTTATCGCTTGAGCCCGCTTCATACACCCACTACTGACTTGGGTTATACAGTGCCTACAAGTAGTCTTCAATCCCTGCAGATTTAGGTGGTTTGATAAGATGCAAATAAGTTAGAGCCTTCAAACTGCAAACGAGAGTAGGATTTATTAACAGAAGCATAAATCTTACAAACCAAAAAGTTATGTTGCTCAGTTGAATTTTAATAAATTTTAAACATAAAAGTGTGGGTCAATTTTTATTCAACCCTAGCTTTAATATTTTGTGGAATAACCCTTGTTTGCAATTACAGCTAATAATGTCTTTTATAAGACCTGATCAGGCCGGCACAGGTCTCTGGAGTTATCTTGGCCCACTCCTCCATGCAGATCTCTCCAATTATCTAGGTTCTTTGGGTGTCTCATGTGGACTTTAATCTTGAGCTCCTTCCATAAGTTTTCAATTGGGTTAAGGTCAGGAGACTGACTAGGCCACTCCATCACCTTGATTTTTTCCCTCTTGAACCAGGCCTTGGTTTTCTTGGCTGTGTGCTTTGGGTCGTTGTCTTGTTGGAAGATGAAATTACGACCCATCTTAAGATCCTTGATGGAGGAGCGGAGGTTCTTGGCCAAAATCTCCAGGTATGCCGTGCTATCCATCTTCCCAGGATGCGGACCAGATGGCCAGGCCCCTTGGCTGAGAAACAGCCCCACAGCATGATGCTGCCACCACCATGCTTGACTGTAAGGATGGTATTCTTGGGGTCATATGCAGTGCCATCCAGTCTCCAAACGTCATGTGTGTGGTTGGCACCAAAGATCTCGATCTTGGTCTCATCAGACCATAGAACCTTGAACCAGTCTGTCTCAGAGTCCTCCAAGTGATCATGAGCAAACTGTAGACGAGCCTTGACATGATGCTTTGAAAGTAAAGGTACCTTGCGGGCTCGTCTGGAACAGAGACCATTGCGGTGGAGTACGTTACTTATGGTATTGACTGAAACCAATGTCCCCACTGCCATGAGATCTTCCGGAGCTCCTTCCTTGTTGTCCTTGGGTTAGCCTTGACTTTCGGACAAGCCTGGCCTCGGCACGGGAGGAAACTTTCAAAGGCTGTCCAGGCCGTGGAAGGCTAACAGTAGTTCCATAACCTTCCACATCCGGATGATGCTCCCAACAGTGGAGACAGGTAGGCCCAACTCCTTGGAAAGGGTTTTGTACCAATTGCCAGCCTTGTGACCCTCCACGATCTTGTCTCTGATGGCCTTGAAATGCTCCTTTGTCTTTCCCATGTTGACCATGTATGAGTGCTGTTCACAAGTTTGGGGAGGGTCTTAAATAGTCAGAAAAGGCTGGCAAAAAGATAATTAATCCACACATGTGAAGCTCATTGTTTTTGTGCCTGAACTACTTCTTAATACTTTAGGGGGACCAAACAGAATGCTGGTGGTTTGAGGGGTTGAATAATAAATGACCCTCTGAATTAACTTTTAACGCTTTAAAAAAAAAAAAAATTTAAAAAATCTTTTTGGCTGCAGTGCATTTCCCACTTCCAGGCTGATCTACAGTCCAAATGTCACAATGCCAAGTTAATTCGCATGTGTCAACCAGCTAAATCTGCAGGGGGTTGAAACTACTTGTAGGCACTGTACATGTACTGCAGATGTAGGAAGGGGTTAATGGCATAAATTGAAAAAATAATTACACACCACTGAAAAACAGTCTAAAAACATAGAAAGGCAGACATAAAGTAGCTCAAATGCAATGGTGAATCGGCCCCTGTGTTCTTCAAGCTGTCAACTCTAACCATTGATTGCATGGAGTGTTGACATTTGTAATACAAAAGCTCGCCTTTAGAAAGTGAAACATTGCACACTGGGGATTCTGAAGTACCTCTACTGATGTACAGGAAAATACTAGGTTATATTACTTGTAAAATATATACTTCATGTTCTGCAATTTATTCTACTGACATTCCAATACCATTTAGGTGATAATGATGTGATGCTATTGGTGAAAAAATTACAGCCACTAGTACTTTTCTATAAAATACCAAGCAATTGTCAATACCTAACACCTCTGAAATATCCTCCATGCTCTTAAAAGGAGTGTGTGCCGTTAACTACATTTTTTCTAGTGGCAAACACGAAAATTATTAGTGCTTGAGATAAGAGCTCTTGATTCTCAGTTTTCTTGCCAGCTATCTAGGCTTGATTTACTGCATGGACACTGGCAGAGATTCAGACGAAGGACTGCCGTCTGCAACTGATCTGTACTTTGAACAAAATGTGACAAATAGATGTAATTCATTCAAACATGTAATTTTTCTCTAAAGTAATTTTTTTGTACTGTTGTTTTTAAACTTAATTTAGTCACGGACCAATGTCATGCTATGCTGTCCATTTTTCATGGACGTTCATAGGAGAAGCTTGAAAAAGTTCCTTTTTCTTCCTAATGAGAAAAACTGGTTAGGCTGCTTTCACATTACGATTTTGTGCCTGTCGTGATCGAATGAAGGGATCCCACGGACAGGCACGGATCCACATGGATCCCTGCAATCGGATGGCAAATAGCCATCCATCCGATTCTATGCAGGATCCGTGTGGATCCTGCGTCCCCTGTCTTTCCCTGCTGCTGCCTCCTCCATCTTCTTCCCTCTGCTGTTCTCTGTCCCGCTATTCTGTTTTGTCTCCCCGCTATTCTATTCTGTCTCTCGATTCTCTATCCTCATCTAATCCCTATCCTGTCCCCTCTTGTCTTCCCTATGTGTAAAAAAAAAAAACCTCCTATCGGAGTATACATCACCTGTCACCGGCTCCCACGATGCAGCACCATCAGGACTGAAGGACCTGTGATGATGTCACAGAGCTGGTCACATGACCCGTCAGCTGACCGCTCTCTAACATCATCACAGGCTCTTCAGTCCTGATGGTGCTGCATCGTGGGAGCCGGTGACAGGTGATGTATACTCGGAGGAGGTTTTTTTTTTTTTTACACACAGGGAAGACAAGAGGGGACAGGATAGGGATTAGATGAGGATAGAGAAGCGGGGGGACAGAATAGAATAGCGGGGAGACAGCATAGAATAGCGGGGGACAGAATAGAATAGCAGAGGGAACAAGATGGAGGAGGCAGCGAATACGGGAGCCGACATCGGATCCGAGGTGAACTCGGATCCGATGTCCATAGGCTCCCATGTTGTGAGCACTCGGATCAGCCTCGGATCAGCAGTGATCCGATGCTGTCCGATTTGAGTCACGGACACAAAATCGTAGCAGGCTGCGATTTTGTGCCCGTAATTAAATCGGATCGGATGGTGCAAAATCAGATGCCAATAGTGGCACTTCCGATCGATTCCATAGGGGAACATGGGATCCGATTTCAGATCCGATTGTATCCGTTTTGAAACGGATAGAATTGGGTAACCAAAAATCGTAATGTGAAAGCAGCTTTAAAGAGAATCTGTCAGCAGGTTTTTATTATGTAAACTGAGAACAGCATAAGATAGGGGTTAAAACACAGATTCAACAATGTGACACATGTCCCCTTCTGTGCTGTTGTTTACTTAAACTGATGTTTTATCACTAAGACATTATTATGACTGCGAGTAGATGGCTTGTACCATGTTGTCTAGCTACACCCCCTCTTGTGATTAGCAGCTCTCTGTCTATAACATTACATTGAAAGCCTGATGTGGGCAGGAGTAGGTTTTTTAGCTTTGCTGCATGGCTAAGTTTATAATCTTTGATTGTGTCAAAATGACTGCACCCAGTAATCTAAGTGATACACTACTGGATTCAGGGTCTCTTTGTCTGCACCTTATTGCTCTCAGTTGAGATAGCAAATAGACACATTCCCATTAAACTCTATTGGTAAAAATCTATACATAAAATATTGTTGTTATCGCATTTCCTGTTTACACATAACGATGTGCTTCCGTTAACATTGATTTTAATGCCTGGATAAACTATCCAATAACCTGAAAACTAGTTATTTTCTATTTTTCTGGTGTTTTCCAGAATGTTTACACAAGTTGATAATCCTCAACCAATCACTCATTCTAAATTATTGGTTTATCTAAATAGGCATTTACACATCTCAGATTAGAGCTCAATCCTAGCAGTTGTAATGGCTGTCAGTTTTATGTGATCCCAATGACGTACAATAATATAATTTCAATATCCAAGAAAGAAAAAGCCAGGCGCACTCACCGAATTCTGAGATCCTTTTTTCGTCCAGTTATTCACAAGAGATAACTGGACGAATAAAAGGATCTCAGAAATTCGGTGAGTGCGCCTGGCTTTTTCTTTCTCGAATATTTGTATTTCTCCCATAATGGCGTGCTACACCCTGCTCCGAGAGGCACCCTGACGCAGGATTGCTTTTCTCAAAGCCAAGGAAGACATCTAAGCCTGAACCCAGTAGGTGCCCGGTATTTTCTTCTCTATTGAATAATAATATAATTGAACATTGAACAGTAGTATGACACCACAGAACAAACAGGAAGGCTGGCTTCACACTACGATTTTGTTCCTGTCCGTGGGATCCTGGTTTTTGCTGGACCCCATGGACAGTAACAGACGGGCCTGGATTATAAACTCCGGATGTCATTTCTGTGTCCGGATCCTTTGATTTTGACGGATCCGAACACAGAAAGAGCTGGGAGGAGTCGAGCCTGTTTAGCTCAGGCAAGTGGTGTCAGTGCTGTTCACTTTCACTTTAGCAGTGTATCTATTACATACACTGCTAAAGTCAAATTAAGTAAAGGAATGGTTAAAAATAAAAAAATTAATTCTCACCAGTCCGCCAAGTGTCCCGCGATGCGCGGCATCCACCTCCGATGGCTAAAGGACCCTAATCAGCTGACCGGGAAGGGGCAGAGCAACTTGATCAGCTGATGGGTCACATCATCGCATGGGGCCAGGAGAAAACAGGACAGAAATGAATCCGGATTGAACTGGCTGAATCGGATGTCCATTTATGACCAATCCGGCACCTTAGGGATACATGGGAGGCAAAAGAGGATCCTGTTCTGTCCTTTTCAAAATGGACAGGACAGGATCCCAAAAACTGTGGTGTGAAGCCAGTCTAACAGTCAGACTCAATCAACATTTGTTCATCATTGCAATTTCACCAAAATTTTAATGCAAACTGCAACATTACATTGTAGTAAATGCCTAAGCCAAATGTAGGAGTTTTTTTTACTTCATTTATAACTTTAGTGTTTAGTACTTGCTCCAGAACTTAAAATACCAAGAAAATAAAATCACATATAATATCACAGATTCTATACAAGTCATAACTTTATTAAAACAGTCATGGAAGAAATACGTTTATGTTGCACTCATTTAAAACATGCTTAAAAAGTTATACATTTTCAGGAAAATTCTATGTTAACATTCATTATTTGACACCATTGATCTACTTTACTAACATTGGGAAGTCTACCAAGTTAGGGTCCCTTCACATCAGCGTTTTTCACTGATCGAGGCAGTTGCGGTGAAAAAACCGCAACTTGCGGCAAGCCCCATACAATGTCTGTGGGGCTTGCGGTAAGTGTGCGGCAAGGGCGGTTTCGGCACTTGTGGCAGGTGCGGCCGCGAAAAAAACGCGGTATGCCGCGTTTTTTTGTGGCCGCAACTGCGGCAAATGCCGATACCGCACTTGCCGCACACTTACCGCAAGCCCCACAGACATTGTATGGGGCTTGCCGCAATGAACTGCAAGTGCGGCCGTTATGCGGTAATCACGGCAGTTGAGTTTTTTTCACCGCAACTGCCGCGATCAGCGCAAAACGCTGATGTGAAAGCAGCCTAAGGGCCCTTTCACATCAGCATTTTTTTCAAATCGCGGCAGATGCGGTGAAAAAAACTTATCTGCCGCGATTACCGCATACCGGCTGCACTTGCGGCACGGTTGCGGCGTGATTGCGGTAAACCCCATACATATATAGGCGGACTTGCGGCAGGTGCGGCAAGTGCGGTTTTGGCACCTGCCGCAAGTGCCAAAACCGCAGTTGCCGCACCTGCCGCAAGTCCGCCTATACATTGTGTGGACGTTTACCGCAACCTCGCCACAACCGTGCCGCAAGTGCAGCCGGTATGCGGTGAAAAAAACGCATCTGCCGCGATTTGAAAAAAACGCTGATATGAAAGGGCCCTTACATACATAAAAAGTCATAATTTGGATACAATTTTGCAATATTCAACACAATGGACTCAGGTTCTAGTCTTGTCGGGTGCCTTGTTTAAAAGGTTACACTGGAGTAGTTTGCTCCAAATGTATCACTAAAGCACCCCTCCAGCATTTTTTTCTTTTATTTTACTACCAGAGTGGTGCTTTAATCTGAGTCCCCTGCCTCCTGTCTTATACTCACCCTCCAATGTCTTCATCGGTTCTCTGCGCTTCAGTCAGTCTTGGGCATGTTGTGACTTGCTGGCTTCTCCTGTGTTTCATAAAGCACACTGAAGATCACTCTTCAATGTAAGTCTATGAGATCCTTGATCTGGCTTTCATAGACTTGGATTGAGAGCTTGTGATGTAACTTTTGACTTCCAGCTAAGTCAGGCACAACCATAGCGTTGCTGAAAAAAGGTGACGATGTCAAAGGATAAGTAAAAGCCCGGGGGAAGAAGACTTAGATGTAAAGCGCCAATTCATTGGTGGAAAAAACAAACACTGGAGTGGTGCTTTAAGGTGCTACATTTGATTAATATGGAGTGGTGGTGTTGATTTGAGAACACTAGAGAATCTGTGAAAATTACACCATTTTTAATAAATGTACATCACTTTTTCCTCTGCTATTTATATTTCTTCTCTTTTTCAGCTTCAGATTCAAGATCTTCAGACTGTAAACCAGAAGACTACAGATCCTATGGACATCAATTTCCTACATATAAATAATAGCACTTTCCAGTGTGTGAGTAAACGTGTGTGGATAGACATATTGTTACAGATCTACAAGGTGAGAAACCCAGTAATAATTGACACTTGGTATTTACAGTATATAAGTATATAAATTAGATACTACTACATTATATGACAAATGGATGTGACATCCTAAGTTTTGTTCCAGTAATTAAGGTTTTTTTTGTCCAGATTTTATAACCCAATTAAGGGGAACCTGTCTATAATTTCACGCAGCCCAGACCATGAGCAGCATGGATCAGAGCCTGTGCGATTGCGGTCATATATCAAGAACATTAACCTGGAACAGGCAATTGAGGGCAGCGCCGGACTAGTCAGGACTCTATCTATTGTCCTCTGCCTGATTTTTAAACTAAATTTACCCTGACACCCTGCTGCGCTTCACAATTAAAAATACCTGGTTGCATCTATTGAACCAGGCTCTGGGTCATGTTGCATCAGTATGAATCTATTGAAAGGTTCTGTCCAACAATGCAAAATACAAAAATTCAATCCAATATTACATAACCTGAGGCAAAAGGCCGAGCACAGAGAAACAATTATAACACTCCTGTAAATAAAAAGACTAGTATTATTCATGTTTTGTAGTTGTATAGCTCTAACATATACTGCAATGCAGTACAAGGATTGTCATCACCTACATTGGTCCCTTCCTCCCCTGGGGCTCACATTCTAAAGTGAACCTACCAAAATGTCTTTTGAGATTGGCAGAAAACCATAATGCCCAGTAGAATAGCATTCAAGTATGGGAGAACATAAATCTCTGGGGAGACATTGTTCTTGGTCTGATTCAAACCCAGGAGCTCAGGGCTGATCAGAAAGGTATACTACCAGACATTTCTTCTCCACTTTTCTAGAAGGGAACAATTCTCTTTTATGTCTTTCCAATGATTCAGACTATTTGATGTTCTGACATGGACCAGGTCCTACCGATATCACATTTAAGGGTTTATTCACTACTAGATCTGGGGAACTAGCTTTCTACCTTATGGAGAGGAATATGCCTGCTGCCATAAGAGAGATATGCTGATAAGGAGATTTATAGCGAGATATGCTGATAAGGAGATTTATAGCTGCAATGCTCCTCTAGGAAATATGTGAGAAACTCTAATGCCACCCAATAAGGGTAGCCATCCTTAAAGTCATAATCAACTCTTTAACAAGCCTTTTATTATGACTTAGGATTTGTGCCAGATCAGAACACCAAACTGCAGACGCTGTGTTTCAGGGTGATTGCCCCTCATCAGTGCAGTGTGTGGGATTCTGATCTGGCTGTATGAGGGGCTGAGACGAGCTCTGGGAAACTAGCGTTCAACCTTATAGAGAAAGTGACAATTTGCATATTTCCCAGAGGAGCATGGTGGCTATAAGACTCCTTATCAGTTTATCCTTATGGCTGCAGGCAGATTCCTCTCCATAAGGTAGAAAGCTATTTCCCAGACCTTATCTCAGCCTCTCATACAGCCAAATCAGAATTCCCATACTGTACTGATGAGGGGCAGTCACCCCGAAACACAGCATCTGCAGTTTTGGTTCTGATCTGGTACAAACACTAAGTCATATTTAAAGGCTTGTTAAAGAGTTGATTATGACTTTAAGGATGGCTACCCTTGTTGGGTAGCATAAGCGTTTCTCACTTCCTCACTGAAGTGACAATTCACTACTAGATAACCCTTTGTTAATTGCTTTGCACAAAACAAGAAACCTGGTGCCTCCCAGAATGGAGATGTTGCTCTGATTTTGGCACTGTGTCTCTTGCTGGTTATGTGATATAGGTAATTTATGGAATATACAGCTCCAGCCCCAGTTCGAAAGGAGCTGTTAAGGGGTTGTGGTTGTCCAGTAATGGACAACTCATTTAAGGAACATTACTATATAAATACTGTTAATAATATCCATTCGTGCAAAAAAGTAAGATGTATAAACTAATTTAAGAATTAGTAAATCAGTAATGTTGTCCACATATGTATGTGGTTATCTGTGGACATTTTGTAGAAGTGACAGACCTGCTTGTCATTATGACGATCCATCTACTTAGGGAATCTACAGAGGTTTCGCTGTCACTTATCTTCAGAGTTTACAGCTTCACAGTTGCATGTATTTCTATGTAGAGGATTATCTGCTGTCAGACTGATGAACAGGAACAAATCCAGAATAAACAAAACCAGTGCTTAGCTATGGCTCTACAACATATTGTTCGACATAGGAATTATCAAGGTGTAAGGCATCAAAATCCCTCTGTTTATCCTCTAACTATATCAGATTAGTAATATGGCTATCATTGTTTTGTAGTGTAGGGCAATGTATTCCTTAGTCAGTCATGTACTACAACACAAATAAAGCCTTGATATTTGCAATATTAAAACAATAGCTATAATTTTTGAAGAAGATTAAAAAAAATAACATATAATAGCTAAATAACGGGATGAACACTTTGATTTATGCTGCCTTAGTCTGTTGTCCTGTCCCGTCCTCTCCTACATGGCAGTTTGTATCCTCGGAGGCCTGGTGTTATCATGATAAAAAACTACCCTACGCACTGCTGCGTCTGGCATCCTGGGCACCTCTGCCACCTAATATTCCCTGGAATGTCATGACATTGTGTCATCTGGTAGGTGCCAGAGTCACACAAGATGCCTGGCGCAGAAGGAACGGATGCCATGGAGGACAATGTCTAGGGAATAGGGAATCAAATTGCTCATACAGTCATATGAAAAAGTTTGGGCACCCCTCTTAATCTTACTCATTTTTTTTGTTTAAAATTGTTTTTTTACAACAGCTATTTCAGTGTGATATATGTAATAACTGATGGACACAGTAATATTTCAGGATTGAAATGAGGTTTATTGTACTAACCAGAAATGTGAAATATGCATTATTTCAAAATTTGACAGGTGCAAAAGTATGGGCATCCTTCTGATTATCATGATTTGAATACTCCTAACTACTTTTCACTGACTTACTGAAGCACTAAATTGGTTTGGTAACCTCATTGAGCTTTGTACTTCATAGCCCAGTGTATCCAATTATGAGAAAAGCTATTTCAGGTGTCCACTTGCAAGTTGTTCTCCTAGTTGCATCTTCTCTGAGGAGTGGCATCATGGGTTCCTCAAAACAGCTCTCAAATGATCTGAAAAAAAAGATTGTTCAACATAGTTGTTCAGGGAAGGATACAAAAAGTTGTCTCAGAGATTTAACCTGTCAGTTTCCACTGGGAGGAACATAGTAAGGAAATGGAAGACCACAGGGACAGTTCTTGTAAAGGCCAGAAGTGGCAGGCCAACAAAAATATCAGAAAGGCAGAGAAGAAGAATGGTGAGAACAGTCAAGAACAATCCACAGACCACCTCCAAAGACCTGCAGCATCATCTTGCTGCATATGGTGTCACTGTGCATCGGTCAACAATACAGCGCACACTGCACAAGGAGAAGCTGTATGGGAGAGTGATGCGAAAGAAGCCGTTTCTGCATGCACGCCACAAACAGTGTCGCCTGAGGTATGCAAAAGCACATTTGGACAAGCCAGTTTCATTTTGGAAGAAGGTCCTGTGAACTGATGAAACAAAGATTGAGTTATTTGGTAATACAACAAGGCGTTATGCATGGCGCCACAAAAACACAGCATTCCAAGAAAAACACTTGCTACCCAGTGTCAAATTTGGGGAGGGTCCATCATGCTTTGGGGCTGTGTGGCCAATGACGGCACCGGGAATCTTGTTAAAGTTGAGGGTCGCATGGTTTCCACTCAGTATCAGCAGATTCTTGAGAATAATGTTCAAGAATCAGTGTCAAAGTTGAAGGTACGCCAGGGATGGATCTTTCAGCAAGACAATGATCCAAAACACGGCTCCAAATCTACTCAGGCATTCATGCAGAGGAACAATTACAATGTTCTGGAATGGCCATCCCAGTCCCCAGACCTGAATATCATTGAACATCTGTGGGATGTTTTGAAGCGGGCTGTCCATGCTCGGCGACCATCAAACTTAACTGAACTGGAATTGTTTTGTAAAGAGGAATGGTCAAAAATACCTTCATCCAGGATCCAAGAACTCATTAACAGCTACAGGAAGTGACTAAAGGCTGTTATTTTTGCAAAAGGTGGATCTACTAAATATTAATGTCACTTTTCTGTTGAGGTGCCCATACTTTGGCACCTGTCAAATTTTTAAATAATGCATATTTCACATTTTGGTTAGTACAATAAACCTCATTTCAAACCTGAAATATTACTGTGTCCATCAGCTATTACATATATCACAGTGAAATAGCTGTTGCAAAAAAAACAATTTTAAACAAAAAAAAATTAGTAAGATTAAGAGGGGTGCCCAAACTTTTTCATATGACAGTATGTGCTAAATATGTCAATAAATATTCAACCACAATTTACATTGATTGTTCCATGGTTGCATATATATTTATAATTTGTGAGTTGTGCAGATATTACTTATGCATTGGTTTCATTTTGATTCAATTTTCAGACTACCAAATGTATTTAGTTATATAAAATAGTAATATAGATATTTGGTCTATGAAGTGATAATATGTAATTTTAAACATGCAACATAGTTATTTGAGTATAGCATGCTGAACTTTCACATCCATTACTTTTTATAGATGCCATTGAATAGCTTCTCTTCATTGCCTTGCACCCTGGCTTCTTTGCATGTGTTTGTTGCCTTACTATGATGTTGGCTTTACTATGCTTTAACAGATTTTATTCTATTTGTAAGATCCTTTAAGAATATAATCTACCCTCCCCAACATTGAAACTGTAACACTAAGGAAGAAAAGACATGGAGTTGTAGAAATCATAGGATGTATAGACGTGATAATGATTTGCACTTACACACCTTGCTGTGCTGGCGTAGAAGTTATTCACGTGTGGCTGAGGAATGTTCTGCCATGCTGAATGCACTTGGGACATTTTAGAGAATTTGCTGCACCACTGGCTCTACCACCAAATCTGCACGGCCTACACATGCTAGCAGCATCTCAAGACTTGCCTCCCATTGAGCATATATAGGATGTCCTTGGTTGACAGTTGCAAAGAGAGATGCCAGCAGCAGTATTTAAAGGGTTTGTGTCATGAACAATTGTACATATTAATTAATACATTTCAGTACAAAAAGAACTTCCACAATTGGCTGTGTTAAAATAAAATGTTCCTGTCCTGAGATATTCTTATAAAGGTGCCCCATGTGTAATGGTTGTGTCCGACCATGGAGGAACAGGTCAGATATACCACAGCTCCTGGGCATGGAGGAAGTAAAGGAGAGTATACAGACTTTTTTCTGTGATGACAAACATTTCAATGCCTGTTAAAAAAACTTGTTTTACATCACAGAAAGAATCAGCAGTGATCCCCAGCAATTATATCTGTATACTCTCTTTTACTTCCTCCACTGCCCAGGAGCTGTGGTGTATCCCACCTATTCCTGCATGGTCTCCATTACACAGGGGCATATTTATAACAATACCTTTGGACAGGAACATTTTTTTTTACACATCCAATTGTGAAACCCATTTTTATTCTAAGATCTATTAGTTAAAATTTACAATTGTTCATGGCACATCCCCTTTAATGATTTGTGTGCTCAAGTGCATTCAGCATGGCTGGATATCAGTCTCATTGATATCATTCCAAGGAAAGAAAGTGCATATACAGGTGCATCTCAATGAATTAGAATATCATCAAAGTGTTAATTTGGTTCAGTAATTCAATCAAAAAGTAAAACGCATATATTATACAGAGTCATTACAAACAGAGTGATCTACTTCAAGTGTTTATTTATGTCAATGTTGATGATTATGGCTTACAGCCAATGAAAACCCAATGGGTATTATCTCAGAAAACTAAAGTAGGGAGGACGAAGGGTTAAAAACCATGCTGCCTTATTCCAAGAGACATCAAAGGGTGAATATAATATTGATTTATTAGTCAACGTGTTTCAGTGCTCCTAGAAATGCCCTGAAACATTGCAATATTACATTGATTTGTCCTGAGGAAGGGGCCAGGGAGCCCTGAAATGTGTTGACTAATAAATCAATATTATATTCACCCTTTGATAAATCATAGAATACGGCAGCAAAGTTTTTAACCCTTCATCCTCCCTACACTATATACACCACGATGGAGACTGCAGCAGCTGTGATATGCTTTTATAGTGGTTGTGATTCTCACAACCACACAAGGTGTTAACCTTAATACGGTAGGTACTTAATATAAAACATCTAAGGTTAATACCATTGACTACCCCTATATTTACGTGTGTATGTCACCCTTCTGATTTTCCTGTATTTATGTCCCGCTGTTTTGTTAAAAAATCATCCAATAAAAATATTTGAACAACAACAACCACACAAGGTGAAGCCTCTGATACCTATTTAGGTAATATTTTATCTCTCAGACCCTTTATTCTCTCTACTTTCATTTTCTGAGATAATTACCTTTGGGTTTTCATTTGATGTAAGCCATAATCATCAACATCAACATAAATAACACTTGAAATAGATGAATCTGTTTGTAATGACTCTATATAATATATCACTTTATGTATTGAATTACTGAAATAAATGAACTTTTTGATGAAATTCTAATTCACTGAGATACACCTGTATTTCTGCTTGTGGCTCTTGTACTCAATACCAAATAAATCAGTGTTTTGAAAATGTGTTTCCATTTATTCATCATTTGCATACTATCACCATCTATTGATCCTGTCATTTTCAGAATTCCACGACTCTTCCTTCCTTCCTCTGTTGCAGTTCCAATGTTGTGGAGTGTATTTTAAGCAATCAGAATAAAATGTTCTCTGTTTGTTTTCCCTTGCTTTCTTTTTCAGGTGTTCATCCTTTCACGTGTTACACAGAGCAAGAGTGATGATGACAATGTGATAGATTGCATGCCAAAAATCAGTTCAGAGCCATTATCCAGCAACATATATTCAACATCAGAAAGAATCCTTCTTACTTGGCTCAATGTCCATTACGAAAGAATGAGAAAAGTGGCGTGGAGACATTGTAAAAAAGGTGCTTACATTGAAGTGTGCACTTTGCTAGTATACCTTTCTGACTTCAATTCAATTTTACCTACGCTATCTTAGTTTTTGCGAAGGGCATACAAAGTAGACCATCAAATTCATTACAAGTTCCTATATAGCGTTCTACCCATATTGTGCTCTCAACCACTGCATTTAAAAATATGTATCACTTTTAACACCTCTTCTAGCCAAGATACTGACGTCATCAAGCTGCGCTCAGGATCCTGGGGTGGTTTTCTGAAGCTCCTCTACTGTAGACAGCAAAGCTTATAGAACACTCCTAATCTTCCCCTGCACAGCTGTCTGGGCCCATGTACAGGTGATGACATGTCTGCCCCTCCCTGATACGTAGCAACTTAATATTAAAATAACAAAATATTTCATCAGGGGCGTAACTAGTGGCATAGCAGACGTAGCGGTCGCTTTGGGGCCCGGCGCTCGTGGGGGGCCCGGACCCAGCGCCGCTGCGCTGCTATGCCGGTCAGCTACATTGTGTGACCGTCAGGTGGGGGGCTGAGAGGTCACCTGGGGGATGGCCCCGAGCTCCCCGGGGGCTCTGCTGCCTGTGTCTCCAGCCGCCCCCGCCGCGATAGCGCCGATGCTGAGGGAGGACTGCTGGAAGTGACACTGTGACTTCCTGCAGCCGCTCAGCAGTGCCCGCTCTACTACCGCCGGGAGGCAGAGCAGGTAATTGTGCGGCCGGCAACCCCCTACCCCCCTGAGAGATCACCTGGGGGGGGGCCCGAGCTTCCCAGGGGGCCCTGTTGCCTGTGTCTCAAGCCGCCGCGACCGCCGGGAGGCAGAGCAGGTAATCGTGCGGCCGGCAACCCCCTTCCCGAAAGGTCACCTGGGGGGGCCCTGAGCTCCCCGGAGGGCCCTGCTGCCTGTTTCTTCAGCCTCCCTGACCGCGACCACCAGGAGACAGAGCAGGTAATCGGTAATCATGCGGCCGGCATAACACCCCCCCCCCCCGGTCCTCACCTAGGGGCCCCTGAGCGAATCTTGCTCCGGGGCCCGCAACACAGTAGTTACGCCACTGTATTTCATGGCCATAATGTTAAGACATTTTATCCCTCTTGTTAGAGCTTCAATAACTCCCATAGTTAAAGGGGTTGTTCAGTATGTTTTAATGAATGGCCTTTTATTTGGAGGTCTTTCAGGGTACGACACCCAGCCCCCATCACAATCAGCCTCTTCAGTGCCACAGTTTGATGTGATCAGTTGCAGAACTGCACACTAAAACTGTAAAGTGACTGTGGCCGAATACTGCTTGTCCACCCCTAATCTAATGTATAGGAATGGATCTTCAGTACCTCACTGCGGTCAGTATACTGATGATAAGGCTTTCCAGGTTCTTTCCGAGAGAAATATGAGCAAAGCAGTCAATGATCTGCCACTGATTGTCTACAATGCTCATGAAGCATAACAATTTCATGCCGTCCTTTGAGAATCAGCACCGACACACCTATAATGGCACTGGTGAGTATCTGGTATTTTTATTTTACACTGGGGAGTATATTTTTTTTTTCCCTTTATGACTGATGTTGGGTAGAAAATGTGTCCAACTGATGAAGTCATTTTAAATTGCATTCTTTTTACCATTTTTAGCACTGTTTTAACTACCGTATTTTTCGCTTTATAAGACGCACTTTTGTTCCCCCAAATTTTGGGGAAAGTGGGGGTGCGTCTTATAAAGCGAACCTAGGACCTAGTGGAGTAGTGGGATTGGGGGGGGCTGTGGAGCAGTGTCCGGGGGCTGTGGAGAGGCTGGAGGAGGCGGCAGCGGCGGTCCCTGATCACGTGGGGCCGCTCATTATCTCCTCTAATATGCACTGCATCCCGCTGTCAATCACAGCGGGAGCAGCGCATATGACAGGAGCGGTCCGCAGCCCAGCCCTGAAGCCAGCCCTTCACCGACCGGCCGGAGCGCTCCATCCCCACCTTTGTGAGGTGAGACCCATCCGGCTCGCTGTCCCCCGCTGCCCGAGCGTGGGGACCGGCAGGGCGCGCCGCGGCCGCAGCCCCGGGCCTCCCGCACCCTCGGATCTCCTCCGCTCCTCCTGTCTGAGTGCAGGAGGAGTAGCGGCACTATCCCCGCTGAGCCGCTCCGGGCGCTGGCTCTGCCCCTGGAGCGTGTGTGCAGGGACCCAGCTCTCAGGCCGAAGCCGCGGCCTGAGTTCAGAAGCGAGGCCCCGCCCACCACCGGAGACCGGCCCGCACCGCTGCCTACACCAGCAGGCGAGGACCTCGAGGTGCAGCAAGAGACCATCGGCCCCCCACGGTGAGTGTCGGGCATCTGCCCCTCCACCCCCTCTGCTGCTCCCCCATTCTACAGTGCCCGGCTCCCGACCGACCCCAGGGCCTGCAATACATCCCAGGCACCTCTGCCCCCCTCCCTGGCCACAGGGAAGCAGTGTGCCAGGGTGGGGGCTGTTTGTTCCATGGGGAAACAGTGTGCCAGGGTGGGGGCTGTTTGTTCCATGGGGGGAACAGTGTGCCAGGGTGGGGGTTGTCTATGCCAAGGGGGGACAGTGTGCCAGGGTGTGGGCTGTCAGTGCCATGGGGGGGACAGTGTGCTAGGGTGGGGGCTGTCTGCCAAGGGGGGGGACAGTGTGCGGGGGGGGGCTGTCTGCCAACTTGGGGGGGGACAGTGTTTCAGGGTAGGGGCTGTCTGTGCCATCATGGGGGGACAGTGTGCCAGGGTGAAGGCTGTATGTGCCATCATGGGGGGACAGTGTGATAGGGTGGGGGCTGTCTGTGCCAGCATGGGGGGCAGTGTGCCAGGGTGGGTGCTCTATATGCCAGCATGGGGGTCCTTTGTGCCAGCATGGGGGCCCTGTGTGCCAGCATGGGAGGCAGTGCGCCAGCATTGGGGGCAGTGTGCAAGCATGGCGGGCAGTGTGCCAGGGTGGGGGCTCTATGTGCCAGCATGGGTGAGAATGTGCCAGGGTGGGGGCTCTGTATGCCAGCATTGGGGCCCTGTGTGCCAGGGTGGGGAACTGTCCATCCGCATGGGGAGGACAGTACGCCAGTATGGGGGACATATATACCAGCATGGGGGGGTTCGTGTACGAGGATGGGGGTCATATGTACTGATTATAAGGTGGACACTGGTATTATAAGACGGACCCCATTTAACATTAAACATTTATTTTTTTCTCTTTTCCTTCACCAAATATGGGGTGCGTCTTATAATCAGGTGCGTCTTATAAAGCGAAAAATACGGTATATTTTTCTAATTGACGCTATATATAGAGTATATATATATATATATATATATATATATACATATATATATATATACACATATGTTTATATATATATAATTTTACTTTTGCTTTATCTATGTTCTGTAATGTGTATAACTCTCTATTCCCCCTATGAGGCCTTCAAAAACCTTTTGGAGGTAAGGGTGCACTTCTTATCATATTGTCCGATTATTTTTATTGCTGACTTCACCTGTTATCGGGGCTGGTATATTAGCCCCAAATACCAATAATTTGTAGCTTCCTCCTTCATAGCACAGCTGACCAGATCTCCTAGGACTCAGCAGCTCTTTTTTGTATGCCTATGCCCTGCGATCACATTGTCACAGGGTCTAGAAAAGGAAGCACTGTCAGTGCTTCCTAATCTAAATACACAGGCGCTGTTTCAGCGCTGTGTATAAGGAAATGGAGAAAGTGAATATGGTAATAAGTCATGTTTATCTTCTCTTTGTGTAGTTTGGCTGTATTTGAAAACTGACTCTCTGCTTACACAGCTACACAATCTCCAGCAAGCTGCTTACACTGCATGAAGATTTAAGAGCATCATGGTAGGGCAATGTGTGGACGTCCCAGGGATTTATAATTTATGAGCAGTCCAAAAGTAGTTCAGAAGGGGTTGTCAGAGTAGTGGTCAACCCTTTTAACTCAAATAACACAATACGTACTAGGATATTACGATACAAAAAAACTGGATTACGACACTTTGCTTGAAATCTCTTAATAGTTTGTAAAATTCCAAATTATATCTTAATCTTCAGTTAAAAAACCCTTCGTTACATGTTATCAATATAGTTATTTCTCCAGCTAAACCTTTTTATATCTGTAACAAAATTATGTAGAGAAAAGTCCAGGATTCATGCGGTATATATAGCACTTATGTACCTAGTATTTCCACTACAAACCCCTGTTAATGGTGTTGCAGCGCCAAAAGTCCAAGTATATAAAAAAATTCAAGAAAAAAGGCAGCACTCACCATTAGTAGATCTTTTGCTTTATTGCATCGGTGGGGGAGGGGGTGCAGAGGGCGTGGACGACAGCACGCCGTTTCGGAGGCTCAGCTCCTTTGACGAAGACCCTTTTTTCTTGAATTTTTTTATATACTTTTTATATCTGTATATCCAAGTGTAATGCAAGAGACATAGAGAAATTAACCATTATTAAACTAAGGGCCCTTTCACATTAGCGTTTTTATCCGGATCTGGCCGATCCAGCCAAAAAAACGCATCTGCCACATGTGCCGCCTAACGGCCGTACTTGTGGTACACTTGCGGAAAGCCTCATGCATTATCCATGGGGCTTGCGGCAGGTGCGGTATTGTCGCAATCCGGCACTTGCAGCAGGTGTGGCCACAAAAAAAAAAACGCGGTTTGCTGCCGCATCCGGACAAAAACGCTAATGTGATAGGCCCTTACTTCACTAACAGTTTGTATATTCAAATTAATATGTATTTGCATAAAATTGTGGTTTTTTATGGTATATATGTCTAAGAATGGGGAATAATAAGAATATACCAGGATGAGGGACATATATCCCTGAATGGGAGACGTATATATCCGGAAGGGTTCCAGGATAGGGGCATAGAGTATATGCCAGAATAGGCCAAGGTTGGGGACATATAAACCAAGATGAGGGGACATATACCAAGAAGGGGCCAATGATAGGGGAAATACTTACCAGAATAGGCCCAGGAAGGGGAAATATATAAAGACTGATGTGCATATATACCAGGAAGGAACCCACGATGAGGGGCATATATACCAGGATGGAAATATATATATATATATATATATATATATATATATATATATATATACAAGGAAGGGTCCAAGGATACTTTTATATATATATATAACAAAAATGGGCTCAGGATGGTGGGACATATATGCCAGGAAGGGGCCCAGGATAGGAGTCATATATACCAGAATAGGCACAGAATGGAGATATATATACCAAGATGGGGGAACAAGTATACAAGAAAGGATCCAGGATGGGAACATAATGGAGACATATATACCAGGATAGGGACATATATGTCAGAAAGGTGCCCAGAATGGGGGACATACAGTACAGACCAAAGTTTGGACACACCTTCTCATTCAAAGAGTTTTCTGTATTTTCATGACTATGAAAATTGTAGATTGAGATAGATAGATGGAGGAGGAGGTGTGATAGTGATGGGGTGCTACGCCAGATGACATGGCCTCCAAAGTCACCAGACCTGAACCCAATCGAGATGGTTTGGGGTGAGCTGGACCACAGAGTGAAGGCAAAAGGGCCAGCCAACAATTGCTAAGCATCTCTGGGAACTCCTTCAAAACTGTTGGAAGACCATTTCTGGTGACTACCTCTTGAAGCTCATCAAGAGAATGCCAAGAGTGTGCAAAGCAGTAATCAAAGCAAAATGTGGCTACTTTGAAGAACCTAGAATTATAAGACATATTTTCAGTTGTTTCACACCTTTTTGTTAAGTATATAATTCCACATGTGTTAATTCATAGTTTTGATGCCTTCAGTGTGAATCTACAATTTTCATAGTCATGAAAATACAGAAAACTCTTTGAATGAGAAGGTGTGTCCAAACTTTTGGTCTGTACTGTATATAACAGAATGGGACCAAGATGGGGAACATATATACCTGGAAGGGGCCCAGAATCAGGGACATATATACCAGGATGGGGGACATATTTAACGTAACTTTGCCAAGGATAGGGGACAAATATACCGGGAAGAAGCCCAGGTTGGGGACATACAGTATATACCAGAATGGAGGACATTACCACATTATGAGGGGGAGGGGCTAGCATGTATGTCTTTATAGTATCAAGAATCCTACAAGGAACAATACATCTGATCAACCTGCAGGAAGGGCACAGGTCCAAATTTGCATTGGGGCTCCTAGAACTCCAGTTACACCACTGGCCATAGAATCATCATGTGAAGACTGATAAATACATCAACCACTTTCAAGTAGTGTTTGTATGTAACTATCTCTGATTGTATATCTTTCTGTATTGTATATACAGTGCCTAACGAAAGTAATCACCCTCCTTTGCTTTTTACATACTATGTTTCGTTACAATCTGTGTATAATTTTTTTAAATTTGTTTTGTATATGATGCAACAGCACTAAATAATCTAAGTTAGGAAAGAGCAGTGAGAAAAAAATCATACAAAAATTAAATATATGGGATAAAAATTGGCAGGTTCATATGTATTCCCCCTTTTGCATTAAAGCTCCTGAAATTTTTGGTGCAAGCAGTTACGTTCATACATCACATGCTTAGTAAAGGAAATCCACCTGTGTGAAATCTAATGGTACCTTTACACGCCGCTACTGGATGGTGGCAACAACCGGCTTACTTCATGTGCACGAGCACGCACAAACGGTTGCAAACGGTAATCGCACCACCTTTACACGCCACAACAAGGTGTGCTACGGTAGGTTACATCTATCTCTGGATACACCGCAGGGTGTCTCAAGTTACCTTCTGCAGAGCACCTTACCTCATTTACACATCGCTACAACAAGCTAATATGGGCGGACCTGGTGCAGCAGGGACAACACATAGGCGTGCCACAATTGTGGATTATGAGAATTCCATACGCTGATAGGACAAAGCAATAGCATCATGATTGGCCAGGCAGCGCAGGAGGCTGATTAATACATGACGCTCGAGCAATTGTGTAGTGTGACTGGTCAGCACCTTAAATATGCCGCCCTATGCAGCGACTACCAATCGGAGCGCAGCATCTTCCACCAATGATCGCTTGTGGGGCGCGGTTACCCGGAGCCTGTGTCACGCCCCAGGTACATACCAGGTACATAGCATGGTGTCGAAACAACCCTTCTGTTCCTTCTTTACACGCCGATACAGGTCGCTACCATCGGCTGGGTAACCACCTGTTTTAGGGCAGTGCTCTGAAACAGGTGCCGCCACTGGCGGGTGGCTACAACCGTCTTCACACGCCTCTACCTCGGGTTGAATTGGCGGTGCAAGATACATTTCTATCATGTACCCGGTTGTTGCCACCATCCAGTAGCGGCTTGTAAAGGTACCAAAAGTGTCATGTGGTGTTTTAGTATATACGCACCTTTTTTGAAAGGCCACAAGCTTGGAACACCACTAAACTACATGCAATACAAACCAAACAACAACATGAAGACCAAGGAGATCTCCAAATAAGTCAAAAATAAAGTTGGTGAGCAGTACAAGTGAGGGATGCGTTAAAAAAATATCCCTATCTCTGATAATCCCCCGGAGCACCATCAAATCCTTTATCATCAAATAGAAAGAACACGGTATCACTACAAATCTGCCAAGAGAAGGCCTCCCACCAAAACTTTCAGTCCAAGCAAGGAGGGCATTAAACAGAGAGGCAGCACAAAGACTAAAGGTAACCCTGAAGGAGCTGTAGAGTTCAAAAGCAGAGACTGTAGTATCTGTCCATATGATAACAATAAGTCATACACTCCATAGAGCTGGCATTTCAAAAAAAAAAACTTTCCTTACAGCCAAAAATTGATAAGCTCATTTTGAGTTTGCCAATAGACATATGGTGGACTCCCTAAAATGTATGAAGGAAGGTGCTATAATCAGATGAGAGAAAAAATGTAAGTTTTTGGCCACCAATGTAGATCAGACTAAAACAACTCATCACCCAAAGAAAACAATCCCGACAGGAGAACATGGGGGTGGCAGCATCATGCCTTTGGGATGTTTTCGGCAGCAGGGACAGGGAAAATAGTCTGAGTCAAGGGGAAGATGGGTGGTGCAAAATAAAGGTATATTCTTGTGCAAAACCTGTTTGTCTATCAGTGATTAGAGATTAAGATGGAGATTCACCTTTCAACAAGACAATGACCCAATGCAACTGCTAAAGCAACACTTGAGTGGTTTAAGGGAAAACATGTACATATATTGGAGTTGTTAATAAAAGCCCAAATCTTAATCCAATTGAGAATCTGTGGTCAGACTTGAAGATTGATGTTAACAAAAAAAAAACTACCTTGAAAGAGCAGGAGCTGTTTTACCCTGAGGAATGGGCAAAAATCCCAGTGGCAAGATGTAAAAAGCCCAGAGAGACTTATACAAAGTGACTTGCAGCTGTAATTGCCACAAAAGAAGGCTCAACAAACTACTGACTTTAGGGGGGAGGGTGAATAGTTAATCACACTGAAGCTTTCAGTTATTTGGTCCTATTCGTTGTTTGCTTCACAATAACAAGAAAACCAAATGTTCACAGTTGTAGGGATGTTCTTTACGATTAACCGATGTAAACCGTCAAAATAACAGTGAAATTCTAGGTTGTGAGGTACTATCAGAACAATCGGAGCAATCCAGTTACCGTACAGTTTGCTCATCTTTGCTGCTGCAGGGATGAGCAAACTGTAAAATCTGTGAAAAAAGAATAAATAATAATAATTGTGCCCATCATGTCTCTATGGGATGCCCACCCCCCCTAGAGACATGCTGCCTACTCAGGTGGGCATGTAATGTGTTATAAACTCCTGTACAGTAAGCCGGCTCCTGTCGGCTCTATACAATTTTCTAAATGAAGCCGCGGCTCCACTGACAGCTGTGCGCATACTATACGTAATGTACGTATAGTATGTGCCGCTGTCCGAGGTCCTGTAGGCTTTTACATTAGATCTATGGGCTGCGCACCACCATAGATCTATGGTAAAAGCCTACAGGACCCTGGACAGTGGCACATACTATGCGTACATTACGTATAGTATGCGCACAGCTGTCAGTGGAGCCGCGGCTTCATTGAGAAAATTGTATAGAGCCAACAGGAGCCGGCTTACTGTACAAGCAATATTAACACATTATATGCCCACCTGAGTAGGCAGTAATATTAACACATTATATGCTCACCTGAGTAGGCAGCCGGGATAAGCAAAGTATACGGTAACTGCATTGCTCAGGATTACACATCCTGAGCAATGCAGTTACCGCATTGCGAGGCACAGAACCGCTCCGAAAACTGCAGCCTGCATGATTTTTCACGCAGGCTGCAGAGCCGGATGCGGTAACCGGATTGCTTGTGATTCCTGATGCGGTTTTGAGCTTTTTGAAAGCTCAAAACCGTATCAGAATTTGAAAATAAAAACGCAAGTGTGACCCTAGCTTCAGTCAAAAAATGCCATGGGGTAGGGGGATTGAATACTTTCGCAAGACACTGTATAAAGTATAGTAGTTAGGATTGCAGTGACCAATTAGACTTTTGGACCTGTCATTTTGCAAACTGTTTGGTCTAATTTTTGGTGTTTTAATACTATTTTTGATTTGTACCAAATGTTTCCTTCAATTTGCAGTTTTTTATATTTGCGCTTGCTACTTTTTTAGGATCACCTTTGCGGGCCTAGAGTTAGTTTTTCTAGATGTTTTCTTCTAATTACCGGTAGTTCAAAACTTAAAAAATGTTGCGCAAATGTACTGCAGTCCCTCCAGGAGTAATATTATATACTCCTGAAATTTTGTCACAAATCGTGCAGCATATTAGCTGAACATGCAACCTATTTTTCTAAAAAGTAAAAATAAACAACCAGTTCCCTTCTATCTAATATTATCACTCCAATGAATCATATATTAACTGAGAAAGACCAGGGTCTTAATCAAGGAATGATTTCACAAGTAGAATCAAAGAAATGCTAAAAACTGCAATCTTTATTCAAAACATATAGTAAAACCACATCAGAGCTTTTTCCCAATGGGAAACCACATAGTACAGTTTAAATCCTTTATAAATACAGAGTGATACCAATATTGCACATACCTGTATAAAAAAGATTATACCTCAAATGCCAGAAAATAGACCTATACCCTCAAATCACCATTTTAGCTTGCTAGTAGATCTATGTCATGTCCATCTATCCTTATCCCTTTTGATGGAGTACCAGCTATCTACCTCAAGGGGTTATGGTCAGGTAAGCATAGCATATGCAGAGGTTATTCAAATCATATGGACAAAGGGTTATGTGATCGTTACCTGCTGTAAAGGAGTGCTGTGCCTGGGTCCCCTACCCCTACGCCGTTTCGCCACAGAGCTTCTTCCGGGGGCGTGCTTAGAAGAGGGAAGATGGGCTTTTTATAATCCCCCAAGCGTGTCACGTCATCCTGGTTTCCTCCCTGTTAATGGCGCCGGCGATCCGCGACACTAGACTCAAACTCCGCCCACCAGCGGCAGCGTGTGTAACTACACAACGTACGTCCGCTGTCTTAAGCGTGCTGCGTCATCGGCGCTGGACCGCACCTGCGCACTAGCAAGGAAAGAAGGAGAGGAATTACGCTTCCTATATCTCCTAGGTTATCGTCACATGATCTAATCACGTGACACAGTCCTAGACATCCGAAGCCCGTATTCATAATAGTGGCACCGGTTGTCATGGTGCTTGATGAAATTTAGTGACAATGATTAACTATATAAAATTAATTAATCCTCCCAAATAACTGATGTATAGAGAAAGTCATTATACCTAAAGTGCATAGTGCTTATAAAATAAATCCAAAAGCTATAGGTACTAGTAATGGAATATTTAAGAGCTCTGATGTGGTTTTACTATATGTTTTGAATAAAGATTGCATTTTTTAGCATTTCTTTGATTCTACTTGTGAAATCATTCCTTGATTAAGACCCTGGTCTTTGTCAGTTAATATAAAATGAAAAATGTAGACGCATGTGCCATTGTGAAGCACGACAAAGAATTCCCCAAGGCAAAAAGTAAAGAAAAGTAACCGTATGTTTATAGTCTTAACATTCTAGGAGTCTGGGTTCTCAACTATCCAGAAATTCCAGGACAGTCCTTAAAAACAGGGAATTTTTTTGGCTTGTCCATACATTTTTTTAAGGTGAAAAAACATACACAGATGATTTTCACAGTAATTATGATAGTTTTACAGTTTACAGTGGCTGTGGCTAACGTCTTGATATTAAAAGGATATGCTGTAGATATGCATCATAATGATTTCTTATTGGTTTTCAATATGTCCGTAAAAAATTTTGTCTGTCCGTGATATTTTCTTAAGCTGTCCAGAAAAATAAAAATTCAAGTTGGCCTCCCTACTGGGGTAGATGAAAGAATAATAGAAATATAGTAGTCGGTAGGGGCAAATTCCCCGCTGATTTACAAGAATGGAACACCCAGATTACTTGGCTAATAATATTGTAATTAGTTTATGTTTAGTTTTTTTTTTAAATCAATATTTCTTAAGGCTCATTCTAGTTTATTTTATGTTTTTAAAATGTTATTTTCTCGTTATTATTGGATTATGGGGTTATAGCCAGTGATTAGTGCTATATTATACAGATTAACCTCTATAGGGTACCTTTACACACGGCTACATTTGTAGCTTGTCACCAGGTAACTTACTGGTTGCAGTGAAATCATGGATACATGATTCCATTTGTACACAGCAACAAGATAGAACCATGTATCCATGATTTCACTGCAGCCAGTAAGTTACCTGGTGACAAGCTACAAATGTAGCCGTGTGTAAAGGTACCCATATAGATTGACCTTTTGTATCTGGAGTTAAGAGATAATGTTCTCTGCAGTATCCTGTGCATAAGATTTTCTATGTTGAACCTGAATGATAATAGAAGTATTGTACGTTATGGATTATATTCATTTGTGTATTCTTATTATTTTTGCTGTTGTTTGTCAGCGTTATCACCTAGGAGTAAATGAAGTCTATATTGCAGGGTTATGAGAATGGCAGAGGCTCTAGGCCATGTGAAAGCTTAGATTTTCTGCTCCTGTAATTAGTTTTCTTTGTATGCCAGATATTGGTTCTCCATTCGTATACAAGGTTCTCTGAGGTCATTGTACTGGTTTATTCACACAACTATAGGAGCTTTATTTTATTCAATGATTTAAGGAACAATGGTTATTGGAAGTGAAAGGCTGTTGTTGGTGGCTCCATTTATTAGAAAAGAATACCCTATGTCACATTTAGCTTTGTTCTGCACATTCATTACCTGCCTACTTTATAGAAATTGTTCAGCCTTCAATCTGTACTAGAATCTGATGTCACCTTGTACCTAGTGCTCAACCTTCATATTTGGGAATACAAGATATGTATGGAGAAATCCTAAAAGCCGCAATACTCCAATACATTATGCTGGGATCTTATAAATAACCCACAAAACTGTTTTAGGCTATCTTCACACATAATGGCTTATGTGTCATACTGGCTTCAGACTGTTCACATTGGGAAGTCTGTTGTGCAGCCTTAGGCTGGCTTCACACTGCGGTCAGGTCAGGTTTTGTGTTTCAAAACCAGGAGAGGAACTTGCAGAGAAAAAGTATAATTGAAAGATTGACACCTGTTCTAGGTTTTGGAGTCACTCCTTGTTTTGGCACACAAAACCTGACCTGATCTGACCTGACCTGACCGCAGTGTGAAGCCAGCCTTAGGCCTCTTTTTGCTCAGCCTGAGTTGGATTTTGGTGGTGGTTAGTTCACTGATGTTCAGGTTTGCATGAGTTAACTTTTTAATTAGTGTCAACTGAAGGTTGAGGCTGCTGGTATGCCTTCACCCTTTAAGTATGGCTCAAAACATTCCTGGATGCCGACTATAGCATTTGCATGCCTCTTGCATACCCATCCTGTGTTGGGGCTGCTGTTGAAAATGTAAACATTGCTTGGTGTCTGGTGAAGTATATCTTGTTGTTGTTTTTAATTCTCTATTTGTATTTGACTTCTCCCTACACGCATATTGTGTCTTCCTGATTTTTTGCCGTGTCGTGCTGTGTGCTTTACCCCTGTCTGTCTATATCTGTGGGTTCCATTATGCTTCACCTTCTGGGGTGGGGGTTGGGGTTTAACTCAGGGCTGGCCAGGAGAAAGGGACAGGTCGGAGACTCCAGCCTCTCTACCATTAAGGGTACCTCTGAGTTAAGGAAAGTCAGCTTTCCCCTAGCCTGAGGGACGTTCAGGGGCCCAGATTCCTTTCTTCATTTTCCACCAAGGCTCCCTGTGACATTATATGTCTGAAAATCAGTTTTAAATGGGGTTGGACTTTTACAATCCCCATTTAGATGAATGGGACAGTTGTAGACATTGCTGCCAGAAATCTGTCTTGTGTGTACACTCCAACGTCGGGCTATGTATGCCTTGTAGATTAATTTCTGCAGGGTAGTCTGCAAGCAAGCATGAAAATGAAATTTCTGCATATTTTTTTTAGAATGTAGTTGACAGCATGGACCCTGAATGGTGCCAAATAGACTCCCTCTACAGTATATACCTACATATTCGTCCCTGTAGGCAAATACTTTCCTGGAGAAAACACCTCATTCTACCATTTTTTAGCATTAAGTTTCACAGAATCCATGAAAATCCTTTAGGCCCCGTGCGCACTGTGCATTTTTATTCCTTTTTTTAATGTATTTTAAATTCAGTTTTGTCAAAATCCTTATGCCAGCTAAGTCAATGACATTTCTGAAGTTTTGTGCACATGTTGCTTATTTTTCCTTTGCAGATTTGGTGCAGAAATAAATCTGTGGCATGTCATTTCTTTCAGCGTTTTTGCAGTGTTTTTCCAACCAAGAATGCATGAAAAAGGCATGGAAAAATGCATAACAATTGCACTGAAAATGCATCTAAAGTGCCAGGAGATGCAGATTTGGTGCAGAAATTTCTGCAACTAAATACCCAATGTGCACACATAGCCTTGAAATCAGGTGTGCATGGAAATACAGTATGGATTGTATAGGCCTAATTCATTGTGCAATATTACATACCAGTACAATGTAATAATAATATAATATTTATTCCTTTATATAGCACCGTTAATTCCTCAGCACTTTACATACCTCAATAACACTGTCCCCATTCAGGCTCACAATCTAAAAATCCTATCAGTATGTCTTTGGAGTGTGGGAAGAAACCAGAGTGCCTGGAGGAAACCTCCGCAAACACAGGGAGACCATACAAACTTCTTGTAGATGTTCTCCTTGGTGGCATTTGAACCCAGGAACCTCAGCACTATCCACTGAGCCACCGTGCTGCCCATGTAAATCTAAATAGGGACAGACAAGCGCGCGGTAGGGTTTTATCTTCTTATTCAATGGACATTTTATTAAGGCACTGCTCACCTTGTTCGGTTGTGTGCCCCACAACCGGTTAAATTGCTCATACAGCTGCTGCAGGAGCCACCGTTCCACAAGCAATAACGTGCATAGATATCCAAAGGACTGAAGATGAGGAGTAGCCTGTGCTGCTATTTGCAAGGAAAAGCCAGAATCTTGTAAAAGGAAGGTGTTTATTCTATGCATTTCAAGGCTGTCCCAGCCTCTTCCTCAGGAACATAATTTCAGAAAGTCCATGGCCAGAAGATTATTACAAGGCCAAGTGGCAACTAGTGGCCAGTCCATTCCTAGGTGCCAATCACATATAGTAGTTAGGGTGCTGTCAATCCTAAGTAGATGCCTGCGTAGTATCATGCATCCATTAATCCTCTTGCCTGCCAAATAGTAGATCTGTCTATATAAGAAGTGCTAGGGAACTACAAAGGTACCATGAACTGTGAGGAAAAAATAAAAGAAGAATAATGATGATTTCTTGTGGTGTGTTCCTGAGGAAGAGGTTGGGACAGCCTCGAAACCTGTAGAATAAACACGTTCCTTTTACAAGAGTCTGGCTTTTCCTTGCAAACAGCAGCGTGGGCTACTCCTCATCTTCAGTCCTTTGGATATCTATGCCCATGTAAATCTGTAATATAACCATATGTGTGAGACCTTATTGAAATCTTCCTACTGTAATGAGAAATAGACAAACAGTCATTAAATTGTTTTTAAATGATGCCTTTTTATTTGTAGCAATGGGTTTTGTTTTTCAAGCTTGCCCTATCCTTTGCCCATATTCAAGATGGCGGATCCGTCATGCGCATGCATAGTGCAGGTCGGTCAGGCCCGCATGCGCGTGGATATAGATGCGTCACTTCCGGTGAAGTGACATCACCGGAAGGCCCCTTACGAACCGGGAAGTGATGTGATCTGCACCACCAAGGCGGCGCTGGTCCCGGCTGCAAACCAGAATCACATTATGAAGTGATCAGGGCTCTGTTTAAGGTACTGCCCTTGCACTTCACCCTCACAGCCCCTTGAAAAAGGTTCCACGAAACACGTGTCGTGGTCTGCACCCAAGACACTGACTGTTGGTATTTGACCCCTTTTTTGATTATAGGTGAATGGTTTGGGGCAATGGTCCACTATGCACTTTAGGTACTAGGAGGGATGTATGTGCATTTTACTTTTGTATACTGCATACTGCATATATGTATGTATTTTACTGTAACCCTTACCTGAATATACCACTGAATGTACTACTATTAGTGAGGATCTAACCTTATGCACTTTGTACTTTATAATGTACCCATGTAATTGGTTGTCAGGACCAGCGTTCCTTGTCTGTCTCCCTTGATACTTTGTATCTTGGTCTGCACTTTGTGTATTTGGCGAAGTTTTTACTGTACAGCTGATGGTGTCACTTGAATAAATACTGCACTAGCATGTACTGTCTTCTGTATTTTTACTTTGACTTAGCCGCTTAAAGGGTACATCCGATATTGTTCTCTGGGTATATATGTTGTATTAGTCATACCCATGTTTGCAACATGTCCACGTTGATTCCTTGGGTTCTTGGTTTTTATGTGTTATACTCGCCTGCTTAGTAGTTTTTATAAAAACAGTGTTTTATCAGAAAGAGGTCATCACAATAGGACTACTTGGCCCAGTACTAGATAGTCCAAGCCCACCTGCACCACTCATTGACAGCTTTCTGCCTATGCACAGTATACCCAGAAAGCTATGAATCAGTGGTGTGGGTGGGGTTTTTACACAACTCAGCATTCAGAAAAGTGTAAGATCTCTAATAGAAAAAAAAATTGTTTATATTCAAGCTCCCAGCACCCAGTAAAGTAAAGCTTCACTTATACTTTAAGATAGTTGTGAATTAACTTTTTTAAAAAATACTTGTTTCATGATTATTTTTTCATGTAAGCACGTTCATTCATTGGATGAAATGATGGTTTGCGCAGTGCAAAAAAAATCATTGTTCCAAGTTCTGCATGAGAGGCAGGGATGTGACACAAGTATATTTCTATGCAGATAAGTATATGACTGGCATCGCCACAATCGTAGGTGCAGGCAGAAAATAATATACTTACCGTATATACTCGTGTATAAGCCGACCCGTGTATAAGCCGACCCCCCTACTTTTGCCCCCAAAAACTGGGAAAACGTATTGACTCGCGTATAAGCCGAGGGTGGACTCCAGCACAGGTATACAGCCCCCAGCAGTGTGGTATACAGCCTTCAGCACAGGTATACAGCCCCCAGCAGTGTGGTATACAGCCCTCAGCACAGGTATACAGCCTCCAGCAGTGTGGTATACAGCCCTCAGCACAGGTATACAGCCCCCAGCAGTGTGGTATACAGCCCCCAGCACTGGTATGCAGCCTCCAGCAGTGTGGTATACAGCCCTCAGCACAGGTATACAGCCCTCAGCACAGTGTATACAGCCCTCAGCACAGTGTATACAGCCCTCAGCACAGTGTATTTAGCTCCCAGCACAGCTGGCGCACACATAGCCCCCCTGCATCCAGAATATGCCCCCCCCCCCCGTCATTCTTCATGCCTCCCCAGCTGTCACACACATAGCCCCCCCTGCATTAAGAATATGCGCCCCCATCATTCTTTATGTCTCCTCAGCTGGCGTGCACATAGCCCCCGCATCAAGAATATGCCTGCCCCCCCCTGTCACTGTATATGCCCCGGATCTGGCGTGCACATAGCCCCCACATCAAGAATATGCCTGCCCCCCCCCTGTCACTGTATATGCCCCGGATCTGGCGTGCACATAGCCCCCACATCAAGAATATGCCTGCCCCCCCCGTCACTGTATATGCCAGGGAGCCGGCGTGCACATAGCTCCCACATCAAGTATATGTCTGCCCCCCTCGTCACTGTATATGCCCGGGAGCCGGCGTGCACATAGCCCCCACATCAAGAATATGTCTGCCCCCCCCCGTCACTGTATATGCCCGGGAGCCGGCGCGCACATTTAAAACAACATACTGTTAACTCACCCTCCAATGCGCGGTCCTTGCTCACAGCTCCTCTGTTGCTCTTCCTGTTTCCCGGCCATCAAATCATGTGACCGGGCGCACAGTAATACCCGGTCACATGATTTGATGGCCGGGAAACAGGAAGAGCAACGGAGGAGCTGTGAGCAAGGACCGCGCATTGGAGGGTGAGTTAACAGTATGTTGTTTTAAATGTGCGCGCCGGCTCCCGGGCATATACAGTGACGGGGGGGGGCAGACATATTCTTGATGTGGGGGCTATGTGCACGCCGGCTCCCGGGCATATGCAGTGACGGGGGGGGCAGACATATTCTTGATGTGGGGGCTATGTGCACGCCGGCTCCCGGGCATATGCAGTGACGGGGGGGGGGGAGACATATTCTTGATGTGGGGGCTATGTGCACGCCGGCTCTCTGGCATATACAGTGACAGGGGGGGGCAGGCATATTCTTGATGTGGGGGCTATGTGCACGCCGGCTCCCTGGCATATACAGTGACAGGGGGGGACAGGCATATTCTTGATGTGGGGGCTATGTGCACGCCAGCAGGAGACATAAAGAATGATGGGGGCGCATATTCTTAATGCGGGGGGAGGGGGCTATGTGTGACAGCTGGGGAGGCATGAAGAATGACGGGGGGCATATTCTGGATGCAGGGGGGCTGTGTGTGTGCCAGCTGGGGGGCATAAAGAGTGACGGGGGACAGGGGAGGGTACAGCATAGCCTGGATGCCAGAGGTGACTGCAGAAAGTATGCCTGCTCCTCTGTCCATAACTTGGTGCTGTTTCAGCACCAAGGTGATGGACAGCGGCAGTGCATATTAAATGAGCGGGAGCAGGAGATCTCCACGCTCTCTCTGCATCCCTCTGCATCCTGCAGCTAGCCCGCTCCAGCCCCCGACACCCCCCCAGAGCTGCCCCCACCCATACATTCGGTATATGACTCGTGTATAAGCCGTGGGGTAGACTTTTCAGCCCAATTTTTGGGCTGAAAAAGTCGGCTTATACACGAGTATATACGGTACATAAATGGTTATCTGCCGCGACACTACTATTTATCATGAATTCTGAAACTTAATGAGTGGCACTAGAAACAAGAGGATCAATGGGTATAGTGAATATGTTTATTGCAGAAACTTGCCTATGCTACATAAGGAAAACCGGAGATCTTGGTTTCAATAGTGGCCACTAGACAGTAGGCCTGACCCCACTTCAAGGAGCCTCCACTGTCAGGTCCTGACACTATGCCCTAGTGAAATTGTGAGATGTGAGTGTGTTTATATGCCCATGGATGCAATTAAAAACAATGAACAGGTGAAAGTAGTGTTGACTATATGATATGAAATGTTTTATGCGCAAAATAATCATTATTAATGATGATAACCAAGCACAGTTAGTTACTATAGCTGGGCATCTGCCTGCGCACAGATCACATATGGCAGTCAATGGGTACGCACGTTCATGCTCAGACCTGTGCATGACCGTGCATTCCCATTATAAAGATAGGGGCTGGCGGCGGCTGCAGACAGCTTGCGGATTCCCTCCGCAGCGTCCTGCGGAGGGTCCGCAAATGTGAAGGCAGCCTTAGTGAAAGTCATTTCTTTAACCCATGGGTCCGCATCCTAGCTTCCTCTTAAATTAAATGTTTTACCATAATTGCCAAATGTACCTTCAAGCTGTCTGACACTTAAAGAACTCCTTCCCAGGTAATTCTCTTCATCTGATGTTTCTGTACTGTCCTGGCCTGTTACTGTTATGAGTTGTAAACTTGGGCCACTACTGCTAGGCATCCTGTCGTAGGACCCGCTTCCAGCTGTTCCCTTTGAATCCCAGTCAGCTCTCTCTCTTTTCAGGATCTCGCTATCCTGTGTCTCGGTCTCTGTTCACTCTAGGGACAAACACGACTTATGGCTCTGCTTGCTAGCCAGACATTAGGTCTGTCACTATTGCACTACTGGACCCAATCTGCCCTCCTGAAAGGAAACCATCACTGTTCCCTAACTCAATCCCCTCCCACTCTGGGCTAGTCCCAAACATTAACTCTAGCTCTGCCTACTGTTGAGCAAAATACCTTTTATCACAACTAATGCAAGTTACAATACACATTACACATTATAACACTGGTGTCTTCAAGGGAAAATGTGGGCAATATGTCCATCTTCTTACAGGCCCAATAACAGCGCCTTGTTAAACCCAGCGTTGACATTGCTTGAAATAGTGCTGGTGCAGGAGGTGAGAATATGCTTATTTTCTTATACAAGGAGGACTAATTCATTTAATAAGGGGTTGTCCAGCAGCCTGTTAACTTTTAGTAAGGCTGGCTTCACACCATAGTGTGATCCGATCTGGGGCTGTCCGCTATGGACTGGACAGCCCTGGACCGGATCAGTACACAGAACAAGAGGGCTATTATGCCCTCCGGTCCGATGTGCAGCTGGACGCAGCTGCCTCTGCTGATGATTCAGGACCGTGGCTCGCAGGGAGCTAGCCGCGGTCCTGAAACAACAGCGGCGTGCAGCCACAGGTGTCCGGTTCCCGGATCCTCCCAGACCGGGGTAATCCGGCCCCTTAGGCTCCCATGTTAGGGAGCGCCGGATTGCACTGGATCCGGGAGGATCCAGGAGACGGCAATTTGGGGAGATTTTTCTCCCTGGACACAAAAACATTGCAAGCAACTTTTTTTGTCCGGGAGAAAAATCTGAATTCTCCCGGATTCTTCCGGAGAGATGGATACCGGATGGCAGATAGCTGCCATCCGGCTCCATCTGGCCCCATAGGATGCTATGGGGCCAAAATCCGTTCCGGGGCTGTCTGGTTTACAACGGACAGCCCTGGATCAGATTAAAACGTGTTGTGAAGCCAGCCTAAACTCTCAAGGAAAAACTATAGTAGAGTTTGTATACTTTTGCATGCATTCCCACCATGCGTTTATGTTAGGTTCTACTTTTATCTGTATTAGAACAGTTTCTAAGATGTTTAAATTCTAAATTAATGTCCTATCCACTTGGCGTTCATGCATAGCAGATATTTCCTCAGGTATAAAATCACGTCCTTCAGATTATTAAGAGAATAATGCTTCCGAGCAAAAACTGCACTTTCCTTTAAAGGGGTTACCCCATCAGGAAAGGTCCTTTTCCATATGCCCTATAAGGCAATAGGGATAACATTAGGGGGACCTCTACTAGTGAAAATATCAAGCTGCAGTGTGCAACCATGTATTGCAGTTGGTGATTTATTTGACGTGCTCCGAAGCGTGTCCCCACATCTTCCTCAGGAAATTCACCAATGAATTCCGATGAGTTTGGTAAATTTCCTGATGAAGAAGCGGAACACACTTTAAAATGCATTAAATAAATTACCATCTTTATTACTATTATTTCTGGATTATGTAATTTATACCGGCAGCCCAGATTTTTATCCAGGGGTTTCATATGGTTTAGTGTTTCTTTAGTTATCATTATATATGTGAATCCTGCAGCACATTTTGTATGCTTTAATATTGGTTGTGTGACACAGCCAGACAAGGTGGGCGACTAGCTCTTGTCCCTTTTCTCTATGTTTATTGGATAAGACCCTATTGCACTTTCTTTGTCCAAAGCCTGTTATGTCTTGCAGTTGTAATACCAAAATAATAACTGTGTTACCATCATCTTAGTTTGAATACTTAACACCTGAATACTTACATGATCATATTTTTTGTCTAGGTGACATACCACCCACAAGATGGATTATGAATTTCGATAAAGACCTTTTAGATGGCCTTGTTCTCTCTGCTCAGGTGGCAGCATATTGTCCTTATCTTGTGAGTACCAATTTTCATACAGTGATCTCATCCTATTATTTGTAGGACATTGTAATATTTATGTTTTATTTGTTTTTAGATTTCCACTCACTTTACTGGAATGTACACCAACCCTGAAACTCCGGAGCAGTGCCTACACAATTGCCTGATTCTAGTCAATGCATTCCGGGCTGTTAGTCTTAACATCGATATACAGGTGATTTTCTAATTCATTTCCACAATATATTAATCCTCTTTGGTGTTGGGATTGTCAGTAATTTAGATTCCAAGGTTGTTTATTGTTCTGCTTCAAAAGATTACTCTGATTGCTATCGAAAAACGACTGCGCAGAGGGATTTTACAAAGCTCCAAGGAAACCATTTGACCCTCTTGCCCACATTATTAAAATGTGAACACTGAATGTTCCAGTAATGTGTATTTCTCCAGATGCTGTAAAAAAATATTGGATTGAAAGAATTAATGTTACATTAGTAAATCTTCATAAACATTTGTCTTCATTTCATTACTTTGTGCTGGCATATTCTCTGCTTTTTCTGCTAATTCAAGTGAAATAACAAAGCAAATCTGTCACCATATTTTTCTGTACTTTTTAAGGAAAGCATATAATAATGACACATATCCTGGTCTATTAGGTATGTGCACACGGGGCGGTTAGGGCGGCGGCGGCTGGCGGACCCGACAGAAGCTCCGGAGCCGCCCACCGGCTTCCTGTCGGGTCCGTGCTGCGGAAGACGGTCGGGTGTGCGGCGGTGCACAGCGGTTAGTGGCGTCGGTTCTGCAGCGGCTGGAAGCAGCACATGATTCTGCTTGCAGCCGCTGCAGAACCGGCCGGTTTATAGGACATGCACATTCTTTGCTAACCCGCTGGGAACCCAGCGGGTTAGCAACGGATGAGCATGTGGAAACCGCCGTGTGTGCACACCGGTGTCGGTTTCCATAGGTTTCTATGTTGATCCAAAAGCCGCTTTTGGATTAACATAATTTGCATAAACCTGATGGAAATCCAGAGCGGTTCCGCTCCTAAACCTTCACTAAACCTTCCTGTGTGCACATAGCCTTAGAGTGCCCACCTCTCCCTGCCAGCTACACTACCCGTCAGACCATTGACTAACTTCCATTGTGTATCTGTATACTCAACAGCTATAAGTCAGCATTTAGGCTGGCTTCACACTTGCAGATGCATCTGCAGCGTTTTGCAGATGCATCTGCAAGTATCAGCATGCAGACCGCGGCGTGGTGTGAATGCCCTCATTCATTCCTATATGTGAGCCGTAAGCAGGCGTATGCCTGCTTACAGATCACACTCTCCCGCCCGCACTATGGACCGAGATGTTGCTCCAAGTGCGGGGCGGGAGTGTGTGATCTGTCAGCAGGCATACGCCTGCTTACGGCTCACATATAGGAATGAATGAGAGCATTCAGACCGCGGTGCGCCTATTAAAACATAGGGCCGCGGTCTGCATGCTGAACTTGCAGATGCATCTGCAAAACGCTGCAGATGCATCTGCAAGTGTGAAGGCAGCCTAAGGGAGGCAGAAGGATGTGAGAAGAGGTGGTGGAAGCTCATTATTCTCATGATTTATAGCAGACTTATATCTATTAAGGCCACGTTACACACACATATATCTGTTCAGATATTGTTCGCAGATCTCTGGTTGCAGTGAAATCATGGACACATTGTTCTATTTTGTTGCTGTGTACAAATGGATACAATGTGTCCATGATTTCACTGCAACCAGAGATCTGTGACCAATATATCTGTGTGTGTAACGTGGCCTTTAGTATATTGAATTCTTTCTTAGATGTTATTATAAAATTGGTGTGGTATTAGCCAGGTGGATCTTTCACTATATCAGACTCCACTAGGGTTCAGCAAAAAGATTTGAATGACCACTATTTACATTTGTACTTTTTGGTAACTTGTCCCTGGCCCTGATAACTTCTTTAGCCAGCATCTGTTATTCATGATGTTGCATAATCCCTAATTATGCTGTCCTGGGTGCCAGCATACCAGTGCCAGCTGAGGAAGTTGTCAGGACCCTGTTTAGCTGCCACAGAGTACTGACAAGGACGCCAAACTAGAGTACTTTTTGTGCAACTTTACACTGCACCAAGACAGCTGGTTGTGTAATGTTGGTGTTAATGATAGTGTTAACGTCTGTGTTAATGATAATGATTGCATCTAAAATGAGACCACATGGGTGTCCGATTTCTTATAGCTCATTTAGTGACAAAAATATTTTACAATAATAATAATAATTACATACATCCATAGATCCTTATTTTGCCTCTGACTTCTGTGTGGGATTATGAATGAGAGTCTACAAGACAACATACATACATCATAATTACAGTGCCCCCTTTCTTGGGGTTATAATTGAATTAGATCTTTCCTACACTTCCCATATCCAATCACTCGCTTCCACATGCCACCTACATCTCAAAAACAGCTCCAGAATCCAGTATTTTCCTAACTTTGAAATTGTAAAAACTCATACTGTCACTCATATTTTTTCTCGTTTGGAGCATTGTAACTCCCAACTAATCAGTGTTCCTACTACTAAACTCTCCCCTGTATAATCTACCTGTAATGCAGTAACCTATGTCATACTTTTTCTCCAGATAGTGTACCTACATCTCTGCCCTGTGCCAGTCATTGCACTGGCTGCCCATCCATTATAGAGTACAATATAAACTTACCACACTCACCTTCAATATTTTCCACAGTTCCATCCTACATCTCCTCCCTCATCTGTGTCTACCACCCTACCCGTGATTCATTTAAAGCAGCACTCCAGCTGTGCAATAAAAAAACTCATGCTCGAGTGGTGCTTTAAACATTCTGCTTAATTCCCAGTATCCACAGTTTGAAGTCTGCCCTAAAACACTTCTTATTAGAAAGGCCTTTAACCTCACCTTTCTAAGTTAACTGTTCCCTAATATCCCATCCTAAATTTTCATCAGAATTCTGTTTTATCCTTTTATTGATGGCTGGGCCATACACAACATGATAACTTTTGTATCCCCATTTTCCCAATAAATTGTGTAGATCGTGAGCTTCAGTCCCCTTGTTTAAATTGTTGAATTATGTGTTGCTCTGTAATGTTTGTACAAGTACCCTCTGAATTATAAAGTGCTGCAAAATATGTTAGTGCTATACAATTATTACTATTAACTGCTCATTTAGGACCATACATGGTAAAAGGGGCCCTATAGTGCAGAATACGATGGAGCCTTTTCAATGTGTTGCCTCATAGTTTAACCTCTCTTTTGTGGTCAAAAGTGACCTCTCTGTACTTACCTATCTAAGTAACCAGCCTTTTTAAAAGTTATGTAGGTTGATGAAAGCTTGCAATGATGTTTAAAAAAGAAAATTACATCTTGTATAGGTCAATGGCAAAGGTAAAAAATTACATATAGCTCAGAGTGAGTAAAGAAAGAAGCAATATTAATTTCACTAATCTTGAAAACTTCCCTTTTGACACTGACCAGATCCTTCTTTGATCTCTACATACTAGTCAGGGGCGTAACTACAATAGGTGCAGGGGTTACGATCGCACACAGGCCCTGCAGCCTAGGGCGGTCCCAAATGTCCCTTTGGCCTATAGAAAAAGACTAACACTGTTAGGGCCGCTTTACACACACCACCTTCTGTGTCCAACTTCTGAACAGATCTCTGGTTGCAGTGAAATCATGGACACATTGTTACCATTTTGTGGCTGTGTACATATGTAACAATGTGTCCATGATTTCACTGCAACCAGAGATCTGTTCAGAAGTTGGACACAGAAGTTGGTGTGTGTAAAGCGGCCCTTAAAGATTTCCAATAATTGGGGGCCCCGTTGGAGCTTTCACATCGGGGCCCTCAGGCCTGAAGTTACGCCACTGGTACTAGCCCTATGTCAACACAAGTCTGCAAGGAAATAACCTCACTGTCTTAACATTGGCTAAACTGGAGGGTGTCATTCCACAGCATATCTAGTGTCAGAAAGTAGAACCTGGACAAGAGTGGAATGGGAGAGGCGAGGATTGTTGATTTGATTGTTGCGATATTTTTTTTATTTTACTTATTCTGAGCAATTTGTAAAAAAACTAAAAAAAAGTACTCTTTGGACAACTCTTCATTTTTAGAACACTATCATTTTGTTTGGATTTGCAGTACTTTTTACCCTAATATCGGTAAACTTGATACATTGATATTTTTAATTATATCCAGAATATCTTTATCTCATTGTTTTATAAAGCAATACAAATTTCAGGTAGGTTGTAAGATTTTGATTTAGAATTGACGCTCCGTCTCGGATACAGGTAGATACAGTGGGCAATTTATTGAGGTTTTTATGTTACTAAAAGACCACATATACATTTTATCTTGTAGGCCACAGATATATGTGATCCCAATCCAGTAACAATGCTAATGCTGTGTGTATATCTGCATGAAAAACTTCCTTTCTATGTGCCTAAGAAAACAATTACATTTGATGGAGCTCTTCACCAAACGATTTCACGCCAGGTAACCAAGTGTCTATTGTTAAGGCATTTTCTGTGCGTTTACATAACCATTTCCTAACTGCTCCATTATTTGACCGCTCACAGAGTAAAATCTTTTAGTTTCAAGAAATATTCTGCATAATGGACAGTACCGTAATTTAAATGGACAATTATTGTGATAAGGACAGTTGCTAACAGAAATACAAAGGAATCTGGATTGCATATGGAGCTTGCTACCTATTTGGGTTTACAGGTGCCTCTACCACTTAAGCCCCAGTCACATACAACGACGCAACAGCGATCCAGACAACAATAAAGATCCTTAGGGATCACTGGTGTGTCACTTTGGATCACTGGTGAGATGTCACACAGTCAGATCTCCCAGCGACTCAGCAACGAACCAGAATGATAGGAGGTCGTTGGGAATTGTCACTCTCGGGCGTAGTATTGAGATTGTTGGTCGTTGTCCCTTTCAAACACAGCGATGCAGCGTTCCCAGCGAGAGACCAACAACCTAAAATGACCCAGAGCACTTTGTAACGATCAGCGATCTCACAGCAGGGGCCTGATCGCTGCTAAGTGTCACACATAACGAGATTGTTAGCGAAATTGCTGTTACACCACAAAACCTGGGACTTAACAACGATCTTGCTAACGATCTCATTATGTGTGACGGGGACTTTAGGATAAAAAAAGAGACACTTGTGTGTGTCCAAATTTTTTTATGCAGATTGGGGTTGCTCCAGACATTTCTTTTAGATACCTGTCTACTAGTGATGAGCGAGCACTAAAATGCCCGGGTGCTCGATGCTCGGGCCGAGCATCCCAAGATACTCGTGTATTCGGCCCGAGCACCGAGCCCAATGTAAGTCAATTAGTGAAAGGTTCCGCCCACAGACTTCTGGTTATAAAACAAGTATTTCTGGAAAAGGGCAGGAGGGTGGGCTTTTTCAAATCGCCGCAGCATACAACATCTTGCTGTGCCCCAGAGGGACCCTAACAATCAATCTGCTCTCTGTGAAGTGCCAGCTCACTGTGTGCACTGAAGGGAGCTGTGTATTTGTGACACATTGATAATTATTTGCGAGGAGTACCGAGCATCTTGGTGGTTACTCATGCGAGTAACGAGTACGCCGAGCAAACTCGCTCATCCCTACTGTCTAGTTATCTGCTGATTCTCAAGACCTCCGGTAAGCTTTGCCCTTCGACTACTGATTTTATTTTGAATAAAATAGTAAAAGTACACCTCTCCTGTTGATTTTGCAATCTCTACACTTGCATTTTCTATCACATGATAGAAACCAATATTACAAATGGCACTTGATAGAATAAAGCTCAGTTGCAAGTTTTGTATTAATGTGCTTTAAAAGAGGTTCTTTGCAGCTTCACAAATGAAGGTTCTCCTTTAAAAAGCTTCCTGCCCTGTAATAAGTGGTTTGTTATTTGGCATCATGCGCTATAAGCAAAGCAAATAATATAAAAGAATAAAATATAAAAAAAACAACAACAAAAAATTGAACTCATACAGAGAAAGCCATTGAATGTGTCGTTTGGGATCAAGTCCAGTAATTTGGCTTTTGATCACAGACTGTACAGATTGTTCTCACTATTTTGATTTAAAGTGTTCACGTGGAACCTGGCTAACTCGGAAATAGAGATAGAAAGTCTTTCAAGGGGTCAAGATTTCTAATTTCCAGACACATGACAACATTTGAATTTATGTCAAAAAGCCCTCATTTCTTTAAATTACTCAAACGGAACCTAAAACCACCTGAATTACTAGATCTAGTTGTGAGTAAAGAAACTAAAGCACTTAGCATGACCCCCAATTGTTATTTAATTCCCATTTATCTCCTAGTCTATTACAGTCCATTTTCTTTGCATAACGAGACACAGCAGGGAATAAAACACAAAATATTGTACAGGACCAACTCAATTAAGAAAACATATATTTGAATTAACATTAGATGTCTTCTGGTTGTATGAATATGAAAACTCTAAAGACTAGCGAAATAACAGTCTTTTATAGGGGTTCCCAACCGTTTTATTTATTTCCACCCTTTCTCTTCCTTCGCTTAGTTACGTCATTGCTGTGGCCACTGCTGAGTAGTTCTACATGCTGGAATGGTGCAGTGGCATAATATTTGTATGCTGTCATCCTTAGTCTTCAATTTACATACTACAACAGCTCAGCATTTTGTTGATTTGGTGTTAGAACTAGTGGTACAGTCATTTTTCCAAAGGACCCAAGGCCGTTTTTCAACACTACAGTGCTATGCTACATGTTGTTCATGCTAATGTGAGCAGCCTACATGGCCTAAACATGCTACCATGATTTGTAGTGTCTCCATGCAGAATGTGTACAGTACTTGCAAACGTTTTAGGTATTTTGGTAAAAATGTGATTGGGAGGGGTGCGGCTTGCTGATGGTGGGATAGGTTGCGTACCTGCAGAGCTCCTGCAAGATCTTCGGTGTTCAGTATACTCATAGCCTCCCTTATTTTTTATATTGCAATGTCCATGGCTAGGAAAATAACATCCTCAATCCGTGCCCATGCTCGATGACATCAAAAGCAAGTATTGGCCGCTACTTACACCACAATCCAGCTCCCTCGGATCAAACATGGCACTGGTGCCAAACTGAATCACTGAGTCTCTGCTCTCTGACCCATGCTCTGCGATGACTGCAGTCCCATGCACTCAATCCTTGGTAGCAGGTTGGGCTTCTCACTGGTGGATTTCCGTGCCCAGATCTTTGGGATGAGTGGGATTGGAGAGAATATCTGTACTCTACCTTGTATATATCTTGGGGGACGTATACCAGGATGAGAGACATATATCAGAATGGAGTCCATATACCAGGATGGGGACATATATCAGAATTGGGGACATGTACCAGGCTGGGGGTCAAATATACCAAGATGGGGGACATATACATGGATTAAGGATCATATACCAGGATGAGGCACATATACCAAAATGGGGTGATCATATATACCAGAATGGGGCCATATACCAGGATGAGGGACATATCCCAGGATGGAGGCCATATATCAGGATGGGGAACATGTACCAGTATGATGAACATATACCAGAATGGAGCCATGTACCAGGATGGGAGCTGTATACCTGAGTTGCAACATGTACCAGGATGAGGGACATATACCAGGATGGGGCCATATATGCCAAGATAGGGGACATATACCAGGATAGGGGCCATATATGCCAAGATGGGGGACATATGTCTGGATGGGGGACCATATGCCAGGATGGACATCATATACAGGATGGTGGATCATATATACCAGAATGGGGAACATATTCCAGGATGGAGGATATAGATCAGAATGGTATACATAAATCAGGATGGAGGATAAATATATCAGGATTGAGATCATACACCAGGATGGGGGACATATATACCTGGAAGGGGCCTAAGTTGTGGGACATTAGTACAGAATTTGGGAACATTACCCCCATAACACTGTCAGCAGAAGACGTCCCCCATAACAATGTGTCATGACCACATTTCTTGCTTCAATTTTTTTCGCTATTTTCCTCCTCTAAAATCTGAGTGCATCTTATGGTCTAGTGTGTCTTAAATTCCGAAAAATATGGTAGATTAAAAAATATATTTCAAAATACTAGCTCTTAGGTTACAATAATAGATGAGCAGACCCACACTTTAAAATTTGGTGTTGTGTATGCCAACATAGACTTTACAAAAAGAAAAATCAATGTTCGTGTTTGGAATTTAGGCGCTTTGCACATGCATACCACTGGAGGGAGCATCACTGTGCTTGAGTACACTTGGTTTTCCCCCCAGTGAGAGCCGCTTGCAGTGTTTGAATGGCTCTCATTGGGAGTAAAGGCCCCGTTACACGGGGAAACATCTCCGGCAACATGGCCGGCAACTCATGGAGCGTGCACGTTTTTGTCCGCTAGCCAAGATCGCTGTTTGCTGTTACACTGGGAGACATCGCCGGCAACGCAGCAGCAATGTTGAAAGCAACTATTGCTGCCAGGGTTAAATTCAACCCTGGGAGCGATCGTTAACATTGAACTCAATGGGGTAAGTTGCTTTCAACATCGCAGTTGCGGTGTCATATTGGGTGATTCTGCCAGATCGCCTGAGCAGCATCGCCTGGTTTCAGGACATTGCCCTGAAACCAGGCGATGTTGCTCAAGCAACTATTGCCATTGATATCACCCTGTTACACGGGCAACGCACTGGCAATGTTGCTGCAATTTCGCCATGCCCTGAGTTGCCGGCGATGTTGCCGGAGATGTTTCCCGTGTAACAGGGCCTTTAGATCTATCTTATTATCAGATGTAGTGTGTACCAAAAAAAATTGCAAAACTGCCTTCCCTTCCCTAAGGCTAGGGTCACACATAAACTCTGGATCCGTTATTGGCATCAGTCACAAAAACTGATGCTAAAAACGGATCCTGGGATCAACTGTGACTGCATTGTTAACAAAAGCTATTTGTTTTTTACCGGACCCAAAAAATGCTGCTAGCAACGTTTTTGGGGGCAGTAAAAAAACGGATCCGTTTTTGCTAGCATTTTCTGGCAAAAAATAGCAAAGTCCAAAAAATGCATAGCTGCACAGGAGGCTCAAAAACAGCCAAAAACTTGGATTTGTTATTGAAACCAGTGGAAAAAACTGATTGGCATGTGTGACCCTAGCCTAAGACTGCTTGGTTTATGGCTGGCTGTATGTGGCCAGAGAGCTGAACTGCCCAATCAATGACTTCCAATGAAATTTGGGTCAAATTCTGTTTCAGAACAGAACTTTATATAAAGTTCAACTAAAAAAGCCTGAACTTCCATGGGTCTGCTCAGTTCTATTTACAACTTTTAATCCCAGGTATTATACATAAATAACATGTGGGGTTTGTTCTGGACAGAGAGGTCAGGAGCAATACAATTAAGACTATGTCTATTATTGATAGGGTGTTGTTCTGGGGAATCCCATCCTGTGGAAATATGAGATGCTGAAAAAGCTTTTGGTAGGGTAGGATTTCCTAGTGGGCGACACTGAAAAATACTGGTCTGGACAGCAATATGATATTACACATTATGACATCTTTAAAAAACTATTTGGTACAATATTACGGAACTCTCCAGAAGCAGCTTTATTTTTGGTACTTCTAATGTCAATTTTGTCCATCAAGAAAGTACTCTTCTGAATGTATTCACAACAATTATACAAATCATCCTTACTCCCCCCTCTAAAAGTACCATTACACGCTAAATGGTGAAACGATATCACTAACGATATCGGGGGCGCTCTGTTTTTAGGACATCGTTTTGACATCGTTGGTGAGCTGTCACATGTGTAGATATCGTGCACAACGCACCAACGATGTAGTGAGCAGGTATCATTTGCACAACCCAGCGAACGATACTTGTTCACTGATGTGAATGGGCGAAGTCGTGAACGACATCGTTATCGCGGTGTCACACGCAGCAGGTTGGCTGATCGTGGATCGTCTGATTTGAGAACATGTTCTCAAATCTGCGATCAGCGATCCAACGAATTATCGTAGTCGTATCTCGGTGTTACACAAAACCACATCCTAATGATGTCGCTTGAACGACTCCAAACATGTGACATTTCAGCGATATTGTTAACGATCTCGTTCCTTGTAACGGTACCTTAGGATGGAGTGAACTACTTTGTACGATGTGATACATCAACTGTAATTCTTATGATTTATATTATATGATGTATTTAAAACCCAATAAAAAAGATTTGAATAGATAGAGTGAACTGAATCTGTAGACTTTTTAAAGGGGTTGTCTGGTTTAAAACTTATAATTCTGCAGTCATTTGATTTGACTGCAGACTTATCAATCCTCCTAGGCACACTAGGCACTGTGAGGATTCACCAGTTTGTAAGCCAGGATTGGACTACAATTATGCGTTATGCATGTTTCTGGCAACTACACAACTAGTGGTTGCGGCCTGGCTCAACACATATGTATGGAGTGGACGTATCTGACTAGTGGGAGCGGCCATCTAGTGTGTGCAGCCTTTCTCTATACACTTGTATAGAGGAAGGCTGCGCTCACAAGTTGTAAGCTATGGCCGGGAACTTGCATACCGCATAACTGTGGGCTGTTCCTGGTTTAGAAACCACTAATCCTTGCAGTGCCCATTGCAGGCGTTGGGAGGATTGATAAGTGTGCAATCACATAGAGTGACTGCAGAATTATCACTGAAGACCGGACAACCCCTTAAATATTGATGGAAGATCTAAAAATTTCAGTTGATTGGCTCCATTGTGAGTCTTATGAATATACAGTTGACACCAGAAGTTTACATACACTACAGTCATGGCCAAAAGTTTTGAGAATGACACCAAAATTATATTTTCACATGATCTGCTGCCCTCTGGTTTCTATTTGTGTTTGTCTGATGTTTATATCACATGCAGAAATATAATTGCAATCATATTATGAGTACCAAAAGGTTATATTGACAGAATGAGTTAATGCAGCAAGTCAATATTTGCAGTGTTGACCCTTCTTCTTCAGTACCTCTGCAATTCTCCCTGGCATGCTCTCAATCAACTTCTGGACCAAATCCTGACTGATAGCAGTCCATTCTTGCATAATCAATGCTGGCATTTTGGCAGAATTTGTTGGTTTTTGTTTGACCACCCGTCACTTGATGATTGACCACAAGTTCTCAATGGGATTAAGATCTGGGGAGTTTCCAGGCCATGGACCCAAAATCTCTGTGTTTTGTTCCCTGAGCCATTTAGTTATCACCTTTGCTTTATGGCAAGGTGCTCCATCATGCTGGAAAAGGCATTGTTGGGCGCCAAACTCCTCTTGGACGGATGGGAGAAGTTGCTCTTGGAGGACATTCTGGGACCATTCTTTATTCATGGCTGTGTTTTTAGACAAGACTGTGAGTGAGCCGATTCCCTTGGCTGAGAAGCAACCCCACACATGAATGGTTTCAGGATGCTTACAGTTGACATGAGACAAGACTGGTGGTAGCGCTCACCTCTTCTTCTCAGAATAAGCTGTTTTCCAGATGTCCCAAACAATAGAAAAGGGGATTCATCAGAGAAAATGACTTTACCCCAGTCCTCAGCAGTCCACTCCCTGTACCTTTTGCAGAATATCAGTCGGTCCCTGATGTTTTTTCTGGAGAGAAGTGGTTTCTTTGCTGCCCTCCTAGAAACCAGGCCTTGCTCAAAGAGTCTCCGCCTCACAGTTTGTGCAGAAGCACTCACACCAGCCTGCTGCCATTCCTGAGCAAGCTCGGCACTGCTGGTAGTCCGATCCCACAGCTGAAACTGTTTTAAGATACGGTCCTGGCGCTTGCTGGTCTTTCTTGGGCGCCCTGGAGCCTTTTTGACAACAATGGAAGCTCTCTTCTTGAAGTTCTTGATGATGCGATAGATTGTTGACTGAGGTGCAATCTTTCTAGCTGCGATACTCTTCCCTGTTAGGCCATTTTTTGTGCAGTGCAATGATGGCTGCACGTGTTTCTTTAGAGATAACCATGGTTAACTGAAGAGAAACAATGATACCAAGCACCAGCCTCCTTTTAAAGTGTCCAGTGGTGTCATTCTTACTTAATCATGACTGATTGATCGCCAGCCCTGTCCTCATCAACACCCACACCTGTGTTAATGGAACAATCACTAAAGCGATGTTCGCTGCTCCTTTTAAGGCAGGACTGCAATGATGTTGAAATTGTGTTTTGGGGGTTAAAGTTCATTTTCTAGGCAAATATTGACTTTGCAAGTAATTGCTGTTAAGCTGATCACTCTTTATGACATTCTGGAGTATATGCAAATTGCCATTAGAAAAACTGAAGCAGTAGACTTTGTTAAAATTAATATTTGTATCATTCTCAAAACTTTTGGCCATGACTGTATATAAAAAGACACATATGCATGTTTTTCTCACTGTCTGACATTAAATCAGAATAAAACGTTCCCGTTTGATGAGGACTGCCATAATTATTAATATTTGTCAAATGTCAGAATAATGAGAGCGAATGTTTTAAGGCATTTTTATTACTTTCTGCAAAGTCACAAGTTTACACACATCTCATTAGTATTTGCTACCATTGCCTTTAAACTGTATGGTATGACTTGGGTCAAATGTTTTGGATATCCTTCCACAAGATTCCCACAATAGTTGGTAGGAATTTTGGCTCAATCCTCCTGACAGAACTGGTGTAACGGCCATGTGTGTAGGTCGCCTTGCTTGCGTTGGCCTTTTCAGCTTTGCCCACAAATTTTCAATAAAATTGAGATCAGAGCTTTGTGATGGCCACTCCAAAACATTGAGTTTTGTATCCTTAATCCACTTTGTAACCAGTTTGGCAGTATGCATTCAGGTCATTGTCCATTTGGAAGACCCAATGTCTGCCCAAGCCTCAACTTTCTGGCTGTTATCTTGAGATGTTGCCTCAGTATTGCCACATAATCTTCTTTCCTCATCATGCCATCTATTTTGTGTAGTGAACCAGTCCCTTCAGCAGCAAACAAGCCCACAACATGATGCTGAATTAGGCTTTCAAGTTTCTCCCTTTTCCTCCAAACTGTAATGGATGTGGTAAAGCAGATGAAGGAATGGAAGCAGGATGAATAAATAGGCTAGGAAACCTAGGTAGATATTCTGGCCCTAGACTGGGGTCCCTGGGCAAGAGGTACCTCTGATGGTGAGGAGATCTTGGCCACCACCCTTGCCCTCTGTTCCTCAACCAGCCCTGTGCTACATCCTCTCACCTCCCATTACAGGCAGGGATACACAGCAACCTCCAAAGAAGGAAAAGCTCCAAGAAGCTTCAACACAAGTGCAAAGACATCTTCTGCTCACACGGTCAAAGGCAGAGTGACACCCAGTGGAAGGAACTGGAGCTACTTAAAGGCTGAGAAAGTGGAGAACAGAATGCTTTGACACACCGCTCCACCTCTACCTCCACCTGCAGAGGTGGAGCGGTGGAGCTCAACAGCAATATATAGACTACAGCAGATTTCTGGCTTTAACTCTGGATGTGCCAGAGTTAAAAAGAAAATTTACTCAGATTAAACTACAGCAGCATTACACATGAACTGCAAAGTAGTCAACACATGACACAAACGTTACAATGGTCATTATGGCCAGACAGTTCAATTTTAGGTTTGTCAGACCACAGGACATGTCTTCAAAAACTTAGGTCTTTGTTCCTGTGTGTATTTGCAAAAAGCAATCTGGCTCCTTTATGTTTATTTTGGAGTAATGGCTTCTTCCTGACAGAGTGGCCTTTCAGCCCATGTTGATGCGGTACTTGTTTCACTGTGGATAATGACAGAATCTTACCAGCTTCCGCCATCATCTTCACAAGGTCTTTTACTTTTGTTCTTGGATTGATATGCACATGTCGGACCGAAGCACATTCATCTCTGGGACACAGAACCCATCTATTTCCTGAGCGGTATGATGGTTGGACATGTTTGGGCTTACATATAATTGTTTGTACAGATGAATGAGGCCTTCAAGTATCTGGAAATTGCACTCAAGAATGAACTAGACTTGTGCAAGTCCACAGTTCTCTTCCTGGTATCTTGGCTGATTTCTTTAGACTTTCTCATGATGCTACAGAAAGAAGCAGCATGTTTCATGGTGCATTAAAATATATCCGCAGATGTGTCTCTAATTAACTTAGATGTTGCCAATAAACCAATCAACAAAACCAAATCAAACAAATCAAATGCTTCCAAGCGCATGACATCATCATATGGGCTGTTCCAAATTGTTTAAAGGCAGAGTTATCTTAGTGTATGTAAACTTGTGACCTTGCAGAAACTAATAGAAATGCTTTAGTACATTCTCTCTCTCTCATTATTCTAGTACTAGTAAAAAGGCCCGATGCAATTGCATCGGGAGCACGGTGAAATGAATTGTGTGTATACAGGCGGGTCAGTGGGTAGCAGAGTATAGAGGGGGCTGTGTGGGTAGCAGAGTATACAGGCGGGTGTGTGGGTAGCAGAGTATACAGGCGGCTCTGTGGGTAGCAGATTATACAGGCGGCTCTGTGGGTAGCAGAGTATACAGGCGGGTCTGTGGGTAGCAGAGTATACAGGCGGGTCTGTGGGTAGCAGAGTATACAGGCGGGTCTGTGGGTAGCAGAGTATACAGGCGGGTCTGTGGGTAGCAGAGTATACAGGCGGGTCTGTGGGTAGCAGAGTATACAGAAGGCTGTGTGGGTAGCAGATTATACAGGGGGCTCTGTGGGTAGCATAGTATAGATGCGGCTCTGTGGGTAGCAGAGTATCCAGGCGGCTCTGTGGGTAGCAGAGTATCCAGGCGGCTCTGTGGGTAGCAGAGTATCCAGGCGGCTCTGTGGGTAGCAGAGTATCCAGGTGGCTCTGTGGGTAGCAGAGTATAGATGCGGCTGTGTGGGTAGCAGAGTATAGAGGCGGCTGTGTGGGTAGGAGAGTATAGAGGCGGCTCTGTGGGTAGAAGAGTATAGAGTCGGCTGTGTGGGTAGCAGAGTATACAGGTGGCTCTGATGGTAGCAGATTATACAGGCGGCTCTGTGGGTAGCAAAGTATACAGGCGGCTCTGTGCGTAGCAGAGTATACAGGCGGGTCTGTGGGTAGCAGAGTATACAGGCGGCTTTGTGGGTAGCAAATGATACAGGGGGCTTTGTGGGTAGCAAATTATACAGGGGGCTCTGTGGGTAGCATAATATAGAGGCGGCTCTGTGGGTAGCAGAGTATACAGGCGGGTCTGTGGGTATCAGAGTATAGAGGCGGCTCTGTGGGTTGCAGAGTATATAGGCGGCTCTGTGGGTAGCAGAGTATCCAGGCGGGTCTGTGGGTAGCAGAGTATACAGGCGGCTCTGTGGGTAGCAGAGTATAGAGGCGGCTGTGTGGGTAGCAGAGTATAGAGGCGGCTGTGTGGGTAGCAGAGTATAGAAACGGGTCTGTGGGTAGCAGAGTATAGAGGTGGCTCTGTGGGTAGCAGAGTATACAGGCGGCTCTGTGGGTAGCAGAGTATACAGGCGGCTCTGTGGGTAGCAGAGTATAGAGGCGGGTGTGTGGATAGCAGTGTGTGATGTGGCGGGAGCCTGGAGGGGTGAGGAGAGCAGAGGCTGGAGGGGTGAGGAGAGCATTGGTAGGGCGTCACTGCCACTCTGCGCTCTTTGTGGCCTCCCTGTGCTCCCTTTGATCACCCGATGTTGTCTTTGGCCCTGTGTTCTGCCTTTTGTCTCTGCCCCCCCTTCCCTCTGTTTTGTCCCCCATGTCTTTGCCCTGTATTCCATCTCTCTTCTTCCCCGTGTCTGTGCCCCCCTTTTCCTTTCTGTGCTACCTTCTTTAGTCTCTCTGCCCCTTCTGTTTCTCAGCTCCTCCTTTTGAGTCTGTGCCCCCCATTCCTTACTGTGCTCTGCCCTTTTGTCTCTCTATCCCCCTTTCCTTGGTGTGCAAATCTTCTGTTTCTGTGGCCCCCCTTCCCACTTTCTGCGTGACCCTTTCATATTTCTGGTCTCCCCTTACTTGTCTCTGCCCCCCCTTCAGTGTCTCTGGCCTCCTTCAGTAATTCTGGTCACCCCATGTGTCTTGCCCCCCCCCCCCCTTCAGTCTCTCTGGCCCCCTTAAGTGTTTGTGGTCCCCCTTTGTTTATCTGTCCCCCTTCAGTCTTTCTTGTCTCCCCTGGTGTCTCTGGGCCTTTCAATCTTTGTGGTCCCCCCTTATGTCTCTTTGCTCCTTTTCATCTCAGCTCCCCCTGCCCTTCGTCTCTGTGCAACCCTTCAGTGTTTCTGGTCCCCATTCTGTGTCTCTGCACCCCCTTCCCTCTGTGTGCCCCCCTTTCAGTCTCTGTGGTCCCCCTTCAGTGTTTCAGGTCCCCGTTTTTTCTCTATCTGCTCCCCCTTCCCTCTCTATGCCCCCCTTTTAGTCTCTGTGGTCCCCCTTCAGTGTTTCTGTTTTCCCTTCAGTGTTTCTGTTACCTCGTTATTTCTGTGTCCCCCCTTTCAGGGTTTATGGTCCCCTTTATGTTTCTCTGCTCCTCTTGAGTATTTCTGCTCCCTTGGTATGTCTTTCAGGCCCCTTCCCTGTGAGCTTCCCCCCTTTTGTATTTATGGTCCCCCTTTATATCTCTGTGGCCCCCTTGAGTGTTTATTGTCCCCCTTATGTGTGTTAGCTTACCTTAATTATTTCTGGGCTCTCTTGCATCTTTGCTGCGGGCCTTTTGTCTGTATGTTGGGCCGTTTCATTTCTCTGCCCTCCCTTCAGTCTTTCTGGTAATTGGCCTTGTTTCTTAGCCTCCCCCTTTAGGGTTTGTGGTCCACCTTATGTCTCTCAGCTGGCGTAGAGTATTTCAGGTCCCCCCCTATGCGTCTCTGGTCCCCTTAAATATTTATTTCCCCCCCCCTTAATCTCTATGCCCCCCCTTCTATCTGTATGTCCTCCCCTCATCTCTCTGGCTGTCTTCAGTCTTTGTGGTCCTGCTTATGTCTCTGTGCCGCCCCTTTATCTGTCTGGTCCTTTTCAGTGTTTGTGGTGGCCCCTTATGTCTCTTTGCCCCCCTTCCCTTTTGTGTGTATGTTACCCCCTTAATCTGTCTGGCCCCCTTCAGTATTTATGGTCCCCCCTTATGTGTCTGTGCCCCCCATTTCGTGTGTATGTTACCCCCTTCATGTATCTGGCCCCCTTCAGGTTTTGTGGTCCCCCTTATGCCTCTCTGCTCCCCTTCAGTCATTCTGGTCACCTCTTATGTCTCTCTGGCCCCCTTCAGTGTTTCTGGTCCCCCCTTACTTCTCTATGCCCCCCTTCAGTCATTCTGGTCCCCCCTTATGCCTCTCTGCCCACCTTGAGTCATTGTGATCACCCCTTATGTGTCTCTGCCCCCCTTTAGTCATTGTGTTCCCCCCTTATGACTCTCTGCCCCCCTTTAGTCATTGAGGTCCCCCCTTATGTCTCTGTGGCTCCCCTTCAGTCTTTCTGGATCCCTTTATGTGTCTCTGGCTCACATCCTTCTCTGCTCCCCCTCTTTCATCTTTCTGCAGTCCCCTTCCCTCTGTCTGTCCTCTGTTCCGGTTTTCTGGTGTTCCCTTATGTGTCTGTGGTCCCCCTATTTCTGCAGCAGTCTTGTGTCTCTTCATTTTTTCAGCTCCCGTTATGTCTCAGTTTCCTCTCTAGTGTTTGAGCGACCCCCTTCGGCTTCTCTGTCTCCCCTTCCCTCCTTCCCAGCTGTGACAGCTCCTTGTGATAGCTGGAAGCAGTGTAGAATGCAGGAGGCGGAGCTATGGTGATGTGCGGTCATGTGACTGATCATATGACTGTGACATCACCAAAGGTCCTATCCGAATAGGTAAGTATAAGTAATTTATCGGGGGTCTGGGGGCGCCGAAGAGGGGTGCGGGGGTGTCCTGCAGGGGTGTGGGGGGGCCGGAGGGAGGGGTGGTGGCTCTATTGCGAGGGAGCTGCGGGCAGCAAAAGGGTGGTGGTGCGAAGGTGTACTGACGGGGTGTGTGGACGCCAGAGTAGTATGGGGGTGTGTGGACACCGGAGGAGGGGGTGTACTGCAGGGGGTGTGTGGGCGGTGTGCGGGGTCAGCGGCAGGCGGTGTGGGCTTGTGTTGTGTGTGCCAGCACCATCCTGCGCCATGTTAGCATACCTATCACCTGGGTGTGCTAATATGGCGCAGCTTCCGGGGCAGCACATGGTGCAAAGGATTGTGGGATTGGGCTACAACGCCCGAAATCCCAAACTCCCGATTATATAAGTAGATTTGGTAAAATAAACCTTTCCCTTTTTAGATCAATTAGGATTACCATGATCTAAAATGGAGAGGTTTATTTTCTTTTCTTTTCAAATTTTTTTTATTGAATTATAAAGAATCAAACAAACCATAGACCGCTATATCACAAACATCTGTTCAGACAAGGATAGCAATAAGTTTCTAAAGATCACGGAGGGCATCAGGAAACATAGATTAACTAGTGTGGATACATTATGCTCACTAGAGTCAGGGTCCTTAAAAGGAATAAGATAGATATCCACACATCCTCCGTTTAGGTTTATTTTTATTTAATGTCGGATAGTGAGAAAAACATGCAGATATGTCTTATTATATAGTATGCAAACTTCTGGTTTCAACTGTATGAGAGCTTGGTCACCTTGGTCATTCTTTAGGAGCTCTCCTGACTTTAAAAGACTTGGTTAATCAATCCATATTAAATCTGTTAGGGTACCTTTACACGCCGCTACAACATGGTGGAAACAACCGGGTTGATGAGACAAATGTATCTTGCACCGCCAAATCAACCCGAGGTAGCGGCGTGTAAAGACGGTTGTTTCTACCCGTCACTTGCGGCACCTGTTTCAGAGCAGAGCTCTGAAACAGGTTGATTTCAACCCGATGGTAGTGGCCTGTAGCGGCGTGTAAATGAGGAACAAGAGGATTGTTTCTACACCTTGTTATGTACCTGGGGCGCGCCCCATCAGCGATCATTGGTGGAAGCTCCTGCGTTACGATTGGTAGTCGCTGCATAGGATGGCATATTTAAGGAGCTGATCAGTCACACTACACAACTGCTCGAGCGTCATGTATTACTCAGCCTCCTGCGCTGGCTGGCCAATGATGATGCTATTGCTTTGTCCTATCAGCGTACGAAATTCTCGTAATGCACAATTCTAGCACGCCTATGTGTTGTCCCTGCTGCACCAGGTCCTCCCATGTTACCTTCTGTTATGGCGTGTAAATGAGGTAAGGTGCTCTACAGAAGGTAACTTTAGGCACCGGTGGTGCATCCAGAGATAGTTTCTACCTTCTGTAGTGCACCTTATAGTGGCGTGTAAAGGCGACGCGGGTACCGTTTGTAAACGTTGCTGCGTGCTCATGCACGTGAAGCACCCGGTTGTTTCCACCATGTTGTAGCGGCGTGTAAAGGTACCCTTAATGATATAATCCTTTGTGAACTTGAACTGTCACTTTTCTTCTCTTATTATGTTCCCTAATATGTTTCCCTATTTTATATTTTATGGTAAGTATTCTTCTTCTCTACCCCTTAAACCCTTTTGTATGATGTTCTGTTTCTGGTTTTCTATTTAAGTACATGATAATAAATATTTGTAAATTGTTGAATAACTATGGTAAGTAAAAACGTGAACCATAAAAATTTGAGTTGTTTGCCTATAATTTTTTCATATAACTGTTCTGAATATAAAGAGTTTTGCCAAATTTATAGCTTCATATGCCCTTTACATGTTGCCAGTAGCATTTTTTATGACTGCTATATGCATTCATTTTGCTATGCTGAAGAATCTTCCCAAATTCTTGATAACAACCATTTGCGAAAAGTGAGAAAAATAATCACATACAAAGCATCTTATGCATATCCCTTGCAATTCTTATGATTGATTGAATTAAGCTGCTTTCACATCAGCAGTTACCGCATAACGGCTGCACTTGCGGTTCACTTGCGTCAAGCCCCATGCAATGTCTATGGGGCATGCGGTAAGTGTGTGGCAGGTGCGGCAAGTGTGGTTTCGGCACTTGCGGCAGATGTGGCTGCGAGAAAACTGCGGCTGACTGCATTTTTTTCACACCCGCATCTGCCACAAGTGTCGAAACCGCATCTGTATCGCACTTGCCGCACCTGTCACAAGCCCCATAGACATTGCATGGGGCTTGCCGCAGGTGAACCGCAAGTGCGGCCGTTATGCGGTAATCGCGGCTGTTGCGTTTTTTTCACCGCAACTGCCGCGATCAGCGATTACCGCTGATGTGAAAGGGGCCTTAGACAGATTACTGTAATTGGCTTTTAATAAAACTTGTTATACATATGATATCAATTGTTATTTGAATCACGCCGAGTTAGGAATATTCTGTACTAAAGGTTAAACTAGTTCATATTTACTGGGTTGACTGAGCTGACATGTCTATAACTGAGCAATGTTCTTTATTGCTGTTGTTCAATCACAATCTGTCAGTACAGAACCTATACACAACCACTGATCAATAGTCTGATCTTTGTAATTTCATGTTGCTTGAACAGGTCCGTCTGAAAAATCCAAGCAGCAAACCACTAGTGTACCAGGCAACAATAGTAGGTCGAGAGTTAGCTGATTTCTCATTGCCTAAAGGAAACATGATAACGATTGCCCCAAAGTAAGTAACCTTTCTTATTGTCTTCATTGAAAGTGACAGCTCAGACAGCCCGAATATGGAATGCGCAAATACAGCATGTTAATTATGAATAATAAGGATTTCATTTTTACCAGGGGAAATCCAGATGTGTACATAATTCATATATGGTAAATCCTGTGAATATATGTATTGCTCTTTTAGTCTTTTACCAGTACATCTTTTTCAGTTCATATGAAGACTAATCTGTGGCTTTTAGTATGTGTATGTGTTAGTTTTTTGTTTTTCCCAACTTGAAGATCATTAGTATTGCTTTACTTGCATTATCTTGAGTCATCATCAACTGGGTCAATGTGCTTTGACATGTAAAACATGTATGACATTTAGTGTGTTCTCCCATAGAGTATATATTATTGTGTATGACCCATAATATATCATTCTGTATACTCAAAACTAAACTTGACAGGGAGTAAAAGCTGGGTCAGAGCTGACATCTATGTCAATGCAACAGTCTTCTTGATGACCTCGTTCCAGTTTTATCTTTGCGTGACAAGAAAATCAGTGAAAACCTCCATTCCTTCGTTTCCTTCCTCTTCTACATTGTTCCTCGGTTGCCTCATTTGAACAATATGTAGCATATCTACCACTCTGTATAGAGAGGCTGAGCAAGGTAAATATGAGGTCTTTTCATTTTGGAGGATTAAATCAGGGCACGCTTAACAATCATCTTCCATACATTAGGTGATTTAACTGTTTCCAGCGAGCACACTGCTATATAACACTGTTCCAGGAAGAAGTAGATAGTAATTTTTTAATAATCTACACTCAAGGCTTCCAAAATACCATACAGTAATATTATTTATTTATTAATAGAGCACCATTGATTCCATAGTGCTGTACATGAGAAAGGGTACATGTAACACAAGTGAAAAAATACAATGAGCAAAAAACCAGATGAAGAGGAGAGGTTCACTTGCGGTTACTCTACAAAATGAGGGGACAGAGGTTCAGCCTGTAGCGGGCCTTTAAACAAGTGGATGGATCAAGTATGTGGAGGGATGCAGTAGGTTGAGGACATTGGTAAGCGCAAGTTCTGAATGTGGGATAGAACATGTGGTGAGAATTTCAAGACGATGGATGTCGGAGATATTCAGGCTGTAATGATGTTCTGAGGAAGATTGGTTTTGAGATCGCTGAGAAGTTTGAGTGATATGGGGATGAGACATGTTGGGATTGTTGCAGAATTATCAGAGTGATTGGGGAGATTAGATGAAGATATCAGATGGATGAACATGTTGAGATGAAGATTTTGGAGAGATAAAGATATGGCTGGATAGGATTAGGTTGAAGGATTAAATTGTACAAAAATGATGTGTGATAGTGTGAGGGTTGAGACTAAATGTAGCTAATTAAAGGTTTGGGAATGAGGTTGAGGGGAATGGAAAGGTCGATGTCGTGAAACATAAATTTAAACTTTGAATGCTGTGTAGTCAATTTCCATTCATTTACATACTTTCACTATAACTTTGTAAATTCTTATGTACATGTCAAGGTTCTTCTGGTAAACCAATGACAGCATATTGAGCGGCCATTGGCAGGGAATTCATGATAGTAAGTTCAATCTTGATAACAAATCTGTATAGACTAATCTGTTGTATATAAAGGTGGTAATATACATTCAGAAACTGCATTTTACAGCTGTATGGGGCACATAGAATCTCAGCGTCTCTGTACTTATGAGTCTTAGACATTCTGGGACCCATAGTCTGGAGTCTCCATAATTACATGAATCACCATTAAAAAAATAAATGAATACAGCATCCAAAGGAACACATGCTATTGAGGGAGCCTGGTAGTTTTTTCTCTGTGCCTACAAAATATTTCAAGGGCTGCCACACTGTTGAGGGATCAGCTTTATTCACCTTTGCACAAGGAAATACTGAAAAATAATGGGATGTAACTGAATGGGAGGAGACACAGATTAAATATTAGAAAAAACTTTTTGACAGTGATGGTGATCAACGAGTGGCACCACGAGAGGTGATGAGTTCTCCCTCAATGGAAGTCTTCAGGCATCTGTCTGGGATGATTTATTGATTTCTGATTTAAGCAGGAGGTTGGACCTGATGACTCAGGAGATCCCTTCCCACTCTACTTTTGTATGATTCTATGAAAATATCTAATTGGAGGCAAACATGCAGAAAGGCCCCCTAGACTTCAATAGGAACCTTATTATGGTACTGTACAATTTTTATGTTTTAGTGTTATATAGAGCTGTAAGAAATGTGCATGAGCAGTAAATGTGAGTGATTGCAAATCATCTACTACTCCATGATTCTTAGTCAAGCTTGTTGGGATTTATGTTTAGCAAAACGAAATTGGTAGGTATATAGTTCATGAGATGAAGGCAATAGAGTCACATTTTTGAGCGATCATGTCGTTTAGCTGCATCGCATGAAATCATTTAATGTTACTAAACCCTATTTATAAGTTAATGCATCCAAAGTAGAGATTTCTTCTGTGTAAGTTGTCATTGTCAGCAGTAAGCGAGTGATTAACTCTTTGACCTTGGCAATAATTACATTACATGGCAGGTAAGCTTGGACAGACGGCGTTTATACTCACAGCCATATTTGGAATATGATAAACTTTTAAAGACGTATAATAAGTCCATTATTGATTGTGACCTACCACTTCTCCTTAATGCTGTATATTTTTAGGCTTACATCAGCAGACTATAAATTTCCTCGTACTTAGTTGTCTGTAATGAATTTCGGATCAAGACATAATATAATTTAAAATAAGAGCTTGCATTTTTGACAAGTTAATACCTTGCTTGTTTCTTCACTTCTTTCCTTTTCAGCGCCTTATCAGCACCTTATAGTTTTGAAAGAAAACTCTTTTCACATTTAGCTGTCATTACTGAATGTCAGTGCTAATTTGGCAGAAGAAATCGAGGGAAAATGATTTGAACTGTTGGTGATGCATGCAGAATTGCTGCACTGCACAGCCCTTTATTATAGCTAAATGCTTTTTGATGTACAGTGTTTCCATTTGGTTTGTTTCCAGCGTGAGAGTAACAAAACATTTCATATTGGTTCCAGCCTGGCATTAGATTCTGTATTACAGGAACAGCAAGGCTGATTTGACCATTTCATTCTATGTGATCTCAGTCCCTCCACTCAGCATGATGATTGATGGTAGGATGCCGCTCCTGTCATAATATCTATCAACATATTTCATGAGCTTGGGCTCGAATGCTTATAAGCACTGTACAAAGGCCAATCACATACCGTAACTGGCAGGAAGCCTACAGAGGATATCTATGGAAATCGCTAAAGGGGTCATCAACGGTTAATGTCAAGTTATGAACCACTGAAATAATTAGTGCATTTTTCATTCGGTTTTAGATGATTAATGACGATGGTTGTATTAGCAAAGAACCACACAATAAAAATGACAACAAAACCACATTTGTGTTTGTGGTACTTACAATGATTAATTTATCCATGTCTTTAGATAAACTGTTTTAGGTTGGCATCACACATGCAGGGTGACTAACACTGACTCTTCATTATCTGTAAGGGTGAGCAGACAAGAGTCTTTTAAATGGGCCTAAAACCACATTGGCTCTGAAGTTTCAAGTCTTGTTACTCTGGCCAAAGAACGAGATATAATTATTTAATGTATATTAATGAACAGTATTTGTGACAAAGTGGGTAAAAAGTTCAATATGCTTTGCTGCCCATGATTCCATCAGTCTCCAGTCACAATGAAGCATCCTGATTCCCTTCTTGTGGTAGTGGCTCCATCCTGATCCCCTTCTTGTAATGTCACCATCCTGATTCCCTTCTTGTAGTAATACCCCCATCCTGATCCCCTTCTTGTAGTAATGTCCCCTATGCTTTTCCCCTTCCTGTTGTAAATTCCCCATTCTGGTCCCCATATCATATCGTAGTAATGTGCCCCTTCCTGATGCCCTTCTTGTAGTAATGTCCCCAATCCTGATCCCCTTCTTGTAATAATGCCCCTCATCCTGTTTCCCTTTCTCAACTAATATCCCTAATCAGGTTCCCATATCATAGTAATGTGCCCAGCCTAGTCCCTCATCTTGTAATAATGTCCCCTATTTTCCTGTTTTTCACATACTCATATACACACAATAAAACAAGAGAAAAGGGGGGGGGGACAAGAGGCGCAATAGTGCCCTTATCACTAGACACTGATGGGTGTAATGGTGAGTAATTAAATCTGCTCACCTGGTCCAGTTGTGAGACCCACAACTGGTTTGAAGGCTTATTGGTAATGTCCTGATGGCTGCTGCTGGACTCCCACCGGCCACACTCACGTGTAGGTTGTAACAATGCTTAGGGAAAAAAGGTGTGCTGTAGTCCGCGCTGCCAGGATCACTCACTCCAATAAATACGAGTAGAAAATCTTCATCAAAACCTCCTTTATTCTCCTACGCGTTTCAGTGCCCTCCTGGCACCTTCATCAGGGAACTTTTCTACTCGTATTTATTGTAGTAAGTGATCCTGGCAGTGCGGACTACAGCACACCTTTTTTCCCTAAGCATATACACACAAAGATTTTTCTCACCTGTAATCGGTTCCTCCATGTGACCTGCAGGCACTGTATACTGCTTAGGATCGCGGTCCGGTCCAGCTGCTGCTGACGCCGCACTTTATTTCAGTTTTATTGCTGGCACGTGCAGAGACAAGCGCTTTGTACATCTCCAATGTCAGCCGCCGGCCAATCAAAAGCCAGCAGCTGACGTCATATGCTGACATCGACTGCTGACCTCTGATTAGCTGGCTGTTGCCATTGATATATCTAAGCAGAGCTTGTTCCTGGTGGTGCCAGCAATACAACTGAAATAAAGCGTAGGCGTCGGCAGCTGCTTAACCAGACTGTGACACTCAATGATTTTCATTGCCTTTGGGCCATATGTTTAAGACCCCTAAATTAGATTGGCTATTTCTCAATGATTCTGCTTAATGAATGTTTTTCCACTAATGGAACAGTTTTCCACTATTTGACATAAATTCATTAATGTTATGGATTACCTGGTGAGATGGATTTGGTAAGCAGAAGGAAAAGGATGAACAGCACGGACTAGAGGCATTTATGCATCATAGTAGGATATTCTACATGGTGCAAGATCAGCTAGAAACAGTAAGGTTGGATAGTATGTGGAACAGCAGAACTGGATTTTCTATATAACACTATGAGGGTAACCTTGACACACCGCCACCCGGCGAGAAATATTAACGGCGATATGTTGCCCTGCGACAATCGCCATCAAAATCTCTCCGATTGCGGCATATAATTGAGGAATTTGGTGGCGATCTGTCGCCTCGCCACGGTCGCCTGATTTCAGAGCGGTGCACAGAGATCAGGCGACTGTGGCGAGGCGACAGATTGCCGCCAAATTCCCCAATTACATGCCGCAACTGGGAGAGATTTTGACGACGATTGTTGCAGGGCGACATATCGCCGTCAATATTTCTCGCCGCGGTGGAGGCGTGTAAAGGTACTCTATATGTCATGGAATTAAATAGCTGGATATACTGGATGGCATGTGGAGTAGCATGGAAAAAATGGAGTTGGATGTCTAGAATTTTGACTAATAACTGCAGTCAGGGATGTTGAAATAGCTGAGCTGAGTGTGCAGATAGCATCTTGGAACAGTAAAGTCTGGTTTTGTTCACAAGCACCTCGATATACCAGAGCTAAGTTCTGGACAGCACCTTTAATCTCCAGAGCTGGATTAGCAGAAAGGCACCTTAATGATGTGGAAGAACTGAGTGTTTCTAGCTCCTAGGAGTAGCAGAGTTGGATTGGTAGCACAATGTTTCGGACAGAACTTTGGTATTGCAGAGATGGAATGGCAAAGAAGGGCCTTAAAGGGGTTGTCTGGGCTTTTTGGGTAGTTTCTGTGGGTATCTAGGCTGCAAAATGCTAACAGTTTATAATTTACACCCTGTTAGCATTTTGCATGGTTACCTAGATATCGCCATTCTGCGTGTGGAGGAGCTGCTCACTCTGACTAGAGGTTTATTGTTTTGGATTCTGATCGTAATATCACAAGAGGACATTATGCTCAGACTCCAGCAGGCCTGCCCCATTCTACCCGCAGCCACATCTCCATCGGTGTATGTAAATGCTGATTGCACTGACCTGTAAGGAGAAGGGAAACTACACTTGTATTCACAGCAAGCACTGTGAATACACCAAACAGATGATTAAGCAGCTCAGTGAAATGAGCCAGGTCATCTCCTTAACCCAGGGGTAGGGGTCACCACAGGTCAGTACACGTGGGCACAGTGTGGATCTGGAATCTGTCATCTTAGACATATGGGTGATTGTAATGGAGAGAATGAATGGTGCACTCCCATGTGGATATCTATGTCATCCCATAGATACGAGTGTGTTGGTATATTACCATGTGATATAAACAATTTGATTCCATGCTTAGCCCATGTGTTACAGCCTGATTGTGGTACCAACCTTTGAATTTTTCACCAAGTACTTCTGTGTATTGTCCTTATGTGTATGAGCTTTTAATGATTTAATAAAGTTATAAATTAATGTAGAAACTTTAACTCCTGAATGGATGACACTCATTTCTATTTCTATGTTTCAAAGTGTGCAACGCCGACTCAGGCATCCATCAGGGCAGATATGAGGTGACCTGGCTGGACTTTATTAGGTGTTAGTCATTTCTGTGCCTGGCTTTATTCTTGCTGGACTGACACACATAAATTATACAAATAGCCCGGACAACCCCTTTCATATAGATAACAACAGAGACCAGTAATAGCAGAGCTGAGTTTGTCTTAAAGGAACTCTGTCAGGTCATTTTTCAGTATAATACTAATAGTCCCCTTGAATATTTCCTAAGCAGCCCTTTCAGAATATGTAAAAAATGTTACTGTACCCTTTGTAATTCTCTTTCTATAAGGGTCTTCACACCCAGCAGGAAGCTTCTTCACTTGTCCAGTACATTAATATGTAAATGTTCATTTATTATTCACTCCTTCCCAGGCAGCTATTCCCTCTATCCCCCTTGTGCTCTGTTTTTCATTTTTTCCTGTGGTGCTTCTGAAGACGAGGGGGAGAGAGAGACTGCAGGCATATACCTAGCCGGGTATTCATCTGTTGCTCTGAGTACAAGCATGCTGTCTGTGAGAGATTCTATGTATTTTTATTTGAACTTTGTTTTCCTACATACAAGAGAGAGAGGTGCAGACATGAGAATATAGAACCCGCCAGCCCCCCACACCTGTTAGTGATTTCCACTGAACTTTCCTTGTGTGCACTGCAGTGATGTCACTACATGAATATTTATTCCTTGGGGAATGGGCAGCAGAGAACTAAGCGATCACTCACTGTGAATAGCAGATGGAATGAATCTCTTTATTTGCAGTTTACAGAGGATAGGAGGGAGTATAAGTAAAAGAAATACATGAATAGAAACAGCTTCACCAGAGGAATTAGAAAATTATATCAGCTACATATGGGTTTTTGACTTGACAGATTACCTTTAAGATAGAGCAGGGGGCCAGCATTTGGTAAGGACATATGTCCCGCCCCTGGCGAGGATCTTGGGGTACTCAGTACCGGGCCCTCTCATGGTCATCTGGTTCTGTGGGATGCCACAGTGGTGTGACCCGGTCTGTGATCCCCTCGTTCGGTGAGCAGTTAAAAAGGTGATTGAAAGAAATTGAGAAAATAAAATAAAAATAAAGAGTGTCGTTGCGACGCCACCCGTGGAATGCGACTGGTATAGCCGCTGCTGCAGTCGGGTCCTCTGGGGATGATGGGAGTAGCAGCGAAGATGGATCAGTTCTCCACGGGAAGAGCAGATCCCCAGGGCAACCGTGTAGTCTAGTGTAGTGCAGGGGTGCAATGTTCATAGTCACAAGCAGTCTCCTGCTGCCGGATCCCCAAATCTCCTTCTGGTGCAAGAATCACAGTTGTAGACAACATAGAGCTTTAACTGGGTTTACTCTCTTTCTCAGCAGATGTTACAACACAGTCAGTACAGTGGCGGCTTCGGTGTGGTCTAAGCAGCCGGGACGGCGCATCTGTATCACCCCCCCTTTCGTGTTCCTTTCATGGGTATTTTTGGTCTGTCCGCACGCTAGCTATGTTCCAGCGACCACAGGCTTTCAGTGGGCGACCTGCCAGGTTCCCTAATCCTGATACAGTGGCCTTACTTTCGCTGTGCCGGAGGTTGGGTCTCGGGACATAAAGACCACGCACCACACCGGGGTATGTGGTTGGGGCATAAAGCTTCCTAGCCACTTCAGCAGAGTCGGCACTCTGGTTTCGGCTCAGTCCCTCAGTATCCCTGCACTTCAGGTACAGCTTGGACTCCTTCCTTCTCTCTCCACAGTCTACAGCCCGGGACCTGGACAAGCCTCAAGGTGGCACAGGCTGCCAGGCCTGTGTCCTCTCAGTCTTATCTGGTGGTGCTCTCGCCTTTTCTCCTAAATGAACTTGACTCTCTGGTGTCGCTCAGCTGACTGCTCTCTCAGAACTTGGTGTTGTGTCCTTTTGTTTCATCCCCTAACTGGGTTCTGTCCTAACTTCCCACCCTTCACTTGTCTCCTCTCGACATCTCATTGTTGGGCATAGGGTCCCTAGACTTGGGATCAGATTGTGTTGGGTGTGTGTGTGGGGTGACTAACTTACCAATCCTTGCTGCTGCACCACCTAGTGGCGACCGGTCCGCAGGGGTGCACTACATACTATTGTCTGAATGCTGAAGTGGCATGTAGCTGTTTGAGAAAGTGTTAAGGCCCTGAGCACACATATCGTTTTTACACAGTTTTTTTTATGTTTTTTTTAGTGCAGTTCTGTCACAAAACTGCAAGCAAATCCTTATGCCAGAAAAGTCAATGAGAATCCTGAAGTTTTTTTGCACGGTTGCTTTTTTTCCTTTGTAGATTTGGTGCAGAAATAAATCTACAGTATTATGCAGTGTTTTTCCATCAAAGAGTGCATAAAGAAAATCATGGATATTGTATGCAAAAAATGTACCAAAATTGCATTAAAATGCTAGTTTTTACGTGCAGATTTGGTGCAAAAATGTCTGCAACCAACTACTCAATGTGCGCACATAGCCTAAAAGTCCTAGGCAAGAGACAGCAAATAAACCTGACGTGAATGAGGGCAGAATAAGATGTCCTGTGGGAAGTAAGAATCACAGACCGGCGCTGGACCAGACCACATAAGTAAGGTTGCCTTCACATATTAAGTATTTGGTAAGTTTTTACCCCAGTATTTATAAGCCAAAACCCGGATTGGGTGATCAATACAGAAGTGGTGACGTATTTCTATTATACTTTTCCTCTGATTGTTCCACTCCTGGTTTTGGCTTAAAAATACTGATGTAAAAACTCACCGAATACTCAATGTGTGAATATGGCTTAAGAGTAAAGTCCTCTTTTCATTCAATGGCAGCCAGTCAGTAAGCAGGTTTTACCCTATAAAACATTTCCAGTAGTTTGAAATAAGAAATGAGATACAGATTGGCAGACAAGGAAAAATACATTGATTCTTCACCCCAGAAATGGGATAACACACTGCCAGTTCTTTGCTATAAAAACTCTGTTTTCTCTGAACTTTTGCAGCATTTCAGAGTCAGTTCATTGTAGTGAAGTTACCTGTTGATTTTTTCCTGTTACTCATGGTTAGGTTCCTTCTAAAGAAAGATAGTTGTGGGAGAACGGGAAATTCCTTTGCAATTTCAGTGACTCCGGGAGACATTCTTACATGTTAAGCAATAAATGAAGAATATGAAGTTTTAACATTTAGAGGTCAAATACTTGAATCATTTTCTAAGACTTGCTTTTAATGTTTATCTCCCCTGGGACTGAGCTCATCACTGAAATGCTGCTGAGAAAGTAATGACTTTTCTAGCGGAAGCCGCCTGTATTACTGGCTTTTGCCCAAGTACTTCTGCTCATCAAAGCATTATAGAATAAGAACAAATTATTTTATCTCACATTTAAACTATGAAGAAACTGTGTCATCAAGAGAATGTGTTATTTGTAATGTTTATGAAGTACCGTATATACTCGTGTATAAGCCGACCCGTGTATAAGCCGACCCCCCTACTTTTGCCCCAAAAATCTGGAAAAACCTATTGACTCGTGTATAAGCCGAGGGTGGACCCCAGCACAGGTATACAGCCCCCAGCAGTGTGGTATACAGGCCCCCCCCAGTGGTATACAGGCCTCCCAGTGGTAGTATATAGCAGCCCCAGTGGTAGTATACAGCAGCCCCAGTGGTAGTATACAGCAGCCCCAGTGGTAGTATACAGCAGCCCCAGTGGTAGTATACAGCAGCCCCAGTGGTAGTATACAGCAGCCCCAGTGGTAGTATACAGCAGCCCCAGTGGTAGTATACAGCAGCCCCAGTGGTAGTATACAGCAGCCCCAGTGGTAGTATATAGCAGCCCCAGTGGTAGTATATAGCAGCCCCAGTTGTAGTATACAGCAGCCCCAGTGGTAGTATACAGCAGCCCCAGTGGTAGTATACAGCAGCCCCAGTGGTATACAGGCCTCCCCAGTGGTAGTATACAGCAGCCCCAGTGGTAGTATACAGCAGCCCCAGTGGTAGTATACAGCAGCCCCAGTGGTAGTATACAGCAGCCCCAGTGGTATACAGCAGGCCCCCAGGGGTACATATAGCAGCCCCCAGGAGGTACCCAGCAGCCCCCTGGGGGTACCCAGCAGCCCCCAGGGGGTACACAGCAGCCCCCTGGGGGTCCCCAGCAGCCCCCTGGGGGTCCCCAGCAGCCCCCAGGGGGTCCCCAGCAGCCCCCGGGGGTACACAGCAGCCCCCAGGGGGTACACAGCAGCCCCCTGGGGGTCCCCAGCAGCCCCCAGGGGGTACACAGCAGCCCCCAGGGGGTACACAGCAGCCCCCTGGGGGTACACAGCAGCCCCCTGGGGGTCCCCAGCAGCCCCCTGGGGGTACACAGCAGCCCCCAGGGGGTCCCCAGCAGCCCCCTGGGGGTCCCCAGCAGCCCCCAAATGCTGGCACTCGCCCTCCCCCCTTGCAAGGGCCCCCCCCCGCTTCTCTTACCATTCCGGACTTCTGATCCGCGCCGCTCCTCAGCGCTCCTCGCTGCTTCGTCCGTCCGTCCGTCTTCTACATCCGGGATCCCCGGCCGTCGCGCGATGACGTCATATGCCTGCGACGGCCGGAGATCCCGGATGTAGCAGTCGGACGGACGGAGCAGCGAGGAGCACCGAGGAGCGGCGCGGATCAGAAGTCCGGAATGGTAATATAACCATCGGGGGGGGGCCCTTACAAGGGGGGACAGTGCCAGCATTTGGGGGCTATGTGCACTGCTTCCCCCTGCCGCTGATTGACAGGGGGAAGCAGTGCATATTTAATGAGTGACCCCACGTGACGGGGCCGCTCATACAGCAGCCCCCCCCCCCCGCCTCCTGCAGCCTCCACAGCCCCGGACACAGCCCCCACCCGTATTGACTCGTGTATAAGCCGAGGGGGAGACTTTTCTGCCCAAATTTTGGGCTGAAAAACTCGGCTTATACGCGAGTATATACGGTAGTTCATGTATTCATAGGAATAGTAGCAGCTTTTCACCCTATATCTACAAAACTAGCAAGGAAAACAAGGTGATCACTAACAAACTAGAACTACTGAAGGAAACAAGGGTTTTTTAATATATATTTTTGGAGGGGGAGATGGTTAGCAAAATGTAAATCTGTTTGGTCTATGTGCCAATTCATTTTTAGCTTTACAAAGAAACTAATTAGCTATTAGCACCATGAAAAAAATGAATATGGCTCAGGATGGCTCATCCCTCATTAGATGTGGGCCTATTTATGCTTCCCAATGCCTACAACCACTGCAATGCCTGCAACCACAGCAATGCAACATACTCATAATGGGAGAACAGCCATAGCTATACCTTGCCTTTTGCGCCTACACAAAAAAGGAAGACAATGAATAGTAAACTAGTTTTGTGCAATACTGTCCCAAAATAGATAATTGTGAAGTCATGAGTAAGCACCATCAATTCTTTAAATGTGGGATTACCTGTGCTCTATTTATATTTTTGTGTTTAAGTAATTTGATTTTGAGAAAAACTGAAGGCTCAACGTGTACTTTTAAGATACAGTTTCACAAGGCGATATTGCCGGCAACATCGTCGAAAAGTGACGTAGGCATCGCTTGCTTGAGCAGAGTTGACAGGTTTAAGATCATGTTCTGAAACCTGGCAATGTTGCTCAGGCGATCTGCTAGTATCACTCTGTATGACACCTCAATAGCGATGTTGAAAGCAACTTCCCCTATTCACTACATTGATAAGTATCGCTCACTGGGTTGAACAAAACCCAGCGAACGAAAGTTGTTTTCAACATCGTAGTTGCGTTGCCTATGATATCTCTGCATGTGTCATCTCGAAGGCAACCTTGGAAAAGTGCCAAAAACGTGCGGGCTCCCGTAAAGTCGCCGGCAACATCGCAGCAACATTGCCTCGTGTAACGGTACCTTTAGATATTTCCATAGCTTGGTCTGAGAGAGTGTTACATGAAGAACAAAGCTCTCAGTGGTGAAACAAAATAATAATCTTGTAGTTGTGATGCCTTTTAATGGCTAAGAAGTATAAAGTAATTGGTGAGTCTGAGAGCACTGAACTTCAGATCATGATGTTTCTTAACCCCCTTAAGGACCAAGCCTCATTTTTGCAATTCCGTCACTTTCTGAGGTTATAACTTTGGAACGCTTCAACATATCCTAGTTATTCCAAGAATGATTTTCATGACATATTGGACTTCATATTAGTGGTTAATTTAGGATGATATTTTCTGCATTTCTTTGACCAAATAGAGTGTTTACATGCAGTGACAGTTCAAAGCCATGACGGGTATAGCCATCATTGGTCCTTAAGGGGTTAAATTGGGAGTTTATCTGTAGCATAGCAAGGAAGGATCTTTGAATATTATTTTTAGTCCATCTTCCTTGTGTAAGGCATCGTGAAGTTTCTTGGCAGTATTTCTCAGAGCATTGAGCTGTCAGTTGTAGGTCACCACCAGAGGTACACAACAATTTTCTTCTTTTTCTCAGTGATGCTGTGCTTCACGAAGAGGATGAGGAAGTGTCTGGAGCCTGTCTGATGCTCCATGTGAGGATCCCAGCATGCACTGCGGCACTCATCATAAGTCATGAAATAGGAAATAGAATAAAACATCAACAGATTTTAGTGTAGAGAGAAAGACAGGGAATTAATAAAGGAAGAATATTAGAAAATATCTTAGATTATAGGGATATGTTAGATAGGAAGTTAGGAAATAAGTTGCTGGTTTTGGACTTCCCCTTTAACCCTTTCTCAACATAGGACATACCGGTACATCCTATTTTGCACTGCCTTCCTACTGTGCCTGCACGATCGCCACCGTGATTTCGGTTTATGTGACAGACAAGTCCTGTCTCTCACGGCCTGCACCAATCAATGCTGTTTATCTCCCTAAATACTACAGTCAATAGTGACTGCAACATATAGGAGGCTGAGAAGTCGATTCTGACCCCGAGACGTGATCACTGGGGCCTTATCATTGTCTTGGCAAACCAAGGTCGTCTTGATGACTTTCCGATCACTAATCTATGGGATGCCTCTTAGACCATATCAGGATATGGACTTTGATCCTTGTGTCTTTGTTTCATTCGTAGGTATAATCCATTGCAATGCTGGTGTATTGCTATAGATTATACAAGCAATAAGAATGATAAAAGTTAATGTGCCATATAGGGACTAAGTAAAAAATAGTTATTATTAAAAATTATTTAAAAAAACCTCACAAGTTAAAGAACAAAAAAAATGACACTAATAAATATGTAAATGTATGTAAATGTTTCACACTGGTTAACCCATTCTGTGAAGACTTTAAAAAAATGAATTAAAAATGTGGCAAAAACTATGTCTTTTCATCATACATCTGACAAAGAAGTGAAATAAAATATGATTTAAAAGTAAAATTTAAATACAAATGGTATCAATGTAGCTGTCATCTTGTCCCAAATAAATAAGCCACTGTACAATTATGTCAGCAAAAAAAGAAATATGATTTAAAAGTGGCAAAAGTAAAAAATAAATGTAAATAAATGTGGTGTTGCTGTGATCATACTGACCCAAAGAATACAGTTGTCTTATCACATTTATGACACAATGAACAGTATTAAAAAAACTAAACAAAAAAAAACAATTCGCTATACGCTGTTTCTCCATGATTCTGTCTCACAAAAAGTGGAATTGAAAGCAATCAAAAATATTATGTGTCCCCAAATGGTACCAATAAAAACTCCAAATCAACCCACAAACACAAAAAGCCTTCTCTTGACCGTCGGCAGAAAAATGAAAAAAACTATAGCCTTCAAAATTTGTTGATGCAAAAAAAACTTTATTTTGTAAAAAAAACCTTTTCTAGTGTGATAGCAGCCAAACTTAAAAATAACTATATAAGGCCCCTTTCACATCAGCGGTTCTGTCCGGATCTGGTCGATCCAGCAGATTTATCGCATCACTTGTGGCAAGCTCCATGCATTGTCTATGCGGCATGCATTCGGTGTGTGGCAAGTGCAGTTCTGCCGGAAGCGGCAAATCTGGCAGTTGCGTCCGCAAAAAAAAATGCGGTCAGCAGCATTTTATTTTTTTGCCGCCGAAAGTGCTGGATCTGCCACATCTGGCAGAACCGCAATTGCCACACCCGAATGCAAGCCGCATAGACAATGCATGGTGCTTGCCACAAGTGAGCCGCAAGTGCAGCCCTTAGGCGGCAGATGCAGTCATTTAAAAAAAACGCTGATGTGAATGTGGCCTTACTATGCTATCTCTTAAATCATACTGACCTGCAGAATAAAGCTGCCTAATAACTTATACTACAAACTGTAAAAAATAAAATAAAGCTACTGTTTGTTATTTCTGCCTCCCAAAGATTGCAGCATGGTGCAGCTCACATTGATCCTGTGTACTACACTGATTGCTTACATTGGGAACTACATGTAAATCTCTTAAAAACATTATTCAGACATAGTTCCCAACAGAAAATTCACTGTAATGAAGCAGAGGGAGTGACTGTGAACTCCCTTCTGGCCTGTAATCCCGCGGTGACCATCTTTTTAGGTGTGCACAAAAGTGCTGTTAGCCATAGTTTTGTACACCTCTGAAAAGATGGTCAATCCAAGTCCTGAGTATTTCTGCTGCCTCTTTATAATAAATAGATCTATCGGGGTTAAATCTGAAAAACATATTTCAGAGCTGTAGCTTGAAACCCTAATGTAAGTGCGCAGCATAGAGCACAGGATAAATGTGACCGAATCCATGTTCTGTAACCATATTGTTACCAAACAGCATTCAGTTCAACCCACAGAAAACTGTCCCTGCTCAATTCCATCATTTGTTAATGGAAATATGTAGAACTTCCATGTTACTGGTAGCAAAAAGTCTCCAGAAAAAGTGCTTCGGCTCCCCCCAAAAGAAATCTAGCAAAATCTATGCTCCCCAATCCAAATGCCCCCCTCCTTCTGAGCCCCACAGTGTGCCTTAACCACATGTGGCATCCAGATGTTTTTCAGTACTGCAGCGATAAGAGCCTGCTTAATTTACACGCTTCGTGTATTCAGAAGCACAAGTTGGGCAAAATCTATGGGCGCTACAATGTACTTGGCACAACAACGTACTGGGCACTACAATTGCAGATTTGAAATTTTCACTCTGCAAAATCCATTGAGTCAAAATCATTACTATGCCTGTAGATAAATTCCCAGAGGGATGTAATTTCCAAAATGGGGACACTTAGTGGAGATTCTGCTCTTCTGGTACTTAAGGTCTCTTAAGGTCTCTCCTTCCATCCCTAGTCTCGCTATGTGGCTTAGCAGTACTGTACCATCACATACAGGGTATTGCCACATTCAGCAGAAATTTTGTGACAAATGATAGGGCCATATTTACCCATTTTCTTGTGTAAAAATGTAAAATCTAGGCCCAGAACAACATTTTTGTGGTGAAAATGAAATTATTTTTCCCTTACCTTCCAATGAAATAAAAACACCTGTGGTGTTTTGGTGTAATGGATGCCCTCCACACCTTTCGGGTGGGCGGTCATCTTAAGTGTCCGCCGCCAAATTGATGCTTTGTCTAAGTGTGTGCACGCCACCGTAAGAACCACGCTGACAACAAGTCAAAGTAAGAGCTTAATGACAAAGACCTTTATTTTAGGATGGGTTAGCAGTTTTAATACTTATCATTAAAGGGGCATTTCTTAGGGGTGTTACTAGAGGTAATTGCATCATATTATGCTGAATCTACATTTTATTCTGAATAGAACATTAAATCATATAGTGTGTTAGTTAGCAATTCAGTTTAGCCCTGGTTAGTACATTCAGTAATTAAAACATTATATACTGTAGAATCTGAGACAGATAAATTCCGGAAGGGAGGATAGATGAGAAGAAATAGCTAGAGGAAAGTGCAAGGATTCATATAAACATGCTGTTGGAAGGTTTCTGAATGGCTTCAATAAACTTATATAAATTATTAACTATTTATTGCCATGACAGTGGTGCCCTGTGCCAGGAAAGCCACAAAACTAACTAGTACACTAAGGGATTTCCACATCTGGTACTCACATACACCCAACACCTTCCACTCCAGGCCTTTAAAGGGAGCTCCACTGGTTGCTGTTAAGCCAGATCCCCTATAAATACAGGTGCTGGGGCGGAGTTAGTCACAATGTGCAGTCGCTAGGAGAACTGTGAAAATCAGCTCAGAGCCTAGTGAGCTAAACTGATAACCGGAGCCGTGCTAGACCCCAGATCAGTGCACCGCAGAGCCAGTGTGAGGGTCCAGAGAGTGAGGACCGAGTGCAGAGGCGAGGAACAATACATTGGGGGCAGAGGAGTCATACCGACTCACCCCAGGAGAACATTGATCGCAGGAGTCCGAGTCTGCAAGGGAAAGAGGTTAGCCCAGCAGAGAATCACAGTAAACCATGGAGGCTTAGCTTCCCGGATACCCACAGCACCACATTTGAGAGCCAGGAGCCGCAGGAGAGATAACAGTAGCAACACGAGAGCCCTCAGTGCAGCAACATGGGTGTGAAAGAGCAGGAAAGATCAGGCCTGGTTTCATACATGCTAGACTCAAGACAAGGGAGCAGGTCAAGGAGGCCTATACCTCACTCGGTGTGGAGGTCCCAAGGTGTTTCTTTAAACCTGGATGTGTACCTGCAAAACCATCAGTAAAGGTACCGGAAAGACTTTTTTGTGTGAGTGTCTATTCCTCCAGCCTGTCCCTCACAGCAAAGACTATGCTGCCCCATTCCTACTGCGCTACTCTATTCCATTAACCAACCCATGCAGCCCCGGGGCCCCACTCTTCCTGTAGAGAGCTGCAACATCTTGTTGCCACCCATCACCCTGGGGGTCCCAGCAGCGTCGGTGCCATCACCTGACCTACAGGTGGCGTCACGACTTTCATTAACTGTAAATACCCCTTTTTATTGTCACCCAAGGGCACAGGCTCGGCATCGTCCACCCGTGATATCCCTGCACCCGACTGCCTGAGACCTGAGTACCCCAGACCTTTGTGGGCCAAACAGTGTTGACATTATCACCACACCCCTAGATGAACTCTAAAACGTGTGTAAAACGGGTCACTTGTAGTGGGGTTCTGCTGTTCTGGCACCTCAGGGCTCTGTCAATGTGATGGCATTTGCAGACCATAACAGCAAAATCTACTCTATAATATGGCATTCCTTCCTTTATTGAGTTTTGCACTGTTCTTCATAAGTAGTTTTGACTTCATACGGAGTATCTATATCTATTTCAGGAGAAATAGCACAACACATTATATCATTTGTTGTCTCCCATTACCCCTTTGAAAATTAAAAATTTGGGGCCATAGCAAAATTTTTGTGAAAAATATGTTTAATTTTCATTCATTCAGACCAATGTTATTCAATTCTGGAAATTGTCTGAGTGTTAAAAAGGCTCAGTAATTCCATAGATAGATTCAGTGAAAAGTGTAGTTTCCAAAATAGGGTCACTTATTAGGGTTTCTGTTTCTGTTTTGGCATGTTAGAGGCTCTTTAAATAGGATGGATGAGCTGTCAATCACTGCGTCCCTAGAACACTGTTAGTGATGAAATTGTGATACCCAGCAGTGACCAGAACTTATTAATGCAGATAACTAACTGGGCCCAGGAAATAAACCCTGTCCATGTACATGTACCTCGTTTATTTAATTTGTGCAAAACTCAGTTGGCGCACATGCCACTATTGGTCATGGCAGTTTCGCAAGCATTTGGTCACATCAGTCACTGCAAATAAAGGGAATGTAACTAATTAAAAACAACACATACCATAACAGTGATTTTGATCAACAGTCAATTGTCTTGTGCACAGAATAATGTCTTTTCTCTAGTTGTCAAAATTGGGAAACCAGGGGACATGTTCTGGATAAATAAAGTATATACTTTATACCAACTTATAACTTATTGCCATCTTATATGTTTGGCAGAATGTAATTCACACAGTACTATAGTTGTGCTCAAACATTTACATACCCAAGCAGAGTTTTTGCTTTCTTCGTCTTTTTTCAGAGAATATGAATGATAACACAAAACCTTTTTTTTTCCATTGAGGGTTAGTGTTTGGGTGAAGCCATTTATTGTCAAACTACTGTGTTTTCTCTTTTAAATGACTATGACAATTAAAAACATCCAAATGACCCCATCAAAAGTTCACATAATATGGTGATGTCCTGATAACATGCACAGACGTTGACACAAATGAGTTTGAATGGCTAATACAGGTAACATCCTGACCTGTGACCTGTTTGCTTGTAATCAGTGTGTGCATAAAGCTGTGTGAGTTCAGACTCCTGCATCTTTCATCCTACTACTGACGTTTCTGGATTGTAAGGCTGGCTTCACACTTGCAGATGCATCTGCAGCGTTTTGCAGATGCATCTGCAAGTATCAGCATGCAGACCACGGCCGTGGTGTGAATGCTCTCATTGATTCCTATATGTGAGCCGTAAGCAGGCGTATGCCTGCTTACAGATCACACTCTCCCGCCCGCACTATGGACGCGAGATGTTGCGTCCAAGGTGCGGGGCGGGAGTGTGTGATCTGTCAGCAGGCATACGCCTGCTTACGGCTCACATATAGGAATCAATGAGAGCATTCAGACCGCGGTGCGCCCTATTATAAACATAGGGACCGCGGTCTGCATGCTGATACTTGCAGATGCATCTGCAAAACGCTGCAGATGCATCTGCAAGTGTGAAGGCAGCCTAAGTCATGGGGAAAACAAAAGAATGTCAACAGATCTATGGGAAAACATAGTTGAACTGTATAAAACAGGAAAGTGATACAAAAAGATATTCAAGGAATTGATAATGCCAGTCAGTAGTGTTCAAACTCTGATTAACAAATGGAAAATCAGGGGCTCTGTAAAAACCAAACCACGATCAGGTAGACCAACAAAAATCTCGGCCACAACTGCCAGGAAAATTGTTCAGGGTGCAAGGAAAAACCCACAAATAACAACAGCTGAAATACAGGACTCACTGAAAACTAGTGGTGTGGTTATTTCAAGATGCACAATAAGGAGGCACTTGAATAAAAATGGGCTGCATGGTCGAGTCGCCAGAAGAAAGACATTTCTCTGCAAATGCCACAAAGTATCTCGCCTACAATACGTCAAATAGCACAGAGACACGCCTCCAAACTTCTGGAACAAGGTAAGTTGGAGTGATCAGACCAAAATCAAACTTTTTGGCCACAACCATAACTGTTACATTTGGAAAGGTGTCAACAAGGCCTATGATGAAAAGAACACCATTCCTACTGTAAAGTATGGAGGTGGATTGCTGATGATGTGGGGATGTGTGAGATACAAAAGCATAGGAAACTTGGTCAAAGTTGAAGGAAAGATGAATGCAGCATGTTATCAGCAAATACTGGAAGAGTTTGCACTCATCAGCCCAGAAGCTGCGCATGGGACATACTTGGACGTTCCAACATAACAACGATCCAAAACACAAGGCCAAATCGACCTGTCATTTGATTCAGCAGAGCAAAGTGAGGGTTCTAGAGTGGCCATCTCAGTCTCCTGACCTCAATATCATTGAGCCACTCTGGAAAGTGCTCAAGTGCGCAGTTCATGGAAGAAAGCACAGGAATTTAGAGGAACCGGAGGCTTTGTGCCAAGAAAAATGGGCAGCTTTACCATCTGAGAAAATAAAGAGCCTCATCCTCAACTACCACAAAATACTTCAAGCTGTCATTGATGTTAGAGGGGGCAATACATGGTACTAAGAAGTGGGGTATGTGAACTTTTGATCAGCTTCATTTGGATGTTTATGGTTGTCATTATGATTTTAAAAGGGAAAACACAGTAGTTTGACAATAAATGGCTTCTCCCAACCGCTAACAATGAGTGGGTAAAAAAAGCTTTTGTGTTATCATTCATAGTCTCTGACAAAAGGCCAAGAAAGCAAAAAATCTGTTGGGGTATGTAAACGTTTGAGCACAACTGTATATCTAAAAACTGTACCTACTAATCTGCTGTCATCATTATTTGGGAACATTCTGCAGCATATATCTGACCAGTCTATTTTTCTTCTTGTCTGGTAGACATTGCCAGGGTCTCAAGTATCCCACAGTTCAGGCTTGTCCTGGTCAAGAATAATGAGCTGTTAACACATTCATGCTCCTCGACATGGATTCATTTCTCTCCCTGTGGAGGCTATTTTGGGCTTTTCGGTTACCAGGAGGCTTCTGGTTATGAACTTCCTGGGCTTAGCTGATGCGATTTCCTGGTTCTTTTGAGATATGTGGGTAAAAATCAGTCAGTGTAAAGATGGTCCAGGTAGCACCCATTTTTTTACACCCATAGACATGCATTGGTGAGTCTCATCTGATTAATGCATGTGTTTGTAGTGTGCTTCAATTTTTTCTTAGGCCAAATACAGCTGAGGGAAAAATTACAGATATGCATTGACTCATTGAATAACATTGATCTAAGTGCAATCAAATTTTTTATTGCATTGTACTTGGAGTTGTGTTCCTTGATTTAGGATATTAAGGCACACCAACGTCTTGTGGTTTGATTGAATGTGGGAAAGCATCTAATAGGATCTTTGGAAATAGAAGGACAGTTTAGTTTCCTCTTAGAAAAGGGATTCTTTGCATTAGGCATGAAATAGTGTGTAAACTTTGCCTTTGATCATTAAATGTCTTTTAGGTTATAAGTCATAACTTTTAACAGAAAAATGCAAGAATTACACACTGAGCTAGGTTCACATGTCTAGTAATCATCCCATAGAATTGATCCTGAATGGATAAATAACTAATTTCTGCAACATCTGTTTTTTTTTTTTTAATATTGAAGTCTATGGAGAATAGATCCATTAACATATTGCGTTTTAGCCATCTATTTTTCATGCTTTTGTAACTGATCCATTTATTACAGGATCCCATACAAATGGAAGATAAATAGCAATCAGTTAATTGATCCTTTCTCTATAGATTTCAGTGTATGGCTGAAGGCACACTGTTATGCATAAAACACGGAGTGTGTTTGATGCATGACAGTGATGCTAGTGTAATGCGTTATTAGTGTGAGTGTGGTGCGAGTGTGGTGCATGTGGGGTGAATGTGCATGGCTGTATGCATGTGAATGTGCTGTCAGGAGCCGCCAGGCATGTACTGTATGCTATTAGCATACAGTACCTCGGACAGCTCCTGACTTCAGGAGACTGCCCAGCATGTACTGTACGTTATTAACGTACAATACCTCGGGCAGCTTCTGATTTCAGGAGACTGCTGCAATATACTGTACGCAAATTGCCTACAGTACCGCTGCCGGCATTTTCACTTAATTTCTAAAACCCAACAATTGCTGGCTTTGAATTAAACAATCTATTAACCCCTGCACAGCCAGGGTGTCATGTCAGCATGTGTCCAAGGAGTGTGGACACACCCTGGACACAAGCTGCAACCACACCAGTATTGGGTTAACCCTTCAGACACCAGATTTTTAGCTGCATCTGCAGCCTCTGTGCTGACATGCCTTACAGAGGCTGCAGATGGGGTTAATATGCTGCTAAACCCCGGTAATTAAAAAATGGGCACAGCAGCTGTGTTTTTATTAATCATCTTGCACTGCTGCTGTCATAGCGGTGCAAGATGATTTGTTACTGTACCGGGAAACTGGCAAATTCAAACTCTGCAGCTTTGACAGCCACGAAGTTTGAAGCAATTTTAAAAGTACATGCATGCGACTATCGTACATTTCTCTCGCAATGCGATTGTAATGCAAGAAAATTGCGCTAATGGGACCAGTCGAATTTACTGAAACTGGTCCAAGTGCAATGCGAGTTTTTCTCCACATTGCACTCGCGCGACTCTCACGCCCGTGTGCCTTCAGCCTTAAAAAATTGATCATGCAGAATTTTTATTCCAATGGATCTCTGCAGAATCCTGCATTCTACAGATGCTTCCTGGTCATGCAAACTCAGCCTTAAGGTACCGTCACACGGGGCAACATCGCCGGCAACATCACCGGCAACTCAGGGGCATGGCAAAGTTGCAGCAACATCGCTAGTGCATTGCTACGTGTAATAGGGTGATTTCAATGGCAATAAGTTGCTTGATCGGAGTTGCCAGGTTTCCCAACATGTTGGGAAACCAGGCGATGTTGCTCAGGCGATCTGGCAGAATCGCCCAGTCTGACACCCCAACGGCGATGTTGTAAGCAACTTCCCTCATTCACTGCAATGTTAAAATTGCTGCCTGGGTTGAGTTTAACCCTTGGCAGAAAAAGTTGGTTTCAGTATCTCTGCTGTGTTGCCGGCGATGTCTCCTCATGTAACATCTCCACAGTGATCTTGGCAAAGTTCCCAAAATGTACGCGCTCCCGTGAGTTGCCGGCGATGTTTCCCCATGTGACAGTACCTTAACTGTTGTTATCAAGGATTAAGGAGAGGATTGTAATATTTCATTAATCTAGCAGGAGAATAGTTATAACCAATAATTAAAATCTAAATTTTTTTTGCAGAAGCCAAGTGGATCTGACTATAGATTATAAGAGTCGTTTCTTGCATCCAGCTGAAGCAACCATGTTACTGGTATCTAAACCTAGTTGTGGAGCAGGTGGGACTACACTCTCCTTCTCTCTTCAGTCTAGGCTGACTGATTTCTCTCCAACTGTAAGTATGTTTTCTGACTTATTTGGGGTATAAATATGTTAAAATACAATATTTCTACACATTCCTATAATGAAAAATGTAGCTACAGTGATTGATGTTAAATGAAGTCAAATTGGACATAATTGGAGATAATTTCACAAAAAAAAAAAAATCAAAAAATCAACCTGTCAAAATTGTTGTCACTTTTCTAAAATTGTGGGCAAACAATTTTGTGTCAAGCATAAGATGTTCGGTCAAACTCACCTGTGGCAAGTAACAGGTGTGGGCAATATGAAAATCACACCTGAAACCAAATAAAAACGGGAGAGGATGACTCAAGCTTTGCATTGTGTGTCTGTGCATGCTGTACTAAGCATGGAAAATAGACACAAAAAAGCTAGACTGGAGTTTGACAAAATGTATGTAAATAAGTGTAAATCCTTCAGGAAAAGTGCCTTGTGGACAAATTAGACAAGATAGAGCTTTTTGATAAAGCACATCATTCTACTGTTTACCAAAACCAGAATGAGGCCTACAAAGAATACAACACCATACCTACAGTCATATATGGTGGAGGTTCAAAGACTTTTTGGGTTTGTTTTGCTGCCGCTGGCACTGGGTGCCTTGACTGTGTGCAAAGCATCAAGAAATCTGAAGATTACCTAAGGATATTGGCTTGTAATGTATTGCTCATTATCTGAAAGCTGGGGGTGCATACTAGGCCATGGGTCTTCCAGCATGTCAATGACCCCAAACATACTTCAATAAGCACCTAGAAATGGATGGAAACAAAGTGCTGGACAATTCTGAAGTGGCCAGAAATAAGTCCAGATCTAAATCCCATTGATCACCTGTGGAGAAATCTTAAAATTGCTGTTGGTAGAAAGTGCCTTCAAATATGAGAGACCTAGAGCAGTTTACAAAAGAAGAGTGGTCCAAAATTCCATTTGAGAGGTGTAAGAAGCTTCTTGATGGTTATAGAAAGTGATTGATTGCAGTTATTTATTCCAAAGGGTGTGAATCCAAATATTAAGTTGAGGGTGCCAACTATTTGTTCTGATCCATTTTTGGAGTTTTGTGTGAAATTATGTCCAGCTTGGCTTTTTTCTCAGCTGTGTTTGTGTTGTGCACACAATGGAAGCAAACCTGCGTGACAAAACATCTGTAATTTTAATATCTTTGACAAACATTTCATTTACAGGAACAATTTCATAGGTGACAACACTTTCAACCATGACTGTATACATATACTGTACATATTGCAGTTGGGTTTTGCAAAGTTTTTGCACCATTTACCTTTAACAGCATCTAGCATGTATGTTTTCACAAGGGCTGTCAAAATGGTGAAGTAAGGAGCCACTGGTGAGCTATTCTGATAGGATGAAGGCACACTAGGCGAGGGACTCGCGCGACTGCAATGCAAGGGAAACTCGCATTGCACTCGGACCAGTGTTGCCCAATCAGGCAGGGCACACTGGTGCGAGTCCCCCGCACCTAACTCGAATTGTGAGTCAAAAGTGAGTGCAAGAAAATCGCGCCCCCATACAGCACACAGCACACGGTGCGATACTCCCCCGAGTGTGCTGCGCAAATTGCTTCAAATTCGCCGGCTGTCAAAAGCCGGCGAGTTTGAATGTCCCACCATGCGCATAAAGTAATAATCATCCTGCCCCGCTGTGACAGCAGCGCTGCAAGATGATTAATATAATGTGCTTTAACACTCATGTCAGCATGTGTCCTGAGACTGTCCTAGCTCCTGGACACATGCTGAGGTCATAAATGGCCAAATTTGTGTTTTATGCCTATGAATCTGCAAAGCCGGTAATTCTCAGCTTTGCAGTGTCATTTGTAAACTCCTACGGCTCCTGTCAGTGAACAGCGTTAATGTACGCTGTCCAGGGTCCTGAGTGCTGAAGCAATCAGCACAGGCAAACTACTGTGCTGATTACTTAGCTGTTCAGGACGCTGGACAGCATACATTAACGCTGTTCACTGACAGGAGCCGCATGAGTTTTAGGAATGACACTGCAAAGCCGAAAATTACCGGCTTTGCAGATTTATAGGCATAAAACACAAATTTGGCCATTTATGACCTCAGCATGTGTCCAGGAGCTTGGACAGTCTCAGGACACATGCTGACATGAGTGTTAAAGCACATTATAATAATCATCTTGCACCGCTGTCACAGCGGGGCAGGATAATTATTACTGTATGCGCATGGTGGGACATTCAATATCGCCAGCTTTTGACAGCCGGCGTGTTTGAATTCCTCGACAAATGCTGCCTGCGGTCTTTCAGGACGTGGACAGCATCACAAACACACGCACCCCACACGCACTCACACCTCACACTCGCAGCACACTCACATCAATACATGCAGGCACACTCACCACATGCACCACACTCGCACCACACACACCCACAAACACACTAGCATCACTGTCGTGCATCAAACACGCTCCGTGTTTGATGCACGACAGTGTGCCTTCAGCCATAGGGAGTTTTCAACTTTGTATCTTTCATTAACTAAACACTTCTATGCTAACTTCTGACCACAAATGATATCCAAGTTGAGATGAACTTTGATGTGGTCATAAATCCGTGGCTAGGAGATCAGAAAAAGTAATAAAAAAAAAGGTAGACTGCCCATCAGTATAGTTCGCTGATACATTCTCTGTTTACTCATTTTGCAGACAGCAATGTTTAAGGGAAAAAAAGAGCATATGAAAGCAGAATGGGGAAAAATATTTACTGAAATCTAATTGCAAAATATTTCCAAAGTCACAATTTTTAAAATTGTTGGGCATTATTATAGTAATAATATATGACTAATTAACAATACAAAATATTGCAATGAAAATGAAGATTTATAATGTAAATGTCACGGTCCTGTGCTACAGATAGTAAAAGGGTAATATGAATCTGAGGATCAGAGGAAGTCAGACATTACTTGTCATTGATTAACTATCCTCACTCCAGTATCTTGACAGTTGTTCTTTGGCTGCCCTTCTACTTCTGTCTTTGTAGCCCCTAGCAGAAGATGATGAAGGAGAATTGCATGACATTTTACATTCTGAAATAGCTTTTACTGAGTGGAGTGATAACCTCAAGATACCGGTGTTCTCTTTAAGTCATACATCTCATGTGTTGTTGAAAATGAAAAGCTCACAAAGTAGTAGCTTCCACGTCAGATAAAGATAACAGTCATACACACAAGTATACAGAATATTTTTACCGTTGTGCAATATGTGATAATGAACATTGTGAATTCTTCCATTTATTGTAAGGCTCAACTGAAGCAAGAGTCTCCATGCTACGAACTGGAAAAAATCTGTTTATCTGTTGAAAGCCCTTACAAACGTCATGGAAAATTCAGGTACGTATGTGTAATCCTCCGTGGATATAACAGATGAGATAATAAAGTAAGCTCCCAAAGGTGAATCAGTTGTTGTAAAGAACAGTACTACCGTATTATTAGGCAATCACAATTTACCACACTGGCATGCTGATAAAAAGAAGCTTCTGATTGGCTGATACAGGTAATATATTTTTGGCATTTTTGTCTTGAAAAAAGCATTTTTATTTATGGTACTTTATGGTAATCTGTCAAAAAGAAAATGATATTCAATACAAACATAATAAAGATGAGCACTTCTCAAACTTAATTTTACAACCCCTGGCAAAAATTATATAATCACCTGCCTTGGAGCATGTCCATTCAATTGTTTAATTTTGTAGAACAAAAGCAGATCACAGACATGGCACAAAACTAAAATCATTTCAAATGGCAACTCTCTGCCTTGAAGAAACACTAAAAGAAATCTTGACAAAAAAATATCCTAGCCAGTAATGGTTACTTTTGTAGACCAAGTAGAGGGAAAAACTATGGAATCACTCAATTCTGAGGAAAAAATTATGGAATCATGACAAACAAACAAAACAACACTCAAATACAATACTAGTATTTTGGTGCCCCACCTCTGGCTTTTATAACAGCTTGCAATCTCTGAGGCATGGACTTAATGAGTGACAAACAGTACTCATCATCAATCTGGCTCCAACTTTCTCTGATTGCTGTTGCCAGATCCGCTTTGCAGGTTGGAGCCTTGACATGGACCATTTTCTTCAACTTTCACCAAAGATTTTCAATTGGATTGAGATCCGGACTATTTGCAGGCCATGACATTGACCTTATGTGTCTTCTTTCAATGAATGTTTTCACAGTTTTTGCTCTATGGCAGGATGCATTATCATCTTGATAAATGATTTCATCATGCCCAAACATCCTTTCAATTGATGGGATAAGAAAAGTGTCCAAAATATCAATGTAAACTTGGGCATTTATTGAAGATGTAATGACAGCCATCTCCCCAGAGCCTTTACCTGACATTAAAAAAATGGCAAAAATATATTATCTGTATCAGCCAATCAGAAACTTCTTTTTATCAGCATGCCATGGTGGTAAATTGTGATTGCCTAATAATAGTAAATGAGCAAAATGAGTCAATTATGTGGTCAAAGTAGATTTGTGATTTGCATAGGAGCAGTCATGTGCCGACTAGACTCCATTCTGCTTCTCTCATCTTTTAGAAAATAAAAGAGAATTGAGAGACTAGTCGGCTATGTGATTATGTGCATTCTAGTTGCATACATGTGCTCATGTGATTGCCCACTCACCCTGTGTGCACATTGCAAGCTGTGATGATTCTGAAGTCTTTTCATTTCCCATGGAGAATCCCTTTAATTTGAACCTTGTGCCCCATAAATAGCCTCATGTTATGAGCAGCACATCTCTGGCTTATACCGAATGATGTTCTTCTTATAGTAATGATTTTATGCTATAAACAATTCAGGCATACACCTAGCTGATAATATGGCCATTGTCATTCATGGGGCATTGATCAGCAATAAGCCTTCTTGTGAGCTTGTTCAATTTATTGGCTTATGTAAATATGACATTAAGTTTTACTTGCTTATAACATTACTTAGATTATGTGGAAAGAGAATTGTTTCCACATAACAGTAGAGTCTAACGATCTAGAAGCTGCATCAATTACCAGATTACCAGAACTCTGGAGAATATATCAAGAGCTGGAGGTTATAAAAGTATATAAATCAATGTGATTTGTGTGCCAATATGGTGCCTACTGGCTGTATTGGAACATTGTGCAGTAGCGCAGCAGTGGATCTCCTCCCACACGCTGCACCGAATCACCACCTGGGCATATGCGCATGCGCACTTGTGCACTTCCGTGGCTGCTATCTTTGGACACTTAGGTACACAAATATGGCGGCAGCATGACACACAAGGGGCAGAGAGAGTGCACTAGAGGCAGAGGGAGCACAAATGAGGACAGAGAGAGCTTACATGGGGGGCAGAGAGAGTGCTCAAGTGACATAGAGGTGCTCAAGAGGCAGATGGAGTGCACAATGGGGCAGAGAGTGCACAGGGGGGCAGAGAGAGCAAACATGGGGCAGAGACAGTGTACAGGGGACAGAGATAGCAAATAGGTGAGGGGAGAGTCCACATGGAGGCAAAGAAAGTGCATGGGGGCAGAGAGAGCGTGCAGGTGGGCAGAGAGTGCACAAGGGGCAGGAAGTGCACAATGTGAGGGGCAAATGCACAGGGGACAGAGAGAGCACACAGAAGGGCAGGAAGAGCACACTAGGGGGCATAGACAGCACACACGGTGAGTGGAGAGTGCACAAATGGGCAGAAAGCGCACAAAGGGGGAGAACAGTGGCAGGGGGGAGTGCTCAGGGGGAGATATAGCCACCGCCCCCAGCACCACTTAGCCTGCCCCCATTGTGATGTTACCGCCTTCTTGATGCGATACCATCGGGCTCCCATCTTGTTCTTTAAATAAGTCCCTGATTCAATAGAATGGGTAAACTCACATATAGTTCACTCAGGGTGCTTTCACATCTCTGATAAAGTATAATTCCCAGCAGATGCTGGATCTGCAGCGTAACGGCCGAGTTGCGGCACTGATCTGCCAAGCCCCATTTATTCTCATGGGGCTTGTCGCTAGGTGCGGAAAGTGCGGTATTGCCGAATCCAGCACTTGTGGCACCACAAAAAAACCACTGCTAACAGCATTTTTTTGCGCGGCCACAAGTGCCGGATTTGCCGGATTCAGCAATAACGCACTTGCTATACCTGACCGCAAGCCCCATAGAGAATGAATGGGATTGCCAAATGGTGCCGCAAGTCGGCCATCACTCAGCAGATCCGGCAGATGCGTTGACATCAGCCGGATTTCCGGGAATTACACTTTACTGCAGATGTGAAAGGGGCCTTAGTGATGTTTTATTTTTCCACATGGGAAAATAAGCAACATGTAAAGTCTTGTCACAATTCTGCTTGAAAAAATACACCAAAGTTTCACAAAAGTCACATAAAGATTCTCACCTAACCACATAAAAATAAAGATTTTGATGCTGTTTTTTGGCTTGGATTTTTCAGGCTTAAGAATCCACATAAAAAACACTGTAAACATACCCTTAAAACCCAATGTTCACAGAAATAACCCGCTCTCTCCCTGCATTTACACAAAATGTAAGAGCTTTTCTTAAATGTCAGCTTCCCATTTTCTACATGTTGCATTAGCAGTTAGTGCTCATTAAGAGTCATTTGAAATCTGTACAAGAGAACAGGCGCTAATGAGCGGTAATGAAAATATTTCATGATACAGCACCTCTGCAAATATTTTGCACGCCGTGGCGACCATTATGGTATGTATACTCAGTATATCCATGTATTGTCATATCTGAGAATTCTCCCATTCTATTACTATTATGATAAAAGGAACATATAATTGATTTCTTTATGTATTGAGCCTAATTGGAAAAGCACAAAGGCCTTTTTGAAAGCTTAACATTCCCTGGAGCCTAATATTAATGCTAATGTTTTTTTCAGATTCCAAATGATTCTTTAACAGACAGTTTTATACCATTTCGCTCCCATCGGTATGATGTAAACACCCACTAATCTGATTGTTATTATGCTTTTTAAGCATTTTCCATGAAGCTTAAGAACATTATTGCTCCATTTGACAGCTGCAAATTTGAAAAAAATATCTTATTTGATGGCTTCTTAGAATACAGTATTTAAGAGCTGAACTCATGGCAGGAAGTGGTACATCACGCTAAATCTTATGAAAATTATATTGTCAAAATAACTTGACATCTGACATTTTGTGAACATCACATTATGCTGAAATAGAGATTCCTGCGATACTCTATGCCGTTTATTTTGTTATCTGACCAACTTTGCCATTCCTTACAGTGTGATTTTAGTGGAATCGTCAAACCACTTACTGTTTCCTAATTTCCAAGATGAAATTACAAAAGTGAAAGATGAAAGACGCTTCAGGTACCGTACATACTGAATATCTTAATGCAGCAATTGCTAAAGTCGTTTTCCAATTTTAAATTAATAATCCTAATTGTAGCACATTAGAAAATAAAAGGGGTATTCCCAAACTCTGACATTTATGGTATATCTAGAGCCAGGGGTGCACAACTTATTTTTGGTCCAAGGGTCACATTGCCATAATAAACCAATCACAGGGGCCACAAAAAATTAAGAGGTATTTTATGATAATAATAATTTTATTTATATAGTGCCAACATATTCCGCCGCACTTTACAATTCAGAATGAACATATACAGACAATGTGAGACACTATAGAGCAACACCATTCAAACAAGAGGAGTGAGGTCCCAGCTCGCCAGCTTACAATCTATGAGGAAATAGGGGAGGCACAAAAGTAAATGGTAAAAAGTGGCGTCATTTATAGTCCAGCCATCATATAATAAATAGGGATTCACATAACACTGCATGAACTGGTCACCAGCCAGTATGTGTCAAGTACAGATAAAGTGCTATAAGGTGCATGAAGGGTGTGTAAACATATAATAAAAGGGACCAGATTTGGAAGGAAATTGTGTAGGGGCAAAAAGAAAATAGACAAGTGAGGTGATAAGCCAGTCTAAAGCAATGTGTTTTTATTGCGTGCCTAAAAATGTGGGTATTGTGAATTAACCAAATTGTTCTTGTATGCATTCTAGAAAACTGGCTCTGCTCATGAGCCTAGACCAGGACCAGGAAAGGGAGGTTCTGATTATACAGGATGTCAGTCTTAGGTCATTAGCGGATTGGAGAGCATGGGTAGGGTGATTGAGATGAGGGAGGAGATGTAGGTAGATGCAGAACTGTAAACAGCTTTGTGGATAAGAGAGATCAGTTTATATTGTACTCTGTAGTGGGTGGGCAACCAGTGAAAGGACTGGACCAGGGTAGAGGCATCAGTGAAGAAGATGGAGAGGAAAATATCCTGGCTGCTGCATTTAGGATGGATTGGAGAGGGAAGAGGTTCATAAGAGGGAGACTGATTAGTAGAGAATAGGGATAAGTGAGCCAGACTTTAAAGTTCGATGTTTGTGCCGAGCACAGACTTTACAAAAATTTTCAGTATTCTGGTTCATAGTTCGGGTGCTTTACATATGCAGATCACTGGAGTGAGCATTACTGTGCTCAAGTACGCTTGGTGCAAGGCCCAGCTGAGCCTCTTGCAGTGTTCGAATGGCTCGCACTAGAGTTGAAATCCGCGTTATCAGATGTAGTGTGTACAAAAAAAAGAAAATGAAAAAGCCCTCCCTCTCCCAAAAGTGTTTTGCTTATAGCTGCTGTATGTGGTTTGAAATCCGAACTGTCCAATCACTTACTTTCAATGAAGTTCTGGTCAACTATGGTTTCAGACCAGAGCTTTATAAAAAATCTGGCTGAACTACCAAAACCAAAACTTTTTTGTCCACCCATCTCTAATAGAGAGTTGCAATAGACCAGGTGGGAATGAATCAGAGCAACAGTTTTTGCAGAGTCAATGGGAAGAAAAAGTTGAATTCTAGAGATGTTGTTGAGGTGTAGATGACGTGAGCAAGCGAGTACATTAGCAAGTAGGCGAGATCTAAGTCAAATATAACACCAAGAATAGCATGATGCTGTGGTGAAATGGTAGAGCAACACAAGAAATAGCAGTATTGGGTTTTATGAGATTAGCATAGCGAGAAAAAATGTAAAGTTAAGTTTTTAACAGATTCAGTTTCAGATAGAGGGATTGCATGACGTTAGAGACAGCAGACAGACTATGTAGTAATGCAGGGATGATGTTAGAAGCAGAAGTGCATAATTTAGTGTCATCACAATACAGATGGTGCTGAAAAACAAATTTATGATGGTTTGTCAAATATGGGCAGCTTTAGAGAGAAAAGAAGGGGCCTAGGACTGAACCCTGTGTAATCCAAACAGTGAGGGGAAGAAGAGAGGAAGAAGAGTCTACAAAATATACAATAAAGAGGTAAGAGAGGTAGGGAGAGAAGTGAGAGATAGTGATGTCCTTCAGCCTGATAGAGCAGAGCATAGTAAGGAAGAGCTGTTAATGCATAATATTGAATGCAGCAGAAGATCCAGGAGAATCAATCAGCAAGAAGTAGTGCCATTAGATTTAGCTATTAGTAGTAATCATTAGAGATTTTATTAAAAGCAGTTTCAGTAGTTTATAAAGAGCAGAAACTGGATTGTAGAGGGTCAGGAAAAGAGTTATCTGAGAGACAGTGGACGGATATGAGTGTACCAAGCGCTTCAAAAATGTAGAGATGAAGGAGGATTAGAGACAGGTCTGTAGTTAGAAGAGCAGTTTTGTCGAGAGATGTTTTATGTAGTAATGAGTGTATGATATCATCAGACTGTTGATCATGCAGGAACCACACTACTGATAAGACGCAGTCAGTATCACAAGTAAACATTTTTATTCAGTTACCTTATAGATGACATCTCTGATTGAAGTCATTTCCACCTGTTTTCTCTAGTCAGATGTCCATGATGAGATTTCATGCCTAGAGCATGTCTCTTCAGACTTCCTCTTCTCCGTCTTCAGCGGCTCTTCCCGACACAATGCCCTTACAAATAAAAGTATCATTATACTGCCCCATAAATAAAAATATCTCACATCCTACGCTCCTGATATAGTGGTAGATACCTGTCCTACAGAATAGATAAGAGATTACAGTACAGTTATAGTAACTTACAGCTGATGTTCTTTTTTCCTGTCTTTGCCATCTGGCCTGAACAACAACGTCTTCCAGTCACAACTCATCTGAAGAGATTATAAAAAAAAATACATTTCACTTCTCACATTTCAAGCACCATCCCCATCTATTTCCAACCTGCTCAAATACCTCATCTACTGACCCTAATGCTGAGCCACTGTTGCCCTATGTGTTCCTATTACCGCAACTGCTGTTTGTCACAATAACAAGGCTCCTTCTACAACCCCTGGCAAAAATTATGGAATCTCCGGCTCGAAGGATGTCCATTCAGTTGTATAATGTTGTAGAAAAAAAGCAGATCACAGACATGGCACAAAACTAAAGTCATTTCAATATGGCAACTCTCTGCCTTGAAGAAACACTAAAAGAAATCTTTAAAAAAAAAATATGCTAGCCAGTAACGGTTACTTTTGTAGACCAAGCAGGGGAAAAATTATGGAATCACCAATTCTGAGGAAACAATTATGGAATAATGACAAACAAACATACAAAACAACACTCACATACATTACTAGTATTTTTTGCACCACCTCTGGCTTTTATAACAGCTTGCAGTCTCTGAGGCATGGACTTAATGATGACAAACAGTACTCATCATCAATCTGGCTCCAACTTTCTCTGATTTCTGTTGCCAGATCAGCTTTGCAGGTTGGAGCCTTGTCATGAACCATTTTCTTCAACTTCCACCAAAGATTTTCAATTGGATTGAGATGCGGACTATTTGCAGGCCATGACATTGACCTTAGTGTCTCCTTTAAAGGAATGTTTTCAGTTTTTGCTCTATGGCAGGATGCATTATCATCTTGATAAATGATTTCATCATCCCCAAACATCCTTTCAATTGATGGGATAAGAAAAGTGTCCAAAGTATCAATGTAAACTTGGACATTTATTGAAATGTAATGACAGCCATTTCCCCACTGCCTTTACCTGACATGCAGCCCCATATCATCAATGACTGTGGAAATTTGCATGTTCTCTTCAGGCAGTCATCTTTATAAATCTCATTGGAACGACATCAAACAAAAGTTCCAGCATCATCACCTTCCCAGTGCATATTTCGATCTAATCACTGATATGACTTTCCCAGTCTTCACTAGCCACGATTGCTTTTCCTTAGCCATTTAACCTTGTTTTTTTCTGTTTAGGTGATTTTGATTATGATTCATTTTCCTGTTTAAATCCCATTTCCTAGGCGGATTCTTACAGTTCGGTCACAGACATTGACAGTCTCCAAGGGTTATCACACTTTTAGATGGAGAATAACAGGCAGATTTTCTTGATTGCAGTGTTAGTTTTGGGATCAAAATTTACAGTGTTGTTACCTATAAATTTTTCCTCAGAATTGAGATTTTGCAATATGTGTTAATGTACCTTTTCTAGAATTTCACTGGCAACTACTGTTGCAGTGAAATCATGAGACACATTGTTCATTGTAATTCAAAAGACAAAATTAGGGATGGCGAATCTACTCGCTTAAGACTTTATCTCGGCGTAGTAAGGGACTTCAGAATGACTTCGGTTTACTCTCGCGAGTTTCTCCATACTTAACTCGCAACAGTCCAATGCAAATCAATATCATCCTAGGTTTTGTCACAAACCTGACCAAAACTATGATTGCATTTTTTGCATTAGACTCGCTACTGCCAGTGGATACAGTAAACTCGCTACTGTGCAGTGATTACTGTGGAAACTCGCAAAGTAATGCTGTTTCTTTTGCCCAACCAGTCCAAGCTGTTTCTCTGTGCAGCTCCAGGGTCTAATGCCTGCTAATCATATGAGATGATGCTACACTGCTGAGATTGTTCCATCTCTGCATTCCCTGTGCATATCTATGCACAGAGATGTAGCATAGAGGATCGCGTTGGACATGCGTATCACGGAAGAAGGATTCTTTTAATTAAAGATGGAGTCCTATTGGCTTTTTTTTATTATTTCAAATAAAAATTTTTCTCATGTGTTTTGTAACCACTTTATTGGAGATTCTTAGTGCTGGGTCAAACAAGGCCTGACATTAAGAACTCGGGCTTAATACCCACTTTATAACAAAGCTGGTATTAAACCCCTTTATTACCAGCGTTCTACCGCCACCAGGCATATGGAAGACGGGGTTCATGCGCCAGAGGATGGCGTTCATGTACGGCCAACTTACGGGGCGCTGCGGGCTGCAATTTGCAGTTGGGGGGTGCCCAGGAGCTTGGGCCTCCTGGCCTGCGGATTCCAGCCCCAGCTGCTTAGCTGTACTGGCTAACATAGAAATGTGCCGGAGCCGCGACCGCATTTTTTTTTAATATTTCATGAATTTCAGGTCAAGTCTCAAAGTCAGAGTTAGAATCTCAGAATTCATGAATAATTTAAAAAAAAGCTTATTTCGAAGCGCCATCCTCTGGCGCTGAACCCCGCTCTCAGCGGCCTGGTAGCGGTGGCACGCGGGTAATAAAGAGCTAGTGCCAGCTATGTATTACAAGCTGGCCCTAACAAGGAAATTATGGCGGTCCACGCCAAATATTGATGACGCCATGAATTGTTATTAAATTGTTTTAAAAAAAACACAACACAAAGAAAATGTTTTATTAGAAAATAAAAAAAAAGCCATTAGGGACTCCATCTTTAATTAAAAAAATCCTCTTCCGTCCGACGCAGTCCAAAACGCGATGTCCTCTCTGCTACATCCCCTGTGCATAGATATAGATGTCTATGCACAGGGAATGAGCAGACTGAGAACAATCTCAGCTCTGCTACATCATCTCTGTGCACAGACATTCATGTCTGTACACAGGGAATGAGCAGACTGAGAACAATCTCAGCTCTGCTACATCAGGCAGCAGGCGGGCTCTAGGACCCTAGAGCTGGCAGCCAGCACACAGAGCAGACAGGACTCTTATCTGTGCGAGTTTCCCAGCGATTACTTACAAAGTAAACAAGTCCAATGCAAATAAATGACAAAACTAGGATTGCTTCAGGCTGAAGCTTCCGAGACACATCTGCGATTTGTAAATCTCACACTACTCGCTATTACTCGCTTCCCCATTCATTAACATTGGACTCGCTAGACTCGCAACGAGTAGCGAGTCCTGGGCTCGGACTCGCTAGAGTCAAGCGATTCCGAGTAATTTAGGATTCGCCCATCACTAAACAAAATAGAACAATGTGTCCATGATTTCACTGCAACCAGCAAATTGCCTGTGAAATTCCTAGAAAAGTTGCCGCGTGTAAAGGTACCTTTACTGGCTAGCACATTTTTTTTTTAAGATTTCTTTTAGAGTTTCTTCAAGGCACAGAGTTGCCGTTTGAAATGACATTAGTTTTTGTGCCATGTCTGTGATCTGCTATTTTTCTACACAATTAAACAACTGAATGGACATCCTCCGAGCCAGGTTATTCCATAATTTTTTCCAGGGGTTGTACTACCCACTATTTTGCCCACCACTATGTCACTTACATAATAATAATGTATAATTGTGCCCTCTAGATAAGGGTGGGCAATTACTTTTCTCCTAGGGATAACATTAGAGACTGTGACTTGTGTGGAAGGCTGAATCAATAGACTGAAACTACTTTTCCTCAATATTACTATTAAATAGAATTATTTTTTTATTTTAATATTAATGGAATCAATTAATATTGAACATAATTAAGCATTCTGACATCCCCCTACATACAGTATGAGCCACCACATAACTCCCTATATACAGTATGAGCACATGCACAAACCTCAATATAGAGTATGAGCCCACACATAGCACCTCAATATACAATGTGAGCCCACACATGGCCCCTCTATATACAGAGAACTTAGCTCCTCTATGTACAGTATGAGTCCCCATTATTGTCTCTCTATATACAGTATGAGCCCCACACAGCCTCCTAAAGACAGCATGGGTCCCCACATAGCCTCCTAAACACACTATGAGCCCCAACAAAGCCTCTGAAGTACAGCTTGAGCCCTCACATAGCCTCCTTTATACTTTATAAACCCTTCATAAACTCTGAAATACAATATGATCCCTTAAATAGCCTCCTATAGACTTTTTGAGCCTCACATTGCCTATACTTTATCAGCCCTACATAGGCAGTCAGTCTCAGTAGTCTAGTGGAGAACAACAGAGACACCTGACAGTCAAGTAGTCAGAAAGAGACCAGACTTAAAGAACTCAGACCCTGCGGCTGGTTGAACCGTATGGCTAGCCTGGGTCCCAGGCTGAGAACCAAGGAATGATAGAGAGGGTCCAAAGTGTGCCCGAGTCAGCGGGGACACTGAGGGACTGGGCCAGAACCAGAGTGCCGGCTCTGCTGAAGTGGCAGGGAGGCTGCATGCCCCAACCACGAACTCCGGTGGGGTGCAGGGTCTTTATGTCCCGAGACCCAACCTCTTGCACGGCGAAAGGAAGGCCGTCGAACTAGGGCTAGGAAACCTGGAGGGGTGCCCACAGGGAGCCTGTTACCACTGGACCGTAGCTAGTGCGCGGAATAGGGTGAAAGAGACCTGAAAGGAGCATGAAAGGGGGTGTCGCAGACAAGCCATGCCAGCTGCTGATAATGCACTGGAGCCACTGTTGTACTGAACTGTGTTGTAACGAGTGAAAAAGTTAACCCGGTAAAAACTCACAACAGTGTGAGACTTCATTTGTGTACAAGAGAGGTGGAAATTGAGTTTGCGAGCCGTCAGCAGGAGGTTGCCTGAGGATACGGAGAACTTTACGTCACACTTTCACTTTTTACACGGTAGCCCTGGGGACCAGCCCTACCCGTGGAGGGCGCAAGATCTCTGCTGCAACCCCCATCATCCCCAGAGGTGCCAACTGCAGCGGTGTCTACCTATAGCCACAAACCATGGGTGGCATCACGATTTAATTAAAAACTGTTTTCTCCTTTTTATTGACTCGCTCGGGACCACAGAGCCGGGTCAGGATACATGACATTCTGCAGCCCCAGACGATGATGACAAGAGGGCCCTTTTCCAAGTACCCCATGGCCCCAGTGGGCAACTCAAATGCACCCTGATAAGCAGTCTTGGAGTATCAAAGGCCGACCGGTAGCAATGACTCTGGGGTCACCTGTACAACTGTATGAAGATTTTATGTTACCCTCATTTACTAATTTCCCTGTTTCTATATAATTGTAAACTGTGTCATTTATTAAATGAGATTCTGCCTTTTTCTGCACATCATGCTACTGCTCTTGTAGGAGGGTGGGGAGCCCACTCCTACACAAGGGCCCACTGAGAAATTCACTGTTTCCCTGTCGGACATTCCAAGTCTTCTTATAGGCATACAGGATATGGTCGAGTTCGGGTTAGGAGACCTATGATGAGTCTGTTTGTGATGTGTGAATCAGGTTGGGACAAATTCCCCTAGAAAGAAACTAATGGCCACTTTACATGTCCCAATATCGTCGTCCAACTTCGACAAAAAGTCACGTGGTTCGTGCGTTGACACCGATATCGTTCATGCGTTGTATGATGTAAATGTGCAATGCGATGCAAGAACGATGCCAAAACGATATCCGGGATGAATTGTGCAGGCTCTCCAACTGCCCGATATTGGATGGACGATCTGGCAGGATTGTGCTGTGTGACAACCCAACACCGACTTGGAGAGCAACTTACCCTATTCACTCCCATGTTAAATGGTTGTTCCTGGGTTGCTTGTACAAGGGGGCGTAGACATCGCTGTTGTGTTGCTTGCCGATATCGCTCTGTGTGACATCTCCTATGCAATCTTGGATTTCAGCCAAAAAAGTGCGCACTCCTGTGCCGTTGGATACAATATCGAAACGATGTTGGGATGTGTAAAATGGCCATAAGGGCCACAAATAATACAGTTGTACTTTTATTTTTTCCTACAAGAAGAGTAATCTGTTTTAGTATAACTGGAAATAGAATACTTTTCTGTATTAATAATTAGTGCATGAGGTATTTTCCTCCATCTCAGATTTCCACTTTGAAATAATTGACAGAATATATTCTGTGTTGTTATTTTGATACTTGGATCATTGTGCTTGTGTGGCGATTGCAGAATTTGAAAAGTATAGTCAGTGACAAGGGAATCGTCATTTTTATCGTAGTTGTATTTCATCGTGGTTTACAAACTTGTGTGAAGTATTACATTGAGAGCCATAATTCACATACAATACAGTCTATCCCAAGTAGACGTTTAAAAATAGATTTGCAAAATATCCTTTTGGCTCATGGAGGTCACAAAAGCTTTCTTCTCTTATCTTTATTTGACATTAAAGAATTTTCAGTGGCTCTATAATGTTACATAGGTTGGAATTAACAGTAATTACTACATTATTGCTAATAGTCATTAGTATTATATTTCATTTCAAATTACTTATATCAAAGGTGTACGGTATATTAGTGTTGTTTTTATTATTTGCTCTGCCATCATGTATAGGATAGTTAGTGATGGGAGGGTGTTTGGTGGGATGGGTAATTGGTATCTTTCCCAACCAGGCCCTTGAGTCTCAGTGGTGCCACAGCCCCCTCCTCCAGATAAGTAGACCATTGTAATAAATTTGGGACTCTTTGGATTGGGTCCATGAGTATCAAGTTATGCCTCTATTATTCTGATATTGCACAGGGAATTATTAAGCAATTTTTTAGAGAATTTACGTGTTACAATCAAATGTAAATTTAGTTACACGTCATCTTTATTGTTTACAAAAATTAAATATGAGCTGCTGTTCGTCCTCTAATTAGGTCTATGATAGGTTTGCAAAGTAAAGGCACCGTCACACGGCACAACGTCGGAATGCTGTCTGCAAAGATCTCGTGGGCACGTGGTCGTTTCAGACTAATGGTGGGTTTACATGGTCAGATGTCTGAAATGATATCGTTTGGAATGTCACGTGACTGCGATCGTTTCGACATCGTTAGTCCGAAGTCAAATGCAAGGATATCGTTAATGATGTGTAATTTGGCAACGCGCCAGCATTGTTCATTATAACTTTGTAAACGATTGGATAAAGTGGCAGGAATAGGAGAATTCAGAACGCTATCATTCATCTTGGTGTCACATTGAAAGATGCTGCACTTTGCTGGAGCGTTAATTGGATGACAAACGATAAAAGTGAGGTCCTGAGCACACTTTTGAGATGTCCGATCCAACAATTTTTCCTTCAGATATCCTGCGTTTAAACGCAACGATGCTAAAACGATATCGTTCGAACAATGTCAAAAGCGTGACGCTTAAACGATATCGTTTCAGATATCTGAGCGTGTAAACCCACCATTAGTTTTGACATCGTTGGTGAGATGTCACACGTCTAGATATCGTGGACAAATCACCAACGATGTTGTGAGCAGGTATCGTTCGCAAACCCTGTGAACGATCCCTGCTCATTGCTGTGAATGGGCAAAGTCGTCCACAACATCGTTATCGCGGTGTCACACACAATGATATACCAGGTTGGCTGATAGTTGATTGTCAGGTTTTAGAACATGTTGTGAAACCTGCAATCAGCGACCCAACGATTTATCATTTCAACTTGGCACAGTCACACGCAACGAGGCCGTAACGATGTCGCTGGTACGCCTCCAAACCAGTGAAATATCAGAAATTCCATTGACAATGTCGTGCCGTGTAACGGTATTTTCAAATCAAATATGATGACTATTATAAGAATGTCTCCCCTTCATTGGGAAAAAGTACAATAAAACAAAATATAAATAACATTAGCTAAATTTGCATATAGGTGAAAAGAGTTTTCAGTGCTTAAAGGCCACGTAACGATATTGTTGCCGATATCGTTCAAAAGTCACGTGTTCTGTGACGCTTGAACAATGTCGAAACGACATTGTTGCGTGTGACACTACAAACGATGAACGATCCGTCGGATGATCATTCATTGTTTGAAGACAGGACCTCACATCTATCATTGGTCGCCCCGTGGACACGCAGTATCGTTGCGTGTGACACAGGGGGACGACCGATAAGCCAGCTCCCAGCGCCTCTCTGCAAGCGCAGGGAGCTGGTCTCCAAGGTAAACTGCGGGTAACTAGGCAGCGCGTGCTGCCTAGATACCCGATGTGTGCCTTGGTTCCCAGCCTTCTCCGCTCACCTGCTGGTATCTAAGGTACACAGAGGGTAACTAGGGACTCTAGTTACCCGCTGTGTACCTTGGATACCAGCCTGTGAGCGGAGAAGGCTGGTAACCAATGTATACATCGGATATCTAGGCAGCGCACACTGCCTAGATACCCACAGTTTACCTTGGAGACCAGCCTTCTCCCGCTTACCGCAGGCTGGCAGCGGGAGCAAGACATCGTGGAAACGATATTTAAATAATTTCCACAATGTCTCTGGTCCATTGATCGCTGGTGAGTCTGCCTGTGTGACAGCTCACCAGCGATCTGAACGATTTTGTTAGCGATCGCGCGTGCATGTCATTGTTAACAAAATCGTTCGTTTGTCACAAATCTGCATGAAAATCCTTAAACCAACAAAGTCAATGAGAATCCTAAAGTGTTGCAGAAAACAATCTGCAGCATGTCAATTTTTTCTGTGTGTTTGCTTGTGTTGTTCACATGGACTTCATAAAAAAAGCAAAAATGCAGGGAAAATGCAGCAAAAATGCATGCATGTTTTGATGCATTTTTCCTGCCAAGACATGTGGATTTGGTGCAGAAATTTTTGTAAGCAAATCTGCAATGTGGCCACATAGCCTTAGCTTAGGGTCAGACTGCCATTAATAGCTGATTTTAACGGCATGCGCTTAATACTTAGAATATTTTCCAGAAGCGCATGGCGTCAACGCTATGCACTTCTGGAGAGTGCTGCCCTTGGTAACCCGATGTGCACTATGGTTACCAGCCACACACAAAGCTGCTCGGGGTGCGCTTTAGCTGAGCGCACAGAAAAGCATTGCCTGCAACGTTTTCTGTGCACTCAGCTAAAGCGCACCCCGAGCAGCTTTGTGTGTGGCTGGTAACCATGGAATACATCGGGTTACCAAGGGCAGTGTTCTCCAGAAGCGCATAGCGTTGACGCTATGCGCTTCTGTACAATATTCTAAGTATTAAGCACATTCCGTTAAAATCAGCTATTATTGGCAGTATGACCCTAGTCTTACAGTCGCTTTACTTCCTGCTTTCCGGAGTGGTAGACACTGCTCCTTACGTGACAATTTTGCTGAGTAGCAAAGCTTTGCCTATGCTGAGAAGTAAAAATGCAGTGAAGCCCTGTGCATTTTTTTATTATTTATTTATTTAGCGCCCTATGATGGCAGGTTGGTTGCCTTACACTAATGTGTATTGTATCCAAGCACAGACACTGTCCAGATTGTGGAAATGCAGTCTGTTCGCAACAGTCAATCATAGACACTCACAGTGAGTGAGCGAGAGAGTTGATTGACTGTTGCCAGTCAGTGCAGTGAATATGCATGAAGCTTAATGGGCGACCCTGTAAGCAGGTAGCAGGAGACTGGTAAGATTGATCTAATTAGCCTAGCATCTATCTATCTTTATCTACTTGATTTTCTATCTTTCTATCTATTCTAACTGTACCGTGGGAAAGCCCATGTTAAAAAAGCATGTCATACGCATGTCATACGCATGTCATACTTATGACATGCACAAGACGTATGGATGCTAGTTACGGGGAAACAGCACACTGGCATGTCATACGCATGACATCCGCATGTCATATGGGTGTCAAAATGCATGACACCCCCATGACACTCTGCTACGTTTCTCACAGATGTGAGCATACCCTAAGGGAATATATACAAGTTGAAATTTCTGCACCAAATCTGCATCTTCTGGCACATTGTTTACACAACTTTGATGCATGTTTGGTGTGGTTTTGATGCTTTTTTTTGCATGCTTGTCTTCCATGCGTTCTTCATGCATTCTGAGATGGAAATAAACTGGAAAAAAATGACATGCTATAGATTTATTACTGCACCAAATCTTCGAGGGAAAAAAGCAACGTGTGCAAAAAACTTTAAGATTCTCATTGACTTTGCTGGCATAACGATTTGCTTACAGTTTTGTTTTAAACTGCCCTTCAAACGCATTTAAAAATTCTATAAATATGTACTGTGTGCACACAAGGTCTAAAACTCCGTACTAGTTCTGCTGAACACATTCAGCTATCAGTGGTTGTTTCTGACTCTACACTGCTGTCACTAAATTTACATACATAAACATTTGAACAAGTTTACAGCTCAGTGAGAGTGGAAGCTAGGGATTCTGGTTATGCAGGAATCCTAAAACCAGATTATCAAAAGCAGAGAGGAGAGGTAGAGGAGTATAGTGAATAGCCTCTATAGAAATCAATGGACAGGAAAGTGCTGACTTGTATGTTAAGAGTTAACTTTTTTCAATAAGTACAGCACTCATTCAGCTTGGTTCAGGACAGGCACTTGTGGCCAAGCTGTATGGAAACCAGCTGTACACTGTTATTAACATATAAACATTCTCCCACTTGGTTAACAGAAACACAGAGAGATGCCACACCCACACCCAAATAGTACCTGTACAGATCAGGAAGACCCTAGCTGTGAGAAAATTTAAATACGTTCATTTAAGGTAGAGAGGGAGAGCTAAAGAGAGCTAAATGAGCAGCTCAGTAAAACTGTCCGGAAACCTAAAAGTAGTGAGAGGAAAAGGTGCTGGGAAGGAAAAGAAACTGACTCACTACATGAAATAAAATGCCATTTATCCAAAGGGGTAAACCCCAAAGATGAACGGCTGAAACTCCTAAACACAGGTCCACCTAGAGGTAAAGCCAGCAAGATAGTGCAGTGAAAGGTGAACATATAAAACCCAACCCAGAATGTGATAGGGCACACCAAAATGGGAAAATAAGAAACACCTGGAAAGGAGTGAACCAAGAAGATAATGGGAACCATCAGCATTCAGAAAGGGAAGAAAAGGCAATAGCTCGGTAGACAGAGGAATTGACCATATAGCAATAGGTCACCGGATTAAATCCTCAAAATGAGCAGAAACATACACTGTAAGATAAAAGCTCCCATTGCCATAGTATGACAGCAGATAGAAAAAGCAAATCTTTATTATTTTAATGTCAACTAATAAACCCAATTTAATAACTTGAGAATAATACTTTTAAAAAGTTGCACAATATGAGTAAATACCAAATAATTTTATATTAGTGAGGAGAATAAAGCAACCATACACTTTAGATAATTCTTTGCCAAACTATGGCTTGGTCTGCAACTACAGACGCATCTCAATGAATTAGAATATCATCAAAAAATTAATTTCAGTAAGTCAATACATAAAGTGAAACACATATATTATATAGAGTCATTACAGAGTGATCCATTTCAAGTATTTATTTCTGTTACTGAAAAATTAACTTTTTCGTGATATTCTAATTCATTGAGATTCACCTGTATCTTGCCTGACTCTCTCATATTCCAGGGTGCTCAGTTTGCAAAGCTCTATTGTGATCTCTATAAAAGATCTGTTGCCAGCATCTATGGGATCGACAGGCTGAAGTATAACATGCTGGATCCTTACTGACATGTTCAGCCAATATTAGTCTAATGTGCAAAGGGTCCTTTGCACTGGGGAGACCATTGACAATTTTCACCCCTTCTCACATGCTGCAATACATTTACACTATTTGAATGACTTTCTGCACAGTGCTGTAAACAGCACAGGGATCATGTCCTAACACAGAACCAATGAACCAATGACGCAGCACTCTTTCTGAAAGACTGACATATGTTTTCCAGTTTTATACAGGCCACTTTCCACACACCAATGTATCTGTCCAACTTCTGACCAACTTGTTGGTTGCAGTGAAATCATGGACACATTGCTCCATTTTGTTGCTGTGTACAAATGGAACAATGTGTCCATGATTTCACTGCAACCAGCAAGTTGGTCAAAAGTTGGACAGATAAGTTGGTGTGTGTAAAGTGGCCATACAACCCCTTACATTTCCTATGGACCTCCTGCAGCAGAGCATTGCAATCTGTAACATAGATTGACAAGTTGTGGTTCACAAAGCCACAGCACTTGTCAATTTACTCTGTAACCTTTGCAGCATCTGCTTGATATTTTTTGACGTTTCATGCACTTTGCTTGCACTGTAAATGCAGTTGATTTTCTGTATGCAAATATGCAACAGAAATTCTGCTGCATTTTCTCTATATGGGAACATAGCCAGAAGGTCATCTTTTTAGGCTACTTTTACATTACGATTTTGTTAAATCCGATGAAAATCGGACAGCATCGGATGCTCAAAATCGGATGCCATCCGATCCAATTTTTTATCGGATCCGATTTAAATGGCTGGGGGAGGGCTGTGGGAGGTTTTGGGAGTGGTCTAGGATATTGAGCATGCTCAATACAGAAAATCGGATCCGATATCAGATCCGATTTTCCATCCGATCCGATCCCCCATAGACTCCCATATTATTTTAATCGGATCGCATCGGATCACATCGGATCCGATGCGATCCAATTTTTGAATTGGATACCAAAATCGGAGCAGTCTCCGATTTTGGCTCCTGAAAGAAATCGGACAGGATCGGATGCAAATAGGATGCCATTAAGTGCACATCCGATCGCCATTGGAGAACATGGGGGCTAAATCGGATCCGATGCTGTCCGATTTTTATTGGGCAGCATCGGATTTAACAAAATCGTAGTGTGAAACCAGCCTTTAACAGATCTTTTTTAACTTATATGCTTGGTTGGTTGGACTGTTTACAAAAAAAATAATGTATTATTAATAAAGGTGTTTTATGAAATAATAGTAGATTTTTACATTAATATATGATTTTATATGCTACAGTGACATGCAAAATTTGGGTACCCCTGGTTAAAATTACTGGTGTTGGGTACAGTTAAGCAAGTTGAACATGAAATTATGGTAATTCTAAGGGTATGTGCACATTGGAAGTTTTGTGAGCTGTTTTTTAGCATTTTCCGCTGAGTTTTATGTAAATTTATGTTAATCCTAACCAGCGGTTGGCTTAACATGCTAGTCAATGGTTTTCAGAAAACGCTGTTTACATTAGAACATTTTTTTTTTTCTCCTTTCCACTTTCTTCACCGGTTTTCCACCGGTTTTCAAAGATAGAGCAGGTGACTTCTTTTGAGCGTTTTTCCAGCGTATCTAGCTTACAAGTGCACAAAAACCAGTCTTAAAAACGCGAAGAAAAACCGCCAGAAAACCGCCGAGAAAACGCTGTATAAATGCTAAAAAAACGCTCAAAAAACGCTAAAAAAACGATGGACACTGCTGAGGTCAGGAATTTCATCTCCTGAAATTCTACTCCGGTTTTCTGACGGTCTGCAATGATGCAGAACCGTCCAATGTGCACATACCCTAAAAGGCTTATATTTAAAGATGACTTTGGCTAGGGTCACATCTGCGTTTTTTTTTTTTTTTTTTTTTTTAAACCTGATCCGGTTTTGAGCTTTCAAAAAGCTCAAAAACAGATCAAGAAACGCTCCTCATAGGAGCCAATGCTAAAAACCGGATTGCTTCACAAGCAATCCAGTTTCCGTCTCCGGCTCTGCAGCTTGCGTGAAAAATCATGCAGGCTGCGGTTTTCGGAGCGGTTCTGGTATCTGCAATGCGGAACCGGATTGCTCAGGATGTGTAATCCTGAGCAATGCGGTTCCCGCATATAGGCCATGTTCACACACATGCGTTTTTTTGCCCATCTCTGCGTTTTTTTGGGTGTGAAAAAAAACGCGGGTGCGTTAACACGTACATGTGAGTGTACATGCGTTCTTCAGGGCCACTTGCGTTTTTTTGCCATAGCCCCACAGCGTTTTTGGGTCCTAGAAAAAAACGCAGGTGTGGTTCCCCAAAAACGCTTGCGCTATTTAACATGGGCCCCTATGGGAAACGCTGGGAAACGCAGGGCACATGCAGACACCTTCGTTTTACGGTTGCGTTTTTGTAAAGGGGACATCAAAAAGGAAAATTTTTTTTTCAATAGCACCCCCCCTATACAAGCAGGAAAATGAAATAAAAGTGTTTATGATAGCACCCCCCCCCCCCCCCCCCCCCCCTTGGTCGGCAGGAAGACGAAAAAAAAAAATTTCCTTCAGTAAAAACATAATTTTTTATGCCATGCGTTTTTTGGGTGTTTGGTGAAAAAATGACTATTTGCAAAAACGGTTTCAATGCTTTCACACACACAGGGCACATTTTTTGGCACTCTTAAGAAAACGCAAGTGCTTTTAGGAGTGCTAAAAAAAACGCAAATTGTTTGTGAACATGGCGATACTTTGCTTATCCCGGCTGCCGCAGAAGCTGAAAAATCGCCACCAGGAGTGGTGTGGTACTGCTCCGGTCAGCAGCCAATTTTGACGAACACAAAAGACAGGTAGGTGCCAGCTACCTGCCTGTTAGAACTTAGGGCCGCTTTACACACACCAACTTATCTTTCCAACTTCTGAACAGATGTCTGGTTGCAGTGAAATCCTGGACTCATTTCTCCATGTTGTACACAGACACAAAATGGAACAATGTGTCCATGATTTCACTGCAACCTGAGATCTGTTCAGAAGTTGGACAGATAAGTTGGTGTGTGTAAAGCGGCCCTTAGGCACAATTTTTTATATATATCCCGGATATCCTCTTTAACTTTATTACTTTTAGGCTGCATTCACACATTGCGTATTTTGCTGCTCTTGTTTACGCGCGCTTTTCAAAATACGCAATGTGCCTTTTGTCTGCCAGCAAAGTGAATGTGAAATTCACTTTGCAGTGCAGACATTGCGCAAAAATACGCAGTGCGTTTTCAGGGAGAAAGCGCAGCTCCGTAAAGAATTAATATGTCAATTCTTTACGCAGCTGCTCCTGCGTATTCTCCCTGTCATGTCACAGAGGGGAGGAAGAATCCTGCTTCCTCCTCCCCTCTGTGACATCTGTGGCCGCCCATTAGACTTCACAGTGTATTAATATACAGTACACTGTGAAATCTAAAATTAAACAAAAGCAAGTGAATGAAAAATAAAAAAGAATGAATACTTCACCTGTCCAACGCCTTCTCCCGCTGTCCGATCTCCGGTTCCAAGTGAGATGTGTTCTGACAGGACCTGTGGTGATGTCAGAGGGGCGTTCCCGGGCACTCGAGGTCATGTGATACATATCACATGACCACGAGCAGCCAATCAGCGCTGAGAACGCCCCAGAAACGCTCCTCTGACGTCACCACAGGTCCTGGCAGAACACATCTCACTTGGAACCGGAGACTAGACAGCGGGAGAAGGCGTCGGACAGGTGAAGTATTTCATTCTTTTTTATTTTTCAGACACTTGCTTTTGTTTAATTTAGATTTCACAGTGTATGTTAATACACTGTGAAGTCTAATGGGCGGCCACAGCTGTCACAGAGAGGAGGAGGAAGCAGGATTCTTCCTCCCCTCTGTGACATCACTGCACTTTCTGGGGTAAAGAAAGCGCAGTGTGTGAAAGGCCCTGCGTATTTTGTTGCGCTTTTTTGCGCGGCCGAAAAACGCAGCAAAATACGCAAATGTGTGAACGCAGCCTTAGAGATCTTTCATCTTCAACTTACTTAACTGTTCACAATAACAGTAATTTTGACCAGGAGTGCCGAAACGTTTGCATACCACTGTATCTCTATTAGTCATAATATTATGGTGCACTATGGAATGCCTTCATTTACCCCCTTTTTGCCATGATCAATTTCTATTTTTTGTTTCAGTTCTTTCCTCCCCTTTTTCTAAGAGCCATAACTTATTTATTTTTGAGTCCACTTAGTGTATGAGAGCTTGTTGTTTGTGGGAGAGGCACCTGGTCTTTACCCGGCTCTGCTCATCCTCCCCCTTGGATAACTCACCTCTACTCTCTGACCACAACATTCTCTCCTTCTCACTCACTAACCCTCGGCCAACACAGCCCAATCCTACCTATCACACATCCAGAAATCTACAGGCCATTAACCCTCAAGCACTCACAGACTCCCTCATCTCATCTCTGTCCCCAATCTCTTCAGTCTCCTGTCCAGATTAGGCAGTAAATCACTACAATGACTCTCTCAGAAGCTCCCTGGACCAAGTAGTGCCCCTCACCCTCAGAACCTCCAAACAGAGAACAAAACAGCCCTGGCTCACACCACAAACTCGATTCCTCCAGCGATGCTCTAGGAGTGCTGAACGTCTATGGAGGAAAACTCGCTCACCAGGAGACTTTATCCATTACTAATTCATGCTAAAAACCTACAACTCTGCCCTTCACCTTGCCAAACAGACCTACTTCACCACCCTGGTCTCCTCACTATCCAACAATCCAAAAAAACTCTTTAACATCTTTCACTCTCTCCTCAGTCCTAAAGTGCAGGCCCCCATCACTGACCTCTGTGCTGATGACTTGGCTTCCTACTTCATGGAGAAAATAGACAACATCCGCCAGGAAATCAGCTCTCAGCCTCCAAGCGCTGCCACCCCCATTCTTCCCCACATCTCCTCCGGTTCACTCTCCACATTCGACCCAGTCACAGAAGAAGTCTCCAGGCTCTTTTCTTCCTCTCGTCCCACCACATGCACTACTGACCCCATTCCCTCACACCTGCTCCAATCCCTCTCTCCAGTCGTCACCACTCCTCTAACCAAAATCTTCAATCTCTCCCTCTCTTCTGGCATCTTCCCCTCCTCCTTCAAACACTCGATCATTACTCCATTATTAAAGAAAACCACTCTCGACCCAACCTGCACAAATAACTACAGACCAGTCTCCAATCTCCCCTTCATCTCTAAACTCTTGCAGCGCCTGGTCTATTCCCGCCTCACCCGTTACCTCTCCGCTCACTCTCTTCTAGATCCATTACAGTCTGGTTTCCGCCCCCTTCACTATACAGAAACTGCCCTCATCAAAGTGACCAATGACCTCCTGACAGCAAAACGTAATGGTAACCACTCTCTGCTTATTCTCCTTGATCTCTCTGCAGCTTTTGACACTGTCGACCATCAGCTCCTACTCTCTATGCTGCATTCCATTGGCAAAAAGGACACTGCTCTCTCCTGGCTCTCCTCCTATCTTTCTGACCGCTCTTTCAGTGTATCTTTTGCTGGCTCCACTTCTTCCCCTCTTCCCCTCACTATTGGGGTCCCTCAGGGTTCAGTCCTTGGCCCCCTCCTCTTCTCTCTCTACACGGCCCCGATTGGACAGACCATCAGCAGATTTGGCTTTCAGTACCATCTTTATGCTGATGCAACACAACTATACACTTCAGCCCCTAACCTTACCCCTGCGGTATTAAAGAACACCAATGACTGTCTAGCTGCAGTTTCCAATATCATGTCCACTCTCTATTTGAAACTAAACCTTTCCAAAACTGAACTTCTTCTGCTCCCCCATCCACTAACCTCCCTAAATCGGACATCTCTCTCTCAGTTTGTGGCACCACGATAACGCCTAGGCAGCAGGCTCATTGTCTGGGTGTTATGTTTGACACCGATCTCTCCTTCTCCTCCCACACACAATGTCTTGTCCGCTCCTGTCGCTTACACCTGAAGAATATCTCTAGAGTCCGCCCCTTTCTCACCCTGGAAGCAACAAAAATCCTCACCGTGGCCCTAATCCATTCCCGCCTTGACTATTGCAATTCTCTATTAAGCGGCCTCCCCCTCACCAGACTTTCTCCTCTCCAGTCCATCCTTAATGCAGCAGCCAGGATCACCCACCTGGCCAATCGTTACTCAGATGCCTCTGCTCTGTGCCAGTCATTGCACTGGCTGCCCGTATACTACAGGATCAATTTCAAATTGCTTGTTCTCACCCACAAAGCTCTTCACAGTGCAGCACCCCCCTACCTCTCCTCCCTCATCTCTGTCTATCACCCCACCCGCTCTCTACGTTCCTCAAATGACCTTCGACTAACATCCGTACTAATCCGATCCTCCCACTCCCGGCTCCAAGACTTCTCCAGAGCTGCACCAAAACTCTGGAATGCTTTACCCCAAGAAATCAGGACTATCCACAACTTGCATGGCTTCAGGCGGTCCCTAAAAACGCATCTTTTTAAGGCGGCCTATCATACTGCCTAATAGAAGTCCATTGTACTGTAGACAGTGAATGGGCTATCCCTCTGGACATTACTCTTCTACAAACTCCACCAAACCAAAAAGGTCTACACAGACTGTATAATGACCATCCATGTAAGCTTAGTCCTATGCCCCACTTCCTCAAGATGCCTGGACCATCAGTGCAATAAGCCCCTGTACCTTGGGCAACCCCTATCCCGTCGTAGATTGTAAGCTCTTTTGAGCAGGGTCACCTTCATTTCTTGCTTTATTTATTGTATTTTTTTTTACATTGATTCTATGCCTTTTGTTTTGTATCCAATTATTGTACTGTATTTGTTCTCTACTGTAATTACTTACTGTATTATATTTTCTGTACTCTAACCCCTACATTGTAAAGCGCTGCGTAATATGTTGGCGCTATATAAATAAAGCTTTATTATTATTATTATTATTATTATAAAAACATTACAAATACAAAACTGCTTTATAAAAGATGAAAATGAAAAGATGAGTTCAATCAGTCACAAAAACACACAAAACTGTACACAGAATGTGCGCAAGCAATGAATTAACTTTTGTATGTCTGCTTACCATTAATTTATAAAAATGAAATAACTGGCATTGTGCTGAAACTGCTTTTATTATATGTAATCTCCTCTTTGTATAATTGTACAATTGTGAGATAAGGTAAACCATAACAGTAAGTAAATCCAGTTCTACAGTGAATTGCATGTCAGTGATTTAGATATTATCAGCTATATGCATCAATAATACTGTAGGATTAGAAATGTAGCGCTCATGAACAAAGAGAAAAGGCAGCTTTTCACGGCATGCTTTGACACCAGTTGTTAATCAAAATAGTTCAAAATCAGATACTTCTTATATAGGTCGAAACTTGAAAGATGTTACTGTATAATGTAAAAGTTGGTAAAATACTTAAAGGGAACTTGTTGTGTAATAAAAGAATTAACCAGCAGATTTGGAGTCAATCTAGAGGTTAACATCATCATGAAGCTGTCCGGTGCCTGTGCTGAGACTCCAGCTGCTGGGAGGAAATTAACTTTATTCCTCGCAGCATCCCCTGGCATTCAGACATAGGGGTGACGCCAGCACAGCTTCAGTCATTAGAGTCGGCTGTCAGTCAGCACCGGAGGCACAGATACAGCCACCATTCACAATTCACAGAGCAGTGACTAAAACCATGCATGCACCATCCTATGACTGAACGCCTGAGGCTTCCGGGAGGAACCTGGAACACCTGCAAATCCTCAAAGTGCACAGTGTGTGTGATGAGAGGATTCATAAGTCTGCAGTCACATATAGTGGCACATGGAGTGACTGCAGACTTATGGATTTAGACTAGACCACTCCTTTAACTGTTTGACTGAAATGTCACGCTGCTACATATTCATCTTCTAGCATTAGTGACAAGTCTAAATCTTTACAGTATAGAGATGTAGCCAGTGGCGTAACTTCAGGCCCAGGGGCCCCGATGCGAAAGTTCCAACGGGGCCCCCAATTTTTGCAAATTTTTAATAGTATTAGTCTTTTTCTATAGGCCAAATGGACTTTTGGGGCCCCCCTAGGCTGCAGGGCCCGGGTGCGATCGCAATCCCTTCACCTGTTGTAGTTACGCCTCTGTATGTAGCAAATGTTAACTTATTAATTAATGTGCTACATAAAATAACAATAGCTGGTTGTGGCACTAACAATGATAATAACTGTAATCACAAATTGCTTTTGCTGAAAACTTATAAATGTGAGATGAATATTAATTTCTAATAAATGTTTTCTTTGTTGATGATGTTTAGATAAAAAATTCCTAAAAAAGAGAAAGTGCACAGGCAGGGAAATGCTTTACCCTATCAAAAGAGTGATCCTATGCTGCAATGTCTATATGCTCTTTTGAGTTCTCCCCTTCTCGGAGATGTGGTATGACCAGACCATGTCCCTGTATGGTCAGACACATCCATTACACAGTACATAGCAGGGATACATATATAAGATTATCTAAGCACAGGAGATGTGGTATGACCAGACCATGTCCCTGTATGGTCAGACACATCCATTACACAGTACACAGCAGGGACACATATATACGATTATCTCAGCACAGGAGATGTGGTATGACCAGACCATGTCCCTGTATGGTCAGACACATCCATTACACAGTATATAGCAGGGACACATATAGAAGTTTATCTCAGCACAGGAGATGTGGTATGATCACACCATGTCCCTGTACAGTCAGACACATCCATTACACAGTACATAGCGGGGACACATACATAAGATTATCCCAGCACAGGAGATGTGGTATGATCAGACCTTGTCCCTGTACGGTCACACACAGACATTACATAGTATAAAGCAGGGGCACATATATAAGATTTTCTCAGCACAGGAGATGTGGTATGATCAGACCATGTCCCTGTATAGTCAGACACAAACATTACATAGTATATAGCAGGGACACATATATAAGATTTTCTCAGCACAGGAGATGTGGTATGATCAGTCCATGTCCCTGTACAGTCAGACACAAACATTACATAGTATATAGCAGGGACACATATATAAGATTTTCTCAGCACAGGAGATGTGGTATGATCAGACCATATCCCTGTATGGTCAGACACATCTCTTACACAGTACATAGCAGGGACACATATACAGTATATGATTATGAACATTTTTTTAAACATATTTAATTATGGAACTTATTATTATTCCAAGATCTATTGATTAAAATTAATTTTGAAATTAACTTTGCTTATGGGGAAACTGGTTTAAATAGTTCTTGCAAATATTTCAAGCATATATGGAACACAAATTGTAGGTAAACCTCTTGTAGTACATATTGTAGTCCTAATAGCTGACTAGTCACTGTTTATGTACACAAATAAGCTCTATGCTTCATCCTACTACTGAATCAGTGCCCTTTACTGAACAGTAATTGTGTGGGCTCATGTCAAATATCTCAGACTTACTATCAAGCCTTCAGCTTTCTCAGAATAGATTCCTTGACATCTCATTATAAGCCCACCAGAAGAATTTGATGCTCCTGGTAGCAGATGCTAAACATGTAAAATAATCCCAACCTGCCATGTGCAATTTATATTACTGATGTCTTGTAGGTTCTGGACAGGGCAGTAATTCCCAATATGCACATAACATGGGAGATGGTGCATAAGACAGCAGAATTTAGGTACAGCACTTTTTTTCCGGAAGAAAATTTCTTATATTATTCAAGTAGTTACCCAGCTCTGCATGGGTCTATGTCGTTTAACTGGTGTTTGTGTGTGTAGTTAAAACTTCATGTTCTACTGATAATTTTACATTTCTCAAGCGGTGTCTTGAAGAGATTTAACCCCTTAACGACATTTCACGTAAGTTTACATAATAGTTGATGAGGGGTTCCCACTAAATGACGTAAACTTGCATCATGGTGATTATGTGGGCACAGGAGCTGTGCCCACACAATCACTGCTAGGAGGTTGGTGTAAGTGATAACCGAGCTCCACCACTCATAGCCAGGGATGGTCCCCGTGCCAATCGTGACTGTTTAACTTCCTAAATGCTGCAATCAATAATGATTGCAGCATTTTGAAGGCAGGGTGAGGGAATGTGCTCCCTCGCCCATGCGATTGGGACCCCCACGGCATGATCACGGGGGCCCTATTGTTGCCATGGCAACCGAAGATCAAATGATGACTAGAGATGAGCAAACACCTGAATGCTCGGATTAGGTTTGGTTCGCCGTATGCTGGGGGTGTTAAATGCGTATTAAGAATTTCAATAAATATTAAAGAAGACTCAACACATATAGAAAACATTTTATTAGAAATAAAAATACAAAGGCATTTATGGACTCCATCTTTATTAAACCCCTCCACCCTTATACCCACCACGATCCTCTGCAACATTTTCTTTATTGGAGGCTGCGGTGATGAACACAGCATCCAGTCACTGCAGCCTCTTGTCACTGAATGAATGAGCTGCCAGCTGCAGCCGGGTATACAATAACTCCTGAGGTCACCCGAGGACAGGTCAGGTAAGCATGGTACCGCTATGGTTACCAGCCACTATGCTCACCTAAATGGTGACCTCAGTTGACTTCAGTGGACTGGGCTGGCGGCGAGTGATGTAGGCAGTCAGCTGATACAATTGTCATAGCAATCACGACACGTGACCAGATCGCATCACTGATCTGGTCATCTGACTTGATTAACATGTTGACTGAAAGAAGCAAATTTATCTAATAAGATATAATCTAAAGTTGATTATTTTCATGTCTACTATTGTTTTATAAACTGAATATTAAAAGTTATGTCTGAAGATTGATGGTATTTTTTTTTTTAGTTATTGCAAATTGGCCAAAATATTACTGTTAATATAATTTAACTGGTGTGCTGTATTTACCTAGGTGTTACATTTTTTTTACAGTGTCAGCTCTAGAGATCATGATCTTTCTATGGTTCTTTGTGACTCAAAGCATCAAGGTAGAGTATGTTCAGCATTTATACTACTAGACTAAATGATTGCAGATCCCTAGCACCTTATACATATATGTTGTTTACCACGTAGTATTTTATTCTTCTTTGAAGGGACATCTACCAGATATGTAATCCCTTTCATATTAACAAAAGTCCATTAAAAAAGAAAAGGGCACTCGCCCATAATTTCTGCTACCAGTCTCCTTTATTCCGGTGCCATGTTACAGGTAGCAGGGAGGGAGTGGAAGACGGCCCATTTCGTGCCTGTCTGGCACTTCACCTGGTCCTTTAATATTAACACTTGACCCCTTAGTGAGGTGAGGTGATAGGCCAGTCATTCATATACCTGTAGGGCCACCATGGCTGGTGGCCATGATATATGCCCAGGTTTGCTTGGTGGCAACACGGACTCTATTCATATATCAGAAGCATATTCCATAATGCTGTACAGGAATTGTATAAACAATGATTACCAATTGCCTTGCATTCTAATCATTAAAGCATTATTATGTTTCTGGGCATAACACAAAATAGCTATGGCAACTTGACATTTTTGATAATGCAGCTGATTGGAATTCTAATGCAACAGTGCATAGAAATTAAAAACCATGATACTAAACAGTATAATACATGGTACAGTGAATTAAGCCTAGAAACCTGAGGTATAGATGCATCAAACTTTTAAATATATAACTATATAGCATATAATATTCGAAGCAATCTATTCCTATCATGGTAGAAGTCATTCCAATGGAAGCTGTGCCATTGCATCTTCATAGACAAAGAACCTAAAGGGTGTTTTTGTGCCATGTGTCCCTGCTGACCAAGTGGAAAATTCACAAATAACTATATATCACTATGTGTAATGACTTTAGCAACTTAAGTGATGTTGACAATTCAAGTTTTAAGGTTGAAAGAAAACACAAATAAATCAACATCAACCTAAAACTTATATAACTAAAAAAGGAGGAAAACACAATATATACCATTCTTATTTCTGGAGAAAAATATTCTTAGTAATATATACCAATATCATAGCACTTCTAAGAATAAGAAGAATAACCCCAAAGTCTGGAGCCAAAATCTCACTATTTTGAATAAAGTAACTAGAATGAAGTAAGTTGAAAAAATAAGTGGAAAAAATTAATACTTTTTAGGTATAATAAATATATTAAAGCAAATAAAAAGATGTAGCCAAAAAGGATGTGCCAATATATCAATATGCTTCGAGCCAAGAAATTCCCTGTTGAGTGTTTAGTCACACCTACACATAAAAAGTACAATCAAGTTACAATAATTCGACATGTGGTAGAAAGCAGCTTACCTAAATTTAAATAAAATAATATAGTGTCTTTCAATATGTCCCTCCACCCCAATGCACGTTTCGTATATTTGTATGGCGCAAAAATAGTCTGCAGTGCTTTACAATTCAAAGGGAACTTTTACAAACAAAATTGGATATTGCAGAATAACACATAAGTTCAACACATACCAAGAGGAACTAGGGCCTGCTCCAAGATTAAATCTTAAATCTCACAGTAAATAAGGGGAACACAAAAGCTAAAGATTAAAGACTTGTTGGGTAAGGTTCAGTTATCAGTATAATAAAGAGGGTCATTCAAATAATGCTGCATGAACCAGTCACCAGCCAGTATCTATACAAGTACAGGTAAAAAGTGTTATCAAGTGCATGAAAGACAAACAGGTGATAATTCGATAGTGAGGTGAGGTGATAGGCCAGTCAAAAAATGTTTTTTTAGGCATACTTTAAACTGTGAATACTGGGAATAAACCGGATCCTCTTGGGTAGTGCAAGTTCTGGAAATATATATGTTAGCCTTTGGTCATTAGGAGAACGGAGAGCATTTGTAGGATGGTATAAAGAGATGAGAGAGGAGATGTAGGGAGGTCAAGAACTGTGGAGTGCTTTATGTGTAACAGTATTATATTGTATTCTGTAGAAGATGGGCATTCAGGGAAAAGACAGGCACAAGGTGGGAGGACCGGTGTATTGGTTGTGCAGAAAAGTGACTCTGGCTGCTTCATTTATGGTGGATTGGAGAGGAGATAGTTGAGTAAGAGTAGACTAATTGAGTAAACAGGTGCAGTAGTCCAGGCAAGTGTCAAAGCAACAGTAAGAGTTTCCTGCAGAGTCAGAGGTAAGAAAATGTCCAAATTTTAGAGATGACAGAGGTGCAGGTGATGTGGACAAGGGCGAATGAGTAAACGAGGCAGGAGTTAATTAAAGGTGAAATATAACACCAAGTGATCAAATAAGAGGAGGAGTTCTAAAGTGTAGTACCTACAATTAAAGTGAGTTATGAAGTGCTGTTCCTACTCATTAGAGGTAAAATTGATGAGGCCTCTACACAGTCCCAATGAGCGTTTCGCATAATGCTTCTTCTAACACACTGATATTGTTAATAAATGCTAAAGTGTACATAGGATCCGTCAGACGGAACCTGAAAGCCCATCTCTTCAAGAAAGCTTACAGACTGCAATGGCCGAGTCTGCCCCCCACTGCCACCGAAGCTGCTGCCCCACTGCCACCAGAGCTGCCTGCCTCTCCACCACCAGATCTGCTGCAACCCTGACCTACTGTTTCCTCCCCATTATCCTGTAGAATGTAAGCCTGCAAGGGCAGGGTTCCTCTCCCCTCTGTACCAGTCTTTCATTGTTAATTTGTTTTACATAATCTAAACCTATTTCTATAATTTTTGTATGTAACCCCTTCTTTCATGTACAGCACCATGGAATGAATGGTCCGTATATAATAATAAATTAAATAATAACAATAATAAAAGCTATAAACATATTTGTAATGTATTTCCTTTTAATGTCTTATATGGTGTTTTAACAAGAAACTTTAAAGGAAGAAGAGAATTAAATAACTTAGTCTTCTGTGCTGTTTGCAATAATAGGTGTATTTTGTTGCTTACAGAATCCAAGTCACATCTTCTGCTCAATACTTCTCCCAGTAAACTCTATTTTCTTAAAAGAAGACATGCCCACTAGCTTGCAAGTTAATTTTCTTCCATTTGACTTGGAAAGCGCTACTGTATTATTATTTTCACCAGTGAAGAGGTAAGAGTTAAATATTTTCCTTTGCTTATGTATTATATCATGTGACTAGCTGCAAAACAATTGCAATGCAGGACATATACACATCTCTTTTAAAAAGAAGCCTGTTGATCACTATGAGTTCAGACAGCCCCGCTGGTGATCAGCTTTTATAATTCACAAGAATGCATACTTATTCCTTTACTTCTTGAAAATTCAGTGAAATACATGGGTGCATCAAGTCCTCCTTGTGGTTTTTAAAAGAATATTCCAATTAAGAGAGTTATTTTGATAAGGTCTATATACCTTAATTTGCAGTTTAATTTCATTTTAACTTAAAGTGTAATCGTTGTTTAAATTTGTATATATTAAAGTAGAGTAAGTGATTATAATAAACTTTCAAATATACTTCATAAATGAAATCTGCAAGAAAACCTTTCAAAAACCTTGCAGAAGATGTCCCCACAAGAATGTTTCTAAACCTGACATATGCTAGTTGTTAGGCAGATCCGTCTTAAGTTCCACACATGAATACCCGCTATAGAAGGGTCGGGGGAACGGTGCCTACACAGGATTCACACTGATCAGTGTATTAGTTTACCTAAGGGACATGCTGAGCTCCAGGCTATCAGCACACACAGATCACAGGTCACAGATCACAGCTGTAATCTTATTTGACGGCGCTGCTCCCTTTTATCTAATATTAACAAGGGCCAGAGCGATGTGAATGCAGAGTAGATAACATCACAGCTGTGATCTTATTAGATAAAACACAGAGCAGAGATGTCAGATAAGATCACAGTGTGATCTGTGAGCTGTGTGTGCTGACAGCCTGAGCTCAGCACTGTCCCTGAGGTAAACTGATACACTAATCAGCTGTGAATGCTGTGTAGGCCCCACCATCCCACCCTATGTGGCCGTGTTCATGTGTGGAACTGTAGATGGATCTGTTTAACAACCAACATATGTTTGGCTTAGAAACAGTCTAGTGGGGACATCTTCTGGAAGGTTTTTGAAAGGTGTTCTTCCAGACTTCACTTATGAAGTATATTTGAAAGTTTATTATAATCACTTGCTCTACATTATTATTAAAAAAATTTAAACAGCAGTTCAGTTACACTTTATGTTACAACACCTAATAGCTGTGGCTATAAAATTGATCAATCAAAAAGTTCATGGCAGAGACTTTTTTGCTTATGCGTTACCTACAAGCTCACGGACCCATTAGATTCAGGTCCAAGAGGTATCAAGTAATTAAAGGAAAGTAGTCAAGGTTTTAGTTTTTAAGCTGCTATGTAAACTTTTTCTTTTTGTGTCACCTGGTTTTGAATAGAAACTATACCATTTTTCTGTATTCACACAACAGAATTTGTTACTACCTTAAACCAGGGAATGGGGCTAAAGTGATACCTGCCATTAAGCGGCACACAAAGTGGTTATCAAACATATTTGCAGACAGTAGTGTAACTTGAAGCTCATGGGCCCCGATGCAAAACCTTCAATGGGGCCCCCAATTATTTTAAATCTTTAATAGCATTAGTCATTTTCTATAGCCCAAAGGGACTTTTGGGGCCCCGTAGGCTCCAGGGCACGGGTGTGATTGCAACCCCTGCACCTGTTGTAGTTACGCCTCTGTATGCAGAGTTAGGCTAGGGTCAGACCTGCGTCTGCCCCTAGCCTGGCGGATCCGGCAGAAACTTAGAAAATTTCTGCCTCTGTGCGTATCATTACCAGCAGGTAATGCTATGCGCGGACTGACTATTGATCTCTATGGCAACCGGACGCTTACCCAGCCTCTGGCTCCACAGAGATCTCCAAGATATGCGATTTTGCAGAGTGTACAGGAAAATGCTGCTGGTAACGCTATGTGCTGAGGCAGACATTTTCTAAGTTTCTGCCGGATCCTCCAAGCTAGGAGCAGACTGCGTCTGAACCTTGCCTTAATGCTTTCCTGGCCTTGGTTGATCTTGTCCAATTTTTAATGCCTCTTAATGTTGTCTACTGCACCTGGATGTTGATAGTAGATTCAGTAACAGATTGAGTAACATTCACAGTAGTAGCACCTTACAAAGCCTAGGGAACAATTTTTGTGATGACAATGATTTTTGTTTTAACAAATATGTTTTTTAAAAATGCTCAGAGAGAAGATAAAGAACTACAATATACTTTTAAATTATATATTTAATATAAATGGGGTAAATATCATAAAAATTAGCACTAAATAAAAAGATGCATATCTGCGGAACCATGTGTTGGATTTATAAAAAAAAAACCTAAAACTATACTAAGAGGAACAGTGGGAATCAACAAGAGCAAAAACAGGGTGCTTATGACAGGCACTCTTTACACACGCAGGCAATCAAAATTAGAGGACAATGTATGATCACTTGACTTTTTCGGACAGAATGTAATCTACATTGATCACCATTTGACGTTTTTTGTGTAAGGGGTACACCATGTACCTAGAACAGTGTTTTCTAAAATAACCATAGTTTATCAACTTAAAACCTTTATTTTACACAAAATGTGATGATCATATTTACAGAACAGCAATGACTGTAGCCCCGAGAAAAATTAAAAGTAAATTTTGTGAAGGTTTCAACAGTCACCAATCAGTAGGAGGTGTACAGGCCTTTGCTTTGTACAGGACTTTGCTTTGAATGACTTCAGCACATCTGCGGCCACAAGACATAACTAGTCTCTCACACTGCTCTGGTGTGATTTTGATCCACTCTTCTTCCAGTCTCTTCCACAGTTCTGTGACTGTTGTGTGTTTCTTGGCCATAACTTTGTCACCAAAGATTTTCTGGTGGTTTTCTGCTGGGTTTAGATCAGGACTCTTGGCTGGCTTTTTCATTGTTTCAATGTTTTCTGTTTCAAGGAACTGCTTTACTTGTTTTTGCTGTGTGACAGGGGGCATTGTCCTATATGAACATTACTAGCTGAGTGCTGAATGCAAGTAAGGTACATTGTGTTGTTGAAGAAGGTTCTGATACACACTTGCATTCACTCTGCCATGTAGCTGTATGAGAGTTCTAACCTCTGCAGCAGAAAACATTTCCTAAACCATGACACTTCCTTCACCAACTTTCACTAACTTCTTTACTCACTTTGCGTTCAGTCTTTCCCCAGTCTTTACAACAAATTTAATGTTTCCCATCAGACCATTTCATAACTAAAATGAGCTGGAACAGTTCCCCTCTGTCCACAAAACATGCTTCTTACCCAAGATGAGTCAAACCTTTTGACTCTTTCTGCTAATGAGAGGTTTGGTCACTGCAGAGTGGGTTTTCAATCCAAATTCTCTTAAACATCAAGATACTGTATAACGAGACAGATCCTTACCTTGTTCAGTGCTGAACTGGCGAGCTATTTCAGCTGCAGTCTAAACATTCACCCATGGAGATTTTCCACATTATCCTGTCCGCTCTTGCATTTGTATTTCGAGGGAAACCAGCCTTCTTGGGGGACTTTGAAGAGTTTGTGAGGTTGTAAAGATGCAATATTCACAGACTTGAAACGACCAACTTCTGTTTCTACCGTATTTCCCCAAAAATAGGGCGCCCCCCGAAAGTTAGGCATGCTTGGGGGGGCGCCCTACTTCCTAATATAAGACATCCCCCGATTATAGGGCGTACCTGCGGTGCATGCCGCCGATCACAAGACCGGGGCATGCATCTGTGTCCACGCTCCCCGCTGCCCCCGCTGTCCCTGCTGTCCAGCACTGTGATTGGCCCAGGGCTCCTGTGCTGTGATTGGCCCAGGGCACTGTGCACCTCGAGCACCAAAGCAGCACCACAGAGGAAAGAAAAGAAAGAAGTACGATAAGAAAGTGAAAGTGTGTGTGTGTCTGTGTGTGAGATGTGTGTGTGTGTGTTTGATGTGTGTGTGTTTGATGTGTGTGTTTGATGTGTGTGTGTTTGATGTCTCTGTGTGTGTGTGAGATGTGTGTGTGTGTGTACACACATGGCAGGCTGCAGTGGGATACGGTACCGTACTGGGATGGGAGGCTGCTGCAGTGGGATATGGTACCGTACTGGGATGGGAGGCTGTTGCAGTGGGACATGGTACCATACTGGGATGGGAGTCTGCTGCAGTGGGATACGGTACCGTACTGGAATGTGAGGCTGCTGCAGTGCAGTTTTTTTGGCTAATATAAGACACCCCCCGAAAATAAGAAATGGCAGACATTTTGGAGCAAAAAATAATATAGGACAGTGTCTTATTTTTGGGGAAACACGGTATAACTGACCCCTTAGGCCTTCATATGAACAACCTGCTGCCGAAGGGTTTCAGTAACTTTGGAACAGCACACCATTTTTGCAAAGTGAGTGCAAACTGGAAAGTTAGGTTGCCAGTTAAATAGGGTTTGTGAGATAATTAAGGAAATTATAACCAGGTGTCATTAACACAAATGACTTGCAGGTATCTGAAAGTATTCTCTAATTTTGATCAGTGTTTCTTTTTATTTATCTTATTTACATTTTTCTTCTGTGGTTTAGAACATATTCAATTTATGAAATAAGTTTACGATACTGCTATTTTACTCATGTTAGCACATTTTCACATAGGACAACACAATAACTTTAACATTAAGGAAATTGTGTGTTGTTCTCTCATTTTGATTGCCAGTGTATATATAGAGAAAGAAAAATAGGTGATATCTGTGCAAGACTTTTTAATACTATGGACATTTGAGGGAATCTGTCACTAAATTTTCCCTGTATAAAGTATGGACCTCTATTACGGCATACTATAGTGCTGTACATATGCACTCAATCCACACTGCAAGGCACAGCGTTTAGCTTTTATTATACTTACTGATGGGGCTGTGCAATCTCATGGGCCTCTCTGGCCTTGATTTGGCGCCTATTACCTTCATACGATTGCCATCCTCCTTCTCTACCTTGTGTGGATGATGAGTCCTATATCATCTACACACAGTGTCCTCCATTGCAATCCTCCATTGGAATCCTGCTCAGGAGCACTCCACTTTACCATCTCAGAGGAAAGTACTGTAATGTGCATATGCAGGAAGAGGTCAAATAACACTGGCACATGTGCATTACAATACATTCTGCTCTTGGCCGCACAGAATGAAATGCAACTGTGCAGGACCTCGATGGAGGACACTGAATAAACTTCGTAGCACACCTCATACACACAAAGCAGGGGAGGGGAGGACACTGATGGTAAGAAGAAAGGAGGTGCCCGATCAAGTAGAAACACCTATCAGACCAGGATGCCCCATCTATAAGTATAACAGAACTTATTTTTTGTGCTTTCCAGAGTGGATTGGGAACATTTAAACGGCATTCTAGTATACTTTAACAGATGGCTTACAGGTGCAGCCTGTACTTTATATGGGGAAAACTTGGTGACAAGTTCCCTTTAAATGTAGTTATAGATGTGGCCTGATAGAATCTCACTAAAGTTAATCTAGAGGTCTCCAACGTGAGAAAGCATTTCCGATCAGTAGCGTGAAAGTTACCATTAATCATTTAGAAAAGGGCTGTCACATTATATGTACAGGTTGTGAGTAAGGGAAGGAAACATCATTGACAGACAACTTGATTACAGAGATAAGAGGCAGCTCCCAGCGTTTAATTAGGGAATTTGAGAGTTACATTACAGATAACACAATTTCTGTGGTTAGCTATAGCAACACAGATTACACATAATCAATACAAAAGTAATACATTCCACTTAATCTTTTGTGTATCTCACTTTACTTAGCTAATAACAGTTTTCAATTACATTATACTGGACTCCGCATATAATATTTTCCTCCAAAAAAATCGAAAAAAACTCTATAAAGCAAAATATTAATTTAAGATTTTCTAAATTATATTCCCTATATTTTGTGCTCTTTGCCCATTGCTGTTGTTTTCATAAAATGTACAGTATCATAAATGTAATGAAGAGTGTTTGCAATAAATTGCGATTCTGGACAAATACATGAAAGACACAGAATTAATATGTTATGATCACTCTTCTCTACCTGATACCATTCTTCACATTTCAACTTATAGTGAGAAATAACTTGGTGACGTTGCAATGTTGTTATATAAGTTGGAAAAATTATTAAAGAACAGTTGTTGACAAGAATTTTAGTTTGCATACTTTTATTTTACTGTGTATTTATTCCAGATTGGGGACTTTGTATACATGATTGAAGGAATGGGTACTCCACCTCTGCCTTCTGCCATCACCCCTGTGATTAGCCCAAATGTTTTCAACATGAAAAATGGAAATCCAGGTATACACATCTTTTTCATTAAAAATATAAAAGTAGATGACAAATGTTTATTGATTGATATAGTACATTCTGATTTTCTTTGGTCAGAACAAAGAGTAGAGCTGAGCAGATCATTTGAAATTTGAATTCACCAACTTTTCCAGTTTTTCCCCTAAAAATAAATTTTTATTGAAAAAAATTGCACAAAGCTTAATACTGGAAAGGATGTGATAGAAAAAGAAAAGAGAGAGTTAGATCACAAGCTTAATAAACTGGGATGTGATGACAGCATTATGGGGAAGTCCGATCTGCTGCATAAAACTACATTATTATTATAATAATAATAATAATTATTATTATTATTATTAATTATATAGCACAATTAATTCCATGGTGCTGTACATGAGAAGGGGTTACATACAAAATTATAGATATAAATTACAGTAAACAAGGGGAGGAGACAGGTTATGGATGGCTTTGTAGGTCAGTGTTAGTAGCTTGAACTGGATTAGTTGGGGAATTAGGAGCCAGTGAAGAGATTTGCAGAGGGGGAAACAGGGGATTAGCGAGGAGAGAGGTTGATTAGTCAGGCAGCAGAGTTGAGGATAGACTGGAGAGGTGCAAGAGTGTTAGCAGGGAGGCCACAGAGGAGGATGTTGCAGTAATCAAGACTGGAGGTGATGAGGGCATGTTCAAGAGTTTTAGTAGATTGAGGGCTGAGGAAAGGTCGGATTCTGGAAATATTTTTGAGCTGGAGGTGACAGGGGTTGGCGAGAGTTTGGATGTGTGGTTTGAAGGACAGTCGAGAGTTATCCTGAGACAGCCCTGAGACAGTGAATTTCAGGTGTGGGAGAGATCATGATGCCATTTACCATAATAGATAGATCAGGTAGTGAAAATGAAAGATGGGATACATGGGATGGAGGAAAGATGATGAGTTCAGTTTGTTTTGTCTGCGTTGAAATTTAGGAAGCGAAACAAGAAGGAGGATCTGGCTGATAGACACTCCTGGATTCTGGACAACAGAGAGTTGACATCTGGGCCAGAGAGGTAGATCTGAGTGTCCTCTGTGTGCAGGTGATACTGGAAGCCATGGGACTTTATGCGTTGTCCTAGGCCAAGGGTATAGATGGAGAAGTGTAGGGGTCCCAGGACAGAGCCTTGTGGGAAACCAACAGAGATGGGGCGGGATAAGGATGTAGTGTGTGAGTGGGAAATGATAAATGTGCGGTTGGATAGGTATGAGGCAATCCAGGACAGGGCAAGATCTTTGATTCCAAGGGAAGAAAGGATCTGCAGTAAGAGGCATTGGTTAACTGTGTCAAAGACAGAGGGCAGGTCTAGAAGGAGGCAGATGAACAATTGTCTGTTAGCTTTGGCTCTAAGTCGTTAGTAATTTTGGTCAGGACAGTCTCCGTGGAGTGGTGGGGCCAGAAGCCAGATTGGAGGTTGTCAAGAAGAGAGTTATTCCAGAGGAGGGAGGAAAGTTGAGCATGAACATGTTGCTTAAGGAGTTTGAAAGCAAACGGGAGCAGCGATATGTAGTAGTAGTTGGGCATGGCAGTAAGTTCAAGGTTTGGCTTTTTGAGGATGGGCGTGATGGTGGCATGTTTAAAATGCATGTTTATCGACCCACCTACCCCTTTGAATAAGTTCATAGGACTCAAACAGGAGAGCCATGAAGGGAAGGGCAGATCATCTAAAGAATGTATAAGAGAAAAAAAGGAGACACAACGAGGCGCAATAGTGCCCTATCAATATGACACGGATCTTGCATATAGATCGCAAAATGGTGCACTAACCTTTTCTAGTTGTGTGCACCCACAACTAGTTTAGATCGCATGTGGTTTAGAAAGCTGCCGCAGGACCTCCACCTCCACGTACACGTGTTAGAATATCCAAATCCAGATGCCCTGATGACGGTGCTTGGAGTAGCATCGAAACGCGTAGGTGGATAATAAAGAAAAGGCGGGTCTTTCATTCAAGACTTTGGAGGGATCATTTCAAGCAGCGCGGACTGTACACACACCATCCCTGGATTTGGACATCTAAAGAATGGGCTTTCTTAAATTCCTGTTTTAACTTTTCTGCCTGTTCAATATCATGGGTCCCCTGCATGAGTCCTGAGGGGTTAATGTGGTGACAACAACTTGGCCCAACAATAGTACAAAATCCGCCACTGGAGGCAGTAAGATAATCTAAAACCACTGAATGTTGATTGGTTATCACAATAAGCTGCTTTGTAAATGCTGACTCTATATCTATGGCATCAAACAGAAGATCAGTTACATTGTCAAAGATCTTGCCTAATTCTGCTATCATTTGTGCATTTCTCATTGTCCCAAACATTACTCCAAGTGGGCCCGCAAGGACCACACCTGCTTTAGCATACCATAGGGTTCTGAATTAGTGGTCAGGGTGATCAGGATGTTTAACATTTCTTTTAGAAAGCATGTGTTGGAGAATATTTTTGTATGGAAAATCCTCATTCTCCCACACCCATGTTGCTGGTTCTAAGTCTTGCTAGCGTACAAAATCCCTCAGCTCCTACTGGGAGTCATCTGTAGACCCTATCGCCGCATACAATGTATACACTGTTTTAGAGCCCAAAATGATATTCATTTAATAACTAGAAAAAGGCCCGATGCTATTGCATCTGGAGTGCGGTGTAATGAACAGGTGCCGTAAAAATAGGCACTGAATAGTACAGTCTTCTCTCTGGAAAGTATGCTGTTGGGGGATATATGGTGGCTCAGTGGTTAACACTGTATACGGTGGCTCAGTGGTTAGCACTGTATACGGTGGCTCAGTGGTTAGCACTGTATATGGTGGCTCAGTGGTTAGCACTGTATACGGTGGCACAGTGGTTAGCACTGGTAACGGTGGCTGAGTGGTTAGCATTGTATACAGAGACAGAATGGTTAGCACTGTATATGGTGGCTCAGTGGTTAGCACTGTATATGGTGGCTCAGTGGTTGGCACTGTTTATGGTGGCTTAGTGGTTAGCACTGTATACGGTGGCTCAGTGGTTAGCACAGTATCGTGGCTCAGTGGTTAGCAATGTATACGGTGGCTCAGTGGTTAGCAGTGTATACGGTGGCTCAGTGGTTAGCACTGTATACAGTGGCTCAGTGGTTAGCACTGTATACGGTGGGTCAGTGGTCAGCACTGTATACGGTAGCTCAGTGGTTAGGACAGTATATGGTGGGTCAGTGGTTAGCACTGTGTGGTGGCTCAGTGGTTAGCACAATATATGGTGGATCAGTGGTCAGCACAGTATACGGTGGTTCAGTGGTTAGTGCTGTATATGATGGCTCAGTGTATATCAGTGTATACGGTGGGTCAGTGGTTAGCACTGTATATGGTGGGTCAGTGGTTAGCACAGTATACAGTGGCTCAGTGGTTAGCAAAGTATATGGCGGCTCAGTGGCTAGCAGTGTATACAGTGGGTCAGTGGTTAGCACTGTATATGGTGGCTCAGTGGTTAGGATAGTATATGGTGGCTGAGTGGATAGCAGTGTACATGGTGGGTCAGTGGTTAGGACTGTATAGAGTGGCTGAGTGGTTAGTTGTCTCCCCCTGTCCTCTGGCCCTGTGTCCCCCTGTCCTCTGGTCCTGTGTTCCCCAGTCCTCTGCCCCTGTGTGGCGGTGTTCTCTGGCCCTGTGTGCCACTGTCCTGTGGCCCAGTGTCCCGCTGTCCTGTGGCCCAGTGTCCCACTGTCCTTTGGCCCAGTGTCTCGCTGTCCTCTGCCTTGTGTCCCCGTCCTCTGCTCCTGTTCTGTGTCCCTCTGTCCTATGTGCCCCTGTGTCCCCATCCCGTGTGCCCCTGTCCTGTGTGGCCCCCTGTGTGTGCTGTGAGGCCCCTGTGTGTCGCCTTGTGTGTGCTGTGAGGCCCCTGTGTGTCCTGTGAGGCCGCAGGGCACTTTAGCTCTGTGCCGGCGGGAGATGAGTGCTGCGCGCGGTGCTCATCTCCCTGTGGCTTTGGAGCTGTCAGAGCATGACGGCGGGGCTGGGCGAGGAGGGGGCGGAGGCTGAGGGAGGTGTGCGGCAGTGTGGTGGAGCCACCATCTCTGGCGGCGCCGGTAATTGCGGCTCGCAATAGCGCTTGCGCGCCATTGCTCGCTGCGCTGGCATCCAGCCGCGGTGCATGTCGGAATAGCGGCACAGTGGCCAGATGCCAGAAACTGGCATTTATTATATAGGATGTGGTGTAGATACCGGTCAGAGGACATTAACTGGGTAATGCTAGGCCACACCCACTAATGTCTGACCCCACAAGCTGGCCCCATTATTACCAACAGCCCACCAGGGAGCACAAGCCTCATACAGCCCAGAGGAAGGAAGGAAGGAAGGAAAGAGAATGTTTGGGCTCTCACAATGTGAGGACACAGATCTGTGACCATGTCCACGCTCCCACCATTCACCCCATATGAAGACAGTGAGGGGCAGCTCCAGGGGGAAGTTATGGCCTCTGTCAGTCACATATTACTGCCCCGGAAGCTGTATGAGAACTGATGACAAACACTATCAGCAGGGGTGCAGACAGCACCCTCCTCCCTCAGGACGTTAGTAGACTCTCCCAGTCATGTGACTCACCGGCGCTCCCCACCTGGGTGAGGATCTGCAGATGTGCGCGGTGCTCGTCACTCAGCACCAGCAGCATGACGACCCGGGACCCTCAGTGCACCAGCGCTCCTCACCCTCCCCCTGTCATCACGTGACTGTCCAGCGTGTGCACCCACTCTGTCATCACGTGACAGCTTCAGCGAGTGCTCCCTCCCCTGTCATCATGTGACTGTCCAGCGTGTGCACCCACCTAAACCTTCCGGCTGGAAGCAGCATACTCGGCATTGATTCCAGTCCCGTTTACACGTCGTATTGCGCGAGCGTAGGCTGAGGGAGGTGTGCGGCAGTGTGGCGGAGCCGCCATCGCTGGAGGCACCAGTAATTGTGGCTCACGATGGCGCATGCGAGCCATCGCTCGCTGCGCTGGCATCCGGCCGCGGTGCATGCCGGAATAGCGGCACAGTGGCCGGATGCCAGAAACTGGCATTTATTATATAGGATGCTCTAGGTACAGAAATGAGCTTCATAGTTCCTGTATAAAAGCACCATGAGCCTTCCACATTAGTAATAATTGATCTATAATATCATAGGGGCATGCAATAAGGGTCACCTGTGGCCCCTGTTATTATCACTAGGGGTTCCCACAGGTTCTCCTCTGCAGTTGGGTCTATGTGTACTGCTCCACATGTCATGCAGTTATCGGTATTACTATGAGCGAATTGATACACATATGTCGAATTAGGTGTATGTAAATATCTTTGAAGACAGGGCTGCTTATTACAGTATAGGTCTGTCTTAATCCTTGTTGAAGGTGGCTTTTGCGGTGTTGTTATAGAGAAACTAATTTTCAAATGGTGGGCAGGGATATTCCCCAAATATCTCTTACGTGTTTCCTGGTTTTCCCAAATCCTATCATGTTCTCTGATCTCAAATATCTTACTGGTATCTTTACCTTGGCTCCCTCGGTTTGAGGTTAAATTAAGCTGGAGCCAAGGTGGTGTAGTCCACACCATGATAGGTAAAGGGGTAGAGGTCTTGCTTTGTTTGTCATCTAATTATTGGGGATTCATTTTCCAGCAATTTGAACCCATTAATTCCTTTTCTGAGATGGGCATAACCAAATAGGGCATAGTATTGGCTGCAATAGGTGCATGTGAACATATCCAGCAATTTGAGAGATTGCGAGCTTTTGATATGTACTCATGATATTTAACAAATTTATTATCCCATTGCGTTATGGGTTCCTCATCCACTAGTAAATTACTCCTTTCAGCAGCTTCCTTCTGCTGAAGTACTCCTTTTACCCACTGTTCAAGCCAGTTCTCACTTTCTGCTGTTTGGAGAAAAAAAACAGTATAGAGGAACAAAAGCAATAAACAATACTCCCCTAAGGTCATTATTTAGTCTTTGTGAAACTTCTTGCAGTGGGATGCATGGATTCAGATGGTCTTTCCTTCAAGCTTCACTGAGGTTGGTGTAGTGAGCTGAACTTGGTATGGACCTTCAAATCTGGGTTACAAGCTTTTCCTCACGTGTTTCTTTACTGTCACCCAATCTCCTGGCTTTAAAGAGTGTGTGCCTTCCAAGGAGGAGGGATCTGGAATGCAACTGAAAACACATTTATGATTTTGATGCAACACATTTTGTAAAGCTCCTACATAGGCTGTCATGTCAGAATGCAATGTTTGCAACTGCTGAGGAAAGTACAATCCTGTCTTTGGTGGTTCTCCAAACAATATCTCATAAGGACACAACCCAGTCCTTTTGTTTGGAGTAACCCTCACAGAATTCAATGCTATTGGGAGACACTCTGTCCATGGCTTCCCTGTTTTCTGCCATGGCCTTTTGAATTTTCAACTTTATACTGCCATTTAGGCGTTCCACCCTTCCAGAGCTTTGTGGCCTGCATGGATTGTGAAAAGCCTGCTCTATTCCTAGAGCTTGTAGTACCTCCTGGCAAATTTGGGAGGTGAAATGACTACCCCTGTCGCTCTCTATTACTTCTGGTACTCCATACTTGCACACAACTTCAATCAGTAATTTCTTAGCAACAGTTCGGCGGTGGCCTTGGTAGTGTGCCATGCCTCTGGCCACCCTGAGAATAAGTCTGTGCAGACCAGCACATACTAATAGGTGCCTACCTTTGGAAGCTGAATAAAATCAATCCGCAGTGGCTGAAATGGGTACAGTGACCTCGGCGTACATTTTTGTGGTACCTTAACCATTATCCCAGCATTATGGCATGCACAGATTACACAACCCTGTACATGTTTAGCAGCATAATGGAACCCAGATGCCACCTAGTGGTGTTTCACCTCTTCTGCCATTGCATCTTTTCATTGATGAGTTGGCCCATGTGAAAGAGCATACATCATGGGATATAGTGCTCTGGGAAGGCAATAGCTGATACCTACCTTCCATAGACCATCCTCTTCTCGGGCATTTGCATGTTTTCAGTCTTCCTTCTCCTGTTTTGAGGCCTGTATTTGCAGGCACATTAAGAGATCAAGGTCTACACTCCCAGACACTTGCACAGTGTAGCTTTCTATTGGGAGGAGAAGCAGGGCGGCTGCCTTGGTGGCCCTGTCAGCATGGTCATTACCGATGGCTTCTTTGGTGCGCTCCCTAGTGTGAGCCTGCACCTTGATCACAGCAACTTTTCTAGGCAGTTCCAGTGCTCTGAGGAGTTGAGCCACTAAATCTGCATTCTTTATGGGTTTACCTGAGGCTACCACAAACTGTCTGCTTTTTCATATAGGGCCGAAATCATGAAAAAACCAAAAGCTTAGCGGCTATCGGTAAAAATGTTCGTCAGGTGACCTTCACTAATGATACAAGCTTCTGTCAGAGCCTTCAATTCAGCTTCCTGGGCAGACATCCTAGCGGGCAATGGCTCACTTTTCAAAACTTTATGTAGGGTTACAACAGCATATCCAGTATGCGGCACCCCATCTGTGTAGAATCGGGACCCATCTACGTAAAGTTCTAAGTCTGGATTGATGTCTCTTGTACATTTGCTAATGGCTGTGTCTCAGTATCCATTAGCTCAAAGCAATTGTGCTCAATTCTATTTGTCAAATCATTGTCAATTTCCGGTAATAAAGTGGCTGGGTTTAACACTGTACGCATCTTAACAGTGACATTTGGGTGTGTCAGCAGAGCCACTTCATATCTTGTTAGTTTCTTCATTGATAAATGCTTTGTGCATGCTCGGAGTAATACTTCCTGTACAGAGTGTGGTGCCTGTATTTCCAAGGCATTATCCAACACCAAATCAGCAACTCTGTCTTTTAAAATTGCACAGGCGGCCACAGCTCTGATACACGAAGGGGCTCCTTTTATCACTGGGTCAAGTTGGGTGGAGTAATAACCCAGTGGTTGGTGTTTTCCCCAATGTTTTTATTTTGTCAATACTCCTTTGGCATGCCCACCCAACTCATAGCAAAACAAATAGAATGGGAGATCATAATTTGGGATTCCGAGCGCTGGGGCAGAGAGAATGTCATTCTTCAGCATATCAAACCCCTCTTTTGCTTCTGGTGTTATTTCATAGGGTTTGCCCTTGTTGCATGGTACCAATACATTACACTGGGGAACACCAGAGTTAGGTCAGACAACTGTTCTTAATTAATTTTTGGATGCTGAATCCAGAAATGATCTCAGTTTTTCTCTATCACGTCAAGTTTTTGAACTATAGGATTTTTGTCTTCTCAAAAATATGTAAACTACTGTACCTAAAAAGTGTTTTTTTTCAAGATATTGATAATTATGACGTATTGGGAGCTGCACACACCTCTCACCACACTGTCTCAGTTGTGACTACTCTTACAAGTTGCCACATAGCTCTATATGAGTCGAATTGTAATCAGATAACAAGTCTTATTACAGACATCAGTGCAATTGTGCTTCTCTGGCAGGTAAGTTGTGGAGGAAAAACTTGACGTGCTAGAAAAAAACTGACTACATTTTTGGAATCAGCATGCCAATTTTAGTATAAATCAGCTCTAAAACCTAACTCAACAGAATTTTTTTTTCAAATTGTTCCCCAGTGTTATATAATGGCTGCATCTTTTCTGATGCTGAAGGAATCCACTCTCTGCAGTATCCCACCAGCCCTAAAAAGGGTCTCAATTCTCTTTCAGTGGTGGGTTATTTTGCCTGACCAATTGCTGATTTCCTGTCAGTTGTGATGTGTTTTGATTGAGCAGAGATACAATGACCAAGGAAAATAACTTTAGTCTGGGCTACCTGTAACTTATCCCTTGCCACCTTGCATCCCTCCTCAAACAAAAACCTCAGCAGAGACAGAGTTTCCTGTAAACAAGTTGATCTGTCTGGTGTACATAACAGTAAATCATCAACATACTGAATCAATTGCAGGCATTGCTCAAATCGATCACTGTAAAGAATTTTATTTCTGCAAGAATCTGATTTAATAAGGTATGCGGATTAGGCACTATGGGGTGTCAATAATCATCAATTTGTTGATTTTGCATAAATCATGAACCATTCTGTACACAACAGGTTGACTTGGTTTTTTGCTTTTTCTTTACTGGAAAAAAGAGGTGTATTACAAGGGGATGGGCATTTCCTTACAACCTCCACCTTCAAATAGTCATCAACCTGGTGTGAAATGGCTGTATCCTGGTCTCTGCTCAGGGGATATTGTCTGATACATACCGATACAGTTCCTGGTTTAGATTTAATTTTTACAGGTGTTATTTTCAATAAATCAACATCAGTTTTGTCTTTTACCCATAGTGCGGCTGGCACCTCTTGCAGCCTCTGCTTTATCTGTTCATCAAAGTCTGTATGTAGTTTGTCCTCATCTAACTGGAATAAAGACATCATTACAGTAAGCATTGATTCAGGTAAAGATGTATCTATCCGGCATGTCTTGTTTTCTGATTATTGTGCGGCTCTCCCCCGTGTCAATCAGGCAATCTACACTTTTGCCGGTAGGGAGGGTTAATTGTGCTATGGCTGATGGACTGCATCTGGGGGGCAACAACTATTTGGTTATCCTGGGGGCTGCCTGTTTCCTAGTCTGAATCACTATCTCTGGTAACAACATTCAGTTTTGTGTATTTTGTCTGTCCTGACTTTCTCCTGGTTGGGCATTCTCTTTTTAAATGTCCCCTCTTCCCACATTCAAAACACAATCCCTTCTTTTTACAATCCTCTGAAGTGTAAGCCTTAGGTTTTCTGACATTGGATTGAAGCTCATCTAGGGATCTTTGTATAGCCTCAAGGGGTTCCCGTGGTTGTAGATTAACCATTACAGGGGCAGATTTCTTTACTTTCTTCTGCTTTGCCCTTGTCAATTGATCATCCATGGCCTATATTATTGGTAATGATAGATGGAGTGGCTGGTAAAGACATTCCACCCGTGTCTTTGTTATCTCTGCTCTAAGGTCTTCTCTTAACCCCTTGATGAACATATCCTTCAAAAATTTTGCTTCCTTATAATTTTTCACATTATATTCATGATCAGTAAATGCTGTCACACAGCGAGCATGATTCCGGCTTTTCTCAAAATCTTTGCTGTATCTTTAACTGCCCTCTGTTCATACTGTGCTATCACTAAATCAATCATTTTTGGTCTTGGGTCTACAACCCGTTCCAATCTAGTGAGTAGCTCTCTGAAACTGGTCCCCATAGCAGCTGTCACAGGTAGCGATCCCTATCTTCAGCATCTCGCTGTGACCAGACCAGATCTAATGCACCCTGAACCAGCAATATTCTCTAGCCGGTCATCCAAACAAATTACCTGGTTCCCATAGCAACTGTCACGGGTAGCGATCCCTATCTTCAGTATCCTGCTATACCAAGCTAGACCTGCATCGGTTCACTTGAATTCTTGAATTAGGCTCTGACTTGGCATCTGGACCTATTGTCCCAACTTCAGACAATTAAAGCAAAATGAGCCCTCTGATCTGTTCTAAGTCTATTGTACAATTGTCTAAGGGCCCTTTCACATCAGCGGTATTTTCAAATCGCGGCAGATGCGGTGAAAAAACCGCATCTGCCGCGATTACCGCATAACCGCGACACTTGCGGCACACTTGCGGCAAGCCCCATGTTATGTCTATGGGGCTTGCGGTAAGGGTGCGGCATGTGCGGTTTCGGCACTTACGGCAGGTGCGGCCGAGAAAAAAACCACTGCTTGCAGCGTTTTTTTTCGCGGCCGCACCTGCCGCAAGTGCCAAAACCGCACTTGCCGCATCTGCCGCACCCTTACCGCAAGCCCCATAGACATTGCATGGGGCTTGCCGCAAGTGTGCCGCAAGTGTCGCGGTTATGCGGTAATCGCGGCAGATGCGTTTTTTTCACCGCATCTGCCGCGATTTGAAAATACCGCTGATGTGAAAGGGCCCTAAGCAAGTAAATAAACACTAGTGCATACAATGCAATTCTAATCTATGTACAGCATACTTTAATCAGAGTCATCAACTGAAGCCGATACCTCTGTGCGGTTGGAGAGAGAACAAGATGGCTGACAATGAACTTCTTTAACACTGTTACACTCTAAAGATATCCTTTAAAATGATATCACTTCAGACCTGCTCCTGTAAAGTTATACCATTACCAGCTCTCTGATGCTTCACCAGTATAGGAAACAGCAAGTTTATTTTCTATACTGCAAGTTGAATCTTAAAGTATTCAAATTCGAATGAAACCACAATTTATGGAAATTCGACCCGTACTTGATCCTTTGTGGAGTAGTTTGCTCATCTTTATTAGTTAGGTCTCTTAATGCCTCTTCTCCCCCCTTTTTCTTTTTCCATAAGATGTGTGCTTTGCACCCAGATATCTAGACATATATCAATACCAGCCTCTCTAAAGTATCACTCAGGTATGAAACAGTCTTCTACTATAACCCCTCTCACCTGGTGGAAAAGACACATCACCCTACGAACCAACAACCCACAACTGGTTTTTCAAAACCTGCGCATGTATGTATATACATGGTCCATTGATATCTTTAATGTAACATGTTTTCCATTCACCAAGGGTATGCTCCACTACACTATAATTCATGGATAGTTTATCATTTACTGCATTTTAATGTGTGAGAACTCCACACCAGAATACCTATACTTAACAGCTAAATTAGTAAATCCAATACTGGTGACACATAACTGTAGACGACCGGTTTAAAAATTATAAAAACTTTCCTTCACTAGATTATCAAACGTGCCCAACATGAGGGTTACACCAACCACTCAGTCTTGATATCTACCAAGGGCTCTATAGTAAGGTAATTGCTAAACAAATATTACCCGTGAACTCATTGACCCATCTATAACTAACACATACTGTATTCTAATTTTTCTCTGCTATTTTCTTTTCCTTTTCACTCCTTTTACCTTCTCCTCTTCAACTATACCACATTCTTCTTATTTAATTTTTCCCTTCTACCCTCATTTCCTCCTCCTCTCATTGATGCTCTCACCTTACCACAGAAAAACAGAACACTTCTTTTCTGTTTTCTCTACCCCCAATCACTAATCCGCACCTCACTTCATGGCACCCCTCACCTTATTCCACCAGCAAAATATGCTAGATAGTCATAAGTTTCCTGACAATCGTTTTTATTTTGGTATTATTAATTTTGATTGTATAGATCCATTCTTTGAAGAAGGCTTGTGTGAGCCGAAACGTTGAATGAATGTCTTCACTTACCACTGCTTAATAAAAACCTATAAAGGATTCCTTACTCCAGTATTTTTTAAAAGTGTGCCAGGGCTAAATTTCATGTTTCACCAGATTATAAGACTCATCCCAAATTTGGTGAAGGAGAATAAAAAAAGTAACTTTTTTTATGTTAAATGGAGTCCGTCTTATAATGCCAGTGTCCATCTTACAATCAGTATATCTGTCCCTCATCCTTGTACATGACCCATCCATCCTAGTATTTATGTCACCGATCCTGGTACATAGTCCCCATCCTGGTGCATGCCCCCCATCCATGTACATGGCTCCCCATCCTGGTATCTATCTATCTATCTATCTATCTATCATATAAATCCCCCATCCTGGTACCTCGACCCCCATCCTGGAATTTGCCCCCCCCATCCTGGTACATGGCCAGGCCATCCTGAACCCACTGTGGCTCACTTAGGGAGGTTGCAGTGGTGGAGTGGATTTGCAAGAGGCAGGTTTATAGGGTTCAAAGAGGGTGGGGGCACATCTGCGGGTCTGTAGCTGTGGGGGTGTCGTGGTGGTGTGCAGCAGGGGCAGCAATTTTCCATGTACCTCAATGCATTGGCAAGCAACAACTCGGCCTCTACCGTCCAGATCTTGAGAAAATGGCCGTGGAGGCGGCACATGCACAGATCGTGATCCGCGGCCATTTTCTGGAAGTCTGGGCAGTAGAGGCCGAGTTGTTGCTTGCCAATGCATGCAGGCACATGGAACATGGCAGCCCTTAATGCACACCGCTACAACACCCCTGCAGCTTCAGGCCTGCAGTTTTGCCCCCACCCTCCGTGGACTCTGCAAACCTGCCTACTGCTCCGCCCTCTCCACCACTGTAACCCACCTCGATAAGTTTTTTATTTTAAAACACAAGATTCAGATAATATGTACTCTAGTTTTTCCCCTAATTTGGGGGGGAAAAATTGTGTTTTATAATCTGAAAAACACAGTAATAAAATAATGGAACAAAGATAACAATTGCACACAAGTACCCTGTTTCCCCGAAAATAAGTCACCCCCGAATATAAGTCAGGGCAGGGCTGGCGCAAAATTTTCCAATATAAGTCATACCCCGATTATAAGACAGGGTGACTTATTTTCGGGGAATATAAGACAGGGTATCGCTAAAGTGCCATTTTTGCTCATTGCATGTTTTACCTGTGTCCCCATTGTCCCACTGGCCCCGCTGTCCTCCGTGGGCTCCCCTCTGCCCTCAGGTGCAGCTGCAGGTCTGCTGTCCCCCGTGGGCTCCCCTCTGCCCTCAGGTGCCGCAGGTAACCCCGAGGGCATAGGGTTAATCTTCTGCGCCTGTCGCCCCGGCCTGACGTCACCGCTGCCGGCAGGAGCTTCTGATTGGCCAGCGGCTCCCCAGCATCTCGAGCACTGAATGGCTCAGCGGCTCGAGTGCTGATTGGCCAGAAGCTCCTGCATGAAGAAGCATCTGGACAACGCCCTGCACCTCGGAGGAATCCATAGCCCGAGGCCGCCATTACCCTAAAAAGTAAGGATGTTTCCTTGCAGACTTGTCCATTAAAACCGCAATTCCGCCGCACAGCCGGACCTGCCGCAAGTATGCCGCAAGTGTGCCGCAAGTCGGCTGTGCGGCGGAATTGCGGTTTTAACGGTACAGTGCTGGGGGCTGCAGTGGCATACTGTATGGGGCTGGGACTTTTCATTTTTGTCATTTTTTGTTTTTTAATATAAGTCATACCCTGAATATAAGACAGGGTGGGACTTTTGGGGGTAAAATTAATATAAGACACTGTCTTATATTCGGGGAAACACGGTAATTGTAATATTTTAATACGAGAACAATTATACACAAACTGTATTATGACAAAAATACAAACTTTTATTACACTATCACAACACAAGTCAACCTGAAAAAAAAACTTGAAAAAAAAATGTACTGGCTATTAGAACAGGGTCAATTGTGCATATTCATCCTATAAAAAAGTATTCAATATTATGATCTTCTGGAAATGTAGAAAAGCTTCAAAATATGCAATTATCATGAGCATATCATATTACATCAAAACATATAGAAAAAACTTTTTTTTTACAATCTATAGAGCAGTGGTCCCCAACCTTTTTTGCACTGGAGACCGGCTTCTTGCAAGACCATTTTTCCGTAGCCCGGTGGGGGGTAGGGCTTTGGTCATATGGAGCAGGGCTATGGAGAAGGGGTGGAGTTTAGCACTCTGTTTCCCCAAGAGATGCAATACGTACTATTTTCAGGGGATGTCTTATTTTTCCATCCCCTTGCAGCCCCAATATGGTATCCCCATCATTTCCTTGCAGCCCCATCATCCCCTTGCAGCGCACAATATCCCCATCATCCCCTTGCAGCGTACAATATCCCCATCATCCCCTTGCATCCCATAGTATCCACATCATTCCCTTGCAGACCCCAATACCATATCCCCCATCATAATCCCCTTACAACCCCTATCATAATCCCCTTGTAGCCCCATCATCCTCCTCTAGCAGCTCCCATCATCCTCCTCTTGCAGTCCCCACCATCCTCCTGTTGCAGCCCCCACCTCCTCCTCTTGCAGCCACATCCTCCTCTTGCAGCCCCATCCTCCTCCATTGGCCCCCATCTTCCTCTTGCAGCCCCCATCCTCCTCTTGCAGCCCACATCCTCTTCCAGCCCCCACCATCCTCCTTTTGCAGCCCCCATCATCCTCCTCTTCCAGCCCCATCATCCTCGTACAGCCCCCGCCATCATCCTCTTACAGCCCCCATCCTCCTCTTGCAGTCCCCACCATCCTCCTCTTGCAGCCCCCACCACCCTCCCATTCCAGCCCCCACTATTCTCCTTTTCCATCCCTCATTCTCCTCTTCCAGCTCCCACCATTCTCCTCTTCCAGCCCCCACTATTCTCCTCTTCCTGCCCCCATCCTCCTCTTGCAGCCCCCACCATCCTCCTCTTGCAGCCCCCACCATCCTCCTCTTCCAGTCCCCACCATTCTCCTCTTCCAGCCTCCTCCATTCTCCTCTTTCCAGCCTTCACCATCCTCCTCTTCCAGCCCCCACCATCTTCCTCTCGTAGCCCCATCCTCCTCTTGCAGCAACCACCATCCTCCTCTTGCAACCCCCACCATCATCCTCTGCCAGCCACCATCCTCCTCTTCCAGCCCCCACCATCCTCCTCTTGCATCCCACACCATTTTCCTCTTCCAGCCCCCATTATCCTTCTCTTCCAGCCCCCACCATTCTCCTCTTCCAACCCCCACCATTCTCCTCTTCCAACCCCCATTATCCTCCTCTTCCAGCCCCCACCATCCTCCTCTTACAACCCCACCATCCTCCTCTTCCAGCTCCCACCATCCTCCTCTTGCAGCCCCATCCTCCTCTTGCAGCCCCCATCCTCATCTTCCAGCCCCCACCATCCTCCTCTTCCAGTCCCCACCATCCTCCTCTTGCAGCCCCCAACATCCTCCTCTTCCAGCCCCCACCATTCTCCTCTTCCAGCCCCCAACATCCTCCTCTTCCAGCCCTCACCATTCTCCTCTTCCAGCCCCCACCATTCTCCTCTTCAAGTCCCCATTATCCTCTTCTTTCAGCCCCCACCATCCTCCTCTTGCAGCCTCACCATCCTCCTCTTCCAGCCCCCACCATCCTTCTCTTCCAGCCCCCATCATCCTCCTCTTCCAGCCCCCACCATTCTCCTCTTCCATCACCCACTATTCTCCTCTCTAAGCCCCCACCATTCTCCTCTTCCAGCCCCCAACATCCTTCTCTTCCAGCCCCCACCATTCTCCTCTTCCAGCCCCCACTATTCTCCTCTTCCAGCCCCCATTATTCTCCTCTTCCTGCTCTCACCATCCTCCTCTTCCAGCCCCCATCATCTCCACGCAACCCCCATACACACACAGTTCGGTCACCAGTCCGCCACTGCACCTGCAGCATTACGTCGCCTCTCTGTTCTCTTCCTCAGCTGTGTGCATAGATGTACGTGAGAAGACATTGGCCAATCACAGGGCAGCATTCGGGCCAATCACAGTGCAACAGACACTAGCCTATCAGGGCCTGGCTTCTGCATTGTGATTGACAAAGAGCTTCTCACATACATCTATGCACACAGCTGAGGAAAAGACCAGAGAGACAACATAATGCTGCAGGTGCGGGGGGAGGTGGGCAGTGACATCACCCCGGGAGGCAGGCAGCATCCACCACTCTGAGCCGCTGCAGTGCACACTGTGTGTAGTGCTGGCCTGCAGCGGACCGGCATGCAGACCCCCGCGGCCCGGTCTCGGTCCATGGCCCGGTGGTTGGGGACCCCTGCTATAGAGCATATAAACACAAACATCTAGCTAGATAGAAAGGTAACATTACCTTAACTCTGGAATTTTCAGAAATATTTTAGTGTTGAAAGAACCAACACTATTATCATAAAGCTCAATCATTTTAATGGAAATTAATCTGTAGATATTAGGACTATGATAAAACTGCTTGGAGCAGAGTCCAGAAGCTTATCCAAATATTTCAGTTTAATATAGACATGTCTGTCTTATAAATTGCCCAATTCATAATGTTTAATAATTAAAATGTATTCTTTATGATTTTATTATTATAATGCTTAGCGCAAGAATTAATTTGCTAATACTGCAGAGTCAGTGCATGAAGATTGATAAAATCTTATAACCACAGGTGGTCGATGATCTGTATGGGAATCTAAGGAGTATATACAGTAAAATGAGTAAAAAAAATACATATACAGTATACATTTTAAAAAGATAACAAAACACTTATCTTCAAATGACTATTTTAGCATAACTGTATTTCTCTTGAAAATCTCAACTGTACATTTTCTCCATCATTTTCTCGATCCCCCAAAAATACATAGCGGCGCTACATATCGTAATGTATCATATCTGCCAGTGTTGCGTAACTAATTGGGTTTGCCAATTGAATGGCAATTGAATGCGAGTATTAACCATGATTTCTGATTTTATGATACTTACAAATATTTACATTGTGTACCGTTTTCCAGATTTCTAAAGTCACCCCTTCTAGGCCAACCTACCTTCGCTCCTGTTCACAAGTAGTCTGCTTATAGTGAGGCATCTCTTTGAACATATCGTTCAGCTTCTTCCTCTGCTATGCATGGAGGAATATATTAGCATAAATACTGCTGAATTGCATGTCTTATCCCCTTTATCAACAGCAATTTTAAGGATGGCAATGCTGTCTGACTGGAAAATAAGACTGGCTGAGCAGGGGTTTGTAACTTTAGAAAAATATAAAATTATACACAGGTTCAAAAAAGCTTGTACTTATAGCTATTATTTTATATAACTACAGTGGTACCTTTATTTATGAATAACTTTATTTGTGAGCATTTTGAAAGACAAGCTACCATTTCTGAAAAAATTGTAACTTGCTTGTTTAATGAGCAATGATTTGGATTACAAGCACTGGGCCAGCCGGCACTGCGCATACTGTGCATGTGTGATGCTGCTGATTCTAGGTAATTTACTTATTATGTATATACTGTATATATTCTCTGGCCACCTGCCGCTTTTGTCCGCTGCTGGCCACTGCTGTCCGATGCTGCTATGAGCTCTCTCAGCTGTAGTACATGTACGGGAACCTGCCAGCAGCAGAGAGAGCTCAGAATGCTGCTGTTCGCCTAAAGCTGCCTGCCTGCCACTGTCTGAGACTGGTCTGAGCTCGTGCACACACACACTCTCACCAATCCAGCACTACACTGTGCCGCTGTATTCCGGGTCGCTAGGCACTGCGCTGAGCTCTATCAGCTACCGTACAGGTACGGGAAGCCGGTGGATATTCAGATGTCAGCAGCCACTGGCCAAATCAGATGCCAGCAGCCACTGGTGTCTGATTGGCCACCAGTTTCCCATACATGTACAGCAGCTGAGAGAGCTTAGTGTGGCATCCGGTGGCCCAGAATACAGCAACTCAGTGCAGCGATGGATCGGTGAGAGTGTGTGAGAGTGAGAGTGTGTGTATTGGGGACTGCATGGGGATATTGGGGGCTGCAAGTGGATTATGGGGGCTGCAAGGGGATGATGGGGCTGCATGGGGATGATGAGTGCTGCAAGGGGATGATGGTGGCTGCAAGGGGATGTTGGGGATATTGGGGCATACAAGGGGATGATGGGGATATTGGGGGCTGCATTGAGATATTGGGTGCTGCATCGGGATGATGGGGTTGCAAGGACATGATTATGTTTTATGTTTTACTGTACGATATTTTGTATTACTTTAATAATTCTACAGTTCTGTATGTGCATGTATATGAATACAGTAGATATTTTTGGGTTGTGGAACAAATCGTCTGTGTTTCGATTATTTCTTATAATAAAATTTGCACTGATATACAAGTGATTTTGAATTACAGGCACACTCCCGGAAAGGATTATGCTTTGCTTGTAAATCAAGGTTTCACTGCAGATGAATCTTGTTGACACATTGAACATGCAGTCTAATCTGCAGGCAGCATGTTTAATAGCCAAAAAGAGCTATTGTCCTCTGGAGCATCTTGTAAGCCTGGCTTCACACTTGCGGACCCTCCGCAGCGTCCTGCGGAGGGGATCTGCAAGCTAACCGCAGCCCCTATGTTTATAATGAGAATGCACGGTCATGCGCAGGTCTGCACATGACCGTGCTCTCCCATTCACTGCAATATGTGATTTGTACGCAGGCGGATGCCCGCGCACAAATCACACGCTCTTGTCCGCACCGGGAGCATGTCACGTTCCTGGTGCGGACGAGAGTGTGTGATTTGTGAAGGTATCATTATGCTGCTCTCAGGTGGGGTAGCAAAACCCTGGTGACCGATTCCCTTTAGTGGGGCCTTTTTTCTCAGTGTTGCTTTTTTATGGCACAAAAGAATAAACAATGCCTTTCAAGGGGCAAAAATGCTTCTTGTATTTGCCACATACAGTGGTGAAAAAAGTATTTAGTCAGCCACCAATTGTGCAAGTTCTCCAACTTAAAAAGATGAGAGAGGCCTATAATTGACATCATAGGTAGACCTCAACTATGAGAGACAAAATGAGAAAACAAATCCTGAAAATCACATTGTCTGATTTGGAAAGAAATTTTTTTCCAAATTTTGGGGGAAAGCAAGTATTTGGTTAATAACAAAAGTTCATCTCAATACTTTGTTATATATCCATTGTTGGCAATGGGAGAGGTCAAACGTTTTTTGTAAGTTTTCACAAGGTTAGCACACACTGTTGCTGGTATGTTGGCCCATTCCTCAATCCAGATCTCCTCTAGAGCAGTGATGTTTTGGGGCTGTCACTGGGCAACATGGACTTTCAACTCCTTCCAAAGGTTTTCTATAGGGTTGAGATCTGGGGACTTGCTAGGCCACTCCAGGACCTTGAAATGCTTCTCACGAAGCCAATCTTCGTTGCCCTGGTGGTGTGTTTAGGATCATTGTCATGCTGAAAGACCCAGCACGTTTCATCTTCAGCACCCTTGCTGATGGAAGGAGGTTTGCACTCAAAATCTCACGATACATGGCCCCAGTGATTCTTTCATGTACATGAATCAGTTGTCCTGATCCCTTGGCAGAGAAACAGCCACAAAGCATGATGTTGCCACTTCCATGCTTCACAGTAGGTATGGTGTTCTTTGGATGCAGCTCAGCATTGCTTCTCCTCCAAAAACAACGAGTTGTGTTTCTACCGCACAGTTCTACTTTTGTTTCATCTACCCATAAGATATTCTCCCAATACTGTTTTTGATCATCCACATGCTCTCTAGCAAATTTCAAATGGGCCCAGACATGTACTGACTTAAAGGGATCCTGTCACCCCCAAAACACCTTTAAAGCTATTAAAACCTGTCCCTACAGCATATTAACACTTTCCCTACACTCTTTTTAGCTCCTAAATGCAGTAAATGATATTGCATAAAAACGTTTTATAAGTACCTGATTAGTGATGATAATGAGTGACTATGCTATTCATAGTCACTCATCAAGACTGCCCCTCTGCTTCATAGCACGCCTGAATAGGCGTGATCTACATCCAGGATTCAAAATCGCGCGTCCCTTCTGTGCCCTGTGTCGTAGGAGGCTGCAGTGTGGCTTGTGACGCGATCCGCGTCATTCCCGGCGCCCTGTGACGTATTTACAGCGGCGCCGCGCTGTGAGCTTCAAAATGTGCACTGCGCATGCCCAATGCGCATGCGCAGTGCGCATTTTGAAGCTAACAGCGCGGCGCCGCTGTAAATACGTCACAGGGCGCCGGGAATGACGCGGATCGCGTCACAAGCCACACTGCAGCCTCCTACGACACAGGGCACAGAAGGGACGCGCGATTTTGAATCCTGGATGTAGATCACGCCTATTCAGGCGTGCTATGAAGCAGAGGGGCAGTCTTGATGAGTGACTATGAATAGCATAGTCACTCATTATCATCACTAATCAGGTACTTATAAAACGTTTTTATGCAATATCATTTACTGCATTTAGGAGCTAAAAAGAGTGTAGGGAAAGTGTTAATATGCTGTAGGGACAGGTTTTAATAGCTTTAAAGGTGTTTTGGGGGTGACAGGATCCCTTTAAGCAGGGGGACATGTCTGTCACTGCAGGAACTGAGTCTCTGGCGGAGAAATTGCACAATTGGTGGCTGACTAAATACATTTTTCCCAACTGTATAGCTAATATGATTGCAGACACTGATGCACCAATCCCAACTGGTTTAACAACCATAATTTTGCACCTCAAGATCACAATTGATGGCAATCATAGTTGCTGCTGCTACCTAATGTCTTGGGGTGCGGTGGCATTTTAGAACCTGACCCTGTACATAGATACTGCAGAGCATGACACCATCATTCAAATGAAAATCTCTGCAAGTCCCATAGTGGGACTATGTAGAAAAGCTAAAAAAGTTCAATAAAATATGTAAGAATGTAAAAAAATACAAATAGGTGTAAATCACTCACGGATAGTTGTTTTGCCACAAAGAATGCAGCTTTAATAAAAAAAAATACAAATAATTGATATCACCGGAACTGTAAAACTGTTACTTATCCCATATGGTGAGCACCATAGATGTTTATTTGCTCTGTCTTCCAAAAATTTAAGTAAGACTCTATTTCTATCCTGTGCTCTAATATTTGAAGAAAACATTTGTTGGGTGTTTCAATTTATATGGGTTTTTAATATAGCATCACTTCTGGGGGTTTCCAATATATAGGCCTCTCAAGGTAACTCCAAACCTGAACAGTTCCAGTTAGCAAATCGAATTTGTAAATTTCCTTGGGGAAAAAATGCTGCTAAATTTCAGCCCATTCTATAAAAAGAAAAAATTGAAAAGTGATGCCGATGTAAAGCAAATATATAAAAAATGTTATTGTTTAACTATTTGGGTTCTGACTAGAGAAGAGCCACCACCCTAGTGTTTGAATTCGATTTGATTAATTGAATTGGGGGTGTGTTCATCGAATGTTCGTCAAATGTTCGTCGAACACCATCAAGCACCGTTGAACACCATTGAAAACTAATCAATGAGCTGTGCGGGGCACTTTCACTTCTGCAATGTACTGTATATACATACATTGTGAAAGTAAAATTAAGTAAAAGAAAGGGTTAGAAATAAAAAAATCTCTATGCTCACCTGTCCAGCGATCCACCGATGCCTCCAAGCATCTCCTACCTGTAAGACCTGCCATGATGTCACAACCAAGCAGCTTCATCAGGTCACATGACCACAGTTACCATGGTTATCATGTGAGCCGATGACGCTGCTGGGTTGTGACATCACAGCAGGTCCTAAAAGTAGAGATTCCACAGTGCCCACTTGGGGTGGTTTTAATGGCACTTTCATTTTTAACTTAAAAATAAAAAAATCTCTATGCTCCACCGATGCCTCCAGCACCTCCATCCTGATGCCTGTAGGACCTGCCGTGATGTCACAACCCGGCAGCATCATTGGGTCACATGACCGGTTACCGAGGTAACTGTGGTCATGTGACCCGATGATGCTGCCGGGTTGTGACATCATGGCAAGTCCTACAGGCAGGAGGTGCTGGAGGCATTGGTGGATCCCCAGACAGGTGAGCATAGAGATTTCTTCATTTTTAACCCTTTCTTTTACTTAATTTCACTTCCGAAATGTATGTATATAGATTGCGGAAGTGAAAGTGCCCCCACAACTCTTTGATTAGGAGGAAAATGCAGCAGATGCATTTTTTTGTCCGGATCTGCCACATTTTCGAACCGTTATCGAACATAACCTCGAACTGCCGAATTTGAAGCTAATTGTTCGCATTCGTCGAATGACTCTGAACACCGCCCAAAACAGCTCGAATTTGAGATTGGCGAACATTTCAAATCAAACACCGCTCATCTCTAGTTCTGACAATATGGATTCAGGATATAAGCATTCATATCTACATACATTTATTACTAATAGAAAGAACAATAGTAACATAATTTTAAGGTTGAAGGAAGACTTTAAGTCCATCTAGTTCAACCCATAGCCTAACATGTTGATCCAGAGGAAGGCAAAAAAAAAACATGTGGCAACACTAAGCTCCACATTGGGGGAAAAAAAGTCCTTCCTGACTCCAGAGATGGCAATCAGACTAATTCCCTGGATCAACGCTCTATCAAAGAATCTAGTATATATAACCGCTAATATTATAGTTTTCAAGAAAGGCATCCAAGCCCTTCTTAAATGTTAGTAGTGACTCACTCATTACAACATCATGTGACAGAGAGTTCCATAGTCTCACTGCTCTTACAGTAAAGAATCCACGTCTGTGATTATGATTAAACCTTCTTTCCTCCAGACGTAGAGGATGCCCCCTTGTCCCATCTCAGGCCTAAGAGTAAAGAGATCATTAAAAAGGTCTCTGTACTGTCCCCTCATATATTTATACATTACTAAATATGGCAATAATATGGCACAAAAGAAAATAACAAACAATCTTGAAATTAAGCGTTCCAGAGTTATAACCTCACGAAATGACACTGGTCAGAATTGTAAAATGGGGCCCTGACATTAAGGTTAAAACGGCTAGGTCACTAAGGGGTTAAACGTGATGGCTGCAGATTACACTGAATTTTTAACATGATTTGTTCCCTTTTAATGTAAGCGTGTATGTGCCACCAATGATGCATTTAAACTCTTTGCTCCATCTTTATTAATTATGGCTATTAAAACAAGGTTATTCTATTTTTGATTCACGAAACAACTAATTACATTAATTATCAAATTAATGGTAAGTGTTTTGCAGTTATATGTATAATCCTCTTATTATACCAGAGATAAAAAGACTTTGCTAATCCCTCATAGCAGTTTTTTAATTGGGTATATTTAAACATTGCTTGATCTTAACTAGAGCTAACAATACATTTGCAGAATAAAATATATTTTTTTATCAATCGTTTTAACTGCTTAAAGGTGTTTCTAATTTAAGGAGGGTGGATGCCTTATGTTCTTGGGTCCAGCAGGGCCTCTCTGCCACTGCCCTGGTCTCAATATTTTAGCTGTAGTAGTGATGGCACTTCAACCTCTCATATGACCACTTCAACCAATCAAGTGCTTAGTGGCTCGGCCTCGGTAAACAACATGAGCTCAGTGATAGGTTGCAATTTGTTGATGTGATGGAGAGCCACTCCTGGACCTGGGGAGGGTAAGTATGATGTGAATTTGTTATTTAACAGGATAGGCAATGTTTGGGGTTAACTTTTCTAAAGTGTAAAATTCCTTTTAATTACCGTATTTTCCGGCGTATAAGACGACTGGGCGTATAAGACGACCCCCAACTTTTCCAGTTAAAATACAGAATTTGGAAGACTACCCCTCTTCTACGGTATGATTCCCACTATGAAACCCACACAGTATAATGGACCCACATATAGAATAATGACCCTTACATCTCTTCACACTGTATTATGTCCACCACACAGCCCTAAAATAGCCCTGCATAAAGTATAGAGGCTCCCTCATACCCCTTCAAGTATTATCATGCACCCACAGAGCCCTCTAAGTATTATAATGGCTTCCACATAGTATAATTGTCTCCATAAATTATAATGCATCATCATAGTGCTCCATATAGTATAATGCACCCCCGTAGTCCTCCATATAGTATAATGCACCCCCGTAGTCCTCCATATAGTATAATGCACGCCATAGTCCTCAAGATAATATAATGCACCCCATAGTTCTCCATATAGTGTAATGCACGCCATAGTCCTCTAGATAATATAATGCACCCCATAGTGCTCCATATAGTGTAATGCATGCCATAGTCCTCTAGATCAGTGTTTCCCAACTCCAGTCCTCAACAGGTCATATTTTCAGGATTTCCTTAGGATTGCATAGGTGATAATTTAATCACTTGCACAGGGGATAATTACATCATCTGTCTAATGATAAGGAAATCCTGAAAACATGACCTGTTGGTGTGCCTTGAGGACTGGAGTTTGGAAACACTGCTCTAGATAATATAATGAACCCCATAGTGCTCCATATAGTATAATGCACCCCTGTAGTCCTCCATATATTATAGTATTACAGTGGTGGTGGGGGAGTACAGCCCCCATCAACCCCCAATATTCCTCTGCAGTCACACACACACAGTCAGACACAGAGACACACAGTCACACACAGTAAGACACAGACACACACACAGTAAGACACAGACATACACACAGTAAGACACAGACACACACACAGTCAGACACACACACACACAGTCAGACATACACACAGTCAGACACACATATACACAGTAGAAACCTGAGAACTGAGCTATATAGCTGTAACCCCAGTACAATGTAATATACGAGAAACCACCAATTGCAAGTGCATAAATTCATTTATTATATTAGTGGATCAATAAAATACTGGGGAACGTCACATAAAACCAAGGATAATGACAAAGGGGGTTGAACCGGTCACAGACCGCCACAGAGGGGTAAAGTTACAGGCAGTGAAATATGTTTATGTTTATGTTTGGGGTCAGTCCCTGAACACGTGTCATAACCCCACAGTATGGGTGAGTTGTAGGCTTGGTACTAGGCGGACAGTCTGGTTTTAGGGTATTTATATGTATTTATATTGTACCATGCTGTTTGCCTTAAACATATTTCACTGCCTGTAACTTTACCCCTCTGTGGCGGTCTGTGACCGGTTCAACCCCCTTTGTCATTATCCTTGGTTTTATGTGACGTTCCCCAGTATTTTATTGATCCACTAATATAATAAATGAATTTATGCACTTGCAATTGGTGGTTTCTCGTATATTACATTGTACTGGGGTTACAGCTATATAGCTCAGTTCTCAGGTTTCTAATGCAATTAGAGTTGCTAAATATGTGAGTCCAAGATGTGTCCCTATATTTTTGTCTGACACATATACACAGTGCCACTGCACTGCGGTGCGGTGCCACCAGACCCTGCCGGAGCTTACCGCTGCCACCGCCACTGTACGTAGCCGGGCACCGTAGATGTGCGATAATAAGCCATCAGCCAATCAGGTGTCTGCTGGCGTCTGATTGGCCCTGGCATTACCGTACATACACACTGAGCGGCGCAGTTACCTCCGTACAGGAGATGTACGGTAATGCCTCGGCCAATCAGACACCAGCAGCCGCCTGATTGGCTGCTGGCTTATTATCGTACATCTATGGCGTCCGGCGGCTATGTACACGGCGGCGGTGCAGCGGGAAGCTCTGGAGGACATGGACGGCAGAGGCAGGTGAGTATAATTTTTTTTTTCTTGCCTGCCACCTGCCACAGCTCATTTTCGGGGGGGGCCTTATATTAAGCACGGCTGGCCGATGCCGGCATTTTTTCCCTCAGCAGGCGCCCTGCACCCAGCGTATAAGACGACCCCCGACTTGGGAGAAGATTTTTAGGGGTTAAAAAGTCGTCTTATGCGCTGGAAAATACGGTAACCAGTTTACCTACAGTAAAAGGCCTTTTCTTCAGATTACATCACATGGAAACCTTGGCCATTTCTACTGTCGACTTTCCATATTTCAAAATGTAGTTGCATTTTCCAATCTAAATAGATCTAATTGCATAACATATTTTTGTAGGGCTCGTAGCACTATTTTTCTATGCTGTACAAAGTTATCTAATACAATCCTGGCAGTTGTCATCCTCAGTAAAGGGAGCTCCGATGTATACAACTGCCAACGAGTTCAATAATAAATCTCCTTTTAATACGTCCCCCTAATTTTGAAGGCAGAGAGGTAGAATATTCTAACTTGTAATTTTATCAAATCAATCAGTCTATTTGGACATTTAAAATCCCCCCCATTATCCTTTTTACAGGACATAATAGACACATTTTTAACTACCGCAAAATAAAGTAGTTTAAATTGTTTACCTGGTGACAGCCAGAGTCCTCCACTTACCATTAGAAGTGACCTGTGTTGGTAAAGTTACCCCCTGACAAGACATATCCATGATCACTAAGCATTGCTGATGTCCCCATGTACAGGACACGTCCAGGATAGCTGATGTGTCTCAGCAGGTGTACGGCTTGTAACGTCAGCAGCACCACTCATTTTCCCATATGAAAGTAAGGGGCTCTGGATGTTGTTGGAAAGCTCCTTTAAACATTGAATGTTAGTAATTTCATTTGTGCAGTTATTATGGGTTATTGTGGGTGTAGTAATCTTTGAAATTGCTGAAACTTTGCTTATCTGACACCTAAGTATGATATTGCATCACTAAAAGATCTTTACTTGGTTTAGTCTCTCTGAATATATTTATTTTTATGCGTAGTGTTTGATGTTATTTGTAGAGGTGAGCAAACCTGTTAAGGGTACGAATTTGGGTGCTTTTCATATCCAGATCACTGGAGCGAGGATCGCAGTGCTCGGGTACACTTGCTGCTTGGCCCGGTGCGAGCTGCTCGCAGTGGTTGATCGTCCCACACTTGGGGTAAAGTCAGAGTTTTTGGCCGTAGTGTGATTGAAAAATAAAAACAATGACAAATCCTCACCCTCCCATCCCCAGACGTGGTTTGCTTATGGCTCGCTGTATGTGGGTGGAGAGCCAAATTGTCGAATTTTGGCCCTGACAGTCCATTTTTAAAATCCGTCTCCACCACACCAACAGGTGTGCTTATCTCTAGTTATTGGCTGTAATCATTTGTGCTTCTTTTTGTAGACATTCTATGTATTCATTTCTATGCAATAAGCAATTAAGAATTATCTTGCATGCTGCTCAGCAATTAGATTACTAATAGTTGCTCTGCTAATGCAGAGTTTTTTCTATATGAGATATTTGATTTTTTACATTATTTTACTGTATATGAACTTGTGTAACTATCAGGAATTCAGCAATGATAAACCTGAGCATCTGCTGTAATAACTTTTCAATACTTTATGCAACACAGATGCACAGAACACATGCTATTTCAGATGCAAAGAAAACAGCATATTAAAGAAGATCTGAAAATACCATTAGTGAATGAGAGGAGAGAGAAGGCATTGGCACTTGCAGCCCAGATGCAGATGACGTTGTTAGAGTATGAACGTAGAAAAGTTACTGGCACGTTGGAGAGCAGCAGCGTGCGGGCGGCAGTAGCTTCATCAGGAGAAACTGCTGAAGAGGTATGTAAAGGAACATAATCACTTACTGGATTTGTTTAATTTTAGATTCACCTGTGGAAGAAAATATATTAATAAAGGATTCATCAAGACCGACATTGTTCACACTGGGTTTAATCAGGGGGTGTGCTGGAGTCAGAGGCCTTTAAATGAATCAGCAGTGAGTCTTGCTACCAATCAAGCAACAATGAAATAATATATCATCGTCAGCGTAGGGTTAGATACTATGATAACAAAATGCCATAAGGTAAAGGATAGTATGCTTACTAAAGACTGTAAAAACATAACTTTTAATAATGAAATAGTTGCACTACAATATTAGGGACATACATGCAATGAATGAGATAAGCTCAGTGTACCAAGTGCATTCTAGTGTAGGATAATATCTGGTAATAATTTAAGCTTATGATAAGTTCCTATGTGGCTGCAGACCACAATTGTGCTAACGAGTCCTATCAGTATAATAACTATAACTACCCATGATTGTATATGCTGGATTAAAATTTGTCAGCTATTAACCTCTGCAAAATGTTTCAACAAACTGGAGGCAACTATATAATTTTATGAATTCACCATTAGCTTAAATTATTACATGGTACCTATCCTATACTAGAATGTATTTGCTACACTGAGCCTTTCCCAGTCATTGCACTGTAGTGCAACCACTATTAAAGTTATATTTTATTTAGCGACTTTAGGTAGGGTACCCTCCTTTTGCATATGACAATTTGTGATTATTGCTACAAATCAAGTCTCAACGAGAGATAATTAAAAATACAAGATTGACAACTTTCTTTTATTCCAAAATAAAAAAAAATTATAGATTTGAATAAGCAACTGGTGTTTTTAAGGGGTTAACCTTAGGCCACTAATCTCACACCAGGAGTACATAGATAGTGATGCCCCACATCAGTGACTAAATGTCATTTAACCCTTAGAAAGAACCGTTTCTCATTCAAATCTGTAAAGATTGGCTATTTTCCCATTTTAACGCCAATTTTGATGTCCAGAACCCATTTGGGCCAGGCTGGGGTGACTTGTGTTTGATGAAGGGCATCACTATCTGCATGTCAGCATTGTGAGATTGGTGGCCCCAAGTCATTTAACCCTTTCAATAACCTACTTTAGTGCCCACTTTATTGCCCATTTTTGTGCCAGTTTTATCATTTTTGTTGAAGCTTTAAGTGAATTCACATCAGGGCACCTCACTGCATTGTATTTTATTGTTGTGATTTCTTATTTTTGCTGTTAAACCTTTAAAAAACAGTAAATAAATAATTGCTGAATAAGAAACCAACTTCAGCATCGTACCTGTTCTATACTTTATTATGGCTCCTACAACCTGTTCTGTACTTTAATATGGCCCCCACAACCTGTTTTATACTTTAATATGACCCCACTGTCTATTGTTTACTTTAATATGGCCCCCACAATCTGTTCTATACTTTAATATGAACCATACAATCTGTTCTATACTTTAATATAAACCCCACAATCTGTTCTATACTTTAATATGAACCCCACAATCAGTTTTATAATTTAATATGGCCCCCACAATACATATACTTTAATATATAAAAATAGAGTGTAAACTCACCTGATTCCCGGCACCGCAGCCTCCGTCTTCTCATGGTGGCCTGCAGAGGCAGCATGATGCAATGACATCATCGCTCTGCCTGTGTGGACACGCTGAAATCCCGTAAGCCACGGTCTGTGGCTCAGGAGACGGGTAGTGATAGAGCATGGAGCTCTTCCTCTGTGCTCTGTTACAGGATTGAACTGTGGTGGCGACAACATGATGCCGACACGTTTAATGTGGTGGATGTAGGAGATCCAGGGCATCAGGCAAGACGTTTGGGGTTCGAGTCCTCGATCTTTATTACTAGCAACGTCCCTGGCTGGACCCATGGTGAGTGAGTAAAGTTCAGGTTTTTTTTGTTTTTTAAACTGGAAAACTGGAAAGCTCCTTTAAGAAACATTGTATCATTTTACAATAGAAAACTTATCTAGGTTTTTTTTTAATTACCAATATGTTTTGAATGTCATTGTAAAGGGCAGTGACAAACAGTCTGGAATAATTGTTAAAGCTGATTTAAATCATTTACAGCTATTTGTTTATTGTGCTGGGATGTATTGGCCATCATTTTCAAATGTTTTAAAGGTCAAAATGGCCTACAATATTACAGTGTGAAAGGTGACTGCATGGAAATTAGCTATGGAGCTTTAAATGTATTAATTATAATAGAATAGAAGCAAACTAAATGCTAATGTGAAACAGTGCATTCTGCAATACAACTATTCTGCTTTCAATGCTGTAATGTATCTACACAAAAATGATCAACAGTCATGGGAACCCTACTAAGAAGTCATAATTTATTCTGAGATGAAGTGGGTATGATTTATGTAGCTCTGAACATATACATGACCTTGTTGAATGTTTTCCTATTTTGATTCATATTGACAACTGCAATATGTAAACATTTGTCACATTCTGGCAGCTTTAGATATAGTAATAATGTATAGAGTATATTCATATCTCCTTGTTCTTATTTATACATTTTATAGCCTCTCTAGAGAAGTGACCTTCAACCTGTGGCCCTTGCTTTTTTTTTTTATTATTGAGCACTTTGGAGCTACAAGTTTAAGAGGACCTATCATGTCCTGAAAAAAAGTTATAGCTCAAACTATCAAAAAAATCTTATGGTAATATAGTTAGGATTTTTTTTAAATCAACCCTGTTTAATTTAGTCATGAAAGCTTTGGGTCCCTAAATAGTGTTCCTTAATTCATCTAAATTCTGGCTCTCCACTGTGTCCCTATTTCACACCTGTGTGAGACTTCCTGCTTTTGAATGGCTTTTGAGATGTAAGAGTGTAGTACATTTAAAAATAGGAGAGATTTCTGCTGTAAAGTACACTGCCAAGCAAAAAGGTAACACTGATTTGAACTTTTGACTTTCAGGCTCCATATCTCATTTTCCGCTACAGTAGGGGGTCCCTAACTTGTAGCTTGGGAGCCACATGGGGCTCATGTATTGGTGATGTGTGGCTCTCGGCTGTCTTCCAATGTGGTGGATTACCACAAAGTCTAGAAAACAGTTATAAAAAACAGGTCTCCACATGGTAACTTTTGGGAGTAGCGTCTCATTAGCAGAGCAGATTTGAATGGGAGTAAGGTAGGAACACCTGGATCTTGGTATACTGCCTCAGTGTGATTTCTGTAAAGAAGCTTTGGTTGTTATTATACCAGTAATGGGGCGCTGGGAGTCATAATTATGAGGGTGTGATACATACATTTATCTAGCAACTATTTAGCATACAATTAGTTATGCAGATTCTTGTCATGTCACTGCATTGTTACTGTTTTGCTCTTACAAAAAATCTAAATTTTTATTATTTTTTTCAATCAAACTTTGGCTTACAAAACTGCCTGAAACACTCTGGGCATGTTCTTGATCAGATTAAAGCATGTCCCAACCAAAATCTCATCTCAAAACTCTTCTACATGTTCCCAATGTTGTTGCATACTGATCGACTCATTTGTGATGCCAAGTCACTGCACCAATGACGTATTTTCTGAAGATTTGAACAAAGATTATTTTGCAATCAAGCCTCGGATTTCTCAACTAAAGATATAATTTTAATCAGCATCCTAGTGCCATTTTGGCACTGCTTCTACTTTTTAGGGCAAGAACCTGTTCGTTGGTTCCCTTTAACTGTATGTGAAGTGATTAGAGCCAAACACTTTGATTTCAGTTATTTTTGCTAAGTATAACGTGTTACAAAATGTTAACATGTGCACTTAAACTATATTACATACCGTTGATATATATCTTTCTTTAAAGTTCAAAGGTTTACTACGATCTTCTTCATTCTCCTCCACATCTAAAAAGTGCCAGACAATTGACTATGATGTGGAAATAAGCATGCCTCAGTATTTTGAGGTTCCAAAGAATATAAGCCTTCCAGTTTCTGCAAGAGTTCGAGTTGCCGAACCACCCATATCTGTGGAAGGAGAAGAGCTATATGGAGAACAAGGTAACTGAGATTACTTTTAGAACATTTAGATTACACTTGTGGAGATAATATGTCCTGAAAAATGTATGAGTTTATAATATACAACTAATCCAGAAAGAGCAATGTCCTTCTACATATAGACGTCTCACTAACAGACCATTAAAACGTCTTCTGATTCACTAACACCAGTATTTACACAAACTATTTCTCAGTGGGGTTATAGGTTAAAAGACCCATAGTTGTCATTATTGATAGATAAATCTCTTGCATACATATATTGCTTGAGCTGGTATATAGGGAGCTAGCATCCCGAAATACCATGAATTTATGACTAATAAAGAAAGATATAGGTATATAAAATATATTATACACACAAGATGTGTTTTCCACAAATGTTTCGCTGACTGATCAGTGTCATCAGAGGCTGGAACCAAGGCTGCACCGTCCATTGGACAGTGTGAGCCCTGAGGATCAAGCGGTAGTCAGGCTGGGGAGCGGCAGTGGAGAAGGGGGCGGTGCCTGCATCACACATCGGCTTCCTGTGTGACGGGCACCGCCAGCCTTATCAGCGGGTAAGGTGTGGAGTGTGACAGCACCCACCCCCTCGCTCCTCAACTAAGGCTGCAGGGGGGCGGCTGTGCTGGAGTGTGACAGCACCCCCTCCCCCCCCACTCTTCACTTCGGCTCAGGCAGCAGGGAGGCTTGGTGCACCCATGGCTGGGACATTAGTGTGATTCATGCCATTATTGCTATGTTAGGTAACTTGATTATATTTTTGTACAGTAATTTTTTTTTTATGTCTCCATTACTAGTTTTTAAAGGGAATTTGTCACATCAAAAAATGCTAATCTGCAGGTTAATAGCATTTGAAACATGTCCAGCACCAGCACATTGAACCCCACTGACAGGAGGAAATTATCTCTCATCCTCCTGGCAACATTTGATTTTTAGTCCCAGAGAGGCGCGCCAGTGTAGGTTTTTTTCTATTAAAATGTTGTTTTAGCACCAAATTTGAATTTTTTGATTCAAGTTTCCAAAAAGATTGTCACTTGAGAGAGTTTCTACTTTGTTGGTACTTTAGAAGCCCCGCAAATGTGACATCCCTGACAGCAGTTTTGAAGTATTTGAGGGGTGTATGGTTTCTAAAATGGTATGACTTTTGTGAAGTTTTCAATGTATAGGACTATCGAAACTCCTTTACATCTGAATGAGTCCGTAAGAAGCAGTTTTTATACATTTCTTGAAAAAAATTAGAAATTGCCGCTAACCCTTTAACCTTTTAATACCCTGACAAAATAAAAAGAGTTTAAAAAATGAGCAGATGTAACATTTAGGAAATGTTATTTATTCATTATTTTGTACAGAATTACTAAGTACCGTATATACTCGCGTATAAGCCGAGTTTTTCAGCCCAAAATTTGGGCTGAAAAGTCCCCCCTCGGCTTATACGCGAGTATATATATATACAGCAGCAGCCCCGGAGGTATACAGGCCCCCCCATCAAGCTCCAGGGCCCCCCCCTTGCGCGGCAGCCTGTAAAGTAAATTCATACTTACCAGTGTCCTGTCGCGCTGTCCCGCCGCTTGCCGACACACGATCCCGGGCTTCATTCCGCGTCTTCTGTGGTCGCGGGCAATGACGTAATTGCCCGCGACCACAGGAAGCCGGAAGACGCGGATGGAAGCCCGGGATCGTGTGTCGGCAAGCAGCGGGACAGCGCGACAGGACACTGGTAAGTATGATTTTACTTTACAAGCTGCCGCGCAAGGGAGGGGGCCCTAGAGCTTGATGGGGGGGCCTGTATACCTCCGGGGCTGCTGCTGTATACAGCCCTGGGGCTGCTGCTGTATACAGCTTTGGGGCTGCTGCTGTATACAGCCCTGGGGCTGCTGCTGTATACAGCCCTGGGGCTGCTGCTGTATACAGCTTTGGGGCTGATGCTGTATACAGCCCTGGGGCTGCTGCTGTATACAGCCCTGGGGCTGCTGCTGTATACAGCTTTGGGGCTGCTGCTGTATACACCCCTGGGGCTGCTGCTGCTGTATACACCACTGGGGCTGCTGTATACTACCTAAGGGCTGCTGTATATACCTCTGGGGCTGCTGTATACACCACTAGGGCTGCTGTATATACCTCTGGGGCTGTATATACCTCTGGGGCTGCTGTATACTACCTCTGGGGCTGCTGTATACTACCACTGGGGCTGCTGTATACTACCACTGGGGCTGCTGTATACTACCACTGGAGCTGTATATACCTCTGAGGCTGCTGTATACTACCACTGGGGCTGCTGTATACTACCACTGGGGCTGCTGTATATACCTCTGGTGCTGCTGTATACCACACTGCTGGGGGCTGTATACCTGTGCTGGGGTCCACCCTCGGCTTATACACGAGTCAATAGGTTTTCCCAGGTTTTGGGGGCAAAAGTAGGGGGGTCGGCTTATACACGGGTCGGCTTATACACGAGTATATACGGTAGTTTAAGGATATAAAAATTGATATTTGGAATATTGTGAAATTTTCAACATTTTTACCAAAAGTCTGATATTTTCACAAATAAATGCATAACATAGTGATCTATACTTACTGCTAACAAATTACAAAGTGTTGCGAAAAAAAACAGTTTTAGAAACTCTATGATTTGTCAAACTATTCCAGAGTCATTAGGGAAAATTAAGTTCAGCTCACCCCTAGAGGTCCACATCTTCGCCTGGATCCGCCCTAGTTATTCCACAGTTATTACAACATAAAGTAGAATTGGTCAGATTTTCAAAATTTGGCCTGGTCATTAAACTCAAAATTGACTTCACCACTAGGTGGTTAAAATAATCTCTGAAGGCAGATACCCAATGATATCTGTGTCCGTCTCATAGATCTTAACAACTAATTTCCATATTAGAAGAAATGTGGATTTCTCTGGGATAAAACATTGGATTTCAAATTTCAAGGTATCATTTTATTTACATTTCTATGACCATATAGACGGCATGGGAGGGTTGATCCTATTAGCAGAGTCCCTTTAAATATTTAACATAATACATCAGATATAGTGCTAAGTACACTGCTCCTATAAAATAATAATCCATATTTTCATGATACTTGGTATAGTAATATTTTATATGGCAAATTCTTTCCTATTTTGATATTTGTAGCTCTATCTATGTGTTAGGCCTTTGTTTTCTGGCTCACTCTTTACAGGACTCACGAAGTATAAAGCACATAAAAAATAAAAAATGCAAAACTATTTTTTAGGAGATTGAAACTTGACAGATCTCGCCGGCAGGTTGAACTCATAAACAAGATTGAAATCCCAGACACGTATCTTTGCTCTTCTATATTGAATGACAAGGTTTCTCAATTGATGAAGTCACTTAAACATTTCATCAATTCAGGGACACTCATATTCTATTACTTTACTGTGACACGCAGCAAAAGAACTGCACATTTTGTCATTCCACTTTCAACTTCTTTAACCATTTTTATAGAACCAAGTACTTTTTGATCTGTACTTTGAAATTGAGATGTTGAAGAAGAGACATTACACAACACAGTTAACCCTTTATAGACACAACCAAGTTTTATTTTTCGGATTTGTAATTTTAGAACACAAACAATCCCCACGGCAAGCTTGTATTTTGTCTAGACAACTCTTTTTTATGTTGAAAGACTAAGGCCTCCTGCATATAAAACACATCTGGAAAACCGGTATTGGTGTAATTGTATTTAATAGGTGTGCCATCAATGTGTCATCTGTGTTTTTAAGGTATGGCTAAAGAAATAAAGATATTATAAAGTATTCCCCTATACTTTCAATCTTAAACACATAAAGCACATGGATAATACAGAGATAGCACAAGGATGCCATCCGTGTGCTGTAGGTGTCTTTCATTGACCCATAGACTTGTATTGGCCTTTTTCATCTGTACTGCCAGAAAAAACAAACTTGTCTCCACGTGGTACACAGAGACACATGGTCTGTGTGAAAGCAAACATGTGAAGATCACCATAGGTTTAATGGGTACGTGTGGTGTAAATGAAAAAACAAATGGATATCACACATACTGTAAACACATATATGTGAAGACAACCTGAATCTCTATCAGTTCAGGACTTAAAGAGAATCTGTCACCAAGTCAAATGTGAACAGTGTTTGCTCTTTTATTCCCTTGAGAGTTTTTTTAAATCCACTCTATGGTTCCAGAAATATGAGTCTATTGATTCCATTTGAATTTTTATGGTCTTTACAAAGTAAATGAAACTTTGTACTGCTCTGCATTATGACCCTGTGAGCAATGCCCCTTGGCAAAGATCAGATCATAAAAATTAGCTGTAACTATATGTAGGCGATTTGCCTATATACAGTCACAATCTGACTTGATGTGCTTGGCTTGAGAGAAGTCAGGCACATCTAGTTGGTATGTGCCCAGACGTATGCTAATTATAAAAGAGTGGGTCACGTGTCTACTCACTTTCTCCGGCAACACTGGTGTATCTTGATAGTGCTTGTAGCGTGGAGCGGAATGGTAGTCGTGGGTGAGGTCTGCATCTTCTCCACCACAACACACTACATGAATATGAGGGTTTTGGCTGTGAGTTTAGTTTTACTTTAAAGAAGCCACAGGCTTCAGTTGGCTAGGGCCAGATGTTCACCAATTCAACGAGAGAGACCACAAGTTTTTTTAAAAACGTAGTTTTACTCAACAGTAACCCGATAACAGCTGTATGCATTACATAGTAGTCACATATCTTCTTGTATGTTTCTTTAGCACTAAGTATCTTTATACACATTTTCTTCACTTCACCTTCCCCAGCCTTCGCCAGTCCTGCTCGTTCCACCACTACCAGTCTAGCACCATAGTACAGTTCATGAAAGTCATATTTTTCTCCAGTGGTTCCTCATCTTCCCCTTCTTAAAAGCATATTAGCAATATGGCCAAACCTAGCTTCAAGCTCTGGGATGCTTCGGGAACTCCTGCTTTGGGAAGTCTATTTCACAGTCTGCACCATCCTGTGCATCCTGCACTCATCTCACTCAGTCACTTAGTCCTCCAGTCAGTCTTTTCATATGACTCCTGTAGATCCCTCTTGAACTTGGTCAGTATTTCTCATTATTGCTTGCTCCTCAGGCTCTCACTATCATAAGTTTCAGACTCCCCTCATTCAATGGACACCCACATCATGCAGCCCTATGGACTGTTCAGTCTTTAACCCCTTCATGACCCAGCCTATTTTGACCCTAATGACCTTGGCATTTTTGGCAATTCTGACCAGTGTCCCTTTATGAGGTAACAACTCTAAAATGCTTCAACGGATCCTAGCAATTACGAGATTGTTTTTTCGTGACATATTGGGCTTCATGTTAGTATTAAATTTAGGTCGATCATTTTTGCGTATAATTGTGAAAAAATCTAAAAGTTTTGCAATTTTCAAATTTTTAATTTTTATTCTGCTAAACCAGAGAGTTATGTGACACAAAATAGTTAATAAATAACATTTCCCACATGTCTACCTCACATCAGCACAATTTTGGAAAATACATTTTTTTTTTGGTTCAAAGTTCATCAGCAATTTTTCATTTTTCCAGCAAAATTTACAAAACCATTTTTTTTAGTGACCACATTACATTTGAAGTCCCTTTGAGGGGTGTACATGACAGAAAACACCCAAACGTGACACCATTACAAAAACTGCACCCCTCAAGCTACTCAAAACTACATTCAAGAAGATTATTAACCCTTCAGGAACTAAAGCAACCTGGAAGGAAAAAATGGACATTTTAATTTTTCTATCAAAAATGTTCTTTTAGCCTCAATTCTTTCATTTTCACATGGGCAACAGGATAAAATGGATCCTAAAATTTGTTGGGCGATTTCTCCTGAGTACACCGATACCTCATGTGTGGTCATAAACCAGTGTTTGGGCGCACGGCAGGGCTCAGAAGGGAAGGAGCGCAAGTTGACTTTTGGAGCTAATTTTCCATTCAAAAAGTGAAATTGTGCTCCTTCTCTTCTGAGCCCTGCTGTGCGCCAAAACAGTAGTTTATGAGCACATATGAGGTATCAGTGTACTCAGGAGAAATTGCCCGACAAATTTTAGGATGCATTTTATCCTGATTTCTATGTGAAAATGAAAACATTTAGGCTAAAAGAAAATTTTTGTGAAAAAAAAAAGTACTTTTTAATTTTTACAGATCAGTTTGTGAAACATTTGGTGGTTCAAAGTGCTTACCACCCTTCTAGATAAGTTCCCTGGGGGGTCTAGTTTCCAAAATGTGGTCACTTGTGGGGGAACTCTAATGTTTAGGCACACAGGGGCTCTCCAAACGCGACATGGTGTCCGCTAACAATTTGAGCTAATTTTCCATTCAAATTGTTAGCGGACACCATGTCGCAATTAGAGAGCCCCTGTGTGCCTAAACATTGGAGCTCCCCCATAACTGACTCCATTTTGAAAACTAGACCCCCAAGGAACTTGTCTAAATGCACAGTGAGCACTTTGAACCCCCAAGTGTTTCACAAATTGATCCGTAAAAATTAAAAAGTACTTTTTTCACCACAAAAAAATTATTTTTTCATTTTTACGGATTAATTTGTGAAGCACCTGGGGGATCAAAGTGCTCACTTTGTATCTAGATAAGTTTCCTGAGGGGTCTAGTTTCCAAAATGGGGTAACTTGTGGGGGAGCTCCAATGTTTAGGCACACAGGGGCTCTTCAAATGCGACATGGTGTCCGCTAACAATTTCAGTTGATTTTCCATTCAAATTGTTAGCGGACACCATGTCACATTTGAAGAGCCCCTGTGTGCCTAAACATTGGAGCTTCCCCACAAATGACTCCATTTTGAAAACTAGACCCCCCCAAGGAACTTATCTAGATGCATAGTGAGCACTTCAAACCCTAGGTGCTTCACAAATTGATCTGTAAAAATGAAAAAAGTAACTTTTTGTGGAGAAAAAAAGTACTTTTTCATTTTTATGGATCAATTTATAAAGCACCTGGGGGTTCAAAGTGCTCACTATGCATCTAGTTAAGTTCCCTGGGGGTCATGTTTCTAAAATGGGGTCACTTGTAGAGGAGCTCCGTACGCGACATGGTGTCAGCATAACAACTGTAGCTAATTTTCCATTCAACTTGTTAGCGGACACCATGTCGCATACAGAGAGCCCCTGTGTGCCACCAGCAGAAGGAAAATTGGAAGGGTTGGGGTACAGCACCAGAAAATGACACCTCTAATTAATGCGCTATTTTCTGGGGTGGCTGTGGGTTGCAATTTGCAGCGTGGGGGGCCCACAACATTTGGGTCTTCCCACGCTGAGGATTCCAGCCCCCTCACTGCCAAGTTGTACCTGGCTGGCAACCAGAAATACGGCAAAGCTCCATGTCATTTTATTTGTAGAAGTAATAAAAAAAATGACGTGAGGCTTCGCCATATTTTTGGTCCAGCAAGGAACAACTTGGCAGCTACGGTTGGCCACCAACCCCCAGCTGCCTCGTTGTACCTGGCTGGCAACCAAAAATACAGCAAAGCCCTTTTTTTTTCTAGAACTAATTCTAGAAAAAAAATGATGTGGGGCTCCGCCATGTTTTTGGTCCAGCCAGGTACAACTAGGCAGCTGGGGGCTGGAATCCGCAGCATGGAGAGGCCCAAGCATTCTGGGCCCCCCATGCTGTGAATTGCAGCCCGCAGCCACCCCAGAAAATAGCGCATTTATTGAAGCACCTTTTTCTGGCGCTGTACCCAGACTCTTCCAGTTGCCCTGGTGCTGGTGGTAAACTGGGAAATAAAGGGATTAATGCCAGCTTTTTTATTGGCAGCTGGCACTAAGATTCATAATGTCAGGCCAATGTTAGGCCGGCCTATAGGAATCTTTAGTAAATAGTAAAAAAAATATACCACACAGAGAAAAATCTTTTTATTTGAAAAAAAACACTAACAAAATTCGGACTCCATCTTTATTATAAAGATCCGACGTAGTCCACAACGAAGGTCCCACGACGCTTTATCGCCTCCGACATAGTCCACAATGAAGGTCCCACGACGCTCGATCGCCTCTGCTCAAGCCAGAGACTGCAGCAAGGGATCAAGTGTCCTCTTCCTACAGTCTTTGGGGTCAGAGTTATGGTGCACTGTATGGCAATGATCTGTCATACAGTGCACCATGACTATGATCCCAAAAACTACAAGAGGACACTTGATCCCTTGTTGCACCCATCCATCCACCCATGCATCCATCCACCCATCATCCACGCACATATCCACGCATGCTCACATCCACACACGTTCGCATCCACGCACGCACAAATCCACGCACGCACACACACATCCACTCACACTCACATCCACGCACACACACATCCATGCATGCACACATCTACGCATGCACACATTCACGCACGCTCATATCCACGCATGCACACATCCAGGCATGCACACATCCACGCACGCACACATCCACGCACGCTCACATCCCTGCACGCTCATATCCATGCACGCTCACATCTATCCATGCATGCACACATCCACGCATGGTCACATCCACGCACGCACACATCCACGCACACATCCACGAATGCACACATCCACGCATGCACACATCCACGCATGCACACATCCACGCATGCACACATCCACGCATGCTCACATCCACGCATGTTCACATCTACGCACGCACACATCCACACACACATCCATGCACGCACACATCCGTGCCTGCACACATCCACGCATGCACACATCCACGCACACACACATCCACGCATGCACACATCCACAAACGCACACATCCACGCACACACACATCCACGCACACATCCATGCACGCTCACATCTATCCACGCACGCTCACATCCACGCACTCACACATCCACTCACGCACACATCCATGCACGCTCACATCCACGCACCTCACATCCATGCACGCACAAATCAATCCATGCACACATCCATCCACCCATGCATGCACTCATCCATCCACCCATGCATGCACCCATCCATGCATGCATGCATGCACCCATCCATGCACTATCCATCCATCCATCTCATCCATCCATACCATCCATCCATACCATTCATCCATACTTACCTAACAGCAGAGATCCTCCTGGCAGCACGGTGCCTGGTGTTCTGCAGCTTCTCAGCTATCAGCAGCAGAGGAGCGCAGGAGAGATGGCGGCTGGCAAGGAGCAGAGGTGAGCAGGGGAGAAAGCAAGACACAGAGGGGGGAGCGCGGGTCACGGAGGGGGGAGCGCGGGTCACAGAGGGGGGGGCCTCGGAGGAGGGCCTAGGAGGGGGGGCTCAGAGGAGGGCAGGAGAATGAGGGGGAGGAGCGATGAGGGAAGGCTAGGAGGGAGAGACGGCCGGGCACAAGATTACCGGCGGCGGCGGTGGTGGGTGCAGGGCGGCTGTGGTGCGGCTCAGATTGGGGTGATCATCCCATCAAATCACTTCTCTCTGATGGAAGCGATCTGATCGGATAATCGCCTCCCATCAGAGCTGCTCCACAGCCCCTTGGATAGCTGGCAGAGGATCACAGTGATCGACTGTTCAAATAGCCAATCACCGTGATGCTGGGGGTGGGGTGGTGAATCCACATCCCCTGACCTCAAGCCCTGGTGCTCTGTGATAGGAATCACAGAGCACCGCGGACCGATGGCGGTTACCGCGGGAACGAGCCACGGTAACCGCCATGACGTTTTACAACATCATAGGTCAGGAAGACACCGACTTTCATGACGTTGTACAACGTGAAAGGTCGGAAAGGGGTTAAGTCTGCTTCACTGCTAGGGCTTATCTCATCTTCCCACAGAACACTCCACACTGTCGCTGCTTTAGCCCTTCGCACTATGGGTTATTCCCAAAGCTTTAACTCTGTCTTACCCTACTTACTGTCTGTTGCAGGTCAGAACACAGCTTCCTCATAGTACATTGCAAAACATTTTAATGGTAAATATTACAATTAAAATTACATGCCACCATACACTTCCCACTACAACAACAACATTGGTACCTTCTCAGACCCTGGTTATATACATTTTTTAAAGTAATCTTTTTGGACAACTCTTCACAAAATATTTTTTTCTCCTCTGTAACATTTTTTCCCCATATATTTCCCTTTATATTGGGATTTGTAACAGTCCTTGTTCTATTCCAGATTTTTTACTTGCATTGCCAAAGCACCTAGGTGGCTCCTGAAGATTATCCCGTTTATGCCACTTTGACAGCTATCACAATATATGGGTTCTCAAACAAAAAAATTATTAATATTACTATATTTTTTTTCTTTTTACTAATAAGAGCATTGTGAATAATGTCCATTAAATGTTTATACAGGATTATTTTGTATCTTTTTCATATTTTTGCTATTGCAATGAATTGTGTTTTTAAAAATGTGAGCTTGCCATAGAGTGTTGTTGTTCAAACTGCAACTCATCTGTCCATCTGAGTCGAGAGATTTTTTAGATGTGCATTGCGTGCCATTTTTCTTTATATATTCTGTATGCATCTGTCAGTTGTAATGAGATTTATCCTGAAGAAGTGGCAGGGTTGCCATGAAACACTTTGAAAAATAAATCCATTTTATTTATATTATCTTGGATTAACTTGGATTCCTTTTTTTTCGGGGGTGCAAGAAAAAATCCCTTCAAAGTCTTTCATAATAGAAACTAAAAGACTTAAAAAGAGAAGAATAAAAACAAGAGACTCCCTCATTCACCAATTTATTAGAAATCAAAGTTCATATCTCTGAAGTAGTCCAGCACTTTCCACTTCATTTTTCTGTTACGCAGATCAAAGACTATAGAGCCACAGAATGAGGCTCCATTGGCTTTCACCACTCACCAGGGTCACCAGGTCCTGCGGAGCATGAGCTGGGAGTGGCTGCTGCTTTAAGCCTATGGAACTTTATTTCGTGGCTCCATAGCCTTTGATCTACGTAATTAAGGAACATTTTGAAATCCATTTGATTTCATCAGAGCTGCCTGGGAACTTTGCTTCTAATAAATTGGTGAATGAAATTTCTTTAATTTTACATCTTTTCAGGTTTTCATTTGTGGATTACATTGGATTCCTTTGACTTGAAGTATCTGATGTGATTCCCCACTTCTGAGGTGGCTTGAAGCTGGTATTTGTATCCTGGGAAGGGCCCAATATCCATGGATAAACCTTCCAAGCCTAATATCAGCCCACAGCTATCTGCTTTACCTTTAATGGAAAAACAATTAGGGGAGACAGTGATTAAGACTCAAAGGTTAAAACACCCCTTTTTGCTGAACTAGTACTGTCTTTTATGCATGTGTATTCTTTATATAAAAACTAGATGGTGGCCCGATTCTAACGCATCAGGTATTCTAGAATATGTATGTAGTTGACATACTGTGACTGACAGAACTTGTTTAGTCAACGTGAGTGAACTACATATATATATATATATATATATATTTACATACTGTATATATGTATATATATATATATATATATATATATAGCAGCGCTATGGTATATGGCCGTACATTACAGCACATGTATAGCAACGCTATAGTATATGGCGGTACATTATAGTACATGTATAGCAGCGCTATGGTATATGGCGGTACATTACAGTACATGTATAGCAACGCTATAGTATATGGCGGTACATTATAGTACATGTTAGAGCAGCACTATGGTATATGGCGGTACATTACAGCACATGTATAGCAGCACTATAGTATATGGCGGTACATTACAGTACATGTATAGCAACGCTATAGTATATGGCGGTATATTATAGTAAATGTAGAGCAGCACTATGGTATATGGCGGTACATGACAGCACATGTATAGCAACGCTATAGTATATGGGGGTACATTATAGTACATGTATAGCAGCACTATAGTATATGGCAGTACATGTATAGCAGCGCTATGATATATGGCGGTACATTACAGTACATGTATAGCAATGCTATAGTATATGGCAGTACATTATAGAACATGTAGAGCAGCACTATGGTATATGGCGGTACATTACAGCACATGTATAGCAACACTATGATATATGGCGGTACATTTACAGCACATGTATAGCAGCACTATAGTATATGGCAGTACATGTATAGAAGCGCTATGGTATATGGCGGTACATTATAGTACATGTAGAGCAGCACTATAGTATATGGTGGTAGATTACAGCACATGTAGAGCAGCACTGTTAAATACCGCTATATGTGCATAATTATCGTCAAGTGCGAATTATTGAGAAGAGACGTAAAAGTATATAAAAAATATCTTGTTGACTTTTATTGGTCAAAATGAACCAATAATAAAAGGCATCACAGTAAAGTAACCTATTCAGGTAGTTATAGGAAAATAGTCCATTTATCCTTTATAAGTCTGTGTCATACTTGTTTCCTTGAGTTTGTAGTCAATTGGTCTTCGGGTATCCATCTCTCCAAGGAATATGGTTCCTGCCCGGCATGATGAATCTGTCACGTTGTCTCCAATGGTCAGCCTGGAGTGGAGTGAGAGTCCCCAGCAGGGAGAGCGCCCCTCCCATGGTATGGCTCATTCTTATTGAGTGACAGCGACATACATTTTTACTATACATGGATACTTCTAGACAATTCTGGGATGATGCAATCTCTAGCTATATGTATAGCCTGGCCATATCACATATATTTCTACTTGTCAGCAATATGTATGTTACAAATATCAGCAGATCAATATATGAATAAATTAATATACTATTACTTTGACAATTATATCTAGTATTTAAAGTAAATATTAATGAAAATATTCATGTTCTTACAGCACTATAGTTTATGGCGGTACATTACAGTACATGTATAGCAGCACTATAGTGTATGGTGGTACATTACAGTACATGTACAGCAGCACTATAGTATAGGGCGGTACATTACAGTACATGTATAGCAACGCTATAGTATATGGCGGTACATTATAGTACATGTATAGCAGCACTCTAGTATATGGCGGTACATTACAGTACATGTAAAGCAACGCTATAGTATATGGTGGTACATTATAGAACATGTAGAGCAGCACTATGGTATATGGCGGTACATTACAGCACATGTATAGCAACGCTATGGTATATGGCGGTACATTACAGCACATCTATAGTAGCACTATAGTATATGGCGGTACATTACAGTACATGTATAGCAGCGCTATGGTATATGGCAGTACATTACAGTACATGTATAGCAGCACTATAGTATATGGCGGTATATTACAGCACATGTATAGCAGCACTATAGTATATGGCAGTACATGTATAGAAGCGCTATGGTATATGGCGGTACATTACAGTACATGTATAGCAACGCAATAGTATATGGCGGTACATTATAGTACATGTAGAGCAGCATTATGGTATATGGTGGTACATTACAGCACATGCATAGCAGCACTATAGTTTATGACGGTACATTACAGTACATGTATAGCAGCACTATAGTATATGGTGGTACATTACAGTACATGTATAGCAGCACTATAGTATAGGGCGGTACATTACAGTACATGTATAGCAGCGCTATGGTATATGGCGGTACATTACAGTACATGTATAGCAGCACTATAATATATGGCGGTACATTACAGTACATGTATAGCAGTGCTATGGTATATGGCGGTACATTACAGTACATGTATAGCAGCACTATAATATATGACGGTACATTACAGTACATGTATAGCAGTGCTATGGTATATGGCGGTACATTACAGTACATGTATAGCAGCACTATGGTATATGGCCGTACATTACAGTACATGTAAAGCAACGCTATAGTATATGGCGGTACATTATAGAACATGTAGAGCAGCACTATGGTATATGGCGGTACATTACAGCACATGTATAGCAACGCTATGGTATATGGCGGTACATTACAGCACATGTATAGTAGCACTATAGTATATGGCGGTACATTACAGTACATGTATAGCAGCGCTATGGTATATGGCAGTACATTACAGTACATGTATAGCAGCACTATAGTATATGGCGGTATATTACAGCACATGTATAGCAGCACTATAGTATATGGCAGTACATGTATAGAAGCGCTATGGTATATGGCGGTACATTACAGTACATGTATAGCAACCAATAGTATATGGCGGTACATTATAGTACATGTAGAGCAGCACTATGGTATATGGTGGTATATTACAGCACATGCATAGCAGCACTATAGTTTATGACGGTACATTACAGTACATGTATGCACTTAGTATATGGTGGTACATTACAGTACATGTATAGCAGCACTTAGTATAGGGGTAATTACAGTACATGTATAGCAGCGCTATGGTATATGGGGTACATTACAGTACATGTATAACAAGACTATAGTATATGTCGGTACATTAAGTACATGTATAGCAGCACTATAGTATATGGCGGTACATTACAGTACATGTATAGCAAGCGCTATGGTATATGGCGTACATTACAGTACATGTATAGCAGCGCTATAGTATATGGCGGTACATTAAGTACATGTATAGCAGCGCTATGGTATATGGCGGTACATTACAGTACATGTATAGCAGCACTATATATATGGCGGTACATTACAGTACATGTATAGCAGTGCTATGGTATATGGCGGTACATTACAGTACATGTATAGCAGCACTATAATATATGACGGTACATTACAGTACATGTATAGCAGTGCTATGGTATATGGCGGTACATTACAGTACATGTATAGCAGCACTATATATATACGTACATTACAGTACATTATAGCAGTGCTAGGTATATGGCGGTACATTACAGTACATGTATAGCAGCACTATGGTATATGGCGTACATTACAGTACATGTACAGCAGCACTATGGTATATGGCGTACTTGCACTGTAGCACACAGTATATGGAACTCCCCCCGAGGCCCCCCACTCCTCCTGACCCCCGCTCTTCCACTGTAAAAGTAAAAATAAAAAAATCCTCAGTGAGGATTCTCACCTGTCCACCGCCTCGCTCCACCTCCATCTTCTAGGTCCTACAGGCCTTTAGGACTTGTCGTTGCCTGGAAAACGATCAGCTGATCGGTCATACGACCGCTAACTGCCGGGGGGCAGGATGGAGAAGGGGGGCAGGATAGTGACGGAAAAGGGGGGGAAGTATTGTGTCGGGGGGCAGGATGGAGCGAGCGGGGCAGGATGGAGTGGGAAGGGGGGCAGGATAGAGCGGGAAGGGGGGCAGGGTGGACCTGGAAGGGGGGCAGGATGGAGCCAGAAGGGGGGCAGGATGGAGCTGGAAGGGGGACAGAATGGAGGCGGGGGGCAGGATGGAGCAAGCGGGGCAGGATGGAGTGAGTGGGGTAGGATGGAGCCGGAGGAGCAGGATAGTGGCGGGGGGGCAGGATGGAGCCGGAGGAGCAGGATGGTGACAGGGGAGCAGGATGGTGGGGGGGTGGGGCAGGATGGAGTCGGCGGGGCAGGATGGAGCTGACAGGGCAGGATGGAGCCGGCAGGGCAGGATGGAGCGAGCGGGGCAGGATTGAGCCGGTGGGGCAGGATGGAGCCAGCGGAGCAGGATGGTGGTGGGGAGGCAGGATGGAGCCGGCGGGTCAGGCTGATGGCGGGGGGGCTGGATGGTGGTTGGGAAGCAGGATGGAGCCGGGAGAGCAGGATGGTGGTGGGGAGGCAGGATCGAGCCGGCGGGGCAGGCTGATGGCGGGGGAAGCTGGATGGTGATGGGGGTGCAGGATGGAGCCGGGGGAGCAGAATGGAGCCGGGGGAGCAGGATGGTGGTGGGGTGGGGGGGGCAGGATGGTGGCGCGGGGGCAGGATGGAGGGGGGGCAGGATGGAGCGAGTGGGGCAGGATGGAGCCGGCGGGGCAGGATGGAGCCAGCGGAGCAGGATGGTGGTGGGAGAGCAGGATGGAGCCAGCGGGGCAGGCTGATGGCGGGGGGGGGGCAGAATGGCGGAGAGGGGGCAGGATGGTGGTGGGGGTGCAGGATGGAGCCGGTGGGGCAAGATGGATGCGGGGGGGCAGGATGGATGCGGGGGGGGCAGGATGGATACGGGGAGGGGGCAGGATGGATGCGGGGGGGTAGGATGAATGCAGGGGGCTGGATGGAGCCGGCGGGGCAGGATGGATGCAGGGGGGCAGGATTGATGCAGGAGGGGGCAGGATGGATGCAGGGGGGCAGGAAAAAAACTATATTCAGCTGTGTATGGCAGTGTGTCCATAAACTAAATTGGGCAATATGTCCTACTATGTTTTGACCAGGATATATAGACCACATATATGTTCTTTTAATTATTGTCAATACACAATGTATTGGAGGGTATAGCAGTACATTTAAATATGTACATTCATTTACATTTTTATCAACTTGTCGGAAAAAAGTATGGATATAGATATTGCTATCTCTGTACATTTTTGGTGCCACACATTTTTGGTGTCGAAAATAAGTTGTGAAAAGAATAATAAGTAAAGAATACTTTTTGTTTCAAAGGATGTACACAAATGTATTGCATATAGTTAATGCATATGTTTAAATTCAACGAGACGTAGATTGACGTGTGGCACACACTTGGATATATTTTAATGTTTACCTAAGATACATACTTCATATGTATGCAGACGTACAGGTGTGAACCTAGTCTAAAGCCCTCCATACATGTTTGACTAATATCGGATACTGACGGGTTCGTCTGACATTCCAATGTGTATGTGGAGCCCTAAGAGATGGTTGACAGGGAAATTAAGGATCCAACATGTCTGATGTCAAACTGCGAACCCTATTGTTCTTCCTGGCATAAGCTGCCACCAGAGATGTCTGGCAACATCTCTTTCTAAAGAACACAGGATCGCTCAGCAGAGCTGCCAGCTGATTGATTTGCTGAGCTATTATCCAGCCATTCTTAAAAGGGCTTAACCTCCATGCAACCTTGCATTTTCCCATTTTTGCGCTTTTGTTCTTCCTCTACTTCTTCCAAGATCCATAACTTTTTAAATTTTCCAACAATATAGACATATGAGGGTTTATTTTTTGGAAAAAAATTCCAAGTGCGATGAAATTGCAAAAAAAGGGAAATCACACAATTGTTTTTCTTTTTTTAATTCACTATGTTCACTATATGGTAAACTGACAATTCATTATGATGCCTTAGTGCGTTATAAGTTCCTAGTTACCAAACATGTATAGTATTCCTGCTATCTAGATGGTGAAAAATAATTCAGAATCCTGTAAAAAAAAATAAAAAAATTTAAAAAAAATTGCGCTTTTGGTGCCATTTTTCTCGACCCCCAGCGTTCTCATTTTTGGGTATCTGGGGCTGTGTGATTACTTATTTTTTGCATATTAAGCTGACGTTTTTAATGATACCATTTTTGGGTAGATATATTTTTTAGATCGCCTGTTATTGCGTTTTATTGACTTTTTTTTCTGTTACGCAGTTTATTGATCAGATTAGCTAATTTCATATTTTGATAGATTGGGCATTTCTGAACATGGTCATACTGAATATGTGAATATGTGTTTTTTAAAATTTTTTTAATAGTTTTATTTCCAATGGGACAAATGGTGGGTGATTTCAACTTTTATTTTTTTATTTTTTTAAATATATTTTAAACCTTTTTTGTACAATTTTCCTTTATTTTACTTTGCTCTTTAGGGCACCTAAGCACAACACTGTCTGATGTATTCCCTGTTCACTGCCATAATGCTCACTAGGAGAAATCATCACTTTCTGTAAGCGACGCTGCTGCAGCATTGCTTATAGGAAGTGAGTCATGACAGTGTTCGGGATCATCAGATGACCTCATACTGTCATGGGAAACTGTTAGCATCCCGTGATCATATCACAGGGCTGCCGATCGCAGCAATAAATAGCGCATCCCCTTTTGCAGCTCCTTAAACTTTGCTGTCTGTGATTGACAGCGTGATCTCAGGGGTTAACAGTTATCTGCACATCAGCTGATGAGATCAGCTTAGGGCCTTTTCACATCACCGGTAATCGCTGATCACGGCAGCTGCAGTGAAAAAACGCAACTGCCGCGATTACCGCATAACGGCCGCACTTGCGTTTCACTTGCAATGTCTATGGGGCTTGCGGTAAGTGTGCGGCAAGTGCGGTTTCGGCACTTGCAGCAGATGCGGCAAGTGCTGAAACCGCAACTATGCCGCACTTGCCGCACCTGCTGCAAGCCCCATAGACATAACATGGGGCTTGCCGCAGGTGAACCGCAAGTGCGGCCGTTATGAGGTAATCACGGCAGTTGCGGTTTTTTTCACCGCAACTGCTGCAATCAGCAATTACCGCTGATGTGAAAGGGGCCCTATATGTGCAGGAGGATGTGGAGCTCACATCAAAGGGAAGGAGGCGGGTCATGATGTACCGAGTACATCATGGGTCATAAAGAGGTTAAAACTAATTTGTCACCAGGTATTTGCTACATTAACTGAGAGCAGCATGAAGTAGAGGCAGAGACTCTAATTCCAGTGATGTATCACTTAGTTTCTTGGGTGCAGCAGTTGTGATAAAACAGTTTTCTCATTGCAGATCTAAAAGAGCTGAATGCTGAGTCCTCTATGATCCTGACACACCACTGATTGGCAGCTCTCTGTGTACACTGTATACAGACAGAAAGCTGGTAATCAGTGGTGGATGCGTGGTTACACTGAGCAGGGTGATTAAGAGGCCCAAGACACCTATCCCTGTAATAATAATCTTCTACTGATAAAGCAATGTTTTTTTGAGTCACACCCCTTACATCATACTGCTCTCAGATCACATAACAAAAGCCTACTGGCAGATGTGTTGCTCCAATTAAACCTAGGCCAATATTCTTATCTTGTGTTTACTTAATATAGTACAGTTTATATTCATATAAATATATTTTTGTCTTCTGAATAACATAATTTTTGTTATGAAAAATTGTCATATTGTGTTATGTTTAGTCTGCGCAGGTGAATATTTTGTTGTTGAGGAAATGACTGTAATTTTGAAATTGATTTTAGTCTATTACACGTAATGTCACCATTGTAGACTAGCAGCAAAATCAGTATTATACAAATCACACTTTCAGGCTGTAATGCTCTATTATGCTTTGTTTAAATTGGATAATGGCAGCGATTTAAGTGCAAATTACCGATCATAGGATAAAGATAACATAAACGGGAAGGATTAATCACATGCTTAGAATTTAGGGCTAATAAGTGTTCTAGGTTTCATGTATAGTGGAGAGCACAGACAATAGTTGGTTTCCGCCTATTTGTTATATAATGAGTTTATCAAACATTGACATTTCTGTGCTATTGTACAGAGAACATTTGAGTTGTAGCCTATAAAGCAATCACAGAAAATGAAGCCATAATGTACAGACAAAGGTGCAAAGTGATTGACTGCAGTAGTCACATGCCCTCTTTTCCAGAAGAGGAAGCACAATGGTGGCGACTGGCAGAGGAGTAGAGGGTTATCAGTAATGCGGCAATACAATATTATTTACTATTTATAATATTTAAAAATGGCCCAATTTGTTGATGGTAGAAATATTGGTGATCAGCAAGTTGTAGTGTCACCTACAATTTATATAAGTTTCTATTACAACCCCTTCACCATTGTCTTGTTTTATCTATCTATCTATCTATCTATCTATCTATCTATCTATCTAGAAATAGAAAAGATTAGTGAGCAGCGGTTCTTTTCTAGCAATATGCTCGGTGCTTGTCAGTCCTTAGGATGGCAATCAACCACCAACTCCAGACATATAGTTGCAAAATAAAGGCTGGAAGAAGGTCACTAGCTGACCGAAACGTCGCTGTTCCATTGCCAGAGAGCCAATAAAGGCTAAAATCATCTATAATCTTGAGTGCTGCAGCCTTTATTTTGCAACTATCTATCTATCTATCTATCTATCTATCTATCTATCTATCTATCTATCTATTTATCTAAACAATAGAAGCAGCAACGTCTGCTGGTTTTTTTGAAGTGCAAAGCGTCCCCAGGAACTCCTTTCAGTTCCTATGTTACATACGGTTCAAGCAAAGAGTCCACAGCACTCCCAATTTTTGTTTCCGTTTGCTGGAAGAAGAGCCCTTTGAGCTGGAAACGTTGCCATAACCATGACTGAGCTGGATTAAAATCCTTGCTGCATCAATTGGGAGTGCTGTGGACTATTTGCTTGACCCGTATCTATTTATCTAGATATCTGTCTATTAATTTTATCTGTTTTGCTATCTGTTCATCTAAAAAAGAATAGCTCAATATGTAAATATGAATAACCACAAACTGCTTAAATTATTTCCATACTCAAGCTTGTCAATATTTTACATTTGTAGACCTGTAAAGGCTATGATCAACTAGTTTGCACGTTAAAGCATAATAACTTATTATAACTTGTGCTTCACTTTCCCATGTGAAAATTAATCTTTATTAAAACAATTAGTTCTGGAAGAAAATTGATGCAATTTCCGCAGTGCTTTGAGCGATCCTCTACTAAAAAATATTTGAGAAGAAAAGTCAGTGGGTATAGGAATCACAAATGCCATGAAGGGTATGAACGGGATTTTTCTAAAATGAAAAATGTGCCTAAGCACAAACAGGCAGGGAGTTGCCATCTACTGCCTGTTTTACTCAGTGCCGTTAAACAGCTGCACAGAGCTGTCAAATAACGCCCCCGCCAGCGATAAAATGGCTTCATCAACTGAACAGCAGCTTTTTTCTGTTCTGCTCTGTAGATGGGGTGGGACAGCTGACATCATGTTGATTGACAGCTGGCTTCTCGCTATTTTACTGGGTGAACCAGAGATCAGTAAGCTTTGATGTTAGCTATGATGTCCATCAGCAGAGCAGAGAAGCAATCTCTCTGTTAATGTAACATCAATAACACCCTAAATTGCACTTTTTCCATTCCAGCTTTCCTTTCTATGCAGGGGTCTCAAACACGCGGCCCAGGGGGCTATGAATGCAGCAACGTAAGGACGCTGGGATCCACTGTGCAGGGGCCACCACGGTGCGCTGTGTAAAGGGCCGCTGCGGTGCAGTGTGCTGGGGATTGTGGCTTTATTATCACTTCCTTCAGCCGCTACGACAAGCTGCAAGCCTCCTTCCCTCAGCTACATCAATGGAAGCTGGTGGGCCAATTAGATCACAGACCCGCAAGTGACATCAGCCAATCAGAAATCTCAAGTGACGTCATATGCTGATGTCACTTGCGGGTCTGTAATCTGATTGGCCTGCCAGTTTCCATTGATGTAGCTGATGGAAGGAGGTTCGGAGCTTGTCGTAGTGGCCGCAGGAAGTGATAATAAAGCCGCAGTCCCCAGCACACAGCACTGTGGCGGCCTCTTACACAGTGCACCTTGGGGGCCCCTTGCACAGTGGATCCTGGCATCGTTAAGGTGTGTGTGAGAGAGAGATTGTGACTGTGTGTAAAGAGAGAGTGTGTGTATGTGAGTGTGTATGAGAAAGTGTGTGTGTATGTGAGTGTGTATATGAGTGTGTATGTGAGTGTGTATGAGAGTGTGTGTATATGGGTGTGTGTGTATGAGAAAGTGTGTGTGTGTACGAGTGAGAGTGTGCATATGAGTGTATATGAGTGTGTGAATATGAGTGTGTATGAGAAAGTGTGTGTGTATGTGTGGATGAGAGTGTATGTGAGTGTGTGTATGAGTGTGTGTGTGAGAGTGTGTATGAGTGTGTGTATGAGTGTCTGTATATGAGTGTGTGTGAATGTGTATGTGAGTATGTATGAGAAAGTGTGTGTATGAGTGTATGTATGAGTGTGTATGAGGGTGTGTATGAGAGTCTGTCTATGAGAGTGTGTGTAAAAGTGTGTGTATGTGAGTGTGTAAGAGTATGTGAGTGTGTATGAGAAAGTGTGTGTGTTTGAGTGAGTGTGTGTATGACTGACTGAGTGTGTGTGTGGGTGTATAAGAGTTTGTGTGTGTGAGTGCGTGTATCTGCGTGTGTGTATCTGCGTGTGTGTATCTGAATGTGTGTATGAGGGTGTGTATGAGGGTGTGTATGAGAGTGTATGAGAGTGTGTGTATGAGAGTGTATGTATGGGAGTGTGTGTATGAGAGAGTGTGTGTGTCAGTGTGTATGAGCGTGAGCATGAGCGTGTTTGTGTCATTGTGTATGAGCGTGTGTGTGTGTGTGTCAGTGTGTATGAGCGTGTGTGTGTGTGAGTGTATGTATGAGATACTGTGTGTATGTACGCAAAAAAAAAGAGAGACCAGGTTGGGACATCACTACAAAGTGGCATCAGGATGGGGACATTACTACAAGAGGACCAGGGTGGGGGCATTACTACAAGATGAGGACCAGGATGGGGACAATATTACAAGTTGAGGGTCAGAATGGGGACATTACTACATGATGAGGACCAGTATTTAATGAGGAGGGTCAGAAGAAGCTGGTGCAAAACGCGTCAGGGGGCGGTCGCAATAACGTAAATGGGACCCATGGCTTGGTAACTTTATATGTATCATCCTCAATTAGGTATATGGGGTGCACTCAGTTTTGGGCCACTGATCTTTTTGATTGTGTGTGTTGTTTCCTATACCTGAGGATTGATCACCATTGTGGTTTATATTTGTGTCATGTGGTCCTCCTTCTGTGTACCATTGCAAACATTGTCATTTAACATAGTGTTGTTTTTAATAAATATTAATTGCAATTGATTTGGCCTGACTCCTTGGAGTTTGTTTATGAAGTATTCATTGTTTTTGGAGGGCCTTTTACCTTTTGATAGGGTGGTTTGAATATATGATGAGGACCAGGATGGGGACATTACTACAAGATGAGGACCAAGATGGTGACATTACTACAAGATCGCGATGGGGACATTACTCCAAGAAGGACCATAATGGGGGACATTAATATAGAATGGGGACCAGTATGAGGACATTATTACAAGAAGGGGATCAGGATGGGGACATTACTACAAGGGAAGACTAGGATGAGAACATTACACAAGATGAGGACCAGGATGGGTCATTGCTACAAGAAGGGAACCACGGTGGGAACATTACTAAAAGGAGATCAGGATTTGAACATTACTACATTGAGAGAAAAATTCTGGAATTACTAAAAATGTCAATTAGTAATGTGACCCCCCCCCATATCAATTTTTTTGCTATGTGCGGCCCACCCACCCAGCCGAGTTTGAGACCCCTGTTCTAATGTAACATCAGTGGAAGCTGCAGAATTCGTGGGCTGGAGCGGTCTTAGAACTCTCCATATAAGTGGTGAAAGGTGCTGGGCACGACAGGCAGGTAAGTGACAACTACCTGCCTGTTAGTGCTCAGGCACTCTTTTTAAAAAGAAAATCCAAGATATACCCTTTAAACATGGTTTATACCCTACTGCTATGTTAGAATTGTCTGTCCAATCCAAAGCCAGATCCAGGAGACTGTGACTTCCAGCTCGGGTGTCACATGACTTTCAGCCAATCTGTGCTTCACTGATTGGCTTCAGAGATTCTATGACATTTTTCACCAGAAGAGAAAGTGAGTAGACTGTCAGGGGTCACAGACAGCGGTGCTGAGAAATGATGGGGTTCAGATGGGTGAGTATATTTTTTTTAATTTATTTTCAGACCATTGCGGTTCCATTTATTAAAAAGAAAAAGGTCATCAATTATTCTAGTATTTTGTATAGTATTGAGAAATACAGAGTATACTAGGTTTGAGTAAAAGCAGAATATTTACAGTGTTGAATTATTTAATGAATTATTCTGTGCTGCATTTGAAACTAAGATACATTGCAGATAGTTCTTGCCAAATATGCATTAGATATTTTGTACAAGGGTGATATATCTACTGAAATTATTTATTGTTTTTGGTTCAGATAAAAAAAAGGAAGTTTTATTTCCAGTAAAGTTTGTCCCTGAGAAACCTGGCCGCTATACTTGCACAATTTTGCTTCGTTCCTCTCATGATGTACGAGTCTACGTGATTGAGTGTGTCGTCAACCCATGCAGCACAGAAACCAAATTGGAATTTATTACCCCGGCTTGTGAAGCACTGATTCAAGATATTCCAATAGTAAGTTATACCACATGGCTTCATTATGTGTCATTTTACAATGTATCTGTCCTGAAGGCTGGACTTATATCTGTTGCGGTTGATGGAGTGTTTGATGTCAAAATGTTTGATGTGAAGCAATATTTTGAAAGCTTGGTGGGTCAAGTAGCAAAAAAGTTCTGATTTAACAGATATTTAAAACATTTCCAAAAGAAATCTAAAATATTTTTATTGATTTATATTTACAGTTGTATATTCTAAATCACTTTCTCCAGTTTAATTAAAGAAATTTGAGTGGACCTCAACTGATTTTTATAAATCTAGCATAACAGAGGATATACTCTCCCTTCCAGGGTCCAGCTGCTCCAGGCTCAGTTTGGCTCCAGTAGTGTCGTCACATCGGCAGTTCATCTTCTCCGAGACATTGAGTCCAATGGTTGATTGCCGCTCACATTAGGTCACCACTGCATCCAAAACACTGAGGCTGGAGCAGTGGCGATATGCTGGACTCGGGAAGGGTGAGGACCTGCTCTTTCTGCTATGTTACACATATTAAAGCCTTAAGCTTCCACTTTTCTTAAGGTAGAAACCCCTTTAAATAAAGAAAATCTTAATTAAAATTTCCTATGCTAGCTTTGCGGAAAAAAGAACTGATGTACACATTTAAAGAATTTGTCTCATCTTCAAAATGCAAGGAGTAAAATAAAACTACTGTATATTTTAGTGTTTTCTTCCATTTAAAGTGCCATTTTGACCTTTGTTTTCTGTAAAAAAAAAAGTAAAATATATTATTGTAGACTGTGAGCCCTCGTGGACAGGATCCTCTCCCGTCGTGTATCAGCAAGCATTGACTGTTCATATGTACTGTACCTGTCCTTGTTACCCCCACTTCTTATGTTAAGTGCCATGGAACCAATGGCGCTATATAAATAAATAATAATAATAATAATTAAAAAAAATAATAATTATTGGTTAAGGTACAACTCCAGTATTTTTTCTTATTGCACGACTGGACTGGTGCTTTAAGTCTACGCCTCCTGCCCCCTGTCATATACTCATCTTTTGTCCTCACCTTCTATTGCCACCGCGATTTGTGACCTGCCGGCATAGAGCACACTGGAGGTCACTTTTCAATACATCTCCATGAAAGCCTCATTCTGGCCTCGGTCTGGCTCTCAAACAGATGCATTGAGCTCTTGCGATGTAATTTCTGACTTGTTGTCAGTCAGAAGCTACAGTCACAAGATGGCACCATGGGATCAGAGCGGTATTCGTAAAGGTGGAGCCGCCAGAAAGTGGGTATATTGCAGGCGACTTCCAGTTAATGCGCCAATTCAGAGCCAGAAAAAATATTCACTGGAGTGGTACTTTAATGAGCATAATTATATTTTTACCTTTTAGAATAGATAGGCCTCTTCTTTAGGATCATGTCCAAATATAGGAATGACTTACTTGCACAACATTTAGGGTGTGTACACATGTTTAGTATTTGGTGCGGATAATTCAGCACCATTTGTGCATCTCTTGGCAGGAAAAATGAAGCATTAAAAACATATGGTTTGACGGCAATTTAAATGCATTTTTATGCCTGTTTTTGGGGCATATTTTTCCTACTCGTTAGCATGGCTGAAACCTGCAGCAAACACATTGCAAGGATTGACATGCTCCAGATTTAAATCTGCACCAAATCTGCAGGGAGGCACACTCAATGTGTGCCTAAAATTTCAGAATTCTCATTGACTTTTCTGGCATCAGGATTTCCTTCAGGTTTTTCACAAATCTGCACTAAACTATGCATCAAAAAAGTGACAAAAACACAACACGTGCACACAGACATAAAGTTGACCTGTCTTTTCAATAGTGTATACAGTATATGAGTAATAACAGTATTTCTAGTCATTATATGGTTGGAATGTTGCATTTTTTTAAGGCTCCGTCACACCTGGCGACGGGGCTGGAGATGTCGCGTGACGGGTGACGCACGTTTTTGGCACCCCGCCAGCGTCGCCGTCCCCCATTTACATGGGGCGACATCTCAAGCCCCGCGCCGGCGAGCTGACAGACGGCATCGCGCCGGGGTGTCTGAAAACCTCAGCGGCGATGCAGGACAATGGGAGCCTAAGGCTCCCATCGCCTGGCAGGTCGCCAGCTGCCGGTTACATGGGGCGATGTGTACATATCGCACCAGATCGGTCGCCTGGTTTCAGAGCACTGCTCTGAAACCAGGCGACCTCCCGGCGCGCTGACATCGCCCCTTTACATGAGGTGACGTAGGGGCGATTCGCCGCCAATACCCACGCCCCTACATCGCCTATGTAATTGGCGGCGTTGTCGCCCCGTGTGACGGGTAAGTCATTAAGTGTTTCCTCGAGAGTTCGTGTAGAGACAAGCTTCTATGACATTTACCACTCAATGTACATAGAGAAAAGAAGATGCTGGCCCTCTATCTCTTACCTATACTCACTAGAACTAGCAGCATCTCTGTGTGTAGCTGACTTTGGGATGGGTTGGAACTTTATTATCCTGCTTTCTGGGTCCACCCATAGGAGGGGTCTTCAGTATATATGCACACGGCTCCCTACCGACTTCAACTATGGTATCTGATAAATAACACATGATATAAATCTTGCCTAAAAGATGTTACAGTTACAGGATATCTAGGATGGGGTGTTACTTATTTGATGTTGCAGCCACATTTCCTACTAGATTATACTCTGAATTACCATAGTAAAGGTTTTGTGAGAGCTGTCACATGTGGAAGTCATATGTCAATTGTGTTCTGACAAGTAGGATGAGGGAGACATTTACATTTCACTGGGACCATTAGACATTCCAGAGTCAGTGTAAGATATGTTGATTTACACATTATATATTTTATACCATCATGACACTAGTCACCACATGGACAAGTATAAGCTGAATAGTTAAATGTTCAGTTCAGGTACCAGGACAGCATGTCAACACAGAGAATATAAACAGAGGTGTAGTAAACTCATGGTCCAAGGTCAGTTACCTGGAGAGGAGCAGATCAGAATAGAGGGACAAAACAAAAGGATGAACAAACACAGTCAAGGTAAGGATGCAAAAGATCAATTCCTAGAGCACAGATGCAAAAGGCCAATCTAGCACAACAGAGCTGAATCTAAAGGCGGTGTCACACGTATCAATACCGCGAGCAACATCGCCGAAAAGTGACGCATCAGCGATGTCGCTCGCGATATAGCAAGGGTGCGTCGTGCTGTGTGACAGCGCGACGCAACTGGATTTATCGCTGGTCACAGGTTGACAGGTTTACGAGCATGAACGTAAACCTGTCAATCTGCAAGCAGCGATAGGCTGGATTACGCCTTTGAACCGCAATAGCGATGTTGGCGGCGATCCAGCCTAAACCGCAGTATTGCTGCGGATCTCTCGCTGGGTTGATCCAGCCCAGCGAGCGATTGCTCCTCTAACATTGCTGCGGCGTCACCGGCAACATGTCAGAAGCAAGCGTGCTTCCGACATTGCAGCCTTGGTTGACACGTGTGACGCCGCCTTAAGACTGGCAGTGCTCCGGGAAAAACAGCACAGCTAAAATGCAGAGCAATTACAGGAGACAAGGAACACCTGCAAAATCTCATACAGCCTAGAAAGAGATTGGGAGACTCAGCTGTCAATCAGAACACCAACTGCCCAGCACATCCCAGCTCCTGATAGGATGATTAAGCTGTTATATACACACTATGAGACAGACAAACTACATGTAAATTACAATGGCCTATCTTCACTACAGTATCATAAAATGTACAGTATAATTTATTGTACTTAATTCTTTACTTAATTTATTAATTAAATTGATTATCACATTTCAAGTGTGGCCAATTCCAAAAGACAAATCTTGAACATATTCTCAGTTAATCTCTTAGTTGGATTACCATATTTGTATTATTTGCTATGTTTTCTTTTTTAGCATAATTAATTGTAGCTTGTGATACATTTTCTCCCTGCAGTGTGTATTTATTATGGCCATTTTCTGGTTCATTTCTGTTCTTATTCATTGTATTGTGCTGCTATGTTTTACAGTATATTAAAGATGCCCGTTTGTACAAGCCCCAGAGCAAGTTAAATGATCTGAAAGTTTCTAATTAACTTCTTAACCATTCTGTAAATGCATCCTTCATATACATAGCAGCAGGATTGTTTGTGCTGTAATTTAATCATCCAGAAAGACTTTGCCCTAATCCATATTTGTTGTTATGCCCAATTTGTAGTGAAGTTAGATTTTTACATAAAGAACATTTTTGACATTTTTATTTAAAAAAAATCATGTCTTATAACAGTAATGCAAATAAAAGGAATCAAAAGTGGCCTGTGTGCTTTTATAGAAAATATCATCTTTGAAGTGTTGTAACGCACTGCTAATGGGGAGCAGTAGATCTGTTCCACATCATTAGCTAGACGTAGTATAATTAAAGTATGTCTGGGTTGGCGTAATAGCGATCATTAGACATCTTTATTCTCCAAATGTGTTCTCAATACTTTTTAGGTCATAATAATAAACTAATAATAAACATTTCTTTATATTTTTTTCTTTTTAGCATAATGTGACTCAACAAGACTGGAAACTGAAAGCCATTCTGCGAGGAGATCGATTCTATGGTCCTTCATTCTTGAATATACCAGCAGGGGAAATAGCACAGTATTCTTTAATGTTTAAGCCTACAGTTGAATGCTGCAGCGCTGTAAGTATTCTGACTTTTAGCGGGAACCAAAGAAAAAACATTTTGCTATTTTTATAAGTGTTACAATTAACATCTCTTAAGGGTGAAAAGTTCTTATACATCTTTTATGTAGACTACAGAATGGAAAAAAATCATGCGATAAGTTAGACATTTTCTATTTCCATCTTTTTTTAGACTAACCTTAATGTAAAAAGCATGTCTTACCATTTCTAACTGATTGAGTGCACATTTTATTTTATTTTGAAAAGTGCCTAAAAAGGCCAGCATTGGCAATGTCAGTGTGCCTTTTACATTCTTTCAACAGTTCATTCTATTTATTGAGCAGGAACATTAGGTCCAGGAAAAATATCCACACTGTCCCATGATTATTGTAAGTGTGTCAAATAAGTGTTTTGTTATCATAGACAGGATACAGCAGGTGAAATAAGTATTGAACACTCACTAATTATCTACGTAAATATATTTGTTATGGTGCCCTTTATTATTATTATTATTATTATTATTATAATTATTATTATTATTATCTAATATATAAAGCTGAATGTGTGTATGTGTGTGTGTGTATGTCCGGGATTGGCATCTACACCGTCGCAAGTTCAGCCACAAAAGTTTGCACAGTCACACGTCTGGATCTCGAGAGCGTCATAGGTTATGCTGTGAGGCAAAATTTTAACCCCACGCATTCCAATTCACCAAACAATTTTGGCCCTATCTACAAGAAAGAAAGTGGAGAGAAAGTGAGAGTTACCAGTTGACAGTTGTGAATGAGAGGGGCTTAGTGACAGCACCAAAGACTAACAGCATATATCAGCAAGTAGTCACTAAGGTGGGGCCCTGACATGGAATATTCACCACGCACGGGGACATGTATACACACCACATGCACACAAAGAGTAACAGCTAAGGTGGAGCCCCAACATTGGATACTCACCACGCACCCGAACACAAACACACACACCACAAAGAGACACACACCAAAACAGACACTCCCCCCACACCACACAGACACACCCTAAAAGGACACATGCACTCACCCCACAGGGACACACACACCACAGGGACATACACACATACACACCCCACAGGGACATAGAGACACACACACACCCCACAGGAACACACAGACCCCATAGGGATGGACATACAACACAGATACACCCCTCCCCCCACAAGGACACACACCACAGGGACACCCCTCCCCCCCAAAAGGACACACACCACAGGGACCCCCCCACAGGGAAACACGCCCACCACTGGGACACACACACACCCCAGGGACACACACACCCAGGGACATACACACCACACAGACAGACACAGATGTGCCAAATCGCCTCACACAACTCGCCTCATACGTCTGGTATCTTTAATTTCCAAAAATAAACATCTGATTAAAAACAGCCAATGTGCAACACATGTGTCATATAGGGAATTAAGGCAGATGTCAGTCACATGAGCTGTCTTTATGTGTATGTGTGAGGCAACATATACTGCCCGGCCGGGGGGAGGGTTTACTGTTGGCTGGAGATTTATTAGGCTGCCTGTAGCAACCAATCACAGCTCAGCTTCTATTTTCCTACAGGTCATTAATATGACATATTCAAATTCTATTTTGTTATAGCTAACAGCAGTTATTTATTAACCAGGGCGTAGCTGGTAGTAATCAGAATCTCAGGGAAGGGGGAAGGGGTGGTGCTGCCACTGGATATTAACTGAGAGCCGGTTAGTGCAAAGGAGTGTCTGTTATCCATTCAAGTTAAACAAGGAAACTCCAGCACTTGGCAGAATCTTCATAATAGTTCATTTATTTGTGCAGATTAAAAATGAACATACAATTGAAAGGGAGACATGACCCCACGCTGGACGCGTTTCGGATTACATCTTTTTTCAACAGCAAGGAAAAAGGATGTAATCCGAAACGCGTCCAGCGTGGGGTCATGTCTCCCTTTCAATTGTATGTTCATTTTTAATCTTCACAAATAAATGAACTATTATGAAGATTCTGCCAAGTGCTGGAGTTTCCTTGTGTAGCCGGGTAGTACAGCTAGTTATTTATATAGCGCTATTAGATTCCATGGCGCTATGTGGAAGAGTAGATGAGGACAGGTACAATATATATGGACAGTCAAGTCGTACAGATACAGGAGGGGACATGAATTTCTCCCCTGATGTCGGCAACAACCCTTCCAATCCACAAAGGCATAGAAATCAAACCATAGATATCATAAACTAAGTTGTATGTAATAATGAGAAATTACATAGGGAAAAAGTATTGAACACATGAAGGAAAAAAGGTGCAAAAAGCCATGAAAAATCATAACAACAGCTGAATATTAGTAATTAGAAAGCAATCCTGCCAAAAGAATATCAGCTGGTTCAACTGATGTCCTATAAAAAGGTTTCTCATTACCAAGGATCAAGTCAGCAGGAGAGTACCAAAAGAGGATTTTATTCACAATATCTAAAACATAACTTTCTATCATGTGAAGATAATCGGGCACTATGATCGGACCAGAAAGCAACCACCAGCAAAGTCAGTCAATTAGTAGAACGGTTAAGCCAGCACTTAGGTGTTGCTCAGTTTCACAAACATTATGCGGAATTAACGTTCACTAGAAGTAGCACTCACCCAAACAGAATGCAGGCGGAAGCTTTTTATTTCAGGCACTTCATACACAATGCAGGGAGGGGTGGGATTACCCATAGAAGTACTTGGACAGTAGGAAATGGTAAACCATAGTCCTCCGTCCTCCCACCCCCTCTCTGCGTTGTGTATGAAGTGCCCGAAATAAAAAGCTGCCACCTGCAATATGCTTGGGTGAGTGCCATTCCTTCTAATGAACGTTAAAACATAACTTTTATTACTGATCTTAAAAGAGCTATGCTTCAATAAACACAATAAATACAAGACCAAAATCTGTTAGTTAGATTAAAAAAAACATACTATGTAATGACAAAGTTCCCAATAGTGCTTGTGCAGAAAAAGTAAAGGTTACATCTCACTAATTTACTCATTTTTTATAGTAGAGATGAATCCAATGGGTGAAGTTGCAGGCTAGGGATACATTTTGGTAACCTATTAACCCCTGTCATGCACAGTGTAACTCATTTATTACAAGGATAGTGCCCAAGTAAAGATCTATGGACACACATACCATCCGTTTTTGCCTTAAATCCGTTTTTGGGAACATTTTGGACGTTTTTTTTTCAAAGTCCAAAAACGCATATTCGTTAACGCATATGTGTGCATTTTTTTTAAAAAACACATGCGTTTTTATGCAGCAGCCCAAAAGCGCTGCTTGCTACATTTTTGGGGTGCTTTAAAAAAACGCATGCTTTTTTTTAACTTGGGTCCCTATGGGAAACGCATGCGTTAACGCATGGCACATATAGGTACCTGCGTTAACACATATACGTTTTTCATGAAAAAATGACTATGTCCCAAAATTTGCCAAAAACGTCCAGGAACTCAGGGGACACTATTGGAACCCTTACAAAAATGGATCAGTTTTTCTAAGGGCTTAAAAAATGGATTTGAATGTGTGAACCTGGCCTATATCTGAATAAATAGCACCCCAAAGCAAAGTCCCTCTAAATGCATTTCCACCTCATTAGTGAGGCATAATCAGGGAAATGTACTTGCCAAAAGAGAGTAGAAAGGATCAAGATATATCTAAATGTTGAAGGTGTGAATCGGGGCCCTGCAGTGGCAGCACACCACTTAAAAGGCATGTAGAGTGCCGTAGCACCTCAAAAAGTATAGGCAATGACTGTTCAAAAGGACCAGATATACTTAGAAACATTGAACATTCATCCAGAATGGCAGCAACTCACCGGGCAGGTTTCAGCAGTGTTTCTTTATTGTTTATTCCATGAAAACAGGCGGTTTTTCAGGGGTAGTGGAGGGAGGATGGGGGTCGCAACAACGGGCCGTTTCGCACGGTCTCGTGCTTCGATGGGTCGCAATTGCTTTTTTCTCTATTGGCCTTTCATTTACTTGGACTTTGTGTCCAAGCACTAACAACAGGTGATCTGGTATTTCTCAATTCTTTTAGGAGAAGGTATATATAGCTTATATATGAATAAATGAATATATCTGTTAACCTAAAAGACAAAAGCAAATGATAACAGATATCAGAGTAAAGGAGTATCTGCTGTGGCTCAGTGGACAGATAAGCCGACCACAAAGCGTAATCAAGAGTTCATTCCCTAATGTGTTACAAATGTGTTTCTAAAGAATATTTCCTTAGTTGTCTAGTTAAAGGGAGTTTGTCAGTAAAAATTTGCTATTTATTCTGATGTGAGAGTAGAGAGCTTAATTAAAAGGATGTGTTATTTATTGGGCTGTAGGCTCTAGTTTTAATACAATCAGTGTTTTATCAGCAGATGATCATTATCTGTGCAACCATGCCCCTTCCACTGAATAGCAGCTTACTAACAACTCACAGGGTACATAGGAAGATGCCTGTAAGGCGAGTGATTGGGGTTATACACAGGCAAGAAGTGCTACATCTACATCAGATAAAACAAGGATTCTAAGAAAACTGCACCAAGTAGTCCAGTATATATCCCTGCATCACAAAGCACTCACTGATCTCAGGGAGACCAGTCAAGTAAAACACTGCGAATAGAGTCTGTGGAGCCTCTGTTAGGAGTCTCAAACACAGAACTAGCCATATATCCCTCCAGGGGGCAATGTGCCTAGGAATTCACTGTGTTTGAGCGCTTTAGCCAGCTGCCCGCAGTGTTTTCTTGGACTGGTCTCCCTGAGATCAGTGAATACTTTGCAATCTTGGTCTACTAGGCCTTGCTCCCACCTAGCCAGAATCCTACTCCACACTGATGAGGGGCAACACCCCGAAACAGCTGTATGTGGATGGATACTTGGCCTTGGTATTCCCTTGTCATATCTGTAAACTTGTAAAAGAGTTGGATATTGACTTAAAGGGCCACTTCATATGGTGCTTATGGCGTTCTCCGCAAGGAGCCACCCCTTGGCTGGGTCCTTCCCTGGAGGGATATATGGCTAGTTCTGTGTTTGAGACTCCTAACAGAGGCTCCACAGACTCTATTTGCATGTTCATATTTCCCAGGGGGCAATGTGCCTAGGAATTCACTGTGTTTGAGCGCTTTAGCCAGCTGCCCGCAGTGTTTTCTTGGACTGGTCTCCCAGAGATCAGTGAATACTTTGCAAGTAAAACACTGCGGGCAGTTGGCCAAAGCGCTCAAACACAGTGAAATCAATGATGCATTGCCCCCTGGAAATTTGAATATGCAAATGGAGTCCGTGGAGCCTCGATTAAGAGTCTCAAACACGGGACTAGCCAGATATTACTCCAGGGAAGGACCTAGCCCTGGGGTGGAATCTTTGCGGAGACCACCATAACCACCATATTAAGTGGCCCTTTTAGTCAATATCCCACTCAGTTACGAGTTAAGGATATGACAAGGGAATTAGAAAAGCCAGGTATCCATCCACAGACAGTTGTTTCGGGGCATTGCCCCTCATCAGTGTGGAGTAGGATTCTGGCTAGGTGGGAGCAATGCCTAGGGCTGGGTCCTTCCCTGGAGGGATATCTGGCTAGTCACGTGTTTGAGACTCTTAATCGAGGCTCCACGGACTCCATTAGTATATATCCCTGGACCCATTGTTTTTGGTAGGTTTGGTTTCTGAATGTATTACTTGTGCTTTTATGGATTGTTTTGTCTAAAAGCCAAAATATGCAATCTGAAATTAATGTAAATCATTCAAATAGTTAAGCATCTAAAATTGTATTTAGCGGCATTCTTTACATTTTAACTTAAAAACACACTCTAACATGAACTAAAAATGACTAGTGGAAATTTAAATGATATTCAGTAGATCTATGAATACATATTCTCAATTATTTAGTTGGTGAAATTAATGTAAAAACCAAAGAACGAGGAGCATCCAAAATTCATTTCTTTCTGTTCTGTATATTAATTGTTTGTAAGAAGCAGTTTGAAAATTAAAAAATGAAACTTTACAGCCAAAGGCTTAACACCTTCCCATTTTAACAGGGTACACTAATTCTTCAAAATGAAACAGATGGTACTGAACATATATTTGGCCTCAAAGGTATTGGCCAAGAACCCCTGGCTCTTGATCATATTGTGATGGATTGCCAAGTAAGACAAATTACACAGAAGGTCCTTATGGTGCCCAATTATACCAATGCCAGATTGACTTTCAAGGTAAGGTTTAGAAATGTGTTAGATACTGGAAATTTTAATAAGTTACCCATTGTGTGTCTTTGTTATGTTTTAGTTATGTTTATGAAGAATATCTTGTTTAGTTATATTGTTCTGTGATCTTAAAGGTGTAAGTTACACTTGTAAGATTGGTCACTAGTCCATTAGTCACCTATTTATAATGGATCCAGGATTATAGAAAAATTGATCCATAAAAACAGATCAAAGATGGATATACACTTTGTTTTTCAAAAAATCACACAATGTGTACAGGTCCAAGGTTTAACATGACACAATGACACATTGTAACAAAAATAACAACTGCACTCTGAATACAAAGTTATGCAATACTGAATATATATGAAAATGGACTAGCATTATAGCTAAGGGATATATTTTTATAAAAAATGAGACACTAAGCATATAAAGATGGCCATGTATATATCCACCCAGTAGCCACATTAAGGCGTGTCTCCTTACTGGGAACTTACACTCAGTCACTGCCTTTCTTTGGATTCAAAAACTTCCTTTTGAATGGGTGAGTAGGAACTTGCTAACAGAGAATAATAATACCTAAGGAGGAGGGGTAAACAAGCACAGGGCATGACCCCATAATCTATAGAAGAAAAAAACTGCTGCACTCCCTAGAATGCAATGTGTATAGGGGCAAAGCTGTAAATGACACATTGCAACACTTATGTGGATAGCTTAGGAATCTGATGGTGTAGGGCTGGACAACATAGAAACAATGGTTTTAAGTTCAAGTCTGTATTACACATGTGCTGCAAAACAAGTTCAGATGAAGGTGCAACAGAGGAGCAGGGCTAAACAAAGTGGTCAAAGTACACAGTACATAGCAGGGATAGATATATAAAATTATCTCAGCCCAGGAGATGTGGTATGATCAGATCATGTCTCTGTTCAGTCAGACACATCCATTACACAGTACATAGCAGGGACCCATATATAAGATTATCTCAGCACAGGAGATGTGGTATGATCAGACCATGTTCCTGTACAGTCAGACACAGTCATTACACAGTACATAGTAGGGACACATATATAACGTTATCCCAGCACAGGAGATGTGGTATGATCAGGTCATGTCCCTGTACGGTCAGACACATCCATTACACAGTACACAGCAGGGACACATATATAAGATTATCTCAGCATAGGAACATTTTAAACACATTCAATTGTGGAAATTATTATTACCTTGTGTCCCCTTAAATAAGACAGGGGAGGATGTTGCATGGGAACACTGGGGCTGCAAGGGGATGATGGGGATATTGAGGGCTGCATGGGAATATTGGGGCTTGGAGGGGGATGATGGAAAAATAAGACATTTCTGAAAATAAAACAGTGCATTTTTAGAGCAAAAAGTTAGATAAGAGAGTGTCTTATTTTAGGGGAAACAGGATATACCAAGATCTATTGATTAAAATCAACTTTAAAATTAACTCTGTTGGTCAGAAAGCTCCTTTAAGGGAGTAATAATTGTTAAAACAATTAAAGTATGTTTCTCAGCATAATTAATTTGAGAGCCTCTGTGGTAACCAGTTGATCACCTATTGATTGGCTCCCAGGATCATCAACAAACAACTTTGCCAAAGGAAAGTTGGCATCAGCTGCTCATTTTACCATTCAGTGATTTCTATAAGGGAAAATGTAGTATTGAATGTGACCATTCAAAAGATAGTAGGAGCAGATCTACCACTGCCTTTGTCCTTTAGTGGCCATGACTCATAAGAAGGGTTCTTGATTAGAAAGAACACATAAATGGAGTTGCTGAGATGAGAAAGGCCATTTAAAGGCAGTTGGTTGAATTATACTTAATTGATTACTCTGTAATGGATGTTATAATCTGATAGAATTCATTTTACAATGACCAGGGATGGGCTAGGGATGTTTTCACAATTCTTTTTTTAGTTCATCCAGCAGACTCTGTTTTTCTTACTTTATGCAGTATCAAAGGGTTAAATAGCTGCTGGTGTTTGCCTAATCTACCTGTCTGTTTCTAGTTTAGCCCTTCTCTCTGCTGATGGCATACAATGATGGTGGTATTTAATATAAAATAGTCTGCAGTTTTATTCCACAACCCTGATTTCCACCTTTTTTTGCTCTTTTAATGAAAGGTGGTGTCAGACATTCCGATCATTGGCGGATCCCAAACATTAACCATTAAACCTGGTACATCATCACCGTACACTCTGACTGTATCACCATGGAAACGTGGATTGTTCCAAGGTAATGAGATCTTCTACAAGTACGACATCAATTCCATTGACGAGTATTACAATTTAGTTATGCCCATACAATGCTTAGAAAATAGATAACAACAGGGGACAGTGAAATAGATTTTATGTTACTCTAAAATGAGATGAGTATGATTTTTCTTCATTGTCATATGTTTTCTTCTTCTGGATGATTCCCAATTAAAGACACTTTGCAGCAATTAAAGAGAAAGTTACTGGTAGGTGATATTGGATGTTTCTAAATAAAGCTAATAAAGCACATTTTCTAATTTTTACACTTGAAAAATAGTCATTATTTTCTAAAAAGAACATATTTTTATGAGAGACATTAATGGCAGATGTAAGGCCCCTTTCACATCAGCGGTAATCGCTGATCGCGGCAGTTGCGGTGAAAAAAACGCAACTGCCGCAGTTACCACATAACGGCCGTGCTTGCGGTTCACTTGCGGCAAGCCCTATGCAATGTCTATGGGGCTTGCGGCAGGTGCAGCAAGTGCGGTGTAGGTGCGGTTTTGGCACTTGCGGCAGGTGCAGCCGCACCTGCCGCAAGTGCCAAAACCGCACTTGCCGCACCTGCTGCACACTTACCACAAGCCCCATAGACATTGTATGGGGCTTGCCGCAAGGGAGCCTTTATGCGGTAATCGCGGCAGTTGCGTTTTTTTTACCGCAACTGCCGCGATCAGTGTTTACTGCTTATGTGAAAGGGGCCTAAGATGACTTTTTTTTATTGTCTCTATGATCTCTGTGCGGATATGGTGCTTACATGCACAACTGAGATATCATAGGGACATAATACATAGTATAATAATTCTTATTATATTAGACTACAACCTTCATAAAAGTTTCATTTGTACCATAGTCTGAAAATTCACTCTATATACAAGTTTACCTATTAAGACAACATCTGGTATCTACTTGTTATTAGGTATAATCTCATTTGTTGCGGAAGACGGAGAACAGCAATATGAATGTGGCAACCCACCAGTTTCCGCAGATGGCTCTGAAGCTGTGCAAATAGATGGAATTCAGACTGCTAATGCAGGGGTAGCAGGTATGTTTTGTACTGGGAATACGGATCTGTCAATATGTGAATTTCTCTAACGCTTCAGTCTATTAATGGTTCCTGAATGTCAGATAAAAGTCTGAACGTCAGGTAAAAATATGCTTTGTTCAGAGAAGCTCAGCTTCAAACAGAAATGATATGAAATACTAAAATAGATACTTATGAGATTTCTCTGTTTGTATCATTCACTCTATTCTGTTGGGGGTTTCCATTTTAGGTAAGGTGATTGTAGTTGTATTAGTTCATATTGTAGCAAAAAGTAAAACAAACATTAAAACAAACACAAACACCATGTTAAAGATCTTTATACTATCATCCTCATGGGGAACTTCAAAAACAACAAAAGAATACAAGAAGAATGTGACTTCTTTTGATACAAGGGAGAATAAACTCAATTGATGTAAGAACCCACCATCAGCTTCCTCATTTTGAGCATTATGGTATATATCAACTACGCCCTATAGACTTGTCCAGTTTAAAGGGACCCTGTCACCTCCAGAACGCCTCCTAAGCTATCAAAACATGTCCCTGCAGCATCCTATCACTAATCTCACACTCCTTTTGTCTCCTAAAAGCATCCTGTGAAAGTGCATAAAAACGTTTTAATACTCACTCATTAGTGATTATAATTAGCAGGGGCCATGTTCTTTAGTCACCAGGGCATGTTGTTTTGCAGGCTCCAGGATCCACCCTCTCTCTGTCTGTGCTGCTGTGATGTGGAGCTGAAGGCAGGACTAATGATTTGCATTATGTGAGTGATAGAGAGGGGAGAAGGTAATGCCTGCACAAGCAGAGCAAACAGACAGAGAGAGGGAGGATCCTGGAGCCTGCAAAACAGCCCACCCTGGTGACTAAAGAATGTAGCCCCTGCTAATTATAATCACTAATGAGTAAGTATTAAAACGTTTTTCTGCACTTTCACAGGATGCTTTTAGGAGACAAAAGGAGTGTGAGATTAGTGATGGGATGCTGCAGGGACATGTTTTGCTTAGGAGGCGTTCTGGTGGTGACAGGATCCCCTTAAGGCTAGGGTCACACTTGGCATGCGTTTTTTAAGGTGCTTTTTAGCAGCCTGCGTTTTTGCATGCGTTTTTGCTGATAGGTGTGGGGGACCCTTTAAAACACATGCAAAAACGCATGCAAAAACGCATGTACCATTTAGTGCCATATAAAAACGCATGTGTTTCCCTTAGGGCCCCATGTTAACAAAAACGCATGCGTTTTTGAAAAAGCACCAAAAAATACTGCATGCTGCGTTTTTGGGTGCTTTTTCCAAAAAATCATGCATCATGCAGTATTTTTTGGTGCTCAGCCAAAAACGGACCCAAAAACGCATGGTACATTCATACATGCGTTTTTGCTATTGGGGCATGCGTTTTTTACATGGGGCCTCTGGATGCATTTTTCCATGTGTTTTTCACAAAGACATGTCTGAAAAATGCATGGAAAATCTCCAAGTGTGACCCTAGCCTTAGACAGGTTTTTCTCCTTCGCCTCATTGGGGGACACAGAACCATGGGTGTTATGCTGCTGTCCACTAGGAGGTGACACTAGGCAGAATCTGCAAAAGAGTTAAGTGGCTCCTCCTCTGCAGTATACACCCCTGGAGCAGGCATTGCCTCACCAGGTTTTGCTTAGTGTCATTAGGAGGCACACCTAAAATTTTATTTTTCTTAAAATTTTTCTTTTCGATTTTTTTCTTCACAAAAGAAGAAAAGTGGGTCCGGCGTGACCCCCGGCATGCTCCTTCCTCGGCCCCCCACTGCTGGGGGTACCTGGTTGAAGATGAGAATCCCCTCCACATTCCGCTCCTTCCTCGGCATCCTACTGTTGGGGTGCTGGATCGAAGTCGAGATGATGTTCCTCCTTCCCCACTTCCCCACTGTTGGGGACCTTGGGTTGAAGTCGAGGTCGCACAGGAGCCCCCTGAAACAAAGTGGACGCAGCATAAACCCTCCCTCCTCACCCCTCTGGGGTATGTAGGTTGAGCACCATAGGTAAGGCCTGCATATGCTGCTGCAGCACACCTATGCAGGCACTCACTCCAGGAGTATCAGCTTTTGCTGCACTCTCCTGATGGACCAGGGGGCCTGTATTATGAGCATTCCAGGAGCACCAGTGTTTAATGGTCTCCTTACAGAGCTCTTTATGCCACAGGAAGGGTATAGTACCTGAAATCCAGGGGACCCAGTTCCTCTGGTCTCTCCCGATGGGGGCTGCCACTCTGTTACATTGTTCCCAGGAGACCCAGTTCCACTGGGTTGTCCTGATGGGGGGACTGTGCTGGGCAAGCTCTCGATGTGGCCACAGCCCTAGGGGTCCGGCCGGGTCCGGATCCGTTCCTGTCCCTAACCAGACCTCCGCACCGGCCTGCCATCGTTTTCGGCTTCTATTTCCACTTGAGTCCGCGGCTTTGCATTAGCGTGAAGCCGCCTCTTTCCCCGCCCCCGGCCCACCTCCCGGCTGACAGCATCATAACAGAGGACCGGAGCTGCAGCCGCATCACAAGGGGGGGGACGGCTGTTCCTGGCGTTTCTCGCTTGTTGCGAGAGCCCTGCACGCATTTTGATGGTTATACCGCCCCTTCTCTAGGCAGTGGCAGCCATTATCATCAGGGCACTGATGTATGATGCAACAGTGTGCCCACTCATCAATAACAGTGGCTCTTGCTAAAGATAAAGAGCATCAGACAGACTAAGGGGATTGAGCACAGCTCCCTCTTAGTCACTAGCAGCATGAGAGCACCTTAACAGGGTTTCTTCCCTGCTGCAGCTGTTTACAAGCACACATTGGTCAGCTAGTGCATTACTGTTCAGGATATTAAGGAGCTCAGCAGGAATTAACCCCCTGCGTCAGCCCTCAGGGCACACTCCACGCAACTGGTACCAGGTGTCAGGGGGTTCAGCAATGCTTCCCCACTGCTACAGCTCTCAGGATGTGCAGCTGGAGCCTGGTGTCAAGAAACCCAGGAGTGCTCCCTGCCGGTTTCAGCTTTCACCTAGCAGTGTAAGGCAGCCCATAGGGGCTCTGGAAGATACAATCAGCACAGACCCGCTGTGTCCCAGTCGCCAAGCGCAACTGCAGGACAAATGGAAAGCTGGGCCAGTCAGATGCAGGTTCCTGTCGGTCCACCTAATACTACACTTAATGGCCAGCCATTACGTATGCATCTGCATTCTACGTTTACCCTTGCAAACACATGGGCGTCTTGCAGATCATCCTGAATTAAGGCATCCTCCTACATCATCGTCCTCACCCCGGAAACTAGTTTGATAACCGTAGGGTGATCGAGGCACGTCATCAATTCCTTCAGGCACTTAGCTGCCTCGCCCGCCGATCCTACTCTGGCGGCCAAAGCAACTCGAGTCGCCACCTCAGCTGACTACCTGATACATCAGCCCAGGACGCTGCCAATGGCGCAGCAATAGCAGCGTCCAATGCCATTACCATTAGACGTGCCCTCTGGTTACGTGGATGGGAAACAGACGTGCTCTCCAAGGAGCCCCTCACTGGTCGCCCATACCTCAGTGCACACAGTTTCGGGAAACAGATTAACAAGTTGACCTCAAATACTATGGGAGACAAAAGCACTTCTCTCCCCCAGCGCATATCAGGACGGCCCTTCAACCGCCGTCAGCAGCCCTGATTCTGATCCTTAGGAATTCATTAGGGTTGGTCATGACTAAGACCGACTCTGACGGATGATCGATCGCCACGCAGGGACCTGTCCCAGGCTACCCAGAAAGGTAGCTTATCCTGGCAGAGCCGACCTCACCAAGCCAAGCCCAAGAGCGTCTCTATGCCCAATGGCCCAAGCATTCTTCCACGCACTAAAGTCTCTCCTCATTTCAGGAGTCGCTGTACTGTATCACGCGTGGAGCATGTTTTTATAGATTATATTCCAACCTCTCTGTGGTCTCCACACAGGAAGATACAGTAGGATCCGTGCTGGACCTAACTCAACTGAAAAACATGACCGGATAAGACATTCCCACAGGGAGTCTCCACTCCATAATTACTTCTATGGAACAAAGCGTATACCTTGCATCCATAGATATACAGGACGCGTTCCTACATATTCAAATTGCAACTACTGACCAATTTGCAATCGAAAAGTACACTACCAACTTTTGGCACTCCCGGTCGATTTAACTACTGCTCCCTATGTGTTCACAAGAGTCATGGCGGATGTCATGACTATCCTTCACCCAAAGGGTGTCGTCATTCTTCCGTACCTGGACGTTCTGCTTATCTAAGCAACGATTCTCACGGACTGCGAACACAGCGTCACCAGCACTGTAGACACTATAAGAAGATGGGAGGGCTGGTCAACCTCCACAATTCTACTCCTGTCCCAACAGTTCACTATATCACAGTATGGATCAAACTTCCACAGGACAAGGCTCGGGGCCCGCAGCTGGGAGTCTGCACCCTTTTTTTTCGGTCTCCTCGGTCCAACAGAACTGCCAAGCAAGTCCTAGGCAAGATGCTGGCAGCAACAGAGGCAGTTTCCCTTACTCAACTGCATCTCAGACTGCCTTCACTCTCCATACTCAAGTCATGGAACAAGAACCTCAATCACTCAACAGGCAATTTTTCACCTGTCGTCCTTAACCAGGCGGTCTCTCCACTGGTGGCTCCGGCCACTCTCTCTCTCACGCAAGGGAGGCCTTTTCATTCCACCATGCTGAAGAGTTCTGTCCACTACTGCGAGCCTGACAGAATGGGGTCCCCATCACAGGACTCAGGGCAAGTGATCCCGCCCGGAGTCAAGAATGCCCATTAATCTACTGGATATTAGGGAAATAGTACTGGCACTAAAGTTTTTCGGCCACCTTTTGGTAGGCTGCTACATCAGAATGCAGTCAGTTAATGACACGGCTGTGCATATGTCAATTACTAGGGCGGAACCCGCAGTCTCCAAGCAACTTAAGAAGTTCATCACGTACTTCACTGGGTAGTACCAGTACTTCAGTACTATCAGCTGGTCACATACCGGGTGTAGACAATCAGGCAGCGGATTCTTTCAGCCACAAAGGCATGGTGTCAGGGGAGTGGTTTCCACACGTCCCATGAATCTACTGGCGCTAGGGAACCCCGGAGTTGGACCTCATGTTATCACCCCTTAATGCCAAAGTTCCAGCCTTCATGGCCAGTTCCTATGACCTACAGTCATGGGAGCATGCGCACTAACCCAGGGCTGGGCCCGTTTCCGTCTCCTACTCATAGCATTCGTGCCATGGCGCTTAGCAGACTGTCCATCCAGACAGTCCAGACCGACGTTCTCAAGACCTGTTCTACTGTCAGGATTTCTCAATTCTAATTTTGACGGCATGACCCTTGAAACCTGGATCTTAAACCAAGCTGGGTTTTCTCAGGATATTGTAGCGACCACGATCAGAACAAGGAAACAAGTCTCATCAAACATATACAATTGCACATGGAAAATCGTTTGTGGTTGGTTGGTGCACCTCGAGGCCATTTACCTTGGCCCTATGTCCCAACAAGTATTCTCAGTTTCCTCAAATCAGGACCAGACTCAGGCCTGTCCTTAGGCTCTCTCAAAGGGCAGTTTTCAGCCCCTTCCACAAACATTTGCTCCCAGACATCAAGGAAATCCTTCCTTCGAGGGGTCTGCCATTTAATTTCTCCATACAATAGGCCACTCCAATACACACGTGGGTCCTAAACCTAGTCCTCACGACTCTACAAGAACCACCCTCTCAGCCTTTAGGAGATACTCTTATCAAAACAGTGGGGGTTTTTGCTGGCAATTCCTTCTTTCTGCAGAGTATCAGAGTTTGCAGACCTCTTATGGTCTTCCACCAAGGTTGCCATACGGTCGGTCCCATCCTTACTTCCAATGGTGGTATACTCCTTCCCAGGGGTGCACCAAGCCCCACTTCCGCCTGAGCCGCGGCAGTGATTCCGGGGGGGGGGGGGGGGTTTGGTGCTGGTAGAGCCCACCGCTGCCGCCCCTTCTGCATGCATTGGTCCCCCGGCGGGTTGCCACTGCCGCCTCAGCCGCGGCAGTGATTACCGGGGGGGGCAGGGGTGCTGGTGAAGCCCAGCGCTGCCGCCCCTTCTGTACTGGTCCCCCGGCGGGTCGCGCTTACCTGCGGTGCGCGGGGTGAGCGGCCGGCGCCATGACAGGGGGAGGCTGTTTGCATGAGGCGCCGCCCCCTTCTGCACTGCCGCTCCTCCTGCCTCTTGCCGCCTGAATGACAGGGCTCACACTGTCCAATGGATGGTGCGGCCCTGCTCCTTCCGCCTAAATGAAGACATCTCTTTTCCATCGCTGCGCCTGTTTCCAGTTCATCGGGGCGACGAGGCTGTACATATGCAGGACCTCGTCAGGGCCCTACGCATCTATGTATCCGGGACTGCACCCTTTTAGGAAGTTTGATTCTCTCTTCCTTCTTCCAGAGGGCAGATAAAAAGACATGTCAGCCTCTAAGGATTCTGTAGCTAGATGGATTCCAACATCAATCCAAGACGCTTATACCTTCGAAACCCCGCCCATTCCTGCCGGTGTCAGGGCACATGCTACTATGGCCGTGGGAGCTTCCTGGGCCGTCTAGCTCCAGGTGTCAGCACAGTTAGTGTGTTAGGCAGCCAAAGTGTCCAGCCTACACACATCTACAAGCCACTACAGTGCTCACACTCAGTCCTCGGCAGATGCAGGTCTGGGTAGACGGGTCCTCCAGGTGGCAGCAGCCGCCCTGTAGGTACATGATTCTTCACTGACCATGTTCAGCATTTCTAGTTCCATCGCTTTTCCCACCCAGGGACTGCTTTGGTACGTCCCATGGTTCTGTGTCCCTCAATGAGGCGAAGGAGAAAAGGAGATTTTTGTGTACTCACCTTAAAATCCTTTTCTCTTAGCCTCTAATTGGGGGACATAGCTCCCGCCCTATTGGCCTTTTGGGCCTTTACTACAGTTCTCATGTTGTTTCTCAACTGTTACATGATTACTTGTTTTTACACATGTTTGCCCGTTTGATTACAGGCCGTGTTGTACTATTAATACTCTGTTAATTTTTAACTGTTTACACAAGTGCCTGTTTTCTTACAGGCCTTGTTATACTAATATTACTCTGTGTAACCACCCGGGGGTCTGCTGCCCGTGCCCTACGGCCTGCTGCCTCCACTCTCCCGGCTCCTACCGCTCCTGTCCGGTGTCAGGGATCCCGGGTGTCGTCCGTCCGCCGACGGCTCCGGGGCGCTGGCAACCGCCGCCTACTGGTCGGCTCGGGTTGCGGCTTCCAGGACTCCTTCTTCATTGCCATATGCTCCTCGGGTGCGTGCGCTCGTTCCCAGCCACAGGGTTCCAGTGTCCTCTGCTTGAGTAGCGCTGCTCACCTCCTCACTTCTGGGGCTACTGCTTGAGCTTATGTAAATCCATCTCCGAATCAGTAACTGCCGGAGAACTGCAGGGATCTAGCTCCTCCCCTCAGCCAATAACCAAGCCTCTCTGTCCTGCCAATCAGGAGTACCCTGCTGTAATATAAGCTTCCTGTTTCCTGTCAGTCTTTGCCAGGGCAATTTCTATCTAGTGAAGTTGCTATTCCTGGTCTGGTCAGGTTGTTCCTTGTTTGCATAATTTCTGATATCTGTCTGCTACTTCCTGCAGATCTCTTCCCTGCCGGCTCCTCGCTGACTTCAGTGTCCTTGGCCTGCTTCCCGGACCTCTTCCCTGCTGAATCGCTGTCTCCAGCCCTGCTCCGGATTTGTTGTGTTCTTGGTTCCTCATACCCAATCGTATACCCTGTTGCTTTGCTTTTTACCACGTTGCCTTGGGTCGGTTTAACACTTGTGTCCGCCTCATTGGCCCACCCGAGGTTGGTACCGCCGGTATCCCTGTTTAGGGGTTGAGCGCCCCTGGGGTCTCCTTCGGTGGTGTTCCGGTGCTGCGACCTTGTGGTCCTCCCCTGGGGCGTAGGTTCTTGTTATGTTATTGGAAACAATAAACCTTTTGACTCTACTGTTCTAGTCCACCTCTCTATCATCCAGGTATCAGCATCCGCACCTATGCAGTCCAGTGGGTTCATGCGTGGGGTCAGTCAGTAGGACGTGACACTCTGTTTACCATGTACCTGTTTGGTTACAGGTCTGATTACACTGTTATTACTTTGTTACCTGCTAACTGTTTACACAGGTTTGCCTGTTTGGTTACAGACCTTGTTGTACCGTTATTACTCTATTAACTCTCCTACTGCTTTAGCACAAAACTCGTGAGTCAATGCCTGCTCCAGGGGTGTATACTGCAGAGGGAGAGCCACTTAACTCTTTTGCAGATTCTGCCTAGTGTCGCCTCCTAGTGGACAGCATCATAACACCCATGGTTCTGTGTCCCCCAGGTAGAGGCTAAGAGAAAAGGTTTCTATGGTGAGCACACAAAAATTTCCTTTTTTGGTCTACAATTGTTATCTTAATCTGAAATTAGTTAATAGTGTTGAATTGTTAGCATCCAGAAACAAAGTTGAAAAATAACTTTTATGCTGGGTTGGTATTCCTTGGTAGTATGACTTGCATTTCTTTTTTAGAATAGATGGCTGTATATATATTTTATTTTAATTCCCAATAATCCCATATTAAAATGTATCCTAAGCTTCAAGGGAATCTGTCAGCAAGTTTTTGCTATGTAATCGGAGAGCAGCATGATGTAAAGGCTGAGAGCCGGTTTACAGCCATGTGTCACTTACTAGGCTGTGTTTTGGTGTTTCAGGAAAAGCAGTGTTTTATTACTAAAATATTTGCACTAGAGAACTAGGTGTCCTTTGAATCCTGGTCCAACCATGTACCACTATTGATTAGCAGCTTCCTGTCAATATACATTGTACATAGAGAGCTGTCTATCAGTTGTGTGGGTGAGGTTATACACAGCTCAGCATTCTGTGCTCTGCTAGATATGCATTAGAAAAAGCTGCTGCAGCCCGTAAACTAAGTGATATGTCATTGGAATCAGCATCCCAGTCCCTTCATCATGCTGATGTCAGATCACATAGCTAGCCTTAGTTAATAAGTACAAAGTACTATTTGTCATGAATAGTATTGCCCAATAGAGATGAGTTAACCTTTCAAGGTTTGGTTAGGCTCAGGTCGCCAAACTTCCCGGTGTATAGCAAATCTGTTCGGGTGCTTTACAATTGCATAGCACTGGAGCGAGCACCGCTGGGGTTAGGCACTGTCGATGCTTTGGCCCTGTGCGGGCCGTGTGCATATATACAGCTCAGCACAGCCACAGATCTTATAATGAGGGGACTCAGTACTGGTTTCCTGTGCACAGTGGCATCGGCTTTACAAGGAGACCTGCAGCATAGCACTATACAACTACATGAGGTGGTGTTGTGGTTGCTGCGTGTGAACATGGCCTGAGCACTGGATCCACTCTGCAGTGCAATATACAATCACTTTAAGAAATAGGAGATCCCCTTTAAGTGCAGAAAGTCATTTCCCTGCAGTGTTTTTGATTCACTGACAACAAGCAGAGATCTTCCTCGTCCTGGTGGCTGCAACTCATTACTCCGCACCTGTAGGACTACACCTCCCAGCATGCACTAGGCAGGGAACACAGCAGTGGCGTAACTACCGTCATAGCAGCCGTAGCGGTCGCTTTGGGGCCCGGCGCTTGTGGGGGGCCCGGACCCAGCGCCGCTACGCAGCCGCTGCTATACCGGCAGCTGCGCCTGCGATACAGATACAGGGGCGGACTGGCCCGGCGGGCCCCGACACTTTGGGGCCACGCCCACTAAGTCCCGCCCCCATACCCCCTGGGTGCTGTAGGGGGGGCCCGGACGGAAAGGGGGGCCCATTGGTCCCCTGAGCGCCACATGTCATACAAGGGGGGCTTAGGGGGCCCCTGACCGCTGCCCCCACACGCTATCCTCGGGGCCCCCTGACCGCTGCCTGCCTGCCTCCATTACTGCTGCCGCGCTGCGTCCCCCGGCCGCTCTCCATTACCGGCGGCCCGGGCAGTCTCGCTGATCTGCCTGTCATGTGGGCTGTAGCCGGCGCCGCTTTATTTCCTGTATCGCCGGCTACAGCGTCACACTACCTGACAGGCTGTGGCTGCGATCAGCGGCGCGACTGCCTGCTGCAGGTAATGGAGAGCGGGGGGGCCTGTATATATAACCACACCACCAGGGGCTCTGTATACTACCACCAGGGGCCTGTATATACCACACCACCAGGGGCTCTATATACTACCACCAGGGGCCTGTATATACCTCCACCAGGGGCCTGTATATACCTCCACAAGGGCTCTGTATACTACCACCAGGGGCCTGTATATACCACACCACCAGGGGCTCTATATACTACCACCAGGGGCCTATATATACCTCCACCAGGGGCTCTGTATACTACCACCAGGGGCCTGTATATACCTCCACCAGGGGCCTGTATATACCTCCACCAGGGGCCTGTATATACCTCCACCAGGGGCTCTGTATACTACCACCAGGGGCCTGTATATACCACACCACCAGGGGCTCTATATACTACCACCAGGGGCCTGTATATACCTCCACCAGGGGCTCTGTATACTACCACCAGGGGCCTGTATATACCTCCACCAGGGGCTCTGTATACTACCACCAGGGGCCTGTATATACCTCCACCAGGGGCTCTGTATACTACCACCAGGGGCCTGTATATACCTCCACCAGGGGCTCTGTATACTACCACCAGGGGCCTGTATATACCACACCACCAGGGGCTCTGTATACTACCACCAGGGGCCTGTATATACCACCACCAGGGGCTCTGTATACTACCACCAGGGGCCTGTATATACCTCCACCAGGGGCCTGTATATACCACACCACCAGGGGCTTTGTATACTACCACCAGGGGCCTGTATATACCACACCACCAGGGACTCTGTATACTACCACCAGGGGCCTGTATATACCTCCACCAGGGGCTCTGTATACTACCACCAGGGGCCTGTATATACCACACCACCAGGGGCACTGTATACTACCACCAGGGGCCTGTATATACCACCACCAGGGGCTCTGTATACTACCACCAGGGGCCTGTATATACCTCCACCAGGGGCTCTGTATACTACCACCAGGGGCCGATATATACCACCACCAGGGGCTCTGTATACTACCACCAGGGGCCTGTATATACCACCACCAGGGGCTCTGTATACTACCACCAGGGGCCTGTATATACCACCACCAGGGGCTCTGTATACTACCACCAGGGGCTCTGTATCTCTGTATACCACCACCAGGGGCCTGTATATACCACCACCAGGGGCCTGTATATACCACCACCAGGGGCCCTGTATACCACCACCAGGGGCCCTGTATACCACCACTGGGGCCTGTATATACCACCACTGCGGAGGCTGCTGTAATATGCTGGGGCCTGTATATACCACTGAGGAGGCTGCTGTATACCACTGGGGCTGCTGTAATACTGCTGGGGCCTGTATATACCACTGGAGAGGCTGCGGTATACCACTGGGGCTGCTGTATATACTGCTGGGGCCTGTAAGGGGGTGCGTCTTGAAGGGGCGTGTCATTTGGGGGGCGTGTCTTGGAGGGGGCATGTCATTGGGGGGCGTGTCTGGGAGGGGGCCCCGTTCAAAAGTTTGCTATGGGGCCCTGCCAGTTCTAGTTACGCCCCTGGAACACAGCCTGCTGGGAGTTGTGGTTCTGTCCCTGTTTTCCATACAGAAAAAGGTCTCTGCTTGTTATAAGAAAAGAGGAGGTGGCTTCCAGAGTTGTCAGCTTCAAACAATCCTCCTCCTCCCCCAGACACCTGATACACTGCGAGTGACCCTGAGCCTCCTCCTTTGCCATCACCTCCTAATCCCAGTAATACCCTGCTTCACATATCACTGTAGTGTCAGCACCGTCCTCACCAGATGCTCCATGCTGCTCTTTTCCGGCTCCTCAGAGTTGTCATAGTAATGGTAGGCAGCCCAAAGCAGAGTATGGAAGCCTGCAGGTCCAAAAAGGTGCAACATTGCACAAGGCAGAGCTGATGAGCTGGGCTCAGCCATGATCTTTGTGAGTCGATGATGGGACGAGTCTCTTCTGTGCGTTCCACACTGTGGACCGCAGGAAGAGGAAGTGAGGGGGCGGAGCAGGGACCCTCTTCTATACATTCTACAGTGTGGAATGCACACAGGCATTGGAAGTGATGGCCCGGAAGCAAGGACGGAGCGAAGGCAGGCGGCCGCCGGCATCCAAAATTAATGAAAATGTAAGCACTGTACCACGGCGGTAAGAGATAATAATACCTCAGTCACACCTGGGCCCGGCATTTGCCTGGGTATGCCGGGTGCTGATGCCTAAAAAAATGCTTAAAAAAATGTAGTAAGCCTCAGTGATATAGGAAAAGACATTGCAGGTGCAACATACCAGCGCTCCAATCACTCTAAACCTCCTTCTCTTGTAGGGGGTGATTTCTGTTTTTTTATGCACACAGATTGAGGTTCCCATACGACACCAGTCACACACATGTAATGCAAAGTGTGTCCAGCCTATTACTTACACCCTTACTTTTAGATCTAGGCAGGCTGATAGGCACTTTATCAATTGCCCCACAACAAGACAGACTTCCTATATGGTCAGGCCACCCCCTGCATAAACAAAAAAGTGCAAAAAAAGTCAATTCAGAACATGAGTAAAATGTGAGATAATGGTAGATATTTTGGACCAAAGCATGTAAGCTTGTAATCCGTGTCACGTTTATTTTTTTATGTCTGTGGCATCATGGGAGACATATACACTAGGGTGGTTCCATGATGGTTGCAAATATACAATGAGGGAACCATATATGCCAGTGGGCACAAGATGGAGCCATATGTACCAGGATAGAGCCATATATCCCAAGATGGGCCCAGGATGGGGGTCATATGTGCCAAGATGGGGACATATATACCATCTATGGGATCATATACAGCAGGATGGAGAGTATGTATACCAGGTTGGACCCCAGATAGGGAGCATATATTGTATATCAGGATGGGATATATATACACATGGAAGGGGCCCAGGATGGGGGACATTAGAACAGAATTGGGTGACATTACCCCATAACAGTGTCAGCAGCAGATCTCTCCCATAACAGTGCTTCATGACTACATTTTTCACTTCAAAATTTTCAAATATACAGTGCCTACAAGTAGTATTCAACCCCCTGCAGATTTAGATGGTTGACACATGCGGAATTAACTTGGCATTGTGACATTTGGACTGTAGATCAGCCTGGAAGTAGGAAATGCACTGCAGCCAAAAAGATTTTTTAATTTTTTTTTTTTTTTTTTTTAAAGCGTTAAAAGTTAATTCAGAGGGTCATTTATTATTCAACCCCTCAAACCACCAGCATTCTGTTTGGTTCCCCTAAAGTATTAAGAAGTAGTTCAGGCACAAAGAACATTGAGCTTCACATGTGTGGATTAATTATCTCTTTTGCCAGCCTTTTCTGACTATTTAAGACCCTCCCCAAACTTGTGAACAGCACTCATACATGGTCAACATGGGAAAGACAAAGGAGCATTCCAAGGCCATCAGAGACAAGATCGTGGAGGGTCACAAGGCTGGCAAGGGGTACAAAACCCTTTCCAAGGAGTTGGGCCTACCTGTCTCCACTGTTGGGAGCATCATCCGGAAGTGGAAGGCTTATGGAACTACTGTTAGCCTTCCACAGCCTGGACAGCCTTTGAAAGTTTCCTCCTGTGCCGAGGCCAGGCTTGTCCGAAGAGTCAAGGCTAACCCAAGGACAACAAGGAAGGAGCTCCGGGAAGATCTCATGGCAGTGGGGACATTGGTTTCAGTCAATACCATAAGTAACGTACTCCACCGCAATGGTCTCCGTTTCAGACGAGCCCGTAAGGTACCTTTACTTTCAAAGCGTCATGTCAAGGCTCGTCTACAGTTTGCTCATGATCATTTGGAGGACTCTGAGACAGACTGGTTCAAGGTTCTATGGTCTGATGAGACCAAGATCGAGATCTTTGGTGCCAACCACACACGTGACATTTGGAGACTGGATGGCACTGCATACGACCCCAAGAATACCATCCCTACAGTCAAGCATGGTGGTGGCAGCATCATGCTGTGGGGCTGTTTCTCAGCCAAGGGGCCTGGCCATCTGGTCCGCATCCATGGGAAGATGGATAGCACGGCCTACCTGGAGATTTTGGCCAAGAACCTCCACTCCTCCATCAAGGATCTTAAGATGGGTCGTAATTTCATCTTCCAACAAGACAACGACCCAAAGCACACAGCCAAGTAAACCAAGGCCTGGTTCAAGAGGGAAAAAATCAAGGTGATGGAGTGGCCTAGTCAGTCTCCTGACCTTAACCCAATTGAAAACTTGTGGAAGGAGCTCAAGATTAAAGTCCACATGAGACACCCAAAGAACCTAGATAACTTGGAGAAGATCTGCATGGAGGAGTGGGCCAAGATAACTCCAGAGACCTGTGCTGGCCTGATCAGGTCTTATAAAAGACGATTATTAGCTGTAATTGCAAACAAGGGTTATTCCACAAAATATTAAACCTAGGGGTTGAATAATAATTGACCCACACTTTTATGTTTAAAATTTATTAAAATTCAACTGAGCAACATAACTTTTTGGTTTGTAAGATTTAGGGTATGTGCACATCGGACGGGTCTGCATCTTTGCAGACCGACCGGGAACCGGTGGTGAATAGCAGAAACTGAGTTTTCTGAACTCGGCAGTGTCCCTAGTTTTGTTAGCGTTTTGCTAACGATTTGCGATCGGGTTCTTAGCGTTTGGACAGCGTGTTCTTGGCGATTTCCCCGGCGTTTTTCTTAGCGAGTTCCAGACTGGTCTTTGGTGCACTTGTTCAGCTGGAACCGCTGGAAAAACGCTGAAAAGAAGTCACTTGCTCTATCTTTGAAAACCGGTGGAAAACCGGTGAATAAACTGAAAACGACCAGAAAAAAACCGTTGCAATGTAGACAGCGTTTTCTAAACTCCATTGACTAGCATGTTAATCCAACCGGTGGCTAGGATTAACATAAATGAACATAAAACTCAGCGGAAACCGCTGACGGAAAACGCTATAAAACAGCCCACAAAACGACTGATGTGCACATACCCTTATGCTTCTGTTAATAAATCCTACTCTCGTTTGCAGTTTGAAGGCTCTAACTTATTTGCATCTTATCAAACCACCTAAATCTGCAGGGGGTTGAATACTACTTGTAGGCACTGTATTTTCCTCCGCTAAATTATGGTCTGGTGCATCTTATAGTCTGAAAGATACAGTGTATAGAATGATGCCACCAATAAAGCATTACCTAAGTATTTTTAGAAAATAGACATTTTTATTGTTATAGAATCTGCTCAAAGAGAATGTAAATGGCAGCTGTCAGACAATCAGACTTTAGTTTGCAGATATGATTTGGAGTGAATAAAACAACAGGGTTTTCCCACACTAACTTGAACAGGAAGCATTAGTTTAGCAGTTATTTATGTTTATATGTCACATTCATGTTGTGACATTTAGTTTTCATAAAGAATTCAAGTAAGTAAAATAACATGATGATTTTGTAGAAAGCAACAAAGGCCACAATGCAAACACTGAATGCAACATTAAGAAATAGTGTAAAAGGAAACATATATCTTCTTTTAATTAATGTCATAATTTTTTAGAGTGCAAATATACTTTCAGGTGACATTCTAGAATAATCTGCCAAGTGGGACATGAGCAAAAATATGATTTCCGGTCATCACATAAAATGCATTCTGTATTTTTTTAGCATTACAATCTTTAGCATTTTTCCTTTGTGTTCTTTTCCTTTTTCATATCTTCAGATTCTTCTCCCTTTAGTCTCCATAAGCAGTGCTGACAGTCTTGTTAAGCGTCTGGGTTCAAACCTTTGAGCCTGTGCTTTGTGGTCAACTTATCTGTCCACTGAGCCATAGCAGATAGATCTTTTCTCTTGGTATTTAGTATCAGTTATCTTTGGTTTAAGCCCCTTTCGCATGTATGCGCTGGTGAATTACCTGCACATCAGCGCATAGATGCATTGCTCCTGTGCTCGTCTGCGTTCGGTGCCCCCATTACCTTCTATGACCGAGCACACCCGAGCGCAAGAGCCGACATCCCCGAAGCGCAAGTGCGTTTCCGGATGTGTCTGACTAAGCGCATGCCCGATGACGTCAGGCACTTTGTACTTGTGCTTCGGGAATATCGGCTCCTGCGTACGGCTGAGCTCGGCCATAGAAGGTAATGGGGGCACCGAGCGCAGACGAGTGCAGGAGCACTGCATTTATGTGCTGATGTGCTTGCCTGCGTTTACCTAAAACTGCACCTGCGCTTGCTTTTGCGCTAGTGCAGGGCAGGCAAACGCTGGTAATTCACCAAGGCTTATATGTGAAAGGGGCCTTAGTATTTTAGGCTTACATATTTTCATTTACAAATTTTTCTGTCCAATCACCTTTTTGGTGCAGCTATAAATATCTTACCCCTGCTGGTATTTCCTGCTGGTGAGAGTTTCATTTGAATGTCCAGCCATACTGCCATTGTTTATGCCAGACAGTGAAAGACTAGCGAGGGTTTTATCTCTCTGCTCTTTCTGCCTGTTACCCTACCTCTGCATTTGTTGATTCATGTTTTGTCTGAGATCTTATTGACATGTGATTTTGCTATTGACTCTGTTTTGACTCTTGGTCATCCTATTCATGAATCCACAATTGATAATGTTTCCCTTACCCAAAGTCATGTTAATTCTAAGGTTCAGAATATGTGTATAAGAGTAGGAGCATTACACTCAGAATTGATTTAATTCATGGTGTTTCTCCCTTAACAGCTAAAATTGTGTTGGGTTTCCAATTGTTGATTAAACATAATCTTACCACCAATTGGGAGACTCATGAGGTAAAGTATTGGCAAAAATGTTGTTTAACCAGTTGCTTATCTAACTCCCTGGCATATTTGAGTTATCTTCTTCCAGATTTCATTCAGGATTTTGAGGATATTTTTCTAAGATTTAATGTGAAGTTTTTCCTCCCCATAGTTCTTATTATTGCACTTATTATACCAGGGGCCACATTGCCTAAATCTCATCTGTTTAACCTTTCTCTTCCTGAATGCGGTGCCTTGAAAAAGTACATTCAAAAGACTCTCTCCAAGGATCAAATAAGTTTTTCAACCTCACCAGGCACCATGGGGTTTTTCTTTGTTTAGGAAACAGATGGAGGAATATGTATTTGGATTATAGAGAAATTAAAAAGATTAATGTATGGAATCCTAACCCACTAGCTCTTATTCCTGACTAGTTTAATCAACTAGTGGAGGCCAAGTGGTTTTATAAACTGGATCTGAGAAGGGCACATAACCTTAAACGTGTTCGCCAATGTGATGAGTGTAAGACTACCTTCTATACACCTAAGAGTCACTTTGAAAGTTTGGTGATGATGTTTGACTTGACCAATGCTCCAGCAGTGTTTGAGAATTTCATAAATGATATGTTTTCTTTTTTAGCGGGTATATTTGTAGTGATCTACTTGGATGACATCTTGATTTACTTAGGTTTTCATGAGGAGCATCTGGAGCATGTTCGACAGGTACATCAAGTTCTTTGTAACAATAATTTATTTGCCAAGCTAGAGAATCGTCAAGGTGTAGCAGACTCAGCTTTGGGTCATTTGGTTTCTGCTAAAGTTTTTCAGATGGATCCTATTAAGGTACAGGCCATCCTGTATTGTGTACAACCTATTAAGCTTAAATTGTTTCAGAGGTTCTTAGGTTTTGCTAATTAATAATGTAAGTTAATTAAGAATGTCTCAGTTATAGTCAAACCTCTTACTAATATGACCAAAAATGGTACTGATTTTTTTCACTTGGTGAGCTCAGCCTGTTGATGACTTTGTGGTCCTCAAAACAGCTTTTCGTAAGGCACCTGTTATCAATTAACCCTATGTGGATTTGACTTTTGTGGTTGAGATAGATGCCTCTTCTGTGGGAATGCATGCTATTCTTTCTTAGAAGTACAATACCTTCATCCAGCTTCTTTTCTCACAAGCAAATTATAATTATAATATTGTTGATTGGGAACTCTCGGCTGATAAGACATGTCGGATGATGACGGTAGCATCTCGCTAAATGGAAATATTTCAGACCAGAGGATAATTCCTGAGTTGATGAACAGGATTTGCATGCAGAACAAATAGGGAGAGAATTCTGTCAGTGTCATCAGTGGTTGGGGATTTCAGAGGGTCCAGTTACCCATCGTAGAAGTTTGTTCTTTGTGTTCGGCTTTTCTATCCATTGAGGTCCAGAAGAAACAACTTTTTTCTGGGTGTTTATTATCTGTTATCCTTGCTTTAGTCTTTTAGGTTAGAGGGTGTTTTAATTTACTAATTTGACGGATCAGTGAACTTTTGTTTGCAGATATAAATACCCTACCCCCTGGTATTTTCTGCTTGGGAAAATCTCATTTGGATGTTGAGCTATACTATCATTGTTTAAGCCAGACAATGAAAAACCAGCTGAGATTTAATCTGACTGCTTTTTTTGCTTTTCACCCTGCACCTATCTTCTATTTCTAGTTAGGAAGAAGGCAGCATACTTTCTAGCAGTACAAACTTTATTCTTTCATTTGGTATTTTGTGTTTTGTTTTTCCTCACACTGTAAACACTTTCTGTCTCAGCATACTTTCCTTTCTGTAGATATATTGCACTCTGCTCCTCCCTCCGGTTCCCTAGGAGGAATGTAAAGCGAAGGGGTCAGTTGTAGCCTTTCCAGTCTTTTACCTATTTATCTCATGTGAGTTGATTAGTGGAGATGAGTAAACCTTCCGAAGTTCTGGATCGGTTTGGTTCACCATTTGGGTATATGTTTGCCGAAAAGATCAGCAAACAGTTTACCGAACCTGGAAAATACCTTCAAAGGGGTCAAAAATCTGCCAAACACAGCTCAAATCGTCTTACAGCAATAGAACTCCATTCTTTTGGCACAGACATTATCTTCCTGCTGTATTAGTTAGCAAGCTTCAGTACCACTGTCACCACTCACCATGCTTCCGGGCCTGCTAATGAACCTCAGACATCCTCATGACTTACCTAAGGTTGTTTCAGGTTACGCAGCGGGTATCACACAGAAGGGAATCCAGCTGTATGACCTGAGATAACCTCAGTGGTGTCAGAGCTCGTAACACTAGCTGTCTCATGAGAGCTGCGATATCGCACGAGACATAGCGGATATATCACGCTGGTATCGTGAGACAGCGCTTGTGAGGAGCAATGACAACAGGGAGTTCAGTACAGTTTAAACTTGTGAGATTGCCCCTGTGTGTCCCCTCGAATCTGAACTGCAGTAATGTTTGTGATGGCACCACTTGTCACACTCACACCAGTGCTTGCGTGCCTGCTCTCACAGCATGTGGTGGATGCTTTCTATGATTGTGACCTCACCATATTGTTGGAAGGCCCTTTGCCTATGCTACATTGTTTGATACTACTTTTAAAGTAGATTTTTAGAATATGCATCAAAATCTTCATGTCTATCTGAAAGTCAACAAAGACTGTGAGTGTTCAGCAGTGCTGTGCCAATGAGTTTTTTTTCCTGATGAGGGGCAGTCACCCCGAAACACAGCGTCTGCAGTTTGGGGTTCTGATCTGGCACAAATCCTAAGTCATTATAAAAGGCTTGTTAAAGAGTCAATTATGACTTTAAGGATTGCTACCCTTATTGGTTGGCATTATAGTTTTTCACTTCCTCACTGAAGTGACAATTTGCATATTTCCCAGAGGAGCATTGCGGCTATAAGTCTCCTTATCAGCATATCTCTCTCCTTATGGTGGCAGACAGATTCCTCTCCATAAGGTAGAAAGCTAGTTCCCCAAAGCTACTTACCTGCAGATTATTTCTGGAGGTGACAAGTTCCTTATGACATATATTTAAAAATCAGTTTCTCTTTTGATCCATTTTCATCATTCTATGCACATCACCCCCTCTCAACCCCACCCGATGTCAGCAAACAAGACAATTCCCAGCTTGATTTGTCCAGAAATATGTTGTATGCGGCGTTGTAACCATTTGCTATAGACTTTCTAACACTTGCAATGTGTGAAATTGCTATATTGTCGTTCTGCATTGCTTAGGTCATGGACATGAAATAGTTTGTCTGAGTGGAAAAAAACACATGATTTGCCTTTTAACGTCTCAGTTTTAGGATGTGACACTTCTTTGCAGTGGCAATCCGCTTGTCTGAACACGTCAGCCTTAGCTTTTAGTAAGCTGCCTCTCATAAGATGTTCTTAGCTTAGCGTCTCCAGAAAAGCAATGAGAAGGAAATTGTCTGCTGGTTATTGCAGTCATCATACACACCATACTATGCAGAAAAAAATCCAATACTGGTAATTATGTTTCCTGACATCGTAAATGCCTCCAATGACACATATATTTGCGCCACTATTTTCTCATGTTAAATAAATGTGCATAACACACAAAATTCTCTTTAAAACAGTTTGGGATTTGAAAGTACTAGGGGGCAATACCATCTAAATTAAATGCCTACTCCAAGCTGCTAGACAGATTAGATTTTGTTCTCTAATTACTTCTCTATCTTTTCTTTCCCTTAATTATCCGTTAACCTGCAGCACAGATGCTCTTTAGTGATTTGCTTGCATTTAGATATACAGACTCGATTTTAGTTATTAATGGTAACTGCATTCAGTATGTTATAATGCCTAATGTATTGCTGTAAAGAATTGTGTCATTTGATCTTATAAAATTCCACTGATGGAAGATAAGAATAATAGAGGACACAACATTGTGAAATTTTGATTTGACTGGGCATGTTTGAGTCTAGGGTCTTAGAATGATGTTGATTGAGCAGAGATAGTCACATTCTACCATGATGAGCAGCAGGATAGGTTATAAGAAGTTGTAATTACTTAAGCCCTTTCTCCTGAAAGAATTCTGGTAATTATATTGTTATACTGAAAATATTAAAATGGTTTTGCACTACTCGGACAACCCCTTCTTAATTGCTATATTACCTCTTATAAAATATCAATAGCATATACTCACCTCCGATGCTGGCACTTTTCCAGTGATGATGGCTGTGGCTTTCCCAAGGCTTTCGTGAGTTTTTAGATCACATGAGCCCTGCAGCCAATCAGAGGCCAATTTGCTGTCACTTTCTTTGAATGTAGCTCTCACTTCATACATGTGTCATTTTCATGCAAAAGAAGTGGGAGTGAAATGGCTGCTCATAGGCTGCAGGTCTCACATGATAATACAATGTCACACTATCCTCAAAAGAGCCAGTGCTGTCATCGTTAGAATGGTACTAGTGCTGGAGGTGAATATAGGCTGTTGTTTTATAAGGCCACGTGCACACGGTCAGTATTTGATGAGTTTTTTACCTCAGGATTTGTAGACAAAACCAGGAGTGGAGCAATCAGAGGAAAAGTCTAATAGAAACACCTGCACCATTTCTGGATTTATCATCCACTCCTGGTTTTGGATACAAATCCTGAGGTAAAAAACTCATGAAATACTGAATGTGTGCACGTGGCCTAAGGATATATATAGCGATTGAGAAGGGGTTGTTCGAGCAGTGGACACTCACTCTTTTCAGTTATCCTCTATTCATAGGATAAAGGTCAACTAAATCATCACATGGGATTCGACCACTGGGAATCCGTGTGATGCAGAGAACAAGGCTATGAGGCCTAGAAACCAGCCCATGCAAAGCCTCTTGAATGGAGCAGAGATGCGTATACTGACCTTTACTTCATTGATAATTTATGAGACTGCAGAGCTTGGATATTTCTGGCTCTCCCACAGACTAACATTGGACTAACATATATAATTTGTAGAATAAGTCATCAATATCAGGCTACATTCACACTGTACATTTTTTATGCGGTTTGTGAGGATCCGTTTTTACAGTGAATTGCAGTGAATTTGGGCATCCCAGCAAAGTCAAGGGCTTTCAAGATATAACATTTACACAAAGTTTTGTGAGGGTCTGTTTTTTTGGCTCAAAAACAGATCCTCACAAAGAAAGAGCATGTCAATTTGTGTTGCGTTTTTTGTTGCTGCCCTTTTTCTATTGCCTCTATTGTCAATTAGCTGATAAAAAGGAAACATCAAAAGCGCAGCAAAAATGCATCAAAAAAGCACTATGTGAATAGGTGATGCATTTTTTGAAAAAGCAGATCCATTTTGCAGCAGAAATGCTGATTCTCAAGAAACGCATCAAAAATGTACACTGTGACTGTAGCCTAAGATCTGTGCAGGTCTGGTATGTGGCATCCCCTCATCAACTGGTTATCTGCTCCAGCGATGGCAGAATATAAAAAAATGTATGTAGCCAGAACACCTTGGCTCTGTAGATTGTCTAGTGGAGCTTTCACTGAAATTGTCATTGTCAAGGCTGGGGTAGGCCAACTTAGACTCAGCAGAATGGTCATATGCAGATTGTGATGTAATTTATTGTGATAGACAGATCAGGTGAGGGAGGTGCGCGAGATGGGGGAAAGATGATGAGTTCAGTTTTGTCTACGTTTAGCGAGAGGAGAAGAAGGAGGATATGGCTGATAGACACTCTGGGATTCTGGACAGCAGAGAACTGACGTCTGGGCCAGAGAGGTAGATCTGAGTGTTGTCAGCAAACTGGTGGTACTTGAATCCATGGGTGTTTAATGGGTCTTTATGAGTTGTTCTAGGCCAAGGGTATACATGGAAAAAAAAGGGGTCCCAGGACAGAGTCTTGAGAGACCCCAACAGAGAGGGGATGGGGTGAGGAGGTAGTGTGGGAGTCGAAAACACTAAATGTGCAGTTGGAAAGGTAGGAGGAAGTCCAGGAGAGGCTGAGGGGAGTGATACTAATGGACGAGAGGATCTGTAATAGAAGGCAGTGGTCGACTGTGACGAATGCAGAGGACAAGTCAAGAAGGAGGAGGATGGAGAAGTGTCCATTAGCATTGGCGATAAGTAGGTCATTAGTAATTTTGGTTAAGGTGGTTTCAGTGTAGGGGTGGGGGTGGAAGCCAGATTAAAGGTTGTCAAAGAGAGAGTTAGATGAGAGGTGGGAGGAAAGTACAGTGTGGACATGCTTTTCAAGAAGTTTGGAGGCGAGCGGGAGCAGCGATAATGGGCAGTAGCTGAATGTTGAGGGTCAAGGGATGGCTTCTTTACGATAGGTGTAATTGTTGCACGTTTGAAAGCGGAAGGAAAGATACTGGAGGATAGTCATATGAAGAGGTGAGTTAGGGGTGGGATAAGTGTGGTGATGAGGTTGAGGAGTAAGTGGGAAGGGATGGGGTCCGATGCACAAGTGGTGACGTGCGATTTTGAGAGGAGGTGTGCAAGTTCTCCTTCAGTGATCAAGGGGAGGGGAGTTAGTGGGGGAAGGGAGTAGTCTGGTATACATAGAGGTTGTGGTGGTTGGGTAGCAATGACTTGTCTGATCTGATCAATCTTGTTGGTGAAGTGTGTTGCAAGTCTTCTGCAGAGATACGAGAAGTAAGAGGGGGCAATGGGGGGAGGAGGAGGATGTTAAATGTGTTGAACAACTGCCTGGGGTTGTGGAACAAAGAGGATATGAGGGTAATGAAGTAATTCTGCTTAGTGGTGGTGAGTGCTGACTTAAATTTGAGAAGTGCTTGTTTGAATGCTGTGTAGTCTTCTTTTGAATGTGTTTTCTTCCGCAGCTTTTTAGTGGTGTCTGTGTGCCAGGGTTGTCTGTTGATGCGTCGTGTTCTGCCATAAATGAGAGTGGCAACTGCATCAATCACTGCTGTGAGTGTAGAATTGTAGAAAGTGGTGGCGTTATCTATGTTGTGAACTGAAGACATGGAGGATAGAATAGAGTCAGAGAGTATGTGAGTGTCAGTGTGTGAGGTTTCTGCGAGGCTGTGTGAGTTGGTGGACATGGGTGGCAGGTGAGAAGGACGAGGATGAGAAGGTAAGTAGATGTGGTAAGATAGGGGGAGGGAAGGTTGTTGGGTTAATTAGGGAGCAGAAGTGGGTGAAGATGAGGTCTAATGTATGTCTATCTGTATGGGTGGCTGTGGAGGACCATTGCAAGAGGCCAAAGGATGAAGCAAATAACAGGAGTTTGGAGGCTGTTGACTGGTTGGTATCAATGGGGATGTTGAAGTCACCCATGATGATGATGGGCATGTCAACAGAGAGAAAATGAAGAAGCCAGATGGAGAACTGGTCAAAGAAGGCAGTGGCTGGGCCCGGGGGTTGATAAATGACAGCCCTTGGAGGTTGGAGGGAGAGTAGATATGAACAGAGTGCACTTCGAAGGATGAAATCATAAGGGAGGGAGGAGGAGGACATGAAGGTGCAGTTGCTAGAAAGGAGAAGACCCACTCCTCCACCATGTTTGTTGCCAGTGCGAGGTGTGTGGGAGAAATGAAGTCCACCATAGCACAGCAGGGAAGGCCATGTCGGAGGGTGTCAGACATGTTTCTGTGAGGCCCAGGAAGGAGAGTTTGCAAGAGGTAAAGAGGTTGAGAATGAAGTGGACTTTATTACAGGTGGAATGGGCATTCCAGAGTGCTCCAGGGAGAGGGGGCGGTGGAGAGGGGGTCAAGAGAATGGGTTTTATATTTACAAGATTGCAAATGTTTCTTGCAAGTGTGGGGTGATAGGAGGGGGGAATAGTGGGTAATATTGGCTGTGGAGGGCCTGGGTTGGAAGATATGTTGCCGGCTGATAGGAGAAGCAAAGAGAGATCAAGCAGGTGGGAGAATGAAAATGGCTGGCTTGTTTTCTGTTTCTGCAGGAGAAGTGTGAGGTTGAGGAGAAAGTCAGTAGAGGACCTCAAGTGGGAAGATAAGAGCGATGGTGAGATAAATATTTGTTTTGGGAGTGATGGGGTTTGGTGGTAGTGGAAAAGGGTAAGGAATAGTGACGCAGTTACTGTTAGGGCATAGGTAAGCATGGTGAAAGTGTTAGTGGGAAAGTAAAGTAGCAAAGACTGTTAGCAGACAGGTATAGCTGGTACCTTTCTGGTTACTTGTGGCTTATTTCTGGGATATTTCTGGACACTTAACAGACACTTGAGGAGACACACGAGGAGACCCACAGTCAAGGAGACCTCCAAGTATCATTTATATACAGCTTTAAGAGTCTAGAAAATGAGTGCAGCTGACCAGAGGGGAGGGGCAGGAGGGGGTGTATGTTAAACAGAACAAACAGGGCGATCTAACTAACAGGAAAGAGGACATAACGTAACTAATTACACAGCAGGGAACACAGGCCCATACCAGTCCCCCACGCCAAGTGCCTCGGAGTAATACTCGACTCTTCCCTCTCCTTTAAGCCCCATATCCAGGCCCTCGCCACCTCCTGCTGACTCGTGCTCAAAAACATTTCCCGGATCCGCACTTTCCTTGACCACGACACTGCTAAAACACTTATTCATGCTCTCATCATCTCCCGCCTCCTGCTCACCAGCCTCCCCACTACCTCCCTTGCACCTCTCCAATCTATCCTAAACTCCGCTGCCCAACTAATCCATCTGTCTTCCCGCTACTCCCCTGTCTGCCCCTCTGCCAAGCACTGCACTGGCTCCCCACTTTCCAGAGATCCCGGTTTAAAACACTAACCATGACATACAAAGCCATCCACAACCTGTCCCCTCCATACATCTCTGACATGGCCTCCCGATCCGTACCCTAACACAACCTGCGATCCTCCCTAAAGCTCCTCCTCTCCTCCCCTCTCATCTCCTCTTCTCACAACCGCATGTAAGATTTCTCCTGTGCATCTGCTATGTTCTGGAACTATCTCCCCCAACACGTCAGACACTCTCCTACCCTGGGAACCTTCAAAAGAAACCTGAAAACCCACCTCTTCTGTCAAGCCTACAACCTAAAATGATACCCGGTCCACCGCACCGTCCCACGATTGGTACTACCCCCTCCTACTGTATTCCCACCCATCCCTCTTAGACTATGAGCCCTCACGGACAGGGTCCTCTCCCCTCCTGTACCTGTATTACTTGATTATCCACATTGTACTTGTCCTCGTCTGCCCTTTCTATATGTAAAGTGCCATGGAATCTAATGGCGCTATATAAATAAATAATGATAATAAAAAATAAAGAGTAGAAGATAAAAATTTGGTGCAGATCAGACATGCAGAGTGAGAATTAGGTGTGGATTAGGTCAGAGAATTTTCAATTTGTAGCATAGTGTACCATAGGATTAGATACACAGCTCAGCAAGCAGTATCACACAGGATAGGATTGGATACATGAATGATACATGGAGGTCAGACAATTTAGATTCAGATTATGTATATAAATCCCCAGGCCAATTTGTATAATGCAAAAAAATCAGCTTTTATTATCAACTAAAGAAAAAATGTAATCTGGCTCATTTTGAAGGAGAACATTACACATTTTAAGCTGCACTGTCTCTACTCAACAATCACCTGACTTCTTATACTGGCTTTTTATTCTGCTTCTAAATTATAATTATCTTTTTTAGGGATCTAGCAGATTGTAATCCACATTTGCATTTTGGTCTTAACTTCAATCTTCTGTATTCCAATGCAAAACTTTTACATGGCTCCACACCCTCCATGTACTATTTATTCTGGTGTCTGCGACCCTTTTCTCCCTACAGCTTTACTAGTGGACATTGTTCTCTTAAGTAACACTAAACTATGCAAAAAATTGGAAAAATGCAAAAAAATATTTAAAAATAATAATTTTTTTTAATACAATGAATTGCTAGCTGAGCCCCAGGATGAGAACTTGTAATTTTCATGCTTAATAATAGCCACATTTGGTAGAAAACATCTCTGCTTTCTGTCAATCAAAACTTCTGAGCAGAGAAAAGTTTGTTAAGTGTGGATAGTGATGAAATACCTTAGAGAGTTTTCCTAGCTGCACACATATATAATAATACAAAACTTTGTTTTATCTGTCAGTGGACTGGATCTTGCTGATCGAGTCGTGCTTTTCTTCTTGGTTCTCACATTAGCTACAGAGACCGCATCTTGTGGTCTTACATCAAAACCTGTCAATTTGTATTCGTTTTGTTTTTATAAGTAAAATATTTAGGTTATTTTTGTATTTCAAACTAAAATTCAACCAAAGAATTTATGTTTGCTTAAAACACATTTTCATGAGATTTTAGGTAGGGGTCATGTTGCAACAAGTGTCGTGTACAGGTCGTGGTGGGCCATGGGGGAGGCGCCAGATGTTGCAGAGGGACCAGCTGGGATTTGTAGTTTCACTGGCAAAGTCACAGTAGCTGAAGTAAGTTGCTGGATCCCTAAATACTTCCAGAACAAGTGTCAAAGCGGGAGGTGACACTTATAGTGATGGTGTATAACCCTCGGCGGTGCTCCTGTACTGGGTGCAGGTGTTATATCACCTGTGATGTTCGTGCAATTATAGGCATCCAGACACATGAGTGAAATTGAAAACATAACACTTTACTTAAGGAAATAGTATTCAGTTTGTCATAAGCAAAGTGGCTTTGGTTCACCATATAGGACACACTTGATATTTTGCATATGAAAGATGGTATTTTCTCCTCATGAACCAAGCAAATTTAGAGCCTCTCAGGGAAACTGGATTACTGTTCTCTTCACTTGGAGAGGTAATATTATGCACATTCCAGGTAATACTACAGTCATGTCCAAAAGTTTTGAGAATGACACCAAAATTATATTTTCACATGATCTGCTGCCCTCTAGTTTTTATTTGTGTTTGTCTGATGTTTATATCACATACAGAAATATAATTGCAATCATATTATGAGTACCAAAAGGTTATATTGACAGTTAGAATGAGTTAATGCAGCAAGTCAATATTTGCAGTGTTGACCCTTCTTCTTCAGGACCTCTGCAATTCTCCCTGGCATGCTCTCAATCAACTTCTGGACCAAATCCTGACTAATAGAGTCCATTCTTGCATAATCAATGCTTGCATTTTGGCAGAATTTGTTTTTTTTTTGTTTGTCCACCCGTCTCTTGATGATTGACCACAAGTTCTCAATGGAATTAAGATCTGGGGAGTTTCCAGGCCATGGACCCAAAATCTCTATGTTTTGTTCCCTGAGCCATTTAGTTATCACCTTTGCTTTATGGCAAGGTGCTCCATCATGCTGGAAAAAGGCATTGTTGGGCGCCAAACTGCTCTTGGACGGTTGGGAGAAGTTGCTCTTGGAGGACATTCTGGTACCATTCTTTATTCATGGCTTTGTTTTTAGGCAAGACTGTGAGTGAGCCAATTCCCTTGGCTGAGAAGCAACCCCACACATGAATGGTTTCAGGATGCTTTACAGTTGGCATGAGACAAGACTGGTGGTAGTGCTCACCTCTTCTTCTCTGAATAAGCTGTTTTCCAGATGTCCCAAACAATCGAAAAGGGGATTCATCAGAGAAAATGACTTTACTCCAGTCCTCAGCAGTCCACTCCCTGTACCTTTTGCAGAATATCAGTCGGTCCCTGATGTTTTTTCTGGAGAGAAGTGTCTTCTTTGCTGCCCTCCTTGAAACCAGGCCTTGCTCAAAGAGTCTCCGCGTCACAGTGCGTGCAGAAGCACTCCACACCAGCCTACTGCCATTCCTGAGCAAGCTCGGCACTGCTGGTAGTCCAATCCCACAGCTGAAACAGTTTTAAGATACGGTCCTGGCGCTTGCTGGTCTTTCTTGGGCGCCCTGGAGCCTTTTTGACAACAATGGAAGCTCTCTCCTTGACGTTCTTGATGATGCGATAGATTGTTGACTGAGGTGCAATCTTTGTAGCTGCGATACTCTTCCCTGTTAGGCCATTTTTGTGCAGTGCAATGATGGCTGCACGTGTTTCTTTAGAGATAACCATGGTTAACTGAAGAGAAACAATGATACCATGCATCAGCCTCCTTTTAAAGTGTCCAGTGGTGTCATTCTTACTTAATCATGACTGATTGATCGCCAGCCCTGTCCTCATCAACACCCACACCTGTGTTAATGGAACAATCACTAAAACGATATTAGCTGCTCCTTTTAAGGCAGGACTGCAATGATGTTGAAATGTGTTTTGGGGGTTAAAGTTCATTTTCTAGGCAAATATTGACTTTGCAAGTAATTGCTGTTAAGCTGATCACTCTTTATGACATTCTGGAGTATATGCAAATTACCATTAGAAAAACTGAAGCAGTAGACTTTGTAAAAATTAATATTTGTATCATTCTCAAAACTTTTACATGACTGTACACTGATTGAAGGATCTTCACAGGTTGGCTCCCCGAGGCGAAACACTAGTGGCATGGAACTACTCATGATTTTGGTGCTACTACAACTACTACTACTATTACTATGCTTCCCTGTTGCAGGGGGTAGGGCAGACAAAGTTTGCAGCATGGAAGTCATGTTGCACTGGTTCTGGCTGGAAGCCAATATGAACCAGCATGCAGGACAGCAATTGTTCAGCCTTCGCACTCATGGCTATAAAATGTTTCACTCCTTTGTCAAGATTATTAAATAGAGAGAATGATGTCCCCTCAGAATGGACTGAGCTAGAGGTTCTGGGAGCAGTAGTGCTTCCTTCCGCTCTCTTGGCTAGACTGACTAAAAAAATCCTTTTTGAACCAGTTTCAGGAAGTGTGAGAGGCCTGAGGTAGAGGCTCCTCCCACCTTTGCTATGGCGGCTAGTTATGAAAAGAACAATATAACTGTCATACACATACATTGACCATTAGATGGAGGCAAAGTACAATGCAGAATGTAGATTTATCAGTCCTCAGTGTATAGACATCACCTCACAATATATGTGACATACTTCCTAGCACAGTGCCCAAAGTAATTCTGGCACACTGGAACAAATCTACTGCCACAAGACAACTGTTTCACTCTGCAGCAGCAGAACGGGTACTGGGATACCACAGGTCATGAAAAAGAAACCTATTTGTTTAACTTGTCTGTAACTTTCTGTCAGGCAACTAATTCAGAACTATAATATTGTTGCACATAAAACAAAACAATCCAAATCGCAATCCTATGTAAACTGCATTGAAATCTATGGCAAGTGAGTTGCGAGCTACCAAAGATACCAAATTAAACACATTAGGAAACGTGAGACTTTTAGCTGCAGTTGAGATGGAGCACAGGTAGAAAATATAAAGGAAATATGTGAAATCCAACTGTGCTGTTATACAATCGACCATATACCAACGAAATCGGTGAATGCAAGTGACTTTAGTTAATGCGTTTCAAGGTTCTTCACCCCTTCATCAGGACAACCACCCATTAGTGATTGGTGGTTGTCCTGATAAAGGGGTAACAAATACACCTTGAAATGCATTGAATAATGCCAATTGCATTCATCGATTTCCTTGCTATATGGTCGATTGTATAACAGCACAGTTGGATTTCACATATTTCCTCTATTGTTTTCTACTATTCATTCAGCCTGTGGATACTACAGCAGCTGGTTGGAGCTTTTATACTGGTTGTGTGTGACACAACCCTCTAAGGTGAGCAGTTGGATTTCAGTTCACCTGTCACTGTTTTTATCAGAAAAGACCTTATCGCGCTTTCCATCCCACAGTTGTTCATTCACTGAGGTGGAGCAAAGGCATTAATGTGACACTGTAGGTAAACAGTTGCTGAAGCCTAGATGTGGCTGCTAATGCCCCAGGATAGGTTATTGTTAAATTGCAAGTTGTTATAGGTCTGACCACTCTATTAAGCAATATACTGTAGTATACCGGAGCTAGCTTGTATCTTTGATTTGCTGCGATAAGCCTAGGGTGACACCGCGTGTGTTTCACCCTTTGGGGGGTGGTTAAGTGTTGTAAATAGGTTATGGGCTACGCCCTAACTCTATTGATTATGGCTCCCAGTAAGTAATCCACACAGGAATTTGGAGTTGACCCTTCTTTGGAATGTTTATTTAAAGCACTTTGCTGTTTACCAATTACCACACTGTTGTATTATTGTGTGGTCAGTACTTATTGCTACAATCTACTGGTTTAAAACAAACTGCAATTTAATTTTAAAAATGACAACTCTCAGTGAATATAAACTAAATTGAGATAAAGTCAAATAAAATCAAGGATAAAAACATAATTAGTAACTAGGCCACTTTTATGTGGGTGGAGCTACGGTAGTTGTCCAACTCTTGGTGTTGCTAGATGTTGCTAGATGTTGCTTTTAATTCTTCACATGTTGCGTGGGCTATTTCTTCAACACTTGTCTCTGGCAGTGTTGTTAGGCTTGGTGTTTAGCTGCTTTATAAGGAGTATGCAGATTTGTTGTCTAATTATTTCTTGTCCTAGATGGAGGTTTGTGGTAAATCTTCTAGTGGTGATGTATGTGTTCTACTCCTCAGGGTTGTGGTTGCTGCTTATGTTGTGTCTTCCTAAGGTATATCCAGTGCTGGAAACCTATTCTGTCTTTTAACATGCTTTTGGGCTTCAAGCAAAATGGTGACCCTGTGATGAAGAATTCATATGGTGTCTCTATATAAGTAGTAGTGGTTCAAAGCTGTTATCCGTCTATTTTGTATTCTGCAAGTTGTTGTTTTGTTCTGTTTTCTTCAGTAGGATGCTGTGACTCCTAGATCGTTCAGCTGCCACTTTTAGTTTGGTTTTCCAGTTCAACCCTGTCCTGTGGTGTCTGTCTGCGGTGGTTAGCGGTATCCAGGAGCTCTTACTGCATATAAGCAAGCCTCTCTTCCTCTTCCACATCACCTGACTCCCGCGTCCCATTCTACTAAGCAATCCCTGGCAGTCCCAAAGCCTGGGAATGAAGCAGTAAGCATGTGGTGCCATGGCTTCTTACTGATGAGGGATTTTAGAATACCATTCTAAGAATTGAAGAGGGACCCACCAGTTGAGGGTCTAGTAGTTGTAACCTATCCTTTCCTTGTCCCTTACTAAGATAAAATAACCCTTTTATTCAGTGTTTGAAGGCCAATACCAGGATTAAAATTTACAAGGATTGAAAATGTAAGATTGGCACCCTTTCAATATCTTTGACCCACTTCAATTTAGTCTTACAATTTCTGATGCAAAAAGTTGATCAAACATTTTGGCTTAAATCTGTAATAACACATGCCATTTTTCGTCCAGTTTCTGTTGTAGTTTAAAGTTTTTGAAGATTTGTATATTTTTTATTTGACAATAGAAAATAAAATTTGAAAAAAGACTTGAGAACTAAAGTCTTTTTTGGTTAGAAATAGCTCACAAATGTCTACTAGGCCATGAATTTTCATTACTTTAATGGACGATAGGTGATAATGCTGTGTTTGATCATTGTGAAACATCAAAGTGTTTTATTCACTAGATTAGCATTTTTACACCTTTTCTTTGAACAAATAATTACCAATTTCCTGATGAGTTACTATGTGTATTTATTACCCAGCATCCATTCTTATGACTGGAATAAGACGTTTGACCTTTCCATTTCGGTGTCAATATATCACAGAAGGTTCGGAACACAATTGCAGATCTATTAAGCCTAGCTATAATACATTGGCTATAATTTGTTTGACATTTATTGGAGCTCGCTTTTGGCTTAATTGCACTTCTTTACAAGGCGCAATTTCAATTTCTACATTTATATATTGTCTGATGTGCAGGAGGGTTGTTATTAGCAGTTTAATCATGTAACGTGCCCAATAAACAATGTCATGGAGATGTGAATTAATGGTTAGGACCAGCAATTCTGTTCTTAGGAGCTGTCTGTGAGTAGCTGTAATATATAACTTTATTAAAGTATAATCTTTCCAAATACTTTTTCTGTTCCATGACTACATTTCCAATGCTTTTGTTTTTTTTTTGTATTACTGAAGTTGTAAATAAGTGCTATTGCTTATTCAAGCCTTGATTATTATCACATATGCAGTGAAGTGCTGCTATTCTAACAATTGTCTTAACGTGCGCGCTGGCTTTAGATATTCATTACGAGCTGCTTACGGCCTGCTGTAGTACATTTAAGAGGTTATGCATTATTAAAGTATTTTCTTCTTTAATTCCGAACATCTAAATCTTCATAGCTACCTTAGTACATTTATTTCATTAAGTTCAAAAGTTCAAAATGCGAGTAACTGCTTCATCTTGCATCATTTAAGCACTTTGTTCTTGTTAGCTGTAACTAGAAGAGTTCATGGAAATGAAGCCATTATACACTTTGTAATTGCATCTATTATTCTTATTCTGATTCTACAGTTGTGTTTTCTGTTATATTTAGTAAAGGGTTTAGGCATTCTGGACAATCCTTTTGCGGAAGGCCCTATTGATCCATTTTCTCCATGGTCTGATTCCTTCCCTATACAAGCACAGTTTGGTCAGTCCCGTCCAAGTGCTGAATTCTTATTTTACTGTCAAATTTGCTTCTTTTCTTATGGTGTGTGTTGATCGCTTTTTTTCTATTGCTCATTGTCTCTGTCCAATCACATTCTGGGTATTGCTATTTGCTCTCTCCTTTGCCTGCATTTCATTGCTGGTTATATCAAATCCTTGTGGAGTATCAGCTCCACTGCTAAGGATAACCTTTTGGACAGAGACCAGCCTGCCCTTGTTCTGAGCAATCTTTGTTGTCTTTGGTGCAACTATCTTCAGTTTATTTATTACGTTTTTAGGAGGTCTTACTTGTTAACATTTATTATTTCTGTATATTCCACCTGTGGAAGTATTTTATGTTACCTCACTTTTGTGATTTGTCTTTGTGTTTGCTTGCCTTATTGTAGTTGTTGTGCTTAGCTACCTCATCCCTGCTTCCTATACAACTCAAAGACCAATCAGGAAGCAAGGTCTGAGTTGTCCTGTGGTTAGGGATATTCCAGTATGTGCAGGAGCTATTAGAGACTCTGCAGCTGGAGTACTAGAATGTACAGTAGACGGGGTGCAGAAGCGGCAGCAGAACGATTGAGCCTACCTTTTCGTGTATCCGTATTCCTATCTGTGCATTACACACTTGCTGTAAATAAATAACTTTCAAAACCAGGATAATTCGTTCACAGGGTTATTCCAATCTTATTGAGTTAACACTTATTCACAGCACTGGTGACAACTTGCTGAATGCTGGTGAGTAGACTGCTGGTACCCCACTAATGTCATGAGCGGGGCACTAAAATGCTCTGAATATAAGAATGCGCATCCATATCCTCATTTATTGTCTAGGGAACTGCTGAAGATTGCCAAGTGCAGCAATTAACTAACTCCTCCAGTACTACAGACAATGAATGGATCTGGGGTATAAATGTTAACATTCTAACAGGGAATTTCACCTTCTTATAGATGGTGGAGATCAGCAACCCAGCAACCCACTATGAAAAGGTGATAATTTGATAAGATGAGAATGAACCTTTAAGAGCAAGAATTCACCAAAATATTGAGTGAAAAATGCAATTTATTCCTTCATGATAACAGCTGACCAAATAAACCATGGTAACAAAAGATGAGCAATGATATGAATTTTATAATATAACACCTCAATAAATGTGCCCTATAGAATACCACAGGGTTATAATTTTACTTTGAAAGAAACTAAAAAAGCAGTGCCAAGGGTAAATCTTTCTGTGTTGCTCATTAGTTGTATCTTTAGCCCTTTATTTTCTGAACTATTTAATGGAACATTGGCAGATGGTAATGCCAGCTGTTCACTATGAGCACTAGTTGGATAAAGTGAAAACTTAATTTGTATTGTTGGCTAGCTTTTCCCAAGACTAGCTTTCTGATGTACTTTATGCAGAAGACATATTTCCTAAAATAGGTTCCAATACTTATAATTGAAAAAATATTTATGATTTTACTTTTTGGGATTGTGTCAAGTTACAAAAAAGGAGTCAGCTTGTTATTCCAGAAAAAGCCCCACTCTTGTCCATAGGTTGTGTCTCGTAGATTAACCCTGGTGAAGCATGAAGCATCTGGGTACAGCACTGCAATACCGGACACATTACATGGACAAGAGTGAAACTGTTTATACTAATCCATTTACAGAAAGTGCCATATTGTTTCATAGTTGCTTATTTTTTCTGGGTGTTACCAATCTCATTGTCAAATGATTATTGCTAAATAGACCTATACAGTGCATTGTGAAGTATTTGGCCCACTTGAACTTTTCAACCTTTCGCCACATTTCAGACTTCAAACATAAAGATATAAATTCTAATTTTTTTGTGAAGAATCAACAACAAGTGGGTACAATTGTGAAGTGGAACGAAATTTATTGGATATTTTAAACTTTTTTGACAAGTAAAAAACTGAAAAGTGGGACGTGCAATTCGGCCCCTTTACTTTCAGTGCAGCAAACTCACTCCAGAAGTTCTGTTGGCCACTTTACACACACCAACTTATCTGTCCAACTTCTGACCAACTTTCTGGTTGCAGTGAAATCATGGACACATTGCTCCATTTGTACACAGCAACAAAATGGAACAATGTGTCCATGATTTCACTGCAACCAGTAAGTTGGTCAGAAGTTGGACAGATAAGTTGGTGTGTGTAAAGTGGCCCTGTGAGGTTCTCTGAATGATCCAATGTTGTCCTAAATGACTGGTAATCGTAAATAGAATCCACCTGTGTGTAATCTAGTCTCTGTATAAAGGCACCTGCTCTGTGATAGTCTCAGGGTTCTGTAAGACCAAGGAACACACCAGGCAGGTCCGAGATACTGTTGTGGCAAAGTTTAAAGCCGGATTTGGATACTAAAAGATTTGTCAAGTTTTAAACATCTTAAGGAGCACTGTGCAAGCAATCATATTGAAATGGAAGGAGTATCAGACCACTGCAAATCTATGAAGACCCGGCTGTCCCTCTAAACTTTCATCTCGAACAAGGAGAAGACTGATCTGAGATCCAGCCAAAAGGACCATGATCACTCTGCATGAACTGCAGAGATTTACAGCTGAGGTAAGAGAGTCTGTCCATAGGACAACAATCAGTCGTACACTGCACAAATCTGGTCTTTATGGAAGAGTGGTAAGAAGAAAGCTATTTCTCAAAGATATCCATAAAAAGTCTCATTTGAAGTTTGCCACAAGCCACTGACACACCAAACATGTGGAATAAGGTGCTTTGGTCAGATGAAATCAAAATCGAACTTTTTGGCCACAACGCAAAACGATATGTTTGGCAAAAAAGCAACACAACTCATCACCATAAAAACACCATACCCACTGTCAAACAAGGTGATGGCAGCATCATGGTTTGGGCCTGATTTTCTTCAGCAGTGTCAGGGAAGATGGTTAAAATTGATGGGAAGATGGACGGAGCCAAATACAGGACCATTCTGGAAGAAAACCTGTTGGAGTCTGCAAAAGACCTGAGACTGGGACAGAGATTTATCTTCCAACAAGAGAATGATCCCAAACATAAAGCAAAATCTACAATGGAATGGTTCAAAAATAAACGTATCCAGGTGTTAGAATGGCTAAGTCAAAGTCCAGACCTGAATCCAATTGAGAATCTGTGGAAAGAGCTGAAAACCGCTGTGCACAAACGCTCTCCATCCAACCTCACTGAGCTCGAGCTGTTTTGCAAGGAACAATGAGTGAAAAATTTCAGTCTCTCGATGTGCAAAACTGATAGAGACATACCCCAAGCGACTTGCAGCTGTAATCGCAGCAAAAGGTGGCACTTCAAAGTATTAACTCAACAGGGCTGAATAATATTGCACGCTCCACTTTTCAGTTTTTTATTTGTTAAAAAAAGTTTCAAATATCCAATAAATTTCGTTCCACTTCACAATTCTGTCCTACTTGTTGATTCTTCACAAAAAAATTACAATGTATATCTTAATGTTTGAAGGCTGAAATGTGGCAAAAGGTTGAAAAGTTCAAGGGGGCCAAATACTTTCACAAGGCACTGTATAGACAAAACATATTGGATAAGTAGCAGTTAATGTAGGTAACCCACCCCTGGTCCCAGCTGTAGTTCACGGGGATGTCATGGGTGGCCTGTGCCCGGGCCCGTGGCTCTGGTGGTCGCTGAAAAAGGGGAAAAAAATAAAAAGCATTTGTGACACCACCTACGGTTCCCGGTAATGATACCGGCACTGCAGAACAGACCTCAGGGGTAATGGTGGAGCAGCAAGTTGGTTACTCTCCCGTAAATGGAGCTTGATCCCTGGAGCAGTTGTGTTGTAAGTGGATGGCAGCTCTTCACACAGCCTTGTCTCTTGTGCTGCAGAGGAATGCGGCTCATCAGATGGAGATATTACAGGACAGTCTGTGATGGGAGCAAGATCAGGGGCTGCAATAACAGGCACACACACAGGGTTGTTGTTTCCGTACCTCTACTGATATTGTAGTTCAAGGTTATGTCCAGGGTACAGTCTGTGTGGTTGGGTAGCAGTTCAGGATTTCCACACCCAATGAGTTGTGAGGCCTCCTTGTTAGTGTGGGTGTGCTGTAGTCCTGGGCTGTCTGGAACATGGCCCTGACCTCTCCTGTGTTCCTGACTTGTATAACAGGCAATGAGAGTATTACTTCTGGGCACTGCTAACTACTCTGTGGTCCCTGGCTCTGTCGATGGCTCTGCTACAAGTGTTCCTCTGCCACGAGACTGATGTCTCCCTGGCCCTCCGGTCTTTTCTGCTAGGCTATCTACACCCTTGCAGAATCGGACTCCAGTGTCCGGGTTACTTCTGTTTCTGTGGGGTGAACCGGTATGCTTCCTCTGCCCACTCTCCATCTTGCCTTGCCTCCGAATCTCACTCTTGGGTCCCTTACACTGGCTAGGTGTCCCTCTAGTATGGGCCTAGCGTGGCTCCACTCACCAGGTGTCTTCACAGTTCTCTCTCTGGAACTGCACTGCCTAACTCCTCCCCCAAACCTGAATTTATAAGGGACCTTGCCTAAAGTCGGCAAGTAGAGCTCCCCCTTCAGGTCTGGGGTGGGAGGTGTTGCATGTGTAAGTTTACCTCATGTGGAAATTCCTGCCTTCACCCAGTGTTCCTGTGGCAACCGAATGTAGGGGTGCCACATAGGAACCCAGCAGTCAATCACAGATGCTGTCACAAAGAATGAGTGTTTGTGATTGGCTGCTGGAGTAAGCTGAAACCAGCCCATATTTTCTACCATACTAGAATATATGGGCTGATTGCAGATTACTTGAACAGTCAATTCCAGACACCCATTACACACATAGTAGTGTAAAATAGATAAGTAATTTAAAAAAAAATTATGTAGCGCTTCGCTGTATTTTTGATTCTCAGCACAGATAAAGCAGACAGCTATGGGCTGCCCAACCCAGCTGCCTGGCTTTACCTTGGCTGGCAATCATAATACAGGGAAGCCCATTATTTTTTTTAATTATTTAAATAAATAATGAAAAAAAATGTGTGGGCTCCGCCCTATTTAGATCACCAGTCAAGGTAAAACCAAGCAGCTGTGGGCTGGGATTCTCAGTGTGGTAAGGCCCAAGCATTCTAGGCCCCCCATACTGAAAACTGCAGCCCCCCGCCACCTCGTAGTGCCATTTTCAGATGCTTTACCCAGCTCTTCCAGCAGTCCTGGTGGACGGTGGCATGCTGGGTAATAATGGGGTTAATGCCAGTTTTGTATTGTCAGCTGGTACTAAGTCCGAAATTCATGATGTCAGGCCTAAATTAGACAAAACCACCATGAATTTCTAGTAAATATAAAAAAAACACAACACAGAGAATTTTTTTATTAGAGTTAAAAAAAAAACACATTTAGGGACTGCATCTGTATTAAGAGAAAAAAACCTCCCTCCAACATAATCCAGGTCTTGTTAGCTTCACCTCTGCTACATTTTCCCACACATGGCACAGAATGACACCTGGGTGCCATGTGTGGAGTAAGCTGAACCCAGGTCATACATTATACCACACTAAAGTGTATGGGCTGATTGCAGATTACTTGAACAGCCAATCAATCACAAATGCCCATTCTGTGTGACAGCATCTGTGATTGGCTGTTGGAGCCAGTGAAGTGAATATCTCCGGAAGTTAATGAATGGCCGGGAAGTAGACGTGGCGGGATTGAAGGATGCAGGGTGCGGGACCCGGTAAGTATTATGATGATGTTTATTAATCATGTTCTTTCTTTTACAGCCCCCATCCAATCCCATTATTGTAAAATACAAGATTGGGGTTCGGACTCAGGTTTGAGTCATGTTCGGCCCGAACTTGGACTTTACAAAAACTCCGGGCGAGTCCGCCAATCCCAAGCATTCACCCATCACTACTTACATTTTTGGTCTTCCTTTTATATGGTTCCCTCATGTTGCTATTATATTCTATTTCTATACTATCAGACCTTCTCCTTTGGTTTTCTTGAATTTTAAACTTCAGGCTTCCTGTAAGCGCATCTACTTCCATCGCCACTCTGCAACCCTAAACACTTGCTGCAGCTTTTTTGTGAGGGTGTTGTGCCAAGGTTGCCTATTGATTCTTCACCATCTGCTATGCATGAGACAGGCAACTGAGTTAATAGCTGACACGAGGGTGGCATTGAAAAAAAGCAGTGATGAATTTGTCATATAGTGAAAATATGTTGGACAACAGTAGAAGAGACTCAGAGAGTGTGTGAGTGTCTAGGCTAAAGAGAGGTTTCTACTTGGGGGTAGGGTTCTAATTGTTTGACTTGGGAGGCAGTTGAAAAGGATAGAGATGAGAATATAAGTACCGGTAGATGCAAGTCAGATAGGGGGAAAAGTGATGTTGAAATTAAGATGACATCTTAATGGGTGAATCTGGAAGTCTATTGTGTGAGATCAAAGGATGAAGTGCGTTACAAGGGTTTGGATTCTTTAGTGTGGTTGGTTTCAATGGGGATGTTGAAATCACCAGTGATGCCAGTGAGAATGTTATAAAAAAGAAAATGTAAAAGCCAGGTGTTCAAATGGTCGATAAAATTGGTGACTGAGCCGGTGTTTGGTATATTTGAGCCTCAGAAGTTTAGTTCACTAGGGTACATTTCTGATATATTTCTATTCTTTTTTGGACTAGAAGATGCACAAGACCATAAGGCGCACCCAGGTTTTAGAGGAGGAAAATAGAAAAAAATGTGAAACTAAAAATGGGGTCATTACATACTGTTGGGAATGGGGGGGGAGGGGATCTGTTGCTGACACTGTTATTTGGGTAATGTCCCCAAATCTGTACTTATGTCTTTCTGGGCCTCTTCCAGGTATATACTAGTGCATCTCAATGAATCAGAATATCATCAAAAAGTTAAATTTTTTCAGCAATTCAATACAAAAAGTGAAACATATATTATACTAGCTGTGAGCCCGATGCAAATGCATCGGGTGTCTAGAATATTTTAAATTTTTTTTAAGATTTTCGCGGCCGCACTTGCCGCAAGTGCAAAACCGCACTTGCCGCACCTGCCGCAAGTCCCCCTATACTTTCTATGGAGATTACCGCAACCGCGCCGCAAGTGTAACCGCATCTGCCGCGTTTGCCGCATAACCGTTACACTTGCGGCGCGGTTGCGGTAATCCCCATAGAAAGTATAGGGGGACTTGCGGCAGGTGCGGCAAATGCGGTTTTGCACTTGCGGCAGGTGCGGCCGCGAAAAAAACCGCGGCTGACTGCGGTTTTTTTCGCGGCCGCACTTGCCGCAAGTGCAAAACCGCACTTGCCGCAACTGCCGCAAGTCCCCCTATACTTTCTATGGGGATTACCGCAACCGCGCCGCAACCGTTACACTTGCGGCGCGGTTGCGGGAATCCCCATAGAAAGTATAGGGGTACTTGCGGCAGGTGCGGCGGCTGAGGTAGCAACTCGCAATGGCCTCGCGGCCATTGCTCGCGCTACCTCAGCGGTAAATCGCTAAGTTTGTGGCCGAGCCTCTGGTTCTATTTTCGGCCAGCGACTCGCTGAGTAAAACAGCTGAGTGTGAGTGCTGAAGATCCGATACATTCATGAGCCTAATGAGCGGCTGAACCTGTGAGGATGAGTGCTTTGCTGGGCTAAACCTGAATGGTGCACAGGGGGTTAATCACATGTCAGGTCTGTGTGTGAGTGAAGATGTGCTGATTGACTCACTGGGTTGCAGCTGGGAGTGAGTAGGCTGGATAGGAACCTGCCAGGTGTCTGAGTGAGGAGAGGACGATTCAGAAGTTCAGAGCACTGCCATGTGAAGAGGTGCTGGAAGTGATCCGTCCTCAGTGGGTAAGTGATGGGAGCCTACCAGCTGATGTGTGCATGGCAGCCAGTGTCCAAGGGCCAGGCGGTCACAGCTGACTTTGGGACATTGAGGGGGGGCTCTGTGCGGCCATTGAGGGGGGGGGGTCTGTGCGGCCATTGAGGGGGGAGGGGGGGGGTCTGTGCGGCCATTGAGGGGGGGAGTCTGTGCGGCCATTGAGGGGTGGGGGGGTTGGGGGGGTCTGTGCGGCCATTGAGGGGGGGGGGGTCTGTGCGGCCATTGAGGGGGGAGGGGGGGGGTCTGTGCGGCCATTGAGGGGGGGACTGATGATGATGATGATGATTATGATGATGATGATGATGATGATGATGATCCCCCCTTAGAAGGTATAGGGAGATATACTGTGGTAGCGACTCGCGAGGCTCGGCCACAAAGCTAGCGATTTCCCGCTGAGGCTAGCGACTCGCTACCTGACCGGGACATCGCTAGCTTTGTGGCCGAGCCTCTGGTTCTATTTTCGGCCAGCGACTCGCAATGTCCGCTTCGCGGCCATTGCTCGCACAAACCTAGCGACTCGCAATGGCCTCGCGGCCATTGCTCGCGCAGCTAACGACTCGCATTGGCCGCTACGCGGCCAATGCTTCGCCGTGGTGACGTCAGAGTGTGACATATCCACGACGTGCCGGGGTCCGACACAAAACGTGCTACGGCAATTATATAGTAGATAGAACCATTACAAACAGAGTGATCTATTTCAAGTGTTTATTTCTGTAAATGTTGATAATTATGGCTTACAGCCAATGAAAACCCAGTGGTCATTATTTCAGAAAATTAAAGTAGGGAGGATGAAGAGTTAAAAACCATGCTGCATCAAATGGTGAATATAATATTGATTCATTAGTCGACGTGTTTTAGGGCTCCCAGGAATGCCCTGAAACATGACAATATGCTATTGATTTTTGATAATATTCTAATTCATTGACATGCACTAGTATGTTCCCCATCCTGGATTATGTTCCACATCCTGATATATATGTCCTACATCCTGGTGTATATTCCCCATCTTGTGATGATCCTCCATCCTGGTATATGATCTCCATCCTGGTATATGCACCATATCCTGGTATATGATCAAAAATCCTCCACCCACCATCCTGTATACATGATCCCCTATCCTGGTATATGGCCCCTATCGTGGTATATAGCTCCCATCCTGGTATATATGATCCTCTATCCCCCATCCCAGTATATGGTCCCATCCAGATATATGGCCCCCATCCTGGTATATATAACCCCCATCCTTGAACATGGCCCCCATCACGGCAAAAACATAAAAAATAAATGATTATACTCACCATCCATCCACTTCCCTGCAATGCAACGTCTTCTCCTTATGTGACCAGCCTGTAAGCATAACATCACCATCATGGGCCGCACTACATATGACATCAGCTGCTGGCATAATAAGAGAATGTTGCACTGCGGCGAGTGTGTGTGGGAGTGCACATGGGAATCAGTGAATATCATTTACCATCGTGCCCACCTCCCAGCACCTAGGTGGAGCAGTGAATATAAAATTTTCTTAAACAACGGGCACATGTGATCACCAACAGTCGCTGTTGCAGCATGCTTCTGCCTCCTGTGACCCATTCCTACCTCTGGTGACCCCCTCCTGCATTCAGTGACCTTCTCCCTTGCTGTTGCGCCTCTCACAGCTTCAGCCATGTACCATAAATCTGGACGATAAGACACACCCCCACTGTCCCCAAAACATTTTGGACAAAAAAGTGCAACTTATGGTCTGAAAAACACAGTCATTTGCATTTGCCTCGTTCCATTCATAATCTGAATTTTAAACTTATTTTCAAATTTGTTTTACGTACGATAACTAGAAAATCAATTCTAGTTTGTATAACGTCATTAGTATTTTGGTTTAATTTTCTCGTTAAAGTCTTAAATTCCTAAACACTCTAAGCTCTTTATTGATATTCACCTTTAGCCACTTTTCTTTCTTAAAGAGAGTTTTGTTAGTTATTTAAAACCTTTTGATTATGTAATGAAAACTTATATCACTTTTTAGTGTACTTTGTGTTTCAACTTCTCACCGTTTTTAAAGACCCCTACGACTACTATTTGATGGCTATATTCCCACTTGTGATCTGGTATACATGCTTTAGTAATAAATTAAAATTATGAAGTCATACCCTGTGAACTTATCAACATTTTTTAATGATGTACCCACAAACTGAAATCTCTTTTATTGGGATTTCATGGGATATACTAACACTAAATAGCAAGTATGGTATTTTTAAAAACATAAATCTGAAAATTGTGATAGATATCTTTATTCAGATCCCCTGAGTCAATACTTTGTAGGACCTCCTTTTACTGCAATTACTGCTGCTGTATTTTGAGGCAAAAGTCTATCAGCTCTAGAGGCTGAAGTTTATGCCCATTCTTCTTTGCAAAATAGCTCTAGCTCAGTGAGATTGGATGGGGAGCAACTGTGAATTGCAATATTCAAATCTTGCCACAGATTCTCAATAGGATTTAGGTCTGAACTTTGACTCAGTCATTCAAACAAATGAATATGCGTTGATCTAAACCATTCCATTGTAGCCATGGCAGTGTATAGGGTCACTGTCCTGCTGGAAGGTGAACCTACGCCCCAGTTGCAATTCTTTTCCTGTCTGTAACAGTTTCACTTTAGGATTGCCTTGTATTTAGTTCCATCAACTCTGACCAGCTTCTCTGTCTTTGCTGAAGAAATGCACGCCCATAGCATAATGCTGCCAACACCATGTTTGATGGTTGGGTGGTATTTTTAGAATAATGTGCAGCATTAATTTTCCGCCAAACATAACATTTTGCAGTCAAACCAAGTTCTACTTTGGTCTCATCTCACCAGAACACTTTCTCCCACATGCTAACTGTGTACCCTACATGGCTTTTTGCAAACTGTAAACAAGACTTCTTATGGCTTGCTTTCAAAAATGGCTTACTTATTGTAACTCTTTTATAACAGCCAGATTTGTAGAGCATATGGGTAATAGTTGTCATGCAGACAGATTCTTCCATCTGAGCTGTGGATCTCTGCAGTTCTTCCAAAATAACCATGGGCTCTTGGTTGCATCTCTAATTAGTGCTCTCCTTGCTTGGAATGTCAATTTAGTTGAACAGTCATGTCTGGGTAGGTTTGCATTTTGCCATACTCCTTCCATTTTTGAATGATGAATTGAACAGTGCTCTGTGAGATGTTTAGAGCTTGGGCTATTTTTTTTATTACACATTCCTCTTTTATTCTTCTCTATATCTTTATCTCTGACCTCTCTGGTATGTTCCTTGGTTTTCATGATGCTGTTTTATCCCTAATGATCTCAAACAAACCTCTGACACCTTCGCAGAACAGCATTAATTATACTGAGAATAGATTACACACAGGTAAACTCAATTCATTAATTAGTTGACTTCTGAAAGCAATTGGTCACTTAGGACTTTATTTAGGGGTATCAGATAATATGGGCTGAATATAAATGGATGTCAAATTTTTATTTATTGATTTATGTTTTTAAAATATTTAGAAAACCATGTATCATTTCCTTTAAACTTAACAAATGCATGCTCCTTTGTGTTGGTATAAAAAAATCCCAATAAAATAGCCTTAGATTTGTGGGTGTAACATAAAAAAAAATTGGAAAAGTTCTTAGGCTCTGAATACTTTTTCAAAACACTGTACGTGACAGAAGAAGGTTCTGATAGCAGGAACTTCCCTAAGATCTCTAGGTATGCAATTTCTAAAACACAAATATGGGAACAGATACATGTAACAATATACTGTAAAGTATGACTCTAATAATGTCACGATGGGCATAGGGAGACACTCAGCGCAGGTCGACAACGGAGAAAAAGGAGTCCCTGATGCTAATGGCATAGGCTAGATGGTGAACACTAGCACTGACACATGGCTCCCCTAACATCTCTTTACAGTCTCCTCAACTGTTGCCAATCAGGTTACCTCATCCCTGTCTGTCTCTCAATTAAAACCACTTAGGGAACAGTCAGGGTGAACACTGGTCAACCAAGCTAACAACTAAAGGAAAAACATCAGGGAAACAAACAAAGGGGAGAGGAAAAAACACTTAGCTGAAAGGTGAGCCAGACAGCAAACTACACAGGAAGTTCATGATGCACTGCTGAGCCAAGAAGCTACCCCAACTCCAAACATGCTATTACCAGCAATGCATCATAGTAGCCATGGGGTATAAATAGAGACAGCTGAAAGGTAAGAGACCAGCTGGGTCCTAGTGACCTCCAGCAATCACCAAGCAGAGAAATGCCTCTTAAAGGGACAGAACCACAATTCAGGATTTTGGCTATTTGGCCAGATGCTGCAACTTTCTGTGAGTGGCCCCAACAGTCTCGTCTATGTCTCCTGATACACCTGTGACAAATCTCCTGTCCTGCAGCTTTGCTTATGGGAGCTCAGCCTGCTTGCTATTTGCACACAGAGATGCACAGGAGGAATTGAGCATCTTTCATGGCAACCAGTATTAAATGCCTTTCTGATCCCTTTTTACTATGTTAGGATCAGTTTTTTACTTCTATTGGCTAAAATACTCGTTTGTATGGTTGCTATGGAGATAGCTTCATTACTTTGGCTGGGTGATGACCTGTATAGACGTCGCTGAGCTATGACATAGCTGCACATGTGCAGTAGCACTCCCAGAGATCCAAGATGGCTGCGCCCAGTACAGGGACAAGGTAATGGCTCTGATTTGCAGCATCAGTGCTAATAAGCATTACAGGTGCTATAGATTTATTATAATTATTACTAATGATCTGGGTATATAACAGACTGCATAGGGCACCATTGGCACTTACCTCTCTTTCCCTGAGGAAGTCCTAGGCGGACGACACGCGTTGGGTCGGGTCCTCGGATAGCTGGTGGCTGGGTATGTGATCATAGTGATTATATTGTATATACCTGAGGGTTGAGTTGGCTGGCAGATTACTCTGTATCCTTGGCCCTTATGCAGGACATTTTAGAGGGTGTACAAGACCTTACTGGTCTTCCTATATGGTGAAGCTTGGAGGGTTTGGCCCTGACCATAGCTGCAAGGGTGCAGTGTAATTACAGTTAATAGGGCACTATTTGCCATACTGTAATGTAATTTGATTGCAAATTGACTGTATTTGAGACATTTGTTTAGATCTGCCAGCAAATTACATTGTACTACACTCTGACTCGGTATTATTGCCTATTGCTCAGTAACCTGTACATACCTTTTGCACACCAGCTTTGTAACACCTTTTTTGGTTTTAATTGTTTTTAAATTAAGAGGTGGTCACTGGTGTTTTGTGGTTTTCTATTGAGTTTTTTTTATATTAATAAAGATTGATTATAGTGATCATCCCTGCTGCTATGTTCTTTTTCTTTAATTGCTACATGTTTTTGCATAGTGGGATAGATCCTACCTATATGTGATAGTGGTGCCCCCAGACCCTAACTTAAACATGGTAAAGCAGCACAGACGCCACTTTATTTATTTGCTTGTTTTATTTAAAGGGAATCTATTATGAACTTTGGAATGATTGTTGAAATTTTTTTTGTCTTAAATGCACTTTTAAAAATGTTTTGACAATGTTGTTTTAAAAAATAAAATGAAATCTTGAAATGTTCACATTGGCTACACTGGCTTTCTTAAGATCCCGTCACACAATGACGCACCAGCGATCCCGACAACGATAACGATCCTGTAGGGATTGTTGGTGTGTCGTTACCTGGTCGCTGGGGAGCTGTCAAACAGGCAGATCTCCCCAGCAACCAGGGACCAGGGAGCCACCTGCACATCGCTGGTAACTATGATAAACAGCGGGTATCTAGGCAGTGAGCGCTGCCTAGATACCCAGTGTTTATCATAGTTACCAGCATCCTCCCTGCTTAGCGCAGCCTGTAAGCAGGGAGGACGCTGGTAACTTTGATAAACACCCAGTATCTAGGCAGTGCGCGCTGCCTAGATACCTGGTGTTTACCATGGTTACCAGCCTGTTAGATCGCTGATTGCTGGTCTCTCGCTGTCACACGCAGCGATGCGTGCTGACCAGTGGGAGACCAACGATCAAAAAAATGACCCAGAGCACTTTGTAACGATTAGCGATCTCACAGTAGGGGCCTGATCGCTGCTAAGTGTCACACATAGCAATATTGTTAGTGGGATCGCTGTTACGTCACAAAGCCTGTGACGTTACAATGATCTCGCTAACAATCTCGTTATGTATGACGGGTGCTTTACACTCTATCTTCCAGTGGTTTCAGGAAACAACAAATGTACATTACCCACTATGAAGAGAAATTGACCCTATCTTTTGCAACCTTTTGCGTTTAGACATCTAATGAGGCTATGCAAAGGTTCATCTGTGAGGTCAGCTATTGTGAATGATGGATCCTATGTTATCAACTGTATACAGAGGTGTTACCTGTCATTGTTATTCTGTCTCTGATGATATGATGATATACTGAAAACGTCCTGAAATGACAGAAAACATGAGCCCAGAAAAGTCCAAGTGGCCAGTGTGAAAATTGCAAGATTTCTTAATAAATATTGTGATATGAATACACATATGCTGAAAATGTTTTTAAGGCTACGTTCACACATTGCGCATTTTTGAGCACTTTTTTGCGCGCACTTTTCAAAAATGCGCAATGTGCCTCTGGATCTGCCAGCAAAGTGAATCGGAAATTCACTCTGCCGTACAGACAGAGTAAATATATGCCCCGCTTTTATGGGAGAAAGCGCGGGTGTAAAAAGAATGACGATGTCAATTTTTTTGCGCAGCTGCGCCCGCATTTTCTCCCATAGGAGCCCATTATTCCTGCTGGAATTACGCATCGCCGTTCAGACAATGCGTAATTCCAGCGGGAATACGCCGGCGCTGCTGTCACAGAGGGGAGGAAGAATACTGTTTCTCCTCCCCTCTGTGACATCTGTCACAGCCCCATTTGATTTCACAGTGTGATTTCACAGTGTATTATACACTGCAGAATCAAATGTAAAAGAATGTCAAATGTATTAAAAATAATAGAGATTTTTATACTTACGTGTCCGCCGAGTGTTCCGGAGACGGAAGTCGGGAGCAGCAGCAGGTATCGACCAGCAGGACCTTACTAGACCACTGATTGGCCCACTCATAGTCATGTAATATCTGACGTCCCATGATGTACATATCACATGACTGCGAATCAAAGCGCCTGATGACAGCCCAATGACATCACAGAGGTCCTGTTGCTCAGGTCCTGTGGTTCCCTGCTCCTGGATCTGGAACACCCATCGAAGGGTAAGTATAAAAATCTTTATTATTTTTAATACATTTGTCATTCTTATAGATTTGATTTCGCAGTGTATAATACACTGTGAAATCAAATGGGGTTGTGACAGATGTCACAGAGTGGAGGAGGAACAGTATTCTTCCTCCCCTCTGTGACATCACTGAACAAGTAGCCCCGTAAAAAAATATGGTGTGTGAATGCACCGTGTCTTTTTACAGGGCTTTTTTGCACTTTTTTGCGTGGGTGCAAATTGCTGAAAAAAGCACCCGTGCAAAAAAGTGTAAAGAAAGCACTACGTGTGAACATAGCCTAAAATGCATGTAGCTAAATAAAACCTGGCATCCAAATTGACATTTTAGTTTTAGCCTTATTTTTTTTATGAAAGAACAATTCTAGGGCATTTTTCTGTGACCAATAACAATAGCTATTCCTCTGTTATTCCTCCTAGAAATGTATGAATAATACATATACAGGAGCAATAGCAGATGAACTGCACAGCACAGATTTATTGATGAGGATTCTCCAGAATTGCTATTTTATGGTTAGTGCAATATTTCTACATCTGACATGTCAAAAGTGGGGAAAGGTGTTCTTAAAGCTACTAGACTTGTTTGTGATATTGTAAGCTTTTGGTATTTAATTGGGCCAAACAGATTGACACGATCAGTAGAGGATATATTTGCTTTTACAAATAATAAAGAAATGTATGTTGTTGTCCTTTGTTGTGAAACTCATGAAAGAAACAATATTTTTACTTATCTTAATGTTATTTATTGCGTGTAAACTGTTCAAATTGCATTACCTTGAGGTACATTGAACAATTTCTTCTTTTGTAGAATTGCTTGTGAATGATGAAAAAATCAGGTTCTCTGTATTTGTTGTATGTTTCTTTAGTTCTTGTGGTTTCACTCACTACCTAAATATATATAAATATATATATATATATGTATATAATCCAAAAAAGGAAAATATGCCACGCCATTGGCAATAAAGGTTCACTTGACATCTATTTGGTGCTGCTTTTTCCTTTTTTGGATTGTTTACATAGACACTTGACCGGTGTTGAGAAAGCGCTGCACAAGTCTGGTAATATCTGGTGCTATATATATATATATATATATATATATAGATATATCACATCAATAGGAAACACTGGACACTAACATATATCCTACAAAAGGCTTTAAGGCTTTCGTCACTCCCGTGACACACTTCTGCAGCGTATACCCGGTGGTGCTGGCTTTAATTAGATGTATATAAATCACATATAACGAGAAAAAATAGCCGCACTCACCGGAGATGAATCTTTGCAGTCTTTATTTCATGTCCATTTCCATAAGTCCTGAACAATCAAAGTCCGCCTCTCCTGCACCCCCTCCCTGCTTTGATTGTTCAGGACTTATGGAAATGGACATGAAATAAAGACTGCAAAGATTCATCTCCGGTGAGTGCGACTATTTTTTCTCGTTATATGTGATATATATATATATATATTTTGAGTCCAAAGATATATCTGGGCACTACCGGCTCCTGATTATATATACAATCCAGACCACTGGGACCTGCGCACATAGGGCTCTATTGAGGACAAGGTGTTGCACAGTCCTATAAGTTTATTAGTATACTGCTTTAAAGAGGAGAAAAAGGAGGCACTCACCATTCGATGTTCTGCGTTTTTTAATGACCCTTTTTTCGGATTACATTACAGCCAGGGAGGGGGTGATGGAGGCCGACAACGGCACCATTTCGCGGTAATTCCGCTTCAACGGGTCAGTACTCCAGAGAATTACCGTTGTCGGCCTCCATCACCCCCTCCCTGGCTGTAATGTAATCCGGAAAAAGGGTCATTAAAAAACGCAGAACATCGAATGGTGAGTGCCTCCTTTATCTCATCTTTAAAGCAGTATATATATATATATATATATATATATATATATATACATGAAGAGAGAGAGTGAGTAAAAAAAAAATATATATAGATATATATATAGATACCGTACATTTTATTGTCTATCTCTTTTTTCTATAAGGTATAAAATCGTCACCTTTCAAGGTTTGGTTTTCGGTTAAAATTAACAGTGTGTCATCATCACCTGAAAGAACGATTGATGTAACCTGCCCGGTTTTAGTAAGTATGAATGCTACTGTCAATACTAATGTGGAATATGAGACAGCAATTGATTAATGATAAAAGAACTCTAGTTTAAATTCACTTATCAGGGCATATTGATGTCAATGGGGGTGAGTGAGAGGTTTCCTTTCCCAGAACCCACTTTTTAACACAGAGTATATAGATGCTCACACATAAAACCTGATCTAGACCTTCCATGATCAATTTATATGAATACGTTAATCTTCTATATAGTGCCAGACTGTCCAATTTCTGACACATGAATGGGTCAACAAAGTTCCATTTGGAGCAAGCATAAAAGGGGAAATTTATGAAGCCCTATACATTAGATTTATTTTGTACAAAGTAGCACATTTTGTTGCACTAATTATCTTTGCAAAAAATTGTGAATTTTTGATATTTAATGTGTGGCCTGAGTTACATTGTCAGGGTTAAGATTTGGGGTGTATGGCTGAGGTTACTATATTAAATTTATCCCTACAGTTGGCAGGTTTTGTTAGAATTAAAAAAATCCTTTAAGAGCCAAAAATGGCTGCATATATGATGGTTAAGTCATACTCACAAAATGCATATACATACTATGTATATATATAGTCAGATTTATTTGGGCACAATTTCTAAGAAAAGGGATGGAAGCCTCTTGCTTCTTCTATTATTCAAATATTTTGTATCAAAATTATCCTAGAAGAAGCTGTGACCTTGTTGTCCAACGCAACCAATCAGAGTCCAGCTTTCATTTCTTTAATTCCCCTAATAGATCCAGCTTGGTTCTTATTGGTTCCTGTGAACCATGAGCCCACTTTTTCTCTGGGATGGGTGATTGACGAGGCATTTTACATCTCCTGCTTGTATTGACCTACATACAGCATATGGTTTATGCTGTCACAATTTACTTTCCATGTTTTCTTTTCTCCTCTGCTACTGACCTTGCTTAACTTTGTGTATTTTTTATAATATCACTTCAAATTTCCCAGCGGGTTTAATGTTATTGCTTCTATTTTTTTTCTCTTATCATACTTTTTTGCTTGGCGTCTAAATAACCGAGAACATTGACTTCTCCTTGCAGGTGATTATTTCTTCCTAACACCTACCATATCTCATATATCGGAGTATGGCATTTTGTTCTACATTTATTCTTGCTACATTTGCATATGTAACTAAAGTTGTATTTCATTTTGAAGCCACGGAGTTAGATTTAAAGGTGACATATTACATTATAATTAGGAAGGTGCGAGCTGCAGATTTATAGCAATGATCACATTTTCATGTTAGTCTCTCACTGCTTTATTTAATGGTTACGTCTAATTAAAAGTGCAGCAAAGGCTAATACTGATCTGTTTCAGGTATTAGAATTGATAAGAGTACTTGACATTCCCTGTCAGCGAAACTTCTTCAAGAAAAGTTTTATATTTTGCGGCACAGCAAGTTACTAAAAGTAGAATTAAATCACAACCTACAATATTAAGTGAATATCAGCATCAACACATCTTTAATGAAATGTCTTGCTTTCTTGCTTTATGCAATCTTTCTACATCTACAAAGGTCTACTTACTCCAGAGAAACAATAGATTATTTGCTCGTAGTGAAGCTCCAGAATCTTTGCTTGATTTATTACAATTTGTTTTGTTATTTTGGAGGCTGGTAAGATAATGATTGATGTTCTGAAAAGGAAGGTCAATGTGACAAGAAGACATGATTAATCTTACAAACCCTTTAACTGAACTGCTATATTACATAGGAGGGCCTTGCTTAAAGCAGAATTGACATTTAATAAAAATAATTGGACATTAATTTAGAATAAGTATAGTTAAGTGTTTTATTAGTTATTTTTCCTACATGATTTATATTAGCAGAATAAAATGTGTCGATGCCCCTTTATTATTATTATTATTATTTATTTATTCAGCACCATTGGTTCCATGGCGCTGTACATGTGTAAGGGCAGAACAAGGACGAGAACATAAATAACGACGAATAAATCATACAGGTACATTAGGGCAGACATCTTGTCCACAAGGGCTCACAGTCTATAGGGCATGGGTGGGAAACAGTAGGAAGGGGAGAGGTGAGATGGTGCAGCGGATTAGGTTTCAGTGTGGGTTATAGGCTTGAAGGAAGAGGTGGGTCTTCAGGTTTTTCTTGAAGGTTCCCAGGGTAGGGGAGTGTCTGATGTGGTGTGGAAGAGAGTTCCAGAGTATGGCGGATGCACGAGAGATGTCTTTTATGCGGTTGTGGGAGGTGGAGATTCGGGGGGAGAAGAGAATGAGTTCTTGAGAGGAGTGCAGATTGCGTGAGGGGTGGTATCGGGAGACCAAGTCGTAGATGTATGAAGGGGACAGGTTGTGGATGGCCTTGTATGTCAGGGTTAGGGTTTTGAGCTTATCATCTTATAATCTCTGGGAAGTAGGGAGCCAGTGGAGGGCTTGGCAGAGGGGGGAGATGGGGGAGTAACGGGGCGACAGGTGGATGAGTCGGGCAGCGGAATTGAGGGTGGTTCGTAGGGGTGCAGGGGATGAAGCGGGGAGGTCGGTGAACATGAGGTTGCAGTAGTCGAGGCGGAAGATAATGAGGGCGTGGACAAGCGTTTTGGCAGTGTCATGGTCAAGGAAGGAACGGATCCGTGAGATGTTTTTAAGCTGGAGGTGGCAGGAGGTGGCAAGAGCCTGGATGTGTGGCTTGAAGGAAAGGGCAGAGTCGAGGATTATTATCTTCACAATAAGGGCTCATTCAGATGTCAGTTTTTCAAATACAAGTTCTATTTGTGTTTTTCACGGACACAACTCATACCCATTATAGAAGAAGTAAAAGTTATGTTTACGGTATGGACAGTCAGATGTAATTATTCAGTTCATAAATATGGGCTTTAACTCTTTTCAACCATTCGGGTTCTGTTCGCTCATACCCATTACAGTCTATAGGTTAGTCTCTTGTCTGTCTTTTTCTCAGACCTAGTTTTGCACACCAAAATGGGAACATGTCCTATTTTTATTCAAGTCATGGACCAAACTGGCCAATGCAAGTGTATGAAACAAAGTGTACAGTACTCATATACCATCCATGTACAATTTGTCTGCTTTTTGAGTTTCAATTTTGATAGGAGAAGTTAGAGAAAACTTCTCGTATGCAAAAAAATTATGAAACTCAGACCCACTGATGAACCACCAAAGAAAACTGATCCAAAAAACTGATAAGAATGTGTACATTTTTTTTGTGAACAAGAAAAACCACTGATGTCTGAATGAACCATATGTAGCATTCTCTTCTTGCAATAATTGCCATTTGATTTAGATTTCTGCAATTCTGAAATAATATTACGAAATGATGTAATCAGAGACATGATGGAAGTTCATATCACACATCCCACTGCTGCCACCAATTGTGGAAACCCGGGGGTCAGTGGGTGCTCTCGTCCGCAGGCCCAGCCGCTTTTACAAAGACAGCGTGGACCAGGGCTCATCCCCAACTGAATGCCCGAGCTCCTTAACAGTGGGCGGAACACTACTCAGACAACACAGGGTGAGGGAATCACAATATTAAGGCTTTATTGGATCCCCAAACAGTTAACAGCATATAACGCATAACCAGCAAAACACAACAATGTAACAGGCAACAGAGTCTCACCCTTCCGCTGGCTCACCAGGGATTAGAATATAGCACAGCAAAGTCTGTAGCCAGGTGACTGTATTGTCCCAACCTGGGTTGCTTCCTCATCTTTATGCAGTCTTTGTCATCACAGGCGCATCCGATAATCCGATGCTGAAGTCCTTGTGGTTGTATAGTCCATGTTCTGGTCCCCTTGGTCGGCACCGAAATGCCTAGGCCTGGGGTTATGGCTTGCTAACCGGACCTGAAGACCCTAGATTAGCTGCCTGTATCCAATCCAGTAACCTCTAGCCGGGACTGAAATCCCTAGACTGAGGTCACTAGACAGAATCTAACTAATTCTGGTTAATGAACACATCTCCTTGTATACCTTCAGCCCTCATTGCAGGATATTGGGAATGTCACGATAGGTGGAACAAAACTGTCTTTTCATTGGCTGGACCTCCAGCCTCATTTAACATATTTTTAGTAGTATTGTACTCCTGACAAGGTAGAGTGACATACTGATTGACATAGTCCTTACAATGGAATGTTAGTAGGGGACATTCAGTCTGCAAACCATGACATTAAAACAATAGTGGCTGGAGCCATGTACATAAAATCAACATTCACAGGGTAATAAACAATGAACTATTAGCATAATTACCGTATATACTCGTGTATAAGCCGAGTTTTTCAGCCCAAAAATTGGGCTGAAAAGTCCCCCCTCGGCTTATACACGAGTCAATATACAGGGGTGAGTGGGGTGGGGGCTGTGTCGGGCTGGGGAGGCAGGAGGAGGCGGTGGGGAGACTGTATACTGAGCGGCCCCGTCACGTGGGGCCGCTCATTACATATGCACTGCATCCCCCTGTCAATCAGCGCCAGGGGGAGCAGTGCATATCTGTGCATAAAGCCCCCAAACTGCTGGCACACGTCCCCCCTGTTGTAAGGCCCCCCTGCTGAATACTTACCATCCCTGGTCTTACAGCAGCACCCGGCGCCGGTCCTCTCTGCTCCGGTCCTCCGTGGTCCCGTCATCTGTGCTCCGTTCCCCGGCTGTATCATGTGACCAGCCGGGTCGCAGACGCGATCACGTCATCGCGTCTGCGACGCGCGGGGACCCCGGATGCAGCCGGGGAACGGAGCACAGATGACGGGACCACGGAGGACCGGAGCAGAAAGGACCGGCGCGGAGGTGCTGCTGAAGACCAGGGATGGTAAGTAATCAGCAGGGGGGGCCTTACAACAGGGGGGACGTGTGCCAGCATTTGTGTGGGGCTGCTGTATATAGGGGCTGCAATACCACTGGGGCTGCAATACTACTGGGGCTGCTGTATATAGGGGCTGCTGTATACATCACTGGGGCTGCAATACCACTGGGGCTGCTGTATATAGGGGCTGTAATACCACTGGGGCTGCAATACTACTGGGGCTGCTGTATATAGGGGCTGCTGTATACACCACTGGGGCTGCAATACCACTGGGGCTGCTGTATATAGGGGCTGCAATACCACTGGGGCTGCAATACCACTGGGGCTGCTGTATATAGGGGCTGCAATACCACTGGGGCTGCAATACCACTGGGGCTGCTGTATATAGGGGCTGCAATACCACTGGGGCTGCAATACTACTGGGGCTGCTGTATATAGGGGCTGCTGTATACATCACTGGGGCTGCAATACCACTGGGGCTGCTGTATATAGGGGCTGCAATACCACTGGGGCTGCAATACCACTGGGGCTGCTGTATATAGGGGCTGCAATACCACTGGGGCTGCAATACCACTGGGGCTGCTGTATATAGGGGCTGCTGTATACACCACTGGGGCTGTAATACCACTGGGGTTGCTGTATATAGGGGCTGCAATACCACTGGGGCTGCAATACCACTGGGGCTGCAATACCACTGGGGCTGCTGTATATAGGGGCTGCTGTATACACCACTGGGGCTGCAATACCACTGGGGCTGCTGTATATAGGGGCTGCAATACCACTGGGTCTGCTGTATATAGGGGCTGCTGTATACACCACTGGGGCTGCAATACCACTGGGGCTGCTGTATATAGGGGCTGCTGTATACACCACTGGGGCTGCAATACCACTGGGGCTGCTGTGTATAGGGGCTGCTGTATACACCACTGGGGCTGCAATACCACTGGGGCTGCTGTATATAGGGGCTGCAATACCACTGGGGCTGCTGTATATAGGGGCTGCTGTATACGCCACTGGGGCTGCAATACCACTGGGGCTGCTGTATATAGGGGCTGCAATAGCACTGGGGCTGCTGTATATACCACTGGGGGCTGCTGTATATACCAATGGGGCTGCTGTATATACCACTGTGGCTGCTGTATATACCACTGGGAGCTGCTGTATATACCACTGGGGGCTGCTGTATATCATACTGCTGAGGCCTGTATACCACTGCTGGGGGCTGTATACCTGTGCTGGGGTCCACCCTCGGCTTATACGCGAGTCAATAGATTTTCCCAGGTTTTGGGGGCAAAAGTAGGGGGGTCGGCTTATACACGGGTCGGCTTATACACGAGTATATACGGTAAGTTCTCTGGCCTTCAATAACAAATAAGTTAGATAATTACATTACCATGCTAAACTTAAACCACAGTAATCTATGAAAATACTGTAGGAAATTGGCCATTACAAGTTTACAAGCCAATATACAATATAGTCTGGATGAATAAGAAATCCTCCTACATTATGTATTAAAGGGGTCCATTTCGTCACAGTAGTCTAGTAATTTCATCATTGACAAGTTCTGTAATAAACTCTTGTTATCTCAATAAATGTGAATTTGCTTCATATCACAGACAATGGATCCCTTATGAAATTGTATCTGATGCTATGTTCACATCATGTTTTTGTCTCTAAGATATACACTCCTTCAGTCGTAATTTATTTTAGACTATGAAGGTATGTGCACACAGCTTTTTTTAGAACGTTTTGGAGCAGAACCTGACTAGAATATGAGCAGAAACTAATAAATTCCCCCTCACAAAGTATCTGCTCACTTTGTGTTCACTTACCCTAAGGTCATGTGGATAAGGAGTCTTTTTTCAGAGTTTTCAGAGCAGAGACTCAGCGGAACCTCCCAGTTCTTGAGGAGTTTTGCATTTATGAGGAGGATTCTGCTCAGTTTCTTCTCCAAAACCTCCTAAAATAAACTTTGTGCACATAGCCCATGGTTATATTCACACAAAATTTCAATAGACTTTGAAAACAATATGGAGAAAAAAAATGTATGTCACTTCTTTGAATATGCTGCTGTGTGAGTGAGGATACATCTGCAAAGTAAGCACTGTCCGATCAAATGCTGCAAACATTCATTTCAATATTTTAAATGTTGATTGCTCTCATTGGGAGAAATAAGATAATAATCTTGTAGTTGTGATACCTTTTAATGGATTAGAAAAATAAAATAAGTGATGATACAAGGCGAGCTTCCAAGACTTCTCAGGTCTCTTCATCAGGCGTGGTATGACAAAATATTAAAAGAAACACAAATATATACATGCACAACCAGGGCAGACACAAGGTATAATAAATAGACATCTAATATATAAAGCTGAATGTGTGTATGTGTGTATGTATGTGTGTATAACCGGGATTGGCATCTACACCGTCGCAACTACAGAGACAAAATTTTGCACAGTCACACATCTGGACCCCGAGAGCGTCATAGGCTATGTTGTGAGGTGAAATTTTAACCCTGCGCGTTCCAGTTCACCAAACAATTTTGCCCCTATCTACATAATGGGGAAAAAGTGAATGGAAAAGTGTTGGAGGAAAATCGACAGCTGTCAGCTATAACCACAAAATTTTGCACAGTCACACGTCTGGACCCCGGGAGCGTCATTGGCTATGTTGTGAGGTGAAATTTTAACCCCGCGCATTCTAATTCACCAAACAATAATGCCCCTATCTACATAATGGGGAAAAAGTGACAGTTACCAGTTGAGAGATGTGAATGAGAGGGGCTTAATGATAGCGCCAAAGACTAACAGCACATACCAGCATATAGTCACTAAGGTGGGGCCCCAACATGAGATATTCACCACACATGGGGACATGTATACACACCACACGCACACAAAGAGCAACAGCAAGTGTATATAAGGTGCAGCCCCAACATTGGATACTCACCACGCACCCGAACAAACACACAAACACCACAAAGAGACACACACACCCCCACAGGGACACACACACACTGTAAAGAGACACACACAACACAGACACACACACCACACAGACCCCCCACAGGGACACACACACATAGCCACCCTATAGAGATACATGCACTCACCCCACAGGGACACACACACACCACAAAGGGACACAAACACACACAACACCACACAGACCCCCCCACAGGGAAACACACGTACACACCCTATAGGGACACATGCACTCACCCCACAGGGACACACACACACACCACAAAGAGACACACACAACACAGATACACACACACACACCACACAGACCCTCCCCCCCACAGGGAAACACACACATACACACCCTGTAGGGACACATGCACTCACCCCACAGGGACACACACCACAAAGAGACACACACAACAGAGACACACACCACACAGACCCCCCCACAGGGACACACGCACATGCACACCCTATAGGGACACATGCACTCACCCCACAAGAACACACACACACCCCAGGGACACACACACCACACAGACAGACACAGATGTGCACAAATCACCTCACACAACTCGCCTCATACGTGTGCTATTTTTAATTTCCAAACATAAACATCTGATTAAAAACAGCCAATATGCAACACATGTGCCATATAGGGAATTAAGGCAGATGTCAGTCACATGAGCTGTCTATTATGTGTATGTGCGAGGTAACATATACTGCCCGGCCAGGGGGAGGGTTTACTGTTGGCTGGAGATTTATTAGGCTGCCTATAGCAATCAATCACAGCTCAGCTTCTATTTTCTTACAGGTCATTAATATGACATATTCAAATTCTATTTTGTTATAGCTAACATCAGTTATTCATTAACCCGGGCGTAGCCGGGTACTACAGCTAGTTTAAAATAAATGAACAAAACAAAGCCTGGAAAGGTTCCTTCATTAGCCAGGCTTAGTGATGTAAAGGTTTTTATGACCCTAATTTATTTGTAAACCTGGTATCTTCAGTGTCTTTGAAAAACATTCTTCAGATGTTATAATGAACCATAAATCCGTCAGATAGATTTAGCCCTTTCTGTATACAGTCAAAAGTTCTAATGACCTTGGATTCACAGACCCTTCGATGTTTCTGTGATTTGAAATTACCTCTCAATATGGCAACTCTCATATTTTTAATGTTATGTCCTTGACCACAAAAATTTTTGGCTACTGGTAAATAGATTTTTTGTCTGTAATTGTGTGATTATGAGACCTCATCCCTATTCTTAGCCATTGTCCTGTCTCCCCAACATAAAAAGCCCCCACACATATAGTGCTCATAATTAAATGCACAACATTGGAAGAGGAGCATGTGAGTGTCCCAGGAATCTTATAATCCTGCTGTGTGTTGGGGATCTGTATCCTGTCTTTGGTATCTATGTTATCACAGGTCTTGCAGCTCTTCACATTGCATGGATAAGTTCTTCTTGGTGTATCTGAGGGCATCGAACTTCGGACCATGATGTTTTTGAAACTGGGAGTCTGCCTGTAGCATAGAAAGAGAGGGTCTTTGAATATTAATTTTAGTCGGTCATCCTTGTGTAGGATATGGTGAAGTTTCCTGGCAGTTTTCCTCAGTACCTCAAGCTGTGGGTTGTAGGTCACCACCAGAGGAACACGATGGTTTTCTTCTTTTTCTCTGTATTGGAGTGCTTGACTTCTAGGGATCGTTGTGGCCTTAATGATCTGATCATCAGTGGAGGTGGGGTGGTTGCCTTGGTTTAATAATGTCACTTTTAGATGGTTAAGTGTTCATCCCTGTCCACTTGGTTGGAGCAAATATGGTTATATCTGTGGGCCTGGCTGTAGACAATGGACTTTTTAATGTGTTTCGGGTGGAAACTCTCCCATCTGAGGTATGTGGGACGGTCAATCGGTTTCCGATACATCGATGTCTGGAATGAACAATGTAGAATTTTTATGGTGGTATCCAGGAAGATGATTTCTATTTTTGAGTGGTCCAGTGTCATGTTTATGGTGGGATAAAATTTGTTGAAATTGTCATGGAATTTTAGAAGTTCATGTTCAGTCTCAGTCCAGATTATTAAGATGTCATCAATGTAGTGGAATAGGCCAAGAGTTTGATGGGGCAGAAGGCTAAAAATAAATTTTCCAGTTTAGCCATGAAAAGATTGGCATGCTGGGGGGCCATTTTGTTACCCATAGCGGTTCCAGTGCTTTGTAAATACAGTTCTTCACCAACAGAGAAAATGTTGTGTGTGAGGATAAATCTGGTGAGTCTTAGTACTGATTCAGAAGGGATCCCATTGACTTCAAGAAACATTTGGCAGACAGTAATTTCATCTACGTGTGAAATGTTACAATATAAGGATTCCACAACCATGGTGGCTAAGATGGTGCTCTTGGGAAGGGGGCCTATTGTAGATAGCTTATTTAAAAGGTCAGTTGTGTCCTGTATATAGCTGTCTGTCTTCCTTGCCAGTGGTTTAAGGACATTTTCCACCCACCCACAGATTCTTTCAGTGAGTGTTCCTACCCCTGAGATGATCAGTCTCCCTGAGTTACCTGGTTTATGAACCTTGGGAAGCATATAGAAAACTCCCATCCCTGGATCCTCAGGTATTAAGTCCAGAAGGTTTGTGGAATCTGTACCCAAACATTTGATGAGTCTTCTCAACTCCCTCATATATTTTGGAGTTGGGTCCTTATCCAGTTTGGTGCAGTATTGTATATCCATTAGCTGTTAGTGTGTAATGTAGTCCTTTGTATTCAGGAAAACAATGGCACCACTTTGTCTGCAGGCTTAATAGGAATCTCCCTGTTGTTCTTCAGGCTGTGAATTACCTTCCTCTTTTGCACACTGATGTTAGACAATGGCTAAGAGTAAGGATTGAGGTTTCATCGTCACACAATTACAGAGAAAAAAAATCCATTTACCAGTAGCCAAACATTTTTGTGGTCAAGGACATAACATTGAAAATATGAATGTTGCAATATTGAGTGTTAATTTCAAATCACAGAAACATCGAAGGGTCTGTGAATCCAAGCTCATTAGAACTTTTGGTTGTATCCAGAAAGGGCTAAATCTATCTGACGGATTTATGGTTCATTATAACATCTGAAGAATGTTTTTCAGAGACACTGAAGTCACCAGGTTTACATATAAATTAGCGTCATAACAACTCTGATATCACTAAGCCTGGCTAATGAAGGATCCTCTCCAGGCTTTGTTTTGTTTATTTATTTTAAATATCCATTTATTATACCTTGCGTCTGCCTTGGTTGTACATGTATTTATTTGTGTTTCTTTGAATATTTTGTGATACTAACTTATTTTATTTTTGTTAGCCATTAAAAGGTATCACAACTACAAGATTATCATCTTGTTTCTCCCACTTAGAGCAGTCAACATTTTTTCAACTGGTTAACATGGTACCAAAACTTTTTCTTCTAATATATTAAACAGAAGATTTCTAAACAGCTTCAAGAAAGTCTTCAGATAAAGAAAATGTCTCCAAAATTTCACCAAAAAAGGTAGAATTATTTAAAGTGTTTTCTGCTTGAAAAGTCATGGGTTTTGAATCCCTTAAAAAAACAATGTGAATATACCCTAATAATGACTCTCATAAAATGTAAACAATAATTGATTAATATGACTAATATTTTATGAAGTTTTGCAACGTATCTGCTAAATAGTTGACATAATAATCAATGGCAGATGACTGCCATATAGGCATTTTTTTTTTGCAGTAAATTCACATATATCAGTGAGACGACAAATGACAAAATGACCCTTTTTGCTTTTGTCTGATAAACGGATTTCTATAGACAATTTTAACACGTATGTTGGAAGCTTTATCAGCATACATACATACTATACGTAAATTAAATGCCTCATGTGAACAGGTTGTAATACAGTATCAATCTAAGGACTTATTTTGAATGCATTATCAAAGTACCCTTCACATCCCTTCGAGTCTATAGGTGATATAATAATAGTAGTAAAGCTGTAAGGTTCATGTAAAGTTCATGCCTTTAACCCAAAGGCTCAAATCGGTGTAAGGAAAAACAATCCCTGTAAGATTATCAGATGTCCTCGCATTAGGAAAAAGTATACTATATATCCTTGAGTCTTTTATAGTCTCAAGCATTGACTATAGATAGCATCTTTTATCTTGTATTTCCTTTTATTGTCTTTTTGGTGCAGGAATTTTTTTTGTTTTACTCACAATCTTCCATTTATTCACATAAATTTTTTTTACATTTTAATTTGTGGCTTCTCAACCTATTTTTTCATTTATTATTCTACAATACCTTGTAGACTATGAACCCTCATGGGCAGTGTCCTCTCTCCTTCTTTACCTGTGTGTGCCTTGTATTGCTCATACATACTCATACTCATACATGCTCATTATACTTGTCTGTGTATGCTCCCTTTTTACATGTAAAGCTCCATGGAATAAATGGTGTTATAATAATAAATCATAATAATGTAATAAGTACTCTGCTAATTGATAGAGCTCAGAGATGGGAATTTTACTATGTCGGCTTCTAGGTGAATTAAGAAGACCAGACAGATCTGCTGACGTGTCTATTGTAAATAAGTCTTGGATCTCCCATGAAATAACAATGGCCAATCATCTTTTCTTAAAACTCCATGTTGTGCATTTCCAGTTATCTCTTCTGGAAATATATATATACTAGCTGTAGTACCCGGCTACGCCCGGGTTAATAAATAACTGATGTTAGCTATAACAAAATAGAATTTGAATATGTCATATTAGTGACCTGTAAGAAAATAGAAGCTGAGCTGTGATTGGTTCCTATAGACAGCCTAATAAATCTCCAGCCAACAGTAAACCCTCCCCCTGGCCGGGCAGTATATGTTACCTCACACATACACATAATAGACAGCTCATGTGACTGACATCTGCCTTAATTCCCTTAATGGCACATGTGTTGCACATTGGCTGTTTTTAATCAGATGTTTATGTTTGGAAATAAAAGATAGCACACGTATGAGGCGAGTTGTGTGAGATGATTTGTGCACATCTGTGTCTGTCTGTGTGGTGTGTGTGTCCCTGGGGTGTGTGTGTGTGTCCCTGTGGGGTGAGTGCATGTGTCCCTATAGGGTGGCTATGTGTGTGTGTCCCTGTGAGGGGGTCTGTGTGGTGTGTGTGTCTGTGTTGTGTGTGTGTGTCCATGTGGGGTGAATGCATGTGTCGCTATAGGGTGTGTGTCCCCGTGGGGGTGTCTCTGTGTTGTGTGTGTCTCTTTGTGGTGTGTGTGTTTGTTCGAGTGCGTGGTGAGTATCCAATATTGGGGCTGCACCTTAGCGACTATACACTTGCTGTTACTCTTTGTGTGCGTGTGGTGTGTGTATACATGTCCCTGTGCGTGGTGAATATCTCATGTTGGGGCCCCACCTTAGTGACTATATGCTGGTATGTGCTGTTAGTCTTTGGCGCAATCATTAAGCCCCTCTCATTCACAACTGTCAACTGGTAACTGTCACTTTTTCCCCATTATGTAGATAGGGGCAAAATTGTTTGGTGAACTGGAACGCGCAGGGTTAAAATTTCACCTCACAACATAGCCTATGATGCTCCCGGGGTCCAGACGTGTGATTGTGCAAAATTTTGTGGCTATAGCTGACAGCTGTCGATTTTCCATTCACTTTTCCCCCATTATGTAGATAGGGGCAAAATTGTTTGGTGAACTGGAACGCGCAGGGTTAAAATTTCGCCTCACAACATAGCCTATGACGCTCTCGGGGTCCAGACGTGTGACTGTGCAAAATTTTGTGGCTGTAGTTGCGACGGTGTAGATGCCAATCCCGGACATACATTCATACATACATACACACATATATACATACACACACACATTCAGCTTTATATATTAGATATACTAGCTGTAGAGCCCAGCGTTGCCCGGGTGTAATGCCCATTTATGGTTGTAATGTTCATATATGGCAATATTGCCCATATATGGTAATGTGTGTGTATGTATCATAGCCCTGCCCCCTCCCAGTTAGCCCCACCCCTTTGTAGTTCTGCCCCTATACATAGTCCCACCCTCCTGGTTGCCATGGCTCTTTCATAGTACCACCCCATGTATAGCCCCACCCCTTCATACATTCTCCCCTCCACATAGTCTCGGGGTGGGGCTATGTAGAGGAGGCAGGGATATATGGAGATGCAGGATGTAAAGTGGAGCGTAGCTATGTGAAGTGGATGTGGCTATGTGAAGTGGGTGTGGCTATTTGGTTTGAAGTGGGTGTGGCTCTGTTGAGTGGGCGTCTATGTCAAGTGGGGTAGTTATGTGGAGTGGGCAGCCTTGCAAGTGGATGTGGCTATTCGTGTAGTGAGCGTGGTTATGTGTAGTGGGCAGGCCTTGCCACACACACATAGATACATAAATATATATATATATTTACAGTATATATATATAATAATAATAATCTTTATTTAGATAGCGTCAACATATTCCGCAGCGCTTCACAATTCAGAGGTTCATATTCCAACAATCATAAGATACAGTTATCAGAAAATACAATACAAAAAAAACAATACAATACATTACAAAATACAATACAAAGCATAATACAATAATTAAAGCAAAATAATGACAGCCCTGCTCATATAAGCTTACAATCTAACAATGAGGTGGGGGTGACACAAAGCATAGGTGCCTATTTACAATGATGGTATAGTCAACTTGAGATAGGGAACAGATAGGAGCAGCATAAGTAGCCACAAACCATTATTTGTGATGCATTTGAGACTGGTGGCGCGGATAGGCTATGCCTAAGTGACTTTGACTAGGATTTATGATAGGCCGCCTTAAAAAGATGTGTTTTTAGGGGTCGCCTGAAACTATATAAGTTGTGGATAGGCTATGCCTAAGTGACTTTGACTAGGAATTATGATAGGCCGCCTTAAAAAGATGTGTTTTTAGGGGTCGCCTGAAACTATATAAGTTGTGGATAGACCTAATTTCTTTGGGTAGAGCATTCCAGAGAATTGATGCAGCTCAGGAAAAGTCTTGGAGCCGGGAGTGGGAGGTTCGGATTAATGCAGAAGGGACTGTAAAGTGACTTCCAGAATGAGGAGAATGGGTGGGGTGATAGACAGAGATGAGGGTAGAGAGGTAGGGTGGTGCTGCACTTTGAAGAACTTTGTTGGTGAGAACTAGCAATTTCAATTGGATCCTATAGTGTATGGACAGCCAGTGCAATGATTGCCATAGAGGGAAGCATCTGAGTAACGGTTAGCTAGATAGATTATCCTGGCTGCTGCATTAAACATGGATTGGACAGGGGAGTGTCTAGTGCAGGGGAGGCCCATTAAAAGAGAATGACAATAGTCAAGGCGGGAGGGAATTAGGGCCACAGTGAGGGTTGTTGTGGTTTCCAAGGTGAGAAAGGGGCAAATTCTAGAGATGTTCTTCAGGTGCATGAGGCAAGAGCAGGCGAGAGATGGTATATATAAAGCTTATATATATATACAGTGCTGTGCAAATTAATTGGGACAAAGCATTTTTTTAAAGGGATCCTGTCACCTCCAAAATGCCTCCTAAGCTAGCAAAACATTTCCCTGCACCATCCTATCACTAATCTCACATTTCTTTTGTCTCCTAAAAGCATCCTGTGAAAGTGCATAAAAACATTTTAATACTTACTCATTAGTGATTATATATATATAGTGATATATATATTAGGGCCTATATTCTTTAGTTACCAGGGCATGTTGTTTTGCAGCCTCGAGGATCCACCCTCTCTCTGTCTTGTGCTCGTTATGTGCAGCTGAAGGCAGGATTAATGATTTGCATTCTGTGAGTGATAGAGAGGGGGGAGGGCAATGCCTGCATAAGCACAGCAAACAGACAGAGACAGGGTAGATCCTGGAGCCTGCAAAACAGCCCGCCTAGGTGACTAAATAATATAGCCCCTGATAATTATAATCACTAATGAGTAAGTATTAAAACCTTTTTATGCACTTTCACAGGATGCTTTTAGGAGACAAAAGGAGTGTGAGATTAGTGATGGGATGCTGCAGGGACATGTTTTGCTAGCTTAGGAGGCGTTTTGGAGGTGACAGGATCCCTTTAAGTAAAATTGTAAGTTTGTTACCAGTCAGTTTGTTACCAGCCAGTTTTAACTGCTTTGAACAAGCGTCAGTGTACAACCTTGAGTAACAAAATGTGGTTTGACTGGTTTTAGTCAGAAAATAACAGCTAGCTGCCCCCTCAGTTGAGAGCTTGTTTCTGTGAGGAGTGGTTTAGTGTACGTTTACTCTCAGTGTGATTCGTGTCTGTAAAAATGGATGTTACTCCATGGAAGAGGTCTAGTATTATTACACTTAATGAACATACAAGTCTGACTGTAAGAGAAATCGCTTCCACTGTTGGTATTGGAAAATCTACTGTTGCAAGAATAATTCGCACACACAATGAAACTGGATCGTTTTCTCCAAAATGAAAAGGGAAATAAGGAACAAAAAGGAAAACGACACCAAGAACTGATAAAACACTTATCAGAAATAGTAAAACTAATGCAAGAAAAACTTCCTTTGTCCCAATTAATTTGCACAGCACTGTATATATAAAGCTGAGTGTATGAATGTATGTATATATATATATATATATATATTGACTGTTACCAGCTGAGGGTTTGTCAATACACCCTGACCCATCCCAATTTGTTCAACCAGTCTGTTTAGGGACACAGTCTTGTGACACAGTGGCTGGTAGCGCACAGTTGCCAGTTTATTGATACATTCATTGGACATATAACAGAGGAACAGTGCAAGAAAGAGTTAGAAGAAAAGGTGCCCCACAATGGATACTTCATGTGAAGTACAAGTATTTACTAAAGCAGATATGGCAAAAGATATGACAGGTCCTCTTTTGTCTGGAAAAAAGAGGGCCATTATTGACCCATTCTGAATATGTTCCATTAATCACCCTCTCATTTCTGATTATTTCCATAAAAATAAGTTACATTTTCCTTACAATAAGCTGTTTTTACTCATGTCCCAATCTTTTATGTTGAACAGCGTTAAATCAACATTTGTAGACTAAAGGAATCTGTACAGCAGTCTACCGGGTGATACGTAAACAATAGCTTCTGCAGTTCTTCATTACTCCAGCATGTCTCAATGAGGTGATAGCCATGAAAAGTATGTTTCGTATGAATACATAACATTTTCTGTTTATTCATTTTTATTTTTTGAATGTTATTATATAAAGACAATTTTCAAATTGCCATTAAGCAGTGAATCCAGGCTGGCACTGTTTTATTTCACTTTGTACAAGATATTGAGAAGGCACCCTGCAGTACAGAATACTCTAATCAGGATGATTTCTGATGTGTATTGGATTAGGCACTTTATATTTTTGCAGCTTTTTTCAAATATTTTATATATTTACATTACATGTGTCTTTTTTTTTTTTTTTTTTTTTACTTTTTTATATTGTACCCATGTGATTTATGGCTTTTATACATTTCTTCACAATTGTATATATTTTTTTTTACCCAGTGATTGTGTTTCTATAGGCTATAGGGGATATTCAATCTTTTAATTGATATCATTGTAAATATAATGTCAGCAATATTCTTATTATCCTGAAATAATGTACCAATTATTCTTTGAAGACACTGCAGCTTCACTTGACTAAGTTCACCAATTCACTCTACAGTAGGCAGGGAAGCAACAATGTGTTGTTCCAGCTGTGCAGAAAACATGAGGGATGATGTACATAAAACAAACCAGAATGGCGTATGGGTTTTAACACAGTAGCTCTTCATTTAGATGATTGATTTCAATTTAATGAACGTTGTTAAGAACATAATGTTTCATGTAAGATCTCTCCATTAAAACTACATTCCCTTTAGCCATGGTGTATAATACTACGATTCTTGTGTTTCTAATCTTTATCAGAAGATTCTTTTCCAAATGTGTAAATAAATACCTATAAAAAAATTGACACACAATATACTGGAGCTATGTCTGCAAGCAAAACCTTGAACTGCGGAGTTCAGTTACTAAAGCAATAGAGAAGCTGCAGGTATTCATAAAATGAGCCCTTTTTAATGGCCTATTGGATAAAGAAAATAGAATAAGGCCCCTTTCACATCAGTGTTTTTCGCTGATTGTGGCAGTTGTGGTGAAAAATTCGCAACTGCCGCGATTACCGCATAACGTCTGCACTTGCGGTTCACTTGCGGCAAGCCCCATACAATGTCTATGGGGCTTGCGGTAAGTGTGCAGCAGGTGCAGCAAGTGCGGTTTTGGCACTTGCGGCAGGTGCGGCCGCGAAAAAAACGTGGTATGCCGCGGTTTTTTTCGCGGCCACACCTGCCACAAGTGCCAAAACCGCACTTGCTGCACCTGCTGCACACTTACCGCAAGCCCCATAGACATTGTATGGGGCTTGCCACAAGTGAACCGTAAGTGCAGCCGTTATGCGGTAATCGCGGCAGTTGGGTTTTTTCACCGCAACTGCCGCGATCAGCGAAAACTGCTAATGTGAAAGCAGCTTAAGAGAAATAGAATACCACTCTAAACCAGATCGTATATAAACCCAATATTTAAAAAGATATATGCAAATGAATGAAATGCACTGCAGAGTATGAAGAGCGTGCTGCTAAACCAATGCCTGCTTATGTTTAAAATGGTCAAATATTGGTATCCAAATATGGCATACAGAAGAATAGTAATTAAAAATTGGCACGTATAAATTTAATGATTTTAATGATTATAATTGAGAATACAGACAAAACAGTAAAGGTACCTTTACACGCCGCTACAGAAGGTTGAAAACAACCAGGTTACGGAGACAAATGTATCTTGCACCGTCAAATCAACCCGAGGTAGCGGCGTGTAAACTAGCTTGTTGCTACCCGTCACTTTTGGCACCTGTTTCAGAGCAGTGCTCTAAAACAGGTTGATTTCAACCCGATACTAGCGGCGTTTAAATAAGGTAGGGTAAGGTTTTTTCGCCACCTAATTAACTCCCCGGGGCGTGACACAGCCTCTGGGAAACCGCCCCCCTTCAGTGATCATTGGTGGAAGCTCCTGCGTTGGTACGTGCTCGTGCACGTGAAGCACCGGTTGTTTCTAACCTTCTGTAGCGGCGTGTAAAGGTACCTTAAGAGCTAACAGCTGCTTTCTGAGGTAACATGTTACCCTGCCTGAGGTAACATATTTCTTTGTTTTATCACAAGAGTGAGTGTTTCTGCCATGTTCCCAGTCCTGTTATGTCAAAAATCAGGTCAGTGACATATTAGTTCAGTGGCTATTGGGGCTCCTTACTTCATTTAATTAAGTTAAGATGAACTCAGCGGTTTGGAAACATGGCAGAAACAGGCACTCCTGTGATGAACCAAGGAAATGTGTTACCTGTTATGAACCTGTTCACACTGCTTGTTAGGGAGTGCCAGCAGTCTTTTCTTGTTTGAATTATCATAAGCCATCACAAGAAATTATCTGATGTTAAACAAACACAACACGAGAGTTTGTGTTGAACTCAACAGCGTAGTATGTAATGCGGGTTGGTTTTCTCTTATTTTGAAGGCTAAGCCAGCCCACTTCTGGCTTATGCATTGGCCATAATAGGTAATATGATTGGCCTAGCTATGTAATGAGCCGGCAGTCATCCACCTACGCAGAAATCATTTGTCACATGCCATAACAGGAAGCTTTTCCCTACGTTAAATCCTAGCCAAATGTATGGCTAGTGGGAGCTGGGGCTGACTCTGATACCTATTGATCTGCTCACTTTTTGTAATTAACGTATATTAGCAAAAATGTATAACTTAATATTTTTAACTGATTTAAAGATAAGTTTTGATGTGAACATCATTTAGGTACATTTAGGTACAAAATTACAGATGTAATGTAATGATTGACTGGTTTAGTAGCTCAGTGGTTTTAGTTTTGATTGGTGTGTTTAAGCTATACAATTTTATAATCCAATATTGTTTTTTTTTTGTTGCCTTGATAGCCTAATACTATAAATGTAGTTTCATCAGTAGGTATCAGAATTGATCATTATCAGTCTATTTGCTCCGGTGGAACCTTTTAAATTTGAAAAGTCTTGATCTGTCGCTCATTCCCCCTTTGCATGTTAAAAATATTACTGAATCCTTAGTGCCTCATGTGCCATTTCACTATGTTTATCAAGCCACTTTGTATTTTCTTCTTCCCTTTCACATTGTCAGTTGTTTGGACATAGAGCTAATTCGTATGGATGGGACTCTTTTACCAGCAGTCCCGAAGGCTTTTAAGCATGGCTGTGCAGCTAGGCAGAATGATGGTATAGAAAGATCAGGCACACCCATGAGGTATATAAAAAGAATAGTTATTAAAAGCATGGCACATGTCTATACATCATGCTTTGTCCCTAAAGGATAGTGTCACTTTTAGACAAACGAAGATGTTTTCTAGATTGTAAGCTTTTGCAAGTCAAAGTCCTTTTATCATCTCTGTCACAATTTAACTCTAATGCTATGAATGTGAAATTTTAGAAGATGTATGATTGAATCAGAATGGTGTGAATACTGCATGAAATAGAAGAGAGTTGCAACATATTATTCTGCTGCTAAGACACAAAAGTTCCCAAATTATTTGTAATTAGAAGATGATTTTGTGATCAATTTGAGCTTATGAGATTCACAGAATTGAATATGATACATGGTCACAGTGGCAGTTAATGCCTATTAAGTACTTGAATCGTATTTGAGATTTTTGGAAGATATTGTGAAAATAATTTTTGTTACCTTTATTCTGCTAAAGAAGTTAATACTTTAGTTTTCAAACATGAACATATAGCTTATTAGTAACTATGAAAAAGTGCCCATACACTTTAGATAGCTATTATCTGGATTCTCATCTACCACACAACTCTCGGTCCTTTAGATAGATATTATCTGGATTCTCATCTACCACACAACTCTCGGTCTCAACAACCTTATACACTTGAACACTCAACTCACGCAAGTATTTAAGAGGTCTCTATGAGGAAAGTAGAGTGAGCCATTCTCACGTACTGGCTTAAATAACTGAAAGACAAAAGGATCATGTAGTTAAATTCAAACTGCTTGATTCTGCTCTTCCTATACATCATCTTCCAGGGGAGAGTAAGGAGACCAAATACACACTGGATAACTTACCGACCCATTCCTTAATCAGTGTGTTTGAAGGCCTTTAATGTGTTAGTGGTCCTTCAGCTCAGGATTGCTATTTGGCAACAGAAAGTCAGTAGAATTTGGACTCTAAAATGTAAAAATGTTGCATGAAACTAAAGATTATTTCACAAAAAACTGTCTTTCTGATTGCTGTAGTTTATAGCACTGGGACCCTCAACAGTCCTGAAATTGGGGCTCTGGACTTTTGGGAATAGGGTTACTCAGAGCTCCATCATGAATGGAGCGGAGGTGTACATACTTGGCCCCTTTTCTTTTTTTTGTCAATCTAACAGCTGAATACAGCAGTTGGCATTCTCTGACATTAATGTACACAATAAAAAGATTGAAAGTCAAATATACACACATCGATTCCATTCAAGATGAGGATGCAGAGTCCCTTTCTTGTTCTTCAAGAGCCTTGATTTCAGGATCACTGGGGATCTCAGCAGTTGGACCTGTGAGGATAACCTCTAAGGATTCCATAGTTAGGGAGCAATTATTTGTTTAGAAAATAACCTTCTAAAAGTCTGTAAAGATGTGGCTATGGCCCATCGACATATTCTAGGCAAAGAAAACAGTCCTATATAAGAGTTGCTGATATAAATGTTGCGTAATATAAGTTAAACATAAGAGTTCATTTATTTCATTCTTTAGTTATAAATGTAAATTACAGTAAGGAGATAGTGCAAATTAAAGCGATGTTTGGGATCAGTGAAGGAAAAGAATCTCTAAGATGCTTAATTTGTTTTCTTTCCAGTTCAGCTTCAAGAAAAAGGTTGCATATGTTAGTGTCAGATAACATATTTTACAGGTTTCAGAAAATTATACCCTTTTTCATGCCTGGGAGATACTAATTATCTCACAATAAGATTAGATTTACTGTTCTTCTTGTTTTGTTTTAAACCATTTTTGAGTTGAAAATTCATATATAGAATATACAGTAAAAATTAGAAAAAATATTTCCCACTAGATATTCCTAAAAAAGTACCGTATATACTCGTGTATAAGCCGACTCGTGTATAAGCCGACCCCCTACTTTTGCCCCCAAAACCTGGGAAAACCTATTGACTCGTGTATAAGCCGAGGGTGGACCCCAGCACAGGTATACAGCCCCCAGCAGTGTGGTATACAGCAACCTCCCCAGTGGTATATACAGCAGCAGCCCCAGTGGTAGTATACAGCAGCCCCAGAAGTATATACAGCAGCCCCAGTGGTAGTATACAGCAGCAGCCCCAGTGGTAGTATACAGCAGCAGCCCCAGTGGTATATACAGCAGCAGCCCCAAGGGTAGTATACAGCAGCCCCAGAGGTATATACAGCAGCCCCAGTGGTAGTATACAGCAGCAGCCCCAGTGGTAGTATACATAAGCCCCAGAGGTATATACAGCAGCCCCAGTGGTAGTATACAGCAGCAGCCCTAGTGGTAGTATACAGCAGCCCCAGAGGTATATACAGCAGCCCCAGTGGTAGTATACAGCAGCAGCCCCAGTGGTAGTATACAGCAGCAGCCACAGTGGTATATACAGCAGCAGCCCCAGTGGTAGTATACAGCAGCCCCAGAGGTATATAAAGCCCCAGAGGTATATACAGCCCCAGAGGTATATACAGCCCCAGAGGTATATACAGCAGCCCCCCCCATATCAGTATACAGGGCCCCCCTTGTTTAGCAATCCTGTAAAGGAAGAGATTAGTATACTTATCCCTCCGCTGTCCCGCTGCCGCTGTCCCGCCGCTGTCATCGCGCTCCTCCGGCTTCATCCAGCGTCTTCCGTCTTCCTCCTCTGGCGCGCAGACAATGACGTCATTGCCTGCGCCCACCGGAGGAAGCCGGAAAAAGACGGAAGACGCTGGATGAAGCCGGAGGAGCGCGATGACGGCGGCGGAACAGCAGCAGCGGGACAGCGGAGGAATAAGTATACTACTCTCTTCCTTTACAGGATTGCTAAACAAGGGGGGGCCCTGTATACTGATGGGGGGCACTGTATACTGTATACAATGTATAAAGTATACAGTGACTCGCGTATAAGCCGAGGGGGGGACATTTCAGCCCAATTTTTGGGCTGAAAAACTCGGCTTATACACGAGTATATACGGTATTCAACTAGGATAGGTATTAAATTGTACCATCTGTACATTTGAAAAATAGTATTCTTTTTATTGTTCTTTTCTCAACTAGTTTTTACTGATAAAGACAAGAAATACTTGAGATTAGGTGGAGACCTCCTTTGTTCAGCAGAGACAGTGTGTGTGTGTGGGTCTAAATAAGGTCACTAGATATGAGTGGATCTGGTTAGATTCTAATGCAACATATTGCACAGATTTTGCTAAGGAATTTGTTCACAGCAAATATATTCTCAGCAGCTTGAATTATCCCTAGCATGGTCTTGAATGAGTTTCTCCAGACCCCAAAACATAACAAGCGTAAAATGTAAAAATAGAAAACATCTTAATACCTCATCACTCTCCTGGTAACCCCACTCCTCTTGCACTTGCCCATCAAGTCGTTAGGGCAATTGTTTTTACACATTCATGCACCATTGTCTTTACTCTAGAACAGGGCTTCCAGTCACTACCAGGCCTCAGAAGTCAGAATGAATCATGTTGTCAAGACACTACAAACTTCTGTTGCATTAGGCTGGTGTCTTCAAACTAGTACAGGACTATAATCAGACCTCAAAGATCACGGTGCGTTGTGACATCAGAGCATTACAAAGCACCGTTACCTCTGATGCTTGGTTGCGGATGAAGACACATACATCTGAAGAAAAAGGCCCTGAGGACTGTGACTATAGAAAGAAGATGTGTTGGAGACCAGACAGTGGCAGCAATAACTACAGGCAGCGAGGGTTGCGGGATAAGTGATCGAAGAGGTGAGTATTATGGTTTTTTTTAACCTTTTGCTTGTCCTCTACAGTTCAGTACAATAGCAGACACATTTTATACTACCATATAGCCCCAGATAGTTGGATTCTTGGCAATCACATCGGTAAATTCTTGAAATTGGTGCCTGACTCCCTTTCAAGGCCAGTAAAGTCACATGCCAATTCCCAGAACTGACACTTTTGGTTGTTAAGAATGCTACTGTGGTGACTTGTACAGAATTCTCAAAAATCTGTTACATGACCTTCTTTAGCTGCTTTTTAATTTTTTATTAAAAAGCGCTAGTGTGCATTGTTTTTGTGTTAGATTGTATTCATTGAGGCATGGACTTACAGGACAGGGACATAATGCTCCCACTTTACATAAGGTTACTTTGACCTCATCTGGAATACGGAGTTCAGTACTGGGTGCCAAGTCATAATTCATAAAAAAATACAAAGAAGAGCCAAAAAGCTGATAAAAGGCATAGATGGTCTGGAATGTATTCTAAAGCGCAGAATAAAAATGTAAATTATATTACATGAAAAAGAAAACTGATTTTGAGAACATTTTCAGATACCTGCAAGTTATTGGTGTAAACCTGGCACCTGGTACTATTTCCTTAATTATCTGACAAACCCTATTTAACTGGCAGCCTAACTTTCCAGTTTGCGTTCAGTTTGCAAAAATGGTGTGCCGTTCCAAATTGACTGAAACCCTCTGGCAGCAGGGTCTAGATTAAGGCTAAAGGGGTTGCCCTATCAGCCATAGCAATCAAAGTTGGTTGTTCCGCATTTGTGATTTCTTGAAAATTGCATCTTTACAAGATCCCAAACTCTTTTAAGTCCCCAAAGAAGGCTGGTTGCCCTTGAAAGACAGATGCAAGAGAGGACAGGACAATGCAGAGAATCTCAATGGGTAATTGTTTCAACACTGCAGCTGGAATAGCTCACCAGTGTAGCACTGAACAGGGTAAGGATCTGTCTCATCATACAGTGCCATAATGTGTAAGAGCATTTGGACTGAACACCCACTCTGCAATGACCAAAGCTCTCATCAGCAGAAAGAATCAAAAGGCTGGAGTCACCTTTGATGAGGAACATGTCTTGTCGACAGAGGAGAAGTGGTCCACCGTTCATTTTAGTGATGAAAGCAAGTTTAGTTTATTTGGTTCTAATGGGAAACATTACATTTGTTGACAAAATGGGGAAAGACTGAACCATAAGTGTGTAAAGACGTCAGTGAAAGGTAGTGCCGGAAGTGTCATGGGTTGGGGAAGGTTTTCTGCTGCACGGGTTGGACCTCTCATACAGCTACATGGCAGAGTGAATGCAACTGTGTATCAAAACCTACTTTATTGACATGCGATTCCTTACTTCCGTTCAGCACTCAATAAGGCTTCGGTCACACTGCCTTCTGAGCACCTTTTAGCGGTGCTGCGCTAAACACTTAGAAATTTTCTGCTGAAGCGCATAGCATTAATGCTGTGCGCTTCAGCAGAACGCTGCCCCATAGCAACCCTTTACTTACCTTAGTAGCAGCTGCACACAGAGCTGCTGGGCGGCCGCTTTTCCTCAGCGCACAGGAAAATGCTGCGTGCAGCGTTTCCTGTGCACTCTATGTGCGGCCACTAATAAGGTAAATAAAGGGTTGCTATGGGGCAGCGTTCTGCTGAAGTGCATAGCGTTAATGCTATGCGTTTCAGCAGAAAATTTCTAAGTGTTTAGCGCAGCACCGTTAAAAGATGCTCAGAAGGCAGTTTGACCCTAGCCTAAGCCAGCAATATTCATGCAGTACAATGACCCCCTGTCACACAGCAAAATGAGTAAAGCAGTTCCTGAAACAGAAAACATTGAAACAATGAAATGGCCGCCCAGAGTCCTGATCTACACCCAATAGAAAACCTCCATAAAATCATTGGTGACAAAGGTATGACTAAGAAACCCACAACAGTCACAGAACTGTGGAATAGACTGGAAGAAGAGTGGACCAAAATCACACCAGAGCCGTGTGAGAGACTAGTGATGTCTTGTGGCTGCAGATGTACTGAAGTCATTCAAAGCAAAGGCCTGTACAAAGCAAAGGCCTGTACACCTCCTACAGATTGGGGACTGTTGTAACCTTAATAAAATTTAGTTTTAATCTACAGTCATTGCTGTTCTCTAATTATGATAATCACATTTTGTGTAAACTAAAGGTTTTAATTTGATAAACTTTACTAAGGCCCCTTTCACATCACCGGTTTTCACTGATCGCGGCAGTTGCGGTGAAAAAAACGCAACTGCCGCGATTACCGCATAACGTCTGCACTTGCGGTTCACTTGCGGCAAGCCCCATACAAAGTCTATGGGGCTTGCGGTAAGTGTGCGGCAGGTGCGGCAAGTGTGGTTTCAGCACTTGCGGCCGGTGCGGTCGCAAAAAAAACGTGGTATGCCGCGGTTTTTTCACGGCCGCACGTGCTGCAAGTGCCGATACCGCACTTGCCGCAAGCCCCATAGACTTTGTATGGGGCTTGCCGCAAGTGAACCGCAAGTGCAGCCGTTATGCGGTAATCGATGCAGTTGCGGTTTTTTCACCGCAACTGCCCGATCAGTGAAAACCACTGATGTGAAAGCAGCCTTATTTTGGAAAACACTGTTCTAGTGTCATGGTGTACCCTTTACACAAATCTTCAAATATTGATCAATGTAGATTATATTCTGTGTGAAAAATCAAGTTATCACACATTGTTCTCTAATTTTGATCACCAGTGTAAATGTCCCATACAAAAAAGTTTTTTCATGTAAAATCCCCTAAAAATAGCATGAAGCAGTCTCTCCATCTGGAGTAAGAAAGGTTCAATCTTAAGAGGAGACAAGGCTTTTTCTTACTATGTGGAGGGCTCTACCTTGAGGGTTGGTAACCGCAAATCCATAGATAGTTTCAAAAAACGGTTAGACACTTACTGAGCTGCTTGCTGTAATTTTAATATAATTACTATATTCCATGCTTCAAATTTAGCAGTAAATGACTATGCTGCACTATTTGATTAGTCCTACAATGTTAATCTCCAACTGATTAAATAGTGATTTTATGAAAACTACACTGAGCAGTCTAGTAAGAGACACATCACTGGTATCAAGGTCTCTGTCTCTACATTATGCTGCTGTCAGACAAGATAGCAAAAACCTGGTGACAGTGTCCCTTTAAATGATCAGGAAGCAAGGTAGACCGTGCATGCAGAACATTGTTAAACAGATGCACAAGGTTTTACAAGGATATCAAATCTGGGCATAAAGCAAACAATGCATGTCTGGATGAGTATCCAATTTGTTGAACAATGCATAAAGAAAACAGCAAAACATCATGACAAATGCTTCTGAAACCCAATTACGCAGCCGGGTAGATCTCTGCTGTACTAAATGATAGCATTACTTTTCTTTTTATTCATTAGATTTTATTTTACATTCATTTTATTTTGCAGTTGCTTAGATTCTGTTTAATGATGAAGGACTAAAAACACATTGATTATAAAACTGGTGCAGCAGCCCAAATGAAAACAATGACATGATGTTGAGTATTTCATGTTTTTAGGACTGTACTAAAAAAATGCTTATTTTCCTATACTTTTGCCTGAGTTTAGTTATTACAATGCGCAACGTGTGTTGATAAAGATACACATCAACTCGGTTTGTCAAGTCAGTGCTGTTACTTATGTTTTACATTTAAAAAGTGGAAAAGAAAATAATGTGTGTATTCCATATTCTGAGGCCCCAATTTTTATTTATTTATTATAGACTTGTGTGATAGCTGTTTTTTTCTTCTATGGACAAATTATAATTATATAGGTTCCATTACGGAGTTCAAATGACATGTATTCACAGTTTCTGTTCAGATGTGAGGTCATCATAATAACAGTGCAAGCATTTTTTTAAATAATTTTGCCGAGTCGGATAAATAATTTGACATTTGAAAGTTTTTTCAATTTTACAGACTTGACCAAACATATATATTTTTCCTGTTTACAGAACGCAAATGTGCTGATATACTAGTGCATCTCAATGAATTAGAATATCATCAAAAATCAATATCATATTTAGTGATGAGCGAGCATTAAAATGCTCGGGTGCTCGATGCTCTGGTCGAGCACTTCAAGATGCTCGAGTGCTCGACTGAGCACCGAGCCCAATGCAAGTCAATTAGTGACAGGCTCCGCCCACAGACATCTGGCTATAAACCGAGTGTTTCTGGGAAAGGGCGGGAGGGTGAGCTTTTTCAACTCGTCACAGCATCCGCAGCATACAACACCTTGCTGTGCCCCCCAGAAGGACCCTAACAATCAATCTGCTCTCTGTGAGGTGCCAGCTCACATTGTGCACTGAAGGGAGCTGTAGACTTGAGTCACATCGATAATGATTAGTGATGAGTCTGAGCATCTCGACGGTACTCGGTGCTCACCGAACATCCCGAGTACCGGGATACTCGTACAAGTACCGAGTAGCAGTGAGCATGCTCGCTCATCACTAATCATATTGCCAAGTTTTAGAGCGTTTCTGGGAGCCCTGAAATACGCTGACTAATAAATGAATATTATATTCACCCTTTGATGTCTTGTGGAATACAGCAGCGTGGTTTTTATCCCTTCATCCTCCCTACTTTAATTTTCTGTAGATTTCATTGGCTAGTTTAGTGATGAGCAAGTAGTGAAATATTCACACTAGCTATACTCATAACGAGCAATTTTTAATACTCGCAGATTCGTCCGAATAGCAAGTCTAATGTTAGTCAATTAGTGAATGGCTCTGCCCACACACATCTGGCCATAAAACGTGTCTTCCCGGGAGAGGGTGGGCTTTTTTATGATTTCAATACCTAAAACACCTTGCTGTGTCCCCGAGTGAGATCCTACCATTCAATCTGCTCTCAGTGAGGTGTCAGTTCACATTATGTAGTGAAGAGAGCTGTCAATTTGTGTCATTGGCAAGCCTGATTGACTGTCAGTCAAATTTTGACTGGAGATAATGCACTGGAGTGATTACACACTAAAGTGTATTAACAATGGGATCAAAGGGATCAAAGGTTCACAGGTGCATATCTCCTTGTGGGACCTGTACAAATTGTAATAGAACTAAAAATAAAAATATATTTTTGTGTAAAAATATATAAATCAAAAAACACAAATCTCAGTTTTAATAATACAAAAATTGATTAACTGTAAAAAACCAAAAACCCACAAAAACAACAATATCTTTGGCATCATCACATTAGTAATGACATGTACTATAAATTGTCTTTTTTTTATATTGTGCATGCTAAATGTCGGAGTCACTATTTCTTGTCATTGAACTCCATATATATATATAAGCACCCGGCCACTACCCACATAGATGTCCTTGATAAATTCCATCATTTTGTGAAGACATTCAGCAATATCTGTTTTTTTATTGGTGCTGGATCAAAATAAATTTGCAGCAAATCCATCTTCGACTCCTTGTCAGTGCTGGTGTTATCACTATAAGGGTGAAGGCACACTATCATGCATCAAAAATGGAGCGTTTTTGATGCATGACAGTCATGCGAGTGCTGGGCGTATTGTCCTGTGAGTATGATGCAAGTGTGGTGCGTGTGTGGTGTGTTCATGCCTGTATACATGAGAGTATGGGAAGAGTGTGGTGGGATTTAGTAGCAGGCTTTTAGCCTGCTTCGTTGTGTGCTGCTGTCCTCGGTGCTGAAGTCAGCACTGAGCTGAAAGTTAGTGTTGTCCATGGTGCTGAATTTTGCTCGCCGGGATTTCACAACATGATGATAGTCGGATCTGGGGAATGATCACATTTTTCCCCGCATCTGGAGCACCACAATATGGGAGTCTATGGGCGCCGGATCCGGTGAAAAATCAGATTGTTTCCCAGATCCGATTTGAATAACATCATGCTGAGAAATCCCGGCGAGCAAACTTCAGCACCGAGGACAGTGGCACACAACAAAGCAGGCTAAGCCTGATTGGCCCTGCAGGGTGATCCTGCAAAAAACAGGATACCTCCTGACAGTCAAAAGCCATGGTGTGCAGCCAGCCTTACCAGCAGATTAGCCAATTGGCTAATCTGCTGGTACCCCGGGAACTTCAAACACTGCTGCTGTCACAGCAGCAGTGTTTGAATTTGCCAGTTTGTCGGCACAGCAACCAATCATCTTTCACCGTTGCTGACATAGCAGCAGTGTTTTAAAGTCAGTGCTTTCCATGGTGCTGAAGTGTGGCAGTGTTTTAATGTCAGTGCTTTCTATGCATGCTGATAAATGCAACCGATAAAACTTCAGCACCATGGAATGCACTGACATTAAAACATCACCACACTTTAGCACTATGGAAAGCACTGACTTTAAAACACTGTTACTGTGACAGCAGCGGTGAAAGCCAATTGGTTGCTGTGCCGGCAACCCTGCAAATTCAAACACCGCTGCTGTGACAGCAGTGGTAAAAGCTGACAGTGAAATATCGCACACAAATGCTACTATTGCCAAGTGTACTGTATGTGTGCGAGATTTTCTTGCACCCATATACTTTTAATGGGCACTCACGCGAGGAAATTGTTTTCAATCGCAGCATGCTGTGATTGAACTCGCATTTCACTTGCAATGCTAGTTCAGTGAGTTGAAAACACACTAATATGACCAGTAACATTTAGTTATACTGGTCCGAGTGCAATGCGAGTTTTTCTCTACTTGCACCAGTGCAATTTTTACTCCACTGTGCCTCCACCTTAAGAGAATAAACGGCTGCATTTGGAACTAGTTATGATGGTAGCAGGTATAGGTTGTTGTCAGATGTCAGAGGGGGCACAGCTCTTAAGAACGCTTGTTACACCCACAACCAACTGTGATGTACATGCACTCTGTGTGCAGAATTAGTAGGCAAATTAGTATTTTGATCACATTTTATACATGTTGTCCTACTCCAAGCTGTATAGGCTTGAGAGCCAACTACCAATTAAGTAAGTCAGGTGATGTGCATCTCTGTAATGAGGAGGGGTGTGGTGTAATGACATCAACACCCTATATAAGGTGTGCTTAATTATTAGGCAAATGCCTTTCTTTTCAAAAAATGGGTCAGAAGAGAGATTTGCTAGGCTCTGAAAAGTCTAAAATTGTGCAATGTCTTGCAGAGGGATGCAGCAGTCTTGAAATTGCCAAACGTTTGAAGTGTGATCACCGAACAATCAAGCGTATCATGGCAAATAACCAGCAGGGTCACAAAAAGCGTGATGAGCAAAAAAGGCGCAAAATAACTGCCCATGAATTGAGTAAAATCAAGGGTGAAGCTGACAAGATGCCATTTGCCACCAGTTTTGCAATATTTCAGAGCTGCAACGTTACTGGAGTATCAAACAGCACAAGGTGTTCCATACTTAGGGACATGGTGAAGGTAAAAAAGGCTGAAAAATTACCACCTTTAAACAAGAAACATAAGATAAAATGTCAAGACTGGGCCAAGAAATATCTTAAGACTGATTTTTCAAAGGTTTTATGGACTGATGAAATGAGAGTGACTCTTGATGGGCCAGATGGATGGGCCAGAGGCTGGATCAGTAAAGGCCAGAGAGCTTCACTCTGACTCAGATGCCAGCAAGGTGGAGGTGGGGTACTGGTATGGGCTGGTATCATCAAAGATGAACTTGTGGGACCTTTTCGGGTTGAGGATGGCGTGAAGCTCAACTCCCAGACCTACTGCCAGTTTCTGGAAGACAACTTCTTCAAGCAGTGGTACAGGAAGAAGTCGGTATCGTTCACGAAAAACATTATTTTCATGCAGGGCAATGCTCCACAACATACATCCAACTACTCCACAGCATGGCTGGCCAGTAAAGGTCTAAAAGAATAAAAAATAATGACATGGCCCCCTTGTTCACCTTATCTGAACCACATAGAGAACCTGTGGTCCCTCCTAAAATGTGAGATCTACATAGAGGGAAATCAGTACACCTCTCGGAACAGTGTCTGGGAGGCTGTGGTGCCTGCTGCACGTAATGTTGATCATAAACAGATCAAGCAACTGACAGAATCTATGGATGGAAGGCTGTTGAGTGTCATCATAAAGAAAGGAGACTATATTGGCCACTAATTTTTTTGTGTTTTGTTTTTGCATGTCAGAAATGTTTATTTCTAAATTTTGTGCAGTTATATTGGTTTACCAGGTGAAAATAAACAAGTGAGATGGGAATATATTAGGTTTTTATTAAGTTGTCTAATAATTCTGCACAGTAATAGTTACCTGCACAAACAGATATCTTCCTAAGATCGCCAAATCTAAACAAAACCCCACTCCAACTTCCAAAAATATTAAGCTTTGATATTTGAGTCTTTTGGGTTGATTGAGAACATAGTTGTTGATCAATGGTAAAAAATAATCCTCTACAATACTTGCCTAATAATTCTGCACACAGTGTATGTGATATGTCACAAATGGTTTTCAAGTAAACATTCATTTATTAGTAATCCATACTGATCAGATGATTTCACAAAAACCTTATGGTGGGTTTACACGCCACGATATCGCTTCGATATCGCAACTCAATGGCGCGGGAGCGCGCAATTAGTGCACGTTTCACCCGCATCGCATTGACTGTTTACATGCTGCGATATCGAAATACAACGTCCGTGCGATGTCTCCGCCTTCCAACCCAGGATCGCATAGTTAACATGGGAGTGAATGGGTGACGTTTCAAATCGCATCGTAATTGGGCGTTTACACAGCACGATCGGCTCCAATCTCCCTTCAATATCGGGGCATTGAATAGCACGCTCATTCGATCCCCGATATCGCATTGACATCGTTCCTGCATCGTATTGGACGTTCACACCATACAACGCAGGAACGATATCGGGTCCAACGATCGAATCACGTGACTTTTCATTGAAATTGTACTGCGATATCGCAACGTGTAAACCCGCCATTACAGTCATTAAGCTTTTTATAGCCTCTTTGTTGCACTTTCTATTCATGGCTGCAAAATGTATTATTAACTTTTTCTGATAGGATAGTTTGTAACACTTTTATCTGTCATTTACTGAGCTCTTCTCAGCTGATTGATGACCATAGATAAAAGTTTAACGTGCAGGAAAATGAAGAGCCTTTAAAAGCCAAATTCCACAATATTTTAAATGAAACCCAATAGAAAAAAATATTTTTATCCCCAAATGCATACATTTAAATCCACTACATGGACAACCCCTTTAGGCTATGGTCACATGTTCAGTTTTTGGTCAGTTTTTCATATCAGTTTTTGCAGCCAAAACCAGGAGTGGGTGAAAAATACAGAAGTTGTGACATGTTTCTCCTTTGCTTTTCCTCTGATTGTTCCACTCCTGGGTTTGGCTTGTAAATACTGATGTAAAATACTGAACAAATACTCAACATCTGAATGTGGCCTAATAGAGAGACGTCACCACCTGTGTATATTTCATCTACTCCTGGTTCCTGATGTGAAAAACTGACCAAAACTGAACATGTGAACGTGCACTTTCATGTATCATTATGAGGATAAAAATAGGGGGGAGTTCCACTAAGAGATTGTTCCCTACTTGGACAACCCTTTCTAAACTGCAATACTCCCTTTTATAGGGTAGTAATAGGGTGTATTCACCTCCAGTGATAGCACTGTTCCAGTGATGACAATGCCTGCTCTCCTGGGGCTCGTGTGATGTTGTTATGCCATGTGAGCCCTGTGATCATTAAGCAGCCACTTTATTCTTACTTCATTCGGAAGTACCTTTTCACAATTTTGTTTCATCATTTTCGTTAGGGACTCCAGTAGTTTTAGCAACAAAAATATCACAGTGTACATCAATATTTTTGCCAACGAAAATACAAAATCCTTGGCAAAAATCTAATATCCAGTATTAAAAGTCAATATGATCTGTCAGGATATGTCAGAATCCATTTTTAAGCAGCAATAGCTTCATAATCAACAAAAGTCACAGGGGCCCATTTACTAAGACTGGCATTGTGGAAGCACATCTTAAACAGAACTTGTCAGCGAGATTTTGTAATATAAAGTAAAGACATGGCTGTAATATTGCTGTAATACTGATTTAATTGACATGTAATGTAATTTTGTAATGTAAGTAAAGACATGGCAGTCTGAGGGGTCAGGGAATCATAGACAGGGAGGATAATACCCATTGTATAGTCTGGCCGTTGTGTACCAAAATATAATTAGCAGAAATCTTCAAATGGTGATCCATAGGGATGAGCGAGTATACTCGCTACTATTCGGTATTCGCCGAATAGTAGAGGTATTCGTGCTACTTGCTACTCTCCGAGTACTTATGTGTACTCGGGAGTAGTCCTAATACTTTCGTAGTGTATCTATAGATACACTGCGAAAGTAGCCTAAAAGTGATTAAAAGTTGTTAAAAAACAATAAACTTACATACTCAGCTGTCCGACGCCTGCACCAGGACCGGAAAACCTCACCTCCGCTCGCTGGACAAGGACCTTTCACTACCGGCCAATCAGATGGCCGGTAGCGATCTGGTCAATCAGATGGTGTCATGTCACACCACGTGATCGCTAGCGGCCACCTGATTGGCCAATTTGCAAGGTCATAGATGTACTATTAGGACCTTGCAAACTGGCCAATCAGGTGGCCGCTAGCGATGACGTAGTTGTGATGTGGCGCCATCTGATTGGCCAGATCGCTACCGGCCATCTGATTGGCTGGTAGTGAAAGGTCCTTGTCCAGCGAGCGGAGGTGAGGTTTTCCGGTCCTGGTGCAGGCGTCGGACAGGTGAATATGTAAGTTTATTGTTATTTAACATCTATTATTCACTTTTAGGCTACTTTCGCAGTGTATCTATAGATACACAGCAAAAGTATTCGTACTCGCTATACTCGCAACGAGTAGCGAGTACCGCTACCTACTCGTTGCGAGTATAGTGAGCACGAATAATAAGGTACTCGCTCATCCCTAGTAATCTACAAAATGGATTTCTTTTCAAAAGGTATAAATGTAATCAGAATTATAGCACCGTTACAGCCATTGTCTTTACTTTACATTATTACATTACATTACATTAGAAAGGTGTCAATACAATCAGTATTACAGCTCTATTACAGCCATGTCTTCCACTTTAAATTACCAAATCGTGCTGGCAGGTTCTTCTTAAGATGTATATGCACAATGCCAGTCTTAATGAATTGGCCCCTGATTATGATGCTATTGCTGCTTAAAAATGAATTTTGACAAATCCTTACAGATCATGTTGACTTTTATTGCAGCATATTAGATTTTTGCCATAGTTTCTGTATTTTTGTTGACAAAAGTATTAATGTAGACTGATATATTTGCTGTTATTAGTACTAGTGTTCCTATTAGAATTCATGAAGCAAATTTGTGAAAAGTTGCTAACATTTGATACTGTGTAGCTCACATATAAAGCCATTGCCAATACCAATATCTTACAAGTGCATCTCAATGAATTAAAATATCATCAAAAAGTGAATTTATTTCAGTAATTCAATACAAGAAGTGAAACACATGCAGTTTATTATATAGTGTCATTACAGACTAATAATTCAAATGTTTATTTCTATAAATGTTGATGATTATGGCATACGGCCAATGAAAACCCAAATGTCATTCTTTCAGAAAATTAAAGTAGGGAGGCTGGGACATTAGTAGGGACATCAGTGGGTGAATATAATATGATTTATTAGTTAACGTGTTTCAGGGCTCCCAGAAACGCCCTGAAACATGGCAATATGATATTAATTTTTGGTGATATTCTAATTCATTTAGATGCAATAGTAGTATATTGCAAATGGCGGCATTAAATGTGCAAATATTTCTGATCCTGAACTAATAAATATTACTTTTCTATTGCTTCTTTTTTCAAGTGAAGCATTTAAGGCAAGTGATGAAAAGTTACATGTCTTTAACTAAATTTGACCTCTCCATATGCTTTCCATTAGAAGCCCGTAAATGCATTGAGGGTCTTTTGTATGATAAAACTGTTATCTGTTAATTAGACACCTTTCCCTTTTAAGATTGCTCATGTCTTACGGTAATCAGAAGGCGCCATTCTATCTATGACATTTAAAAATGTTAAATCTCTCAAGAAAAAAATCCTAGTGACCTTTGAAGCCTCCTCTTTGTAACTTGCTCTATTATCAAAGACATGGAAGAACACATCTTGCTGTATGTGTGAAGTCTGGACCCATCCATCTTTTTTAATGGAATTCCTGCAGGGAAATGGATGTAGAACTTCTTAAACACATCGGTGTTGCTGACCTTGTCATGTACAAGCTGTGCTGCTTTACACGATTGTTTGTTCAGTAAATTTCACTTGTTCACTTCTTTTTTAGCTGCAGTGCAATACTATTTAAATGCGGTCCTAAATAAGAGGTCTTCTCGAGACATGATATTTTTGAAGCAGCGTAATTGTAGTGATATTGTATTCATTATTCTCTTGCAGCAAATTGAATCTCATCAGTAGGTGATAGTGGCTTTTTCAATCATTAGGCTGGAGCCCCTGTTGGCTCATTTTACTAGATTACAAATGAGCTGCATCTAATCTCCTCAAAGACTATTGTTTTCTGAGCTAATTTATTAAATGCAGAGTCATCTGATTTGGGAACATCATAAGAACAATGAATAAATAGCTTCTTATATCCATAATTGCAAATAGAACAATGTCCTTGTTTTTCCGGTACATATAGTATTTCTAGGTGTTTTGTATTTTGATCACCGTCTTTCCTTTTCTTTTCAATCCAAATCCAAATGTCAATTGTTGCTCACCTTTAAAAAGTCATTGCTGTTTTTAACAACCTTTGCGTAAATCAACAGTACAATAGAATATATAAAAAATACATGTTATCATCTTATCTGAGAAATTGGCTTATTTCTCCATTTATTAGCCTTTTCTCTCTCCCACTCCCTTTCACCTTATGAAGTCACCATCCACTCCTAAAAATAATTGGAATCCATCTTGGTCAAAGCAAAACTGCCAGCACAGTGAAATGTCAGGTTATACTTTATACTACTATACTTTAAAGTGAACCTGTCACCCCTTTTGGGTGTTCTAAACACTGCCTAGCACTTTAAACATCATGTAATTAGGGTTCTGGGGACGCCTTTATAACCCCAGACTGGCCCCTGATTACTTCAGAAAATATGTTTGATAGTTTCCCCGCTGTGTTGTAGCCAGTCTGGTGGGATGTGGTTCTCTTCAGTCTGGGCCGCCCCTATGCCTGTAAAACCCGCCCCACCACCTGTAATATGCCATCGCTCCTGGTTTCAGTGACGGTATTGCGCCTGCGCAGTGCACAGGTCACTGTATTGTATTGAGCCACGCAAAGTTTTGTAAGACTTCACAAACCTTGTGAGACTTTGGTCACTGCGGCTAAATACAGTGCAGTGTCCTGCGTCAAGAGAGCCATATCCCACCAGACTGGCTACTAAGTGGGTGACAGGTTTACTTTAAGCCAGGGAATCATTCATGCAGATTGAACAGCATCATTCATTTTAAGCCAGGGAATCATTCAAGCAGTTTGAACAGTTTTACGCCTGTAATACCCGCCCCACCACCTGTAATATGCCATCGCTCCTGGTCTCAGTGACGGCATTGCGCCTGCGCAGCAGCGCAGGTCACTGTATTGTACTGAGCCGCACAAAGTTTCGTAAGACTTCACAAATCTTGCGAGACTTTGGTCACTGCGGCTACATACAGTCCAGTGTCCTGCGCGAAGAGAGCCACATCCCACCGGACCGGCTACTACACGGCGGGGGACATTATCAAACTTATTTTCTGAAGTAAAAGTAATCAGGGGCCAGTCTGGGGGTGTAAAGGAGTCACTGGAACCCCAATTACATGCTGTTTAAGGTGATGGGCAGTGTTTTGAACGCCCAAAGGGGGTGACAGGTTTACTTGAAGCCAGGGAATCATTCATCCAGATTGAACAGCAGATTTTTTTTTAGCAAATGTTTTATCTTTTTGTTCAACTGGATTCACAGGTACACTGCTTATTCCTGCTGTATAATGTCTTCAATGGTGGTGTTTCTTCTGTCTGTGTGCCACATAGGGAAATAACACCATCAATTCCTCATTTCTCTGTGCACTGTATATGCGGGACCTTATAGCATCTAGTTTCCCCTCATCTGCTCAGAGGAAACTGGACTTAAGGGTTAAACAATGCAGAATGCAAATCATAGAATAACCAGAAATCGTGTTATTCATCATGTACACAACATTACAGCCTATTCTGAAAAATTTACTGAAATTACAGGTTTGTTTAATATTCCTATAACGCAATAACTAGCAAAACACACCCAGACCATATTCTTATTGATTCCATTATATACATTTCAAGGTATACTCAAGGAGACCCTGTCATGTAAAAAAATGTAATCCTGCACATATGGGGTTAATCTGCCTTTTAATAGTGTTCTAAAATTGTGATTCCTTTGCACTGAAATCCCAGCTACCAGGAAGAAATAAAGATTTCTCCTGCCAGAAGTCTGCTTTCAGTCATTAAGGCACCGCTGGCATGGTTTTGGTCACCTCTCAGTATACAGGAAGCTGCGGCTGTAACCATTTTTACAAATTAATTATAAATAAATAATTAGAAAAAAATGTAAGGTCTCCCCATTTTAGAAAACCAGCGAATGTACAGCCGACAGCTGGGGTCTAGGTCAAGGGACATCGTGTTGTGAATTACCGTTAAAAAACTGTGTGTGTTTGGGAGCTAATAAGTGGGTAAATAAGGGTGTCAGTGTGTTTTATTTCAAATAAAGGATTTTGCTGTGTGTGTGTGCTTTAACTATTTACTAACTAGATTAGTAATGTGGGGGTCTCATAGAGGCCAGACCATCACCAATCCAGGGCTTGATGACAGCTGTCAATTCTCAGCTGTCAATAACCTCTTCTATTACACCAGCTGGTGCAGAGCAGCAGGAAGCGCCAAGTAAATGTGCCGTGATTGGCGCATCCTATTGAGGCACAAGTTCTGGTACAGCTGTGGCCTGCTATTTTCAGGGTTGGGAGGGCCCATGAAGGATGGCCCTTCCCACCCTGAGAATACCAGACTCCATCTGTTGGCTTTACCTTGACTGGTTTTCCAAAATGGCTGGGACTCTATGCCATTTTTTTCAAATAATTTTTTTTATAAATTGCAAAATTAATGTGGGGTTACCTCAGTTTTAGATTACCAGCCAAAGTAAAGCAGCAAACTGTGTTCTCTAGGCTCCAACTGTCTGCTTTACCTTAGCTGGTGAACAAAACAAGGGGGGACCCCATGTAGGTTTTTTTCTAATAATTATTAATTTTTTCCCTAATTACAAGGCTAATCACCTTTGAGTGCCACATGAAAGGCACTAAGGGGTGCAAGCTTACAATATATAGCAACATGGTTCATTATATAGCAATTTGGCATGTATCTATCTATAATCTATGTTTCTATTTTCTATCTACCTATCTATTCTATGGCCCACTTCAGATCTGCGCTCCGGTGCATTTGGCAGAATTGCGCTAGTGCAGGTGGTAGTGCAGTGCATGCGCTGCCAAGCGCATCAGAGCGCAAATGAATCACATTGCGCTACCGCCGCCATTACCTTGGCGAGCACAGGCAGACAGAACCTGGAAGCGCAAGTGTCTATGCGGCTGTGTGCAAAGCGCATATGCTAGTACGGAAGCTCCAGAAACATTGCATTACGCGTTTCCGGTGCCTCCAGACTCGCGCATGTGCTGTGGCACAGGCCCTAACAAACTTGCGCTTCCGGGATACGGTGCGCTTGCTCATACAAGGTAATGGCGTCGCTAGCGCAATGTGCTTCATTTGTGCTTCGATGCGCTTGGCAGCACATGCACTGCGCTACCACCTGCAATAATGCAATGCTGCCAAAAGCACCAGAGCAAAGATGTGAAACGGCCGTATCTTTTTATCTTTCTCTCAAGCTATTCTATCTCCCTATCTATTTTATCTTTCTCTGTGTGTCCCTATCTATCATCATTTTTATCACACAGGTGTATTATGTCTGTAAATATTTATTGGGTTATTTCAAAGACAATGGATCAAGTAAAAAATGATCCATTTGGACAATCCGTTAACAGATCCATTATTAAACATCCATTGGATCTGTTGAAAATGGATCACTACAGGACATGTGAACTCAGCCTATTACTGAGGCTTCAAGGAGGAATAAAGTAAATTTCCTCCTGGTAGCCGTGATTTTAGTGAGGTGGCCGGGCAGCTTTAGAATTCTATTATGCTGCAGATTAACCCCGAAACTGCAGGTTAAGTGTTTTTGACATGACAATTTCCCTATAATCTTTTCTCACAAAGCTATATAGCACTCTATTCAACAACTGTATAACATACTGTTGGCAGCTTTGATACCATGTTCAGTTTGACTGTTTCATTTTAAAAGGCCTTGCACTATTATTTGTGTGTGCTTTTTTATGTTATGTCATATGATTTTTTAGAATACAGAACGGTGGTGTACAGCATAACTCCAGATAAAAAACAAATGTAATTGAAAATTGTTGGGACTTTTCACCTATAAAAGTGATGTACTTACATTACTTGGTTATGCATATATATAGATTATGCTGTTACCATTCTTCTAGTTTGGTAACTCTATGTGGGGCCAATAGCAATGTGAATAGATTCCCAAAAAAATAGATAGTCTACATATGTTGCTCACTTCTTGAGAGAAAAAACATTACAAACATTAGCACTTTATAAAATCTACATTTTAATGGACCAGACTTTCGCCTTCTCCAGGATTAAAAAAAGTCTAAGGCGTTATTCCAATTTACATGATTTTTCCCCTACATAAAAACACGGACCGTTGTTCATCAGTGTATGGTCAGTGTGTCAATTTTTACCATCAGTGTTTCTTCTGTAATTTTCATTGATGAAAGATGAAATAAATAATTTACAAGTGTCTGTATATTCAATTGTAGTGACAGACAGCACTTGGACTGTGCTCTGATGACATCCATGTTTTGTTCCTCATATTCTCAGACCTATAGATTTTAATAGGTAATTTGGCTCAAATAAAAAGAACATGTTGCCATGTTTTTTTGCAGACCACTCAGTACACCAAAACCACAGACATGTGCATTCCCGTAGGCTATAATGGGTACGTGTTCTATTCATAAAAAACAAAGATAGAATACATACATGAATCATGGACAACTGAATGAATCTTGAAGAAGGGAGTAGTAGCCACTAGAGATAGGCAAACCCATACATGATCGGATTTGGCAGATCTAGACGGATTTTTAAAAAATTTTGGGTTTGGGACTTAACTTGAGCCTGAACCTCATATGATGGGGAGCCAAACTATAGCACTAAAATGGTGGCTAGGGGAGCTGCCCAAGGAAGCACAATGGGGATTATATTCAGTTAAATTATACTTACTGTCTCCCGCGCTGCTCTCACATTACTTCCGGATCCGCTCATTAAATCTTATGAATATTCCTCAGCTTCTCCGCCCACCTCTGTGATGGCATCTGTGATTGGTTGCAGTCAGACGCCATCTTTGTCGGTGTCTGTGATTAGTTATCATACACATTAGTGTATGGCAAGCAACCTGCCATCAAATTAGTGTAAGAATAAGTAAATAATTTAAAAACTGGCTTGGGGATCCCCTATATATCGATACATAGTGCAGATAAAGCAGACAGCCTGGAGCTGCCATTCTCAGCTTGGGGAGCCCCATGGTTATTGCCCCCAGACTAAATGTACCAGCCCAAATCCTGTCACTTACCCTGCTCTTCCCAATTGCTCTGGTGCAGTGGCAATTGGGGTAATATATAGGGTTAATGACAGCTTTGATTTGTCAAAAATCAAGCCCTATGTTAGTGAAGGTTAGGGATCTATGAGAACGCCCATCACTAACCAATAAGTGATAAGAAATAAACTGAAGCACAGTTAAAAATCCTTTAATTTTAACTAAAAAGCACACAAACCCTCTTTCACAACTTCATTAACCGCAAGAATCACCCAAGGTCTGAAGCAGTCCAACATACGACTTCTCTTGATTACCCTGGCCCTGCAGCTTCTGGGGTCATACTATCCGCTCCATTGGAGCCCTCGCAGTCAGAAGTGGTGATGTCACTGGAGGGCTTCCCCGCTGCCATCAGTGAACTTTGTTGACCCCGCTGCCAGATTTTGGGACAAAGTGGCACGTGATGTTGGCTGTGAAACAACCCCATATCATTGGACTTCCTCCACCGAACTTGATAGTTCCTTCACTTTCTTGATCTGTTAGTCCATTTTCCCTTGTTTCTACTAGACCCATTGGCATCTATCAGAGATTAGCTTATTGACATTTCTCTCATCACTCCAAATGACCTGTTTTCAATCTTCTACCGTCCACTTTTTCTTTTTTTGCAAACTCGAGCCAACACTTTTTATGCCAAAATTCAAGTCAAAGCTTCTTCACCTTTTTTTAGGACAGTATTCCAGCCTTATATGTGTTGTTATTGTATAATGTGCATTGCACTATGTTTGCATGGACGTTTGTGATCTCACTATTACGAAGCATATGAGCTGCCTCCAATGCAATATTTGTCACGCGAGAACTGATAGACCTTGTGATGAGATGACTTGTTCACTCCAATATTTTGCCTGGACATCCACATTTTAACTTTGGAATGGATGGCTGAATTTCATTTAGTATCTTTCCAACTATCATAGCACTCACAGGATTAGTTTGGCAATCTTCTTGGCCAAGAAACTTCTATCGATGAGCTGGATGATGTTGTTTCTTGGGAATTTTTTTTCAAGGCTGCTCCATAATCAAACCAGTGACCTTTCACTTGGAAATCAACCTCATAACACACTAGGCTATTAGGAAATGTGAAAACAGGTTGTAATTTGTGGTATACAGGAAGAAATAGTTTTTGAAAACACCAGGAGCAAAACAGTAACAATAAAGTGACATGACAAGAATCTGTATAACTAATCATATGTTAAATAGTTGCAAGTCAAATTTATGTATAAAATAGCAAATATGATTGTCTATAAAATGAAGGTACTCTCACCCTCAAAGCTGTAGTGGATGGTGAGATATGAAGCCTGAAAGTCAAATGTTCAAAACATTATTACTCTTTTGCTTTTTCAGTATGTATATGTGTATTTCTTAATCCATATTAAAAAAGCAAGAAAAATGAGCTGCAACTCACTGGTCAGTTTAGTTCAATTTATTGTGCAATTATCACGTACATCGGTGCAGGGAGGGGGTGATGGATCCACGGACTGCGGTGCCAATTTGTGCCTCAGCACTTCTACAGGTCCTATGGAGACTTCAGGCGTCAATTCCTTTTTAAGGAAACATGCAGGTGAGACCTTCTTGACGTTACTGTCTCCAATCTCATACTAATTAAGAACATTATACAAAATAGCCAATGAGACACGAAGTGAGTTAAAACAGGAACATAGTAAAGAACTGAAAGTAGCAAATAATGGAGGAAAGAAAAATAAATATTCTAGCACATCCAACACAAATAAATTTATATTCCAATTGCTAGAGGAAAATGACAAAACAAAAATTATTATAGCACAGTCACAATCGCAAAAAGGAGATGATAACACATTACAAAAAAGCTGCCAAATCATTATGGTCATTTAACCCTCCCACTCCCATAGCATCAGTATTTATTATCCAGCATGCTTCTTTTCTGAGTAAGGTTTTATGTGTATTACCACCATTAGGAGTTACATACTCTTTGTTAACCTAATAATTGTAGCACTTCTGGATTGGACCCATGAGACTCTCTGATATGTTGAATGAGTCCCAGGGATTCTTTTCCAGAGATGATAGAGTTAAAATGTTCTCGGAAATGCACATGTAATGGCCGTATAGTTTTTCCTATGTAAAACCGATGACATGGGCAAAATATAACATTTGGCAACTTTTTTGTAATGTCTTATCCTCTCCTTCTTTTTGCGATTGTGACTGTGCTCTAATAATTTTTGTTTTCTCATTTTCCTCCAGCAATCGGAACATTTATTTGTGTTGGATGTGCTAGAATATTTATTTTTCTTTCTTCCATTATTTCCTTCTTTCAGTTTTTTACTATGTTCCTGTTTTAATTCACTCCGTGTCTCATTGGTTGTTTTGTATAATGTTCTTAATTAGTATGAGATTGGAGACAGTGACGTCAAGCAGGTCTCATCTGCATGTTTCTTTAAAAAGGAATAGACGCCAGAAGTCTCCATAGGACCTGTAGAAGTGCTGAGGCGCGAAACAGCATCGCAGTCCGTGGATCCATCACCCCCTCCCTGAACCGATGTAGTCAATAATTGCACAATAAATTGGACAATACTGACCTGTGAGATGCAGCTTGTTTTTCTTGCTTTTTTATTATGGATTATTGAATGAGGCTTACCGCTTTGAGTGAGCACCCTGGTATGGCATCAGTGCCCCACTGTCAGTCGTGTTCAAACGCAGAATGACAACCCTTAAGGTTGTAAAGAAGTGCTCGGTCTATAGTGCCTGACAAAAGTTATGTCGCTTAGATAAAAGCTTATAACCTGACGTAAAATTCATCCATTGGTTTTATAAATTACTCTTTTGAAAGCTGAAACCCTCCCAAATGTGGTTTAGGTTAAGAAAATAAATTGTACAATTCAATTTAAATATGTGAAAAGGGCTCCAAACCAGTGTAAATCATATTAACCCTTAACATTTTATACTTTACTATTAATTTGCAAACACAAAAACAAATCAAAATAAAAACTAGATGCACAGAAAGCTGGAAGGAAGATATCTGGCCCTGATAAAGCCCTCCCTCCTTGCACCTGCCTGACAGCGGAGGTCGGCACCCTGTGAACGAAATGGCGCCCCCACTCATCAGCGGCTGACCCTGTATGCACCTAGACTTGTCCTAGAAGCGTGAGGTTTGTGCTCCCCACCCTAGATAAGCTCCCTTTGGACAAGTACTTAGTATAGGTGCAGGTGTGTATCTGTGTCCTAGTGTTAAAAAGACACCTGTCTCCCGAATCATAGCTTTCGTTAACACATTTTCAGTGCATATCTCTGATAATGCCTGCCGTCTACCGTATATACTCGTGTATAAGCCGACCCGTGTATAAGCCGACCCCCCTACTTTTGCCCCCAAAACCTGGGAAAATCTATTGACTCGCGTATAAGCCGAGGGTGGACCCCAGCACAGGTATACAGCCCCCAGCAGTGGTATACAGGCCCCAGCAGTATGATATACAGCAGGCCCCAGTGGTATATACAGCAGCCCCAGTGGTATTGCAGCCCCTATATACAGCAGCCCCAGTGGTATTGCAGCCCCAGTGGTGTATACAGCAGCCCCTATATACAGCAGCCCCAGTGGTATTGCAGCCCCAGTGGTATTGCAGCCCCTATATACAGCAGCCCCAGTGGTATTGCAGCCCCTATATACAGCAGCCCCAGTGGTATTGCAGCCCCAGTAATGCAGGGCCCCTATATACAGCAGCCCCAGTGGTATTGCAGCCCCAGTGGTATTGCAGCCCCTATATACAGCAGCCCCAGTGGTATTGCAGCCCCAGTAATGCAGGGCCCCTATATACAGCAGCCCCAGTGGTATTGCAGCCCCAGTGGTATTGCAGCCCCTATATACAGCAGCCCCAGTGGTATTGCAGCCCCTATATACAGCAGCCCCAGTGGTATTGCAGCCCCAGTGGTGTATACAGCAGCCCCTATATACAGCAGCCCCAGTGGTATTGCAGCCCCTATATACAGCAGCCCCAGTGGTATTGCAGCCCCAGTAATGCAGGGCCCCTATATACAGCAGCCCCAGTGGTAGTATACAGGCAGCCCCAGTAATGCAGGGCCCCCCCCTCATGCTCCGGTCACCTGTAAAGCAAATTATACTTATCAGTGCCCGCTGCCGTCCGCGCCCGCATCTGCCGACATCCCGATCCTCCGTCTTCATGCGACTTCTTCCTGTTTCCTGTGCGCGTCGCCGGTAATGACGTCATTGCCTGCGACGCGCACAGAAGCAGGAAGAAGATGCATGAAGATGGAGGATCGGGATGTCGGCAGATGCGGGCGCGGACGGCAGCGGGCACTGATAAGTATAACTTGCTTTACAGGTGACCGGAGCATGAGGGGGGGGCCCTGCATTACTGGGGATGCGGGGGCTGCTTTATACCGCTGTATACAGCAGCCCCCGCACTGACTCGCGTATAAGCCGAGGGGGGTACTTTTCAGCCCAATTTTTGGGCTGAAAAACTCGGCTTATACGCGAGTATATACGGTAATCCTCTCCAGCCTCTGAGTGCAGCTATATCTGATATATATGTCAAGCTCGCCACCCTAGGATCACCGGATAAACGGCCAGGAGGAGGTTAACTTAGCTTATATGCAGTGCAGTGTGTCTCTCCCCGTGTGCCTAGACGCATTTCTCCGTATCATCAGGAGGCTTGATGGTCCAGTTCTTTATTGTGCAGTGTAAACACACATAATGTTGATATGTTGTAGGGGGAGCAAGCTAGTGTCCATTGCTCCCTTATATTGAGTATAAGACCGTCCAAGCCCCTCCCATCCCACTGATCTCTCTTCCTGTCTCCCTCTTGTATCAATCTCATCCATTCCCCCACATATTAGATAAACATGTGGGGGTATTTGTCTCCACAGTCACCACAATCGATCGCCGCTGCTCAAAATGCATTATTTGCGGCGGTTTTTGAGCTATGGGCTCATGGAACACACGCCATTGCCGCCACTTCCACCTGGTGGAACGCACGCGTCACCGGATATGACGTCCGGATGACGCGCGCATGCGCATTGATGGTGACAAAGGTCACGTATCGCCATCTCGCGCATGCACGGCATTCGTGCGTCTCTAGGCATCCATGGTAATCTGTATAACAGGGAGACAAGCGACGCTAGTGCTTGCTGATCAAAAGCTCACAGTAGATATACAAAAAACAAATTGATTATTGATCCATTGATATGGTGGGACAGAAGAGTGGACATGTGAGACCAGATACAAATGTTAATCCAGGAGAAGACCCATTTGGGGTTATATATTAACATTACGGTTAAAGACCCCAAAGCAGGTCAAGGGGGTAGTGGGGGTAACAGAGGTATAGTTAGACAGTCCAAAAAATACTCAATAAATATTTGGTGTAGAACTCATATTTGCCATGAGGAAATTCGCTGCCTTTGGCATGGATACCAGTTCCCTTATTTGTCCTCACAGGAAACACGTATACGACAACTGCTCATTAATCCCAGCAGGGGTGAGGGAACCAAATTTAAAGATCCATTCAGTCTCTCTTTTAAGGATAGTCAAGTCATGGTTTCCCCCCTCTTCGACCCAGTTTGACCACCTCGATCATCCTGAAGGAGACCTGTTTGATGTCCCCCCATGTATGTTGTTCATATGTCTCGCTAGAGGGGTGTCTCTTCCATTGCATATGTATCCCTAATGCTCACCCACCCTCCGTCTGAACTCTCTAATTGTTTTGCCAACATAGTCAAACCGTCATGTGTACGTAGCCACATACACCACGCCGGCCGACTTACAGTTGGCAAAATCTCTCAAGAAGAAAGTTTTATTGTTGGCTGCACTCTGTATTGACTTGCATGGTGTCATACTAGTACAGAAACTACAGTTACCGCACCTATAAAACCCCTTTGGTCTTACCCCAAACCAGGACAATCCCATGGCCGGGGGTCTGTAGTAACTGTGAACAAGTCTATCGGCCTGAGAGCGGCCCCTCCAGTAGGTGACACTGGGTGAGGCGGAGATCATACCGTTCAGATCAGGGTCTGAGGTCAGGGCACCCCAGTGTCTGCGAAGTACATTCATCACCTTTTCATTTTGGCAGTCAAAAGTGCCAATGAGTCTAGTTACTCCTGTATCATCTTTAGAATGTTTACCACATTTTTGCAGCAAAACCTCTCTGTCTTGTTGTTCTGCATGGCTGCGTGCCGCTTGTAGCACCTCCCGTGTGTAGCCCTTCTCAACAAATCGTCTAGTCAGGTCATCTGCCTGTACTCTAAAGTCCTCCGCCCTCGAGCAGTTCCTTTTTAACCTCAGTTATTGACCCTTTGGAATACCCCTCTTGAGTGGAGTCGGATGGAAACTCTCCACCCTCAAGAGGCTATTTGTTATTGTTGGTTTTCGATAGGTCCTTGTTGACAATGACCCATCATTCTCCTTCCTTATTGATACATCCAGGAAGGGAAGTTTACTGGAACTGCTTTCAAACGTGAACCTCAGCCCGATATCATTGGTATTGAGGCATCTGACGAACTCTGCAAAGCGTTCCCCTGGTCCAGACCACAGAAGAAATACATCATCGATGTATCTCGACCAGAGGACAATGTGGGGCTCCCACCAGTTGGTACCGTCCTTAAACATGATGGTTTCCTCCCACATGCCCAGGTATAGATTAGCATACGATAGTGCGCATGAGCTTCCCATCGCCGTTCCCCTGTGCTGGTGGAAGTACTTCCTGTCAAACAGAAACGTGTTATGATACAACACATATTTCAAAAGATCCATGACAAAAATTTTATGACTTTAAAAGACTCTAGTTCTCGTGTTGAGGTAATACTCAATGGCACGCAGTCCTAGGTCATGAGGTATGCTGCTATACAACGCCTCAACATCTATAGAGGCCAGTATGGTATTCGCCTCCATATTGATACCGTCAAGCTTTCTCAGTAAATCAGCCGTGTCCCGTGTATAGAACGACAGGCTTGTTACATAAGAGCGTAAAATCGTGTCCACATAGACACCCGCATTTTTAGTGCAGGAGTCAATACCAGAGACATTTGGTCTTCCCTTCAGCACCTCCACCCCCTTATGCACCTTAGGAAGTGCATAGAAGGTGGGGGTAACCGGATGGACTGATTTGATGAACCCATATTCGTTCTTTGATATGAGACCTCCCTCGATAGCGTATACCAGTATTTAATTTAGTTATTTTATGTACTCCAATACCGGATTAGATTCTAAAACCTCATATGTTGAAAGATCCTCAAGAATCTGATAGCACATTTCTCGATACATATCGTGGTTCATCAAAACAAGATTTCCCCCCCTTGTCAGATGACTTAATAACAATCCCCTTTTCCTTTTCCAAGGATGACAGGGTGTTGACCTCGGCCTCCTCCAAATTACTGATCAAGTCTTGATTGGTACAAGGGATTCTCTTTAGATCTCTTTCCACCAGACTCATGAATATTTCCACACTCGTGACATCCGTATGGGGTGACATCTTTCTGCTGCCCTTCCTGTGCCCCGTAAAAGGGCCAAGTCCTCTTTCATTACAACCACCTGTTTGGCGGGCTAGATGTGCCATATCTTGAAAACAATTGTACTCATCTTCCTCCAGACCCAATCTCAGACATTCATCGTTATTGTGTCTCGAAAAAAAATCTCTTCCATTTTAACTTCCGACCAAAAAGGTTCACATCCTTGACCCACTCAAAAGAATTAAATCCATTGGTTGGAACAAATGAGAGGCCTCTTTTCAGAATATTGTATTCATGATAACTCATCTAGTAGTAGGACAGGTTAATAATCTGTCCCCCATCCCGCTGTGTCACTGGTGCGACCCTAGCAAGCCCACCCTGTTCCTCAAGAGGTATTCCCTCGGTGTTATGCCCCCTAAAAAAGAAGCCCCAGGTACACCAGAGTAAGACGCTCCAGAATGCCCCATGTTTGTATCTAGGCCACCTGCACCTCCTCCCCTTCCTCCCACTGCTCCTGTATGATCTCCCAGCGCCGCTGGTGTCTGGGGTGCTGCAGGATAGGTCGGTGTCATAGGCCCCTGAGGTGTGGGTGGGTGTCGTGGACCTTGTGGTAATGGGGGCCTGGCAGGCTTGGATTTCCTAGAGGTCCCTGGGGACCACCTGTGCACCATCATCCTCCTTTTGGTTTCCTTCTTCTTCCCCGTCCTCTACCTTGACCACCTCCTCCTGGGCCTTCTGGGTCTGAGTCTCCCTCCGATGATGAACCTTTTGGTCTCTCCCTTATGAATGTGTAGGCCTGATCCTCTGAACTCTTTTCCAGAGAATTCTGCAGGGAGCCCTCCCTTCTGCTAAAGGTCTGGATCTGATTTGGACTTCAGGATGTTCTCGATCCCCTGATTTAGTTTTACTGTTGCTACCTCAAAGATCTTCCTTTCTTCATGTAGTAAAATACTCATGAAGTGCAGGGAGGAACCTACAGACTCCTTTTTCCACAACTCCAAGAGCTCAGTACTTGCTGTGCGAGGAGATGGACAAATATTGATTCTTAATCCCTTCGGAACTATGCTGTTTTTTAGATAGTTCTTGAGGGTTTTGATTTCCCACCAGGACCTGGTACTGTATATTCCTTGTACAAAATGTATAATTCATTGAATTGCACTTTTAGAGAAACAATCCCTGTCCCCCCATCCGGGTTTGCTGTTGTACAGAAAGCCTTGTTCGCGTCTTCTGCCCACGAAGCAGAGTTAACTGGTCCTGTCAAAAAGCTGGCCATATCAGGTACAACTCAATTTAAATATGTGAAAAGGGCTCCAAACCAGTGTAAATCATATTAACCCTTAAAATGTTATACTTTATTACTAATTTGAAACACAAAAACAAACCAAAATAAAAACTAGGTGCACAGAAAGCTGGAAGGAAGATATCTGGCCCTGATATAGCCCCCCATCCTTGCACCTGCCTGACAGCGGAGGTCGGCACCCTGTGGAGCTCCCCACCCTAGATGAGCTCCCTTGGACAAGTACTTAGTATAGGTGCAGATGTGCATCTGTGTCCTGGTGTTAAAAAGACACCTGTCTCCCGACTCATAGCTTTCGTTAACACTTTTTCAGTGCATATCTCTGATAATGCCTGCCGTCTAATCCTCACCAACCTCCGAGTGCAGCTATATCTGATGTATATGTCAAGCTTGCCACCCTAGGATCACCGGATAAACGTCCAGGAGGAGGTTATGAGATATTCAAGCAAATAATTAACTTAAAATACAAATATATGTGGTATAACATTGGTGAATGAAGTTGTGGTGCTATTAAGGTGCCGTTACACACTAGGATATCGTTAACGATATCCTTAGAACGATCACGTGACGGTAATCGTTCCAACATCGTTAGTGCGTTGTCACACACAAGGATATCGTTAATGATATCTCTTTCAGCAACGCACCAGTTAAATAGGAGAGCAAGGACTGAATGATCTTTTAAAGCTGCAGGAATAGAGATTTTTGAACAACATCGTTCAAAAAGGTGTCACACTGAACGATGTAGCTTCTTCAAGCAGCGTTATTTAGACGTCAAACGATAGATTTGAGGTCAGGATCTCATTTTTGTGATGACTGTTCCAACAATTTTTTCATCCTACATCGTTCGTTTACACGCAAGGACGAACTAACGATATTGTTACAACGTTCACAAATCTGTGACGTTTCAAGGATATCATTAACGATATCCTAGCATGTAAAGCGGCCTTTAGAGTTATATATAATATTTTGTGTGACTTCCATAAGCTTGAAGGACTGCATCCATGCGGTTCAACAATGATTCATGCAATTTATTAATGAAGTCATCAAGAATAGCAAAGAATGCAGTCTAGATTCTTTGGTTTTGTCTTCCAAACTTTCTCTTTCATCCTACTCCAAACATGCTCAATGATGTTCATGTCTGATGACTGGGTTGGCCAGTCATTGAGCACCTTGATCTTTTTTGCCTGGAGGAATTTTGTTATAGAGATGAATGTATGAGATGGAGCACCATCCTGCTGTAGAATTTGACCCCTTTTATGATTTGGAATGTAAGAGGTCACTAATACTTCTTGATATTTTAGGCTATTGATATTGCCTTCCACCTTGCAAATGTTTCGCACACCCCCTACTGAATGTAACCCCAGACCTTGATTTTTCCACCACCAAATTTGGATCCATACGAGCTCCTGTAGGTCTCCTGCAGTATTTGTGGCAGCTGTGGTGTAATTCTACTAAAGATTCATCAGAGAAATCCACCTTCTGCCACTTTCCCAGCTCTATCTGTTTAGCAGGCTGTGGGACTTTGCAAATGCAACACAGTTTTTTATTTGCCTTTTGTTTAGTGCTGGCTTCTGGGTACTGATTCAACCATGGAGGCCTTTCTGAGACAGAATCCTACAAACTAACTGTTCTAGTTGACACAGGGACTTGAGGTGACTAGGCCTGTTGGAGCTCTGCTGCAGTGGAAGAGGGGCTTGCTTTGAATTTTCTAACCAACAAACATTCCTCCTGAGCAGTTGTCTTGCGGGGTCTGCCAGACCTGGGTTTGTCAAACACATCTCCAGTCTCTTCAAATCTTTTTGTAATTCTTTGTACTTGACGCTGAGACACATTAAACGTGCCAGCAACCTCTGCAGTGGATCTGGTCTTCAACCTCTTGATAATCAAGGCTTTGGTGACAGGGTGGATTTTTGGCATGTTGTCAGAGCTCAAGTTGCAGTTCAAGTGAAGGTCTGGGGTGCTGGATTTCTTTTTGTACACACCCACTAATTAACCGATCATTTACGGAGCACAGGTGAGGATGTAAACTAGAACTGGGTGCATTATATGACAAGGCGACAAAACGTTTGTCTTGCCAAAATCTGACCATTCTGTTTTCATTAAATGATCAATATTTCAGCATTGATGCCAATTTATTTTCTTAACCTAAATCACGTTTGGGAGGGTTTCAGCTGTCAAAAGAGTAATTTATAAAACCAATGGATGAATTTAACGTCAGGTTATAAGCTTTTATTTCCATAACATGGATAAGCAACATAACTTTTGTCAGGGACTGTATTTCTCCTGTGTATATGTATTTTTTAGTTTTCATACTTTATAAAACAATTTATTTTCCTATTGAGTCATGTGATACTATGAAGCACACTGAAATATTTTGTAAACCACATTTGCACATTAACAATTTGTCACATGGAGAGGAGGATTGCAGTGGTGAGAGAAGCTTGCCAGCTATCTATGTAATATTGGGCTTTTGTGTTTACTTTTTGTTTTATTTAACTTCCCTTGATCCTGAATCCTAGAATGCCAAAGTGTATCAGACCCTTGCTCGGAATTCATGGAGACATTTTACATTTCCAGCCAAAGGATGTAAGAAGCAAAATGATGGAAGTATTTTGTGATGTTCTTGAAGTGGCTTTTTTGTTTTTAAGCCCTGTAGCCTTCTGGCAAACCATGTATAATGTCAAGATTATTAAAGTATCAGAGGCAGCTGCTCTGTGTGTTTTATCCTCCATATATTGTGTCTTTAGATTGAAGAAATTAACAGTAAAGCACTGAAGCAATTGAAGAAAAAATACTGTAAATTTAGCCGTTTTATAGATGGATATTGCAAAGTGGATATTTATCTTTTAAATTCTCTATGAATTATCTGTAAAAGTCAGATTAATAGAGGAAGTTGTTAGGATACAATTCATTGTCAAAATATTACCATCAGAGGTGGTGCATTGCTATGCCATATATGTACACAACATATAAACTAAATATAGTGGGAAGGATTTCAGGTTGGGGACGAGTTCAGACCGCAGTATTTCAGTATTTCATGGTCCATGGATTGACTAAAATCCTGATTTTATTTTACAGCCTCATATGCAATCGAAACCAGAGGTTGACATGAACTATATAGCTTCCAAACACATGATATCATCATATGGGCTGTACCAAATTGTTTAAAGGCATAATAATCTTAGTGAATGTAAACTTGTGACTTTGCAGAAAGTTATACAAATTCCATAAAACATTTTCTTGCTCTCATTATTCTGATATTTGGCAAATATTAAAAATTATGTTAATCCTAATTGACCTAAAATGTGAAAGTTTTATTGTGATTTCATGTCAGATAATGAGAAAAACATGCATATGTGTCTTTTTATATAATATATGTAAACTTCAGGTTTCAACTGTATATTTTTGAAACTGTAATTTCAGTTTGAGAGACACCCATGGTCAGTCTGTACACTGTGGTCATATACGGACTATGAAATAAGTCCATATGAAGGTGAAAGTTGTGTAAAACTGTCCACAAGACCTTCTTTACATGTACATGTTTATGGTACGTATGGCATCAATTGTTTAATTGGATTCCATACTTACCCATTGTAACCTGTGGGAATTTTACATGTCCGTGTTTTCACTCATACCATGTATTTGTGCAAACTATACAGAGATATGTCTGTTTTTTCCTAGTAGTGTGGATGACAAGGGCCAATACAAATCTGTGTTTCTGTTAAAAACACATATAGCACACGAATGACATCTGTGTGCTTTCCATGTGCCATCTTTGTGCTGTATGCGTTTAACATTGCAAAGTATCCATAATAAAAAAACATTGATGGCACAATAATGACATACTGCTGGCTGGAAAACACCAGTACTGTTTTTTCATGTACATGTTTTATACACACGTATGAAGTAGGTCTAAGCAGGGATGGGATTAAAATATTTAACAGGTTCCCTGTTTCTGTCAGGAATTCACACCCATGTCATGGCCATTTTAAGCCACACTAATTTTGTTAGTCACACCCATTTTTACACACAACCCCCAAATATATGTAATGGTAACTAAAAGTAAACACACTTTCCCCTTCATGCCCTAATTATACCTTCATTCACAGTCTTATTGCCTCCTGTGAGGTCCACATTGTTCCAGTAATTGTTAGTCACTTTTCAGTATGCTGAATAATATTAGAGTTTTCTACAAGTTTTTAAAATAGTACTATAGGAATGCTGCTCAAATTGGACAGAGCGATCACTTATCCCATCTGTCACCTCATCTGTCTGCTGCACCTAATATCTGACCATAGAAGCCACAGGCCATGTGTGAATGAAATACCACCACACCTTGACCAGACCACATATTATCAATACATAGTTACCAAATAAAATCACATACAAGGGAGCAATACAATCACGCCATGACCAGACCTAATAATACCACCACATAGTGACCAAATAATACTGTATATAAGAGAAAAATACTCCCACACCATGACAGACCATAAATTACCACCTCATAGTGACCAAATAATACCACATACAAGGGAGAAATACCACCACAACATGACCAGACCACACAGTGCTACTACATAGCGACTGAATTCTACAATACTTATCATTAATTAAAACTACAATACTAATAACATTAATATTATCGCTGGTATCAGGATCTCTGCATACAGTGTATAATGTACAGGCTACACGATGATTAACTGTGACATTAGACCCCGGAGTTCTGTATATATTGTGTAGTGTGTGTATATGGTGTATATGTAATTCACTGGCTTACTAGTGAGACGTCTCCAGTTGAAATCATTCATTTTTGCTTGTTTTCTTCAAGCGGCACTGACCACTATCACTTACACCCAACTATAATAATGCACTCACCCATTCTGGGCCCATTCCTATAATAATGCTGTAAAGCAGGGTTGTGGTGGAATGACTGACCTGTAAGCCAGCAAGTGCGGTATGCTGGTCACACATTGCGTTAGCTATCACACTACTATCACCTTAAGGGACAAAGTACTTTTTACCCACTTCCAGTCCTTGAAATGGGAAACTTTGGCAGAGCCCTTCCCAGGAAACAAATAGTGCGGTGACAGGTTACAGGGCTTTTAAGCAACAGCTGAGTCAAACACACCAGTAAACCAACAAAAGCAGTGCATACCAAAACTAAGCAAGAAAAACAGGGACAAGCCAAGACCAGAAGCCAGAGTAAGTAACCCACCTGAGAGTCACACCAACTACTAACCTATACCACACAAACACAACTGAAATAATCAGCACACCACAGAGCATATGCCAGGTTTAAATCTGCCTCTCAGAGATCACCTGACATTGCTGTGGCAACACCCAATCTCCACCATCAGTCAAAAGAGCAAAAGGAGGATAGGGAACCTCACATCACCCAGCTGACACAGCATACTGTATCCACTGTCAACAGTTAACACCAGAGGACCTGGCATGCTGGGTGCCCCTAAATAGCATAATTGCCAGAAGTGAGAGTGTCCTGTCTCCCACTGATGCCAGAAGTAAATCTCCTGGAGTCCAATACCCAGTCAGAGCAAGCTTCACCCCTCAGAGGTGACAACCCAATTCTCATGGCCAGTGAGGGCAATGGGTGACCTGACAGAGAGCAGGAGCATGCTCAGAAGCATGACAGGCCTGCCCGGTATAGAACGCCCAGACTTGACAGCTTTTTTCAGTAATTATGTCCCTGATTCAACTGCTCCTACTCTTCTCCAATAGCTTTAACTTGAGTTCAGGGAGAGCGACTTTGGACCACACATGGGCAGTTTTTTAAGGACTATTTTTCTCATCTTTTTTCTGTGTACAGCCTTAGGGCCTGCAAAATGGCCAACAGAACTAAACCTCCCTGCAACCCTTTAAAATTAAATTGTAAGACCACCTTTTTCACTCTGTCCACCCATCCAATTATTGCGGCGCCAAAACGTAGGCATGACGGAGTTGTGTATTCCGTGACGCTAACACGCTGATTGGACAACGCAATAGCGTCATGATTGGCCAGCCTGCGCAGGAAGGCTGGCTAATACATGACGCCATTGCAATTGTGTAGTGTGAATGGACAGCTCTTTAAATATGGCGCCCTGTGAAGGGACAGCCAATGGTTACACAGTAGCCCCCACCAATCATCGCTGATGGGGCGCGGTATCCAGCACGCTGTGGCACGCCCTGGGGAAATCACTAGGCGACGCTGATTCCATCCCTGTCCCCCGTTTACATGCCAATACCAGGTCAATTCTCTCTTTGTGTTGCCTTGGATTTTAGAACACGGATCGGAAACAGCTACCCGGAGCAACTGCAAAAAACCCGATCACTTTCCCAAATTACACGCCGCAACGTCGTAGCAATTTCAAGGCAACCGTGACAAAAATCCCGATTGGGATGTAAAGGTACCCTAAGGCAATTATTGGCATAACATAGGCAAGACCCTACCTGCAAATAATTAGAAGCATCTATATGAAATCTGGTATAATGCAGTAAAACATTATTGAAATAGTATCTGCTTACTTTCCTAACATGTCTGTTTTAGTAAATACTTATATTTCCTATAAAATAACAATGGTGGAGAAAATTGTCCTACTACTCTGTAATGTCCACCTCCTCTTTGATCCTCCCTGGATAAATTGACAACTTCTTTTCACTATTAGTTTCCACTCCACAATCTTACAACACCTGATTGCAAAGTGTCAGCGTGTGTAATGACAAACCTCATCGGCAGGGGAAAAGAAACACTCCCCAAGGTTATATTTATGCACCTGTTTTAATTTTACTTCCATCGAAAATGGGCAGTGTACATGACGTTTCGCATCTGATTTAGTGTTCATCCGAAAAGCTGGGTTAAACTGTCTGAACTTAAAGGGTGAATTCATGTTAAAAGCATATGTCAAAAGTGGAGGCTGTTGGCTCTCAAAGTAGAGGCTGCTGATTCCAAAGTGGAGGTTGTTTCTTTTCAAAGTGGAGGCTGTTGGTTCTCAAAGTGGAAGCTGTTGGCTCTCAAAGTAGAGGCTGCTGGGTCTCAAAGTGGAGGCTGTTGGTTCTCAAAGTGGTGGCTGTTGGTTCTCAACGTGGTGGCTGTTGGTTCTCAACGTGGTGGCTGTTGGTTGTCAAAGTGGAGGCTGCTGGTTCTCAAAGTGGAGGCTTTTGGTTCTCAAAGTGGTGGCTATTGGTTGTCAAAGTAGAGGCTGCTGGTTCTCAAAGTGGTGGCTGTTGGTTCTCAACGTGGTGGCTGTTGATTGTCAAGGTGGAGGCTGCTGGTTCTCAAAGTGGAGGCTTTTGGTTCTCAAAGTGGTGGCTATTGGTTGTCAAAGTGGAGGCTGCTGATTCTCAAAGTGGAAGCTGTTGGCTCTCAAATTAGAGGCTCTTGGTTCTCAAAATAGAGGCTGTTGGTTCTCAAAATGAAGGCTGCTGATTGTCTTCCTACAATAACACGCCGATCCTTATTATGTTATGACACTTCATAAAATCCTCAGTAGGAAAGCTGCAGGCATGATATGCTTTTACTGTGTGCTAAAATAATAATTGCTTTAGAATAAGAAACACAATGAGGATAAAAATAGCTGGAAAGGAAAAAGCCTAATGACTAACCCCAATGGCCCCTGAGTATCGATGATAGCTACATTTATAAATCACGCTATGCAAAAGTTCCCACTTGCTTTAAGCAGTAATTTTATTCATGAACACTCACTGACATGATTGCCATTTCATAACCAGTCCCGAAAGAGTCAGGGAAAAGGGATGAAGTCTGCATGCCAATCCAAAACTAATGATTTGGTTTTTCAGACTTGACAGTTAACAGGCTTACTGCTGATACAGTCAACACAAATCTATCAACATTACAGTTCGCCGTCCATGACTAGTTTCCATATACTGTAAAAAAGCATTTGTCACATGTAGACAAACTGCATGATGCAGGATTCTTCTGCTTCTGTGAATACAGCCCTTTGTGTCCTGTCTGAATATAACATTATCTATATTTAGCAGTTAATCATTTGATTGAGGTATTCCATTAAGGCAGATGTGTACCGCAGCATGGAATCAATGGTGCTCTATTAATAATAATAATAATGTGTATTTTTTGTTGTATATAATTTAATATAGCCATCTAAGCTACTGTAAATGAAGGGCTAATATACTCTGTCCAAGGATATCTGTAATCTATACTGTATTTTTGGTTGTTCATATGAAGCTATGGTGATAATGGTACAAAATAATACAACTTCATTTGTGTCACAAATAAATGTTCATACACATTTTTATATAAGTTGCATTTTGCTATAGTGTGTATGTAGATTTCAGCCTAGACGTAGGGTGAGTCCAGGGGATTTCTTACAACTCTTTACTTCTGTCCTACACGTTCACTCCAGAGACTGCTCAACACACTTCACATTGACTGGAAAAGCTCTTTGTACAGCAAACTAAACAGATTTGACCTGGAAATGTTTTACTGATAATACACAGAAGCATTAACTAAAAACAAAATTTGCATTCATTTTTTTCATTTTACAAGCATAGGAAAAACAAAGAGGCTCAGATGTAAAGGGATTGTGGGAATAGCTGTGATATTCAGGATGTTATCTATCCATGCTGCTTGTAAAGTTTATTAAATCAGCATTCATGGCTGGACCGTAGATCTTATATCCGATCCCTCAGAGTATCCCATGAAGACGTACATTGAAGGAAATGTACATCAGACTAGCTAGATTATTTCATTTCAGTTCATTTTTCTATTCTTATTGCTTAACTCCTTGCCGACTCAGGACATTGTACAAGGTCCTGGGCCAGTAAGGGGGCTTTGATGTGAGCTGCGGCGCAGAGCTCACATCAAAGCACCGACATCTCAGCTGATCTCATCAGCTTAGATGTCGGGGTAACAGTGCCGATCAGATCCAGGATTCGATCTGCGCTGTAAACCCCTTGGATCCCGCCGTCAATCTCTGACAGCGGGAACCAAGGCGGCCGCGGCGGGGAACGTATTGCGGGATCTCCGGCACTCATATGACAGCCCGGGGTCCTGGCTAGATCACGGATGCTGTAAGAGCGCAGTTTCCTGATGTGGTTGGCAGGCGCTGCCAACCACAACAGGTCCGCGATTCTGAGAGATACAGATGAGCTGCAGCTCATCTGTATCTCCCAGAAGCTATCGGACTGTGCAGCAAGGTGCCTCTTAAAGGGGCAGTGTAAAAATAAGAATTAATAAAAAAATCAAGTTTTTAAAAACCTGTAAAAAAAAAAAATATATATAAAAGTTCAAATCACCCCCTTTTCCCCCAATCACGATAAAAGTATTAAAAAAATAAAAAAATACACATGTTTGGTATCGCCGTGTTCAGAATTGCCCGATCTATCATCATATTAAATCTGTTAATGAGAGTCTTAAAATCCGTAACGGAAAAAATGGTCCAAACGCCAAAATTCTGTTTTTTTGGTCGCCGCAACATTGCTATAAAATGCAATAACGGGCGATGAAAGATAAATATATAAAGGGCCGGGAGCAATCATAGTGCTGGGCACACATCAAGAGAACATTTGAAAAGAAAGAGACCATAGATGTTTTTGTAACCCAGATAGAAGCATCTGATTGTCCACACTGGTAATTCAATAAATATTATTTATTAAGTATATAGTGGTACAAACAAATACATTCATGCGGTAAAACCAGGACAGTGTGGGAAGAGGGAGGTGGGAGAGGGAGGCTAGGAGAAGCAAAGGGCAAAAAGTAACCTCACCCTGGTTGCAGAGGATAAAGTGCTGGTGCTCAAAGGGGGGAGACAATCCAACAGCATTTGCTGTATGAACCTGTCACCTGACTAAATAGTTAGAGCTACCGGCAAACCCATCTGAAACTTACCCATGGGTGAATATTGGGGGTCCAATGCACTCCTGCCTCCGTCTCCGAGGCCCCAAATATTATTTATTAAGTATATAGTGGTACAAACAAATACATTCATGCGGTAAAACCAGGACAGTGTGGGAAGAGGGAGGTGGGAGAGGGAGGCTAGGAGAAGCAAAGGGCAAAAAGTAACCTCACCCTGGTTGCAGAGGATAAAGTGCTGGTGCTCAAAGGGGGGAGACAATCCAACAGCATTTGCTGTATGAACCTGTCACCTGACTAAATAGTTAGAGCTACCGGCAAACCCATCTGAAACTTACCCATGGGTGAATATTGGGGGTCCAATGCACTCCTGCCTCCGTCTCCGAGGCCCCGACACGTGTTTCGCGTGGCTTTCTCAAGGGGCGAGTGGTGAAGAGGTGCTCAGCAAAACTGGCTTATATGCGTATACCATCATCAGCTGCAGCTTGTCTGGCTGCATGACGCGCATCCCCACCGGAAGCAACGCGGCGAGGGGGACACTCTTGGGTGCACCGTGGTCGGGAACGGAACTTCCCATGACGTCACATCCGTTGTGCATCCATAATAGAGATCCCCGTCACCGCGAGCCTCCGGCGGTTCTGCGCGCATGCGCGCGCTGCCCGCCACCATTTTGGAAAAGGGCAAAAGAGCTCTTTTTTGCCCCACTCCAATATTTATGATATTTTGGTAGGATTTCTCATTATATACATAGGCAATAATAAAAGAACTAATAGCGATAATGGAGAAAGATTGATAAAGGGGATTACCAACAGAAAGATGACATAGCCCGCAAAAAGGACATACATTATACCATAAGGTATATACAGAAGAGGGAGAGGGGGGGGGGGGGGGGGGGGAAGGAAGAGAAGGGGGAGGAGCACAGGAGACGATCTCAATTTGAAAGCATTAATCATATAACATATCTCCACACTCCTTCTCCATATCCATTTATGGTATATCAGCTCTCCATGTTTCTTATTGGTATCCCACGGTCCAGAATATATTGCCCAGTATGGTCCATATCCGGGTTGTTGGTTAGTCACACACAAAGCCAGTTTAAAAACAAAGAGTGTAAAGCTAAAAATAGACAAATGAACGAAGAGCAAGTTAAAAAGCTGACTATCCTCAGAATGAGGTACAGAGTAGCCATGAAAAATTCTTAGTTAGCAAATATATATATACAGGATAAATCGGTCAAAAAATGGCAATAGGAATCTAAAAAATGATGACAAACGACGGGGGAACGAGAAAAACCATGGACATGGTCAGCGGAGAAACACACACACACCCCAAGAATACATAATAAACTCAGGGCAGTGACCACTGTCGTCTGAAAGCACTAAAGCAAAAGGGAACTATATAGCACCAAAAAGCGTGTGTCAGGTTAAGTTATTGATAGACTACAGAAAGGGGGCAAAGCTTAGCTTTTCGTTGAGGCCAGCAGGTGCCATTGTGCCTAAAGTCACAATCCACCTGCATTCTAGTTTCGCGAGTTCTTTACTCGCATCCCCCCACGAATACCTAAATTCAGCCTGTCAATCCCACAGACTCGAAGAGTCTTGGGATTACAGTCATGGAAATTTTTAAAGTGTCGGGGGATTGTACGAAGGGTGGTAATGTCCTCAACGTCTGCTGCCGCGATAATAGCTCTTTCATGCTCCCTTATCCGTCGCCTAAACTCGCGGGTGGTGAGGCCCACATACGTGAGGCCGCACCCACACGTAGCATGATACACGACACAAGTGGTGCTACAAGTAATATATTTCCTGATATCGAATTCCTTACTACCATCATGATTTCCAAACTTTTTGGTGCGAAAAATGCTACTCCTGCAGGAAGGGCAGGAGCAACAGGGATAGCATCCCACAAGTGGGAGCCCCGTATTAAACGGGGCAAGTGGTTTTTTTATATAATGGCTGTGTACCAGTCTATCCCTGAGGCTCCTACCCCTCCTTGCTGTCATCAAAGGTCTCTCCGGGATGAGTGAGGCCAAAGATTGATCTGTTTTCAAGACACTCCAGTGACGTGCTAGAATACCCCTAACTTCTGGCCACTGATTACAGTAGGTTGAGATAAACCTCAGGGCAGGGGGATTATCTGTGTTAGACACATTGGTGGGTTTATTAGCTAGGAGATCACGGCATAGTGTCTTTTTGGCCCGTTGGTAACCCGCTTTAACACTTCTCCTGCTATACCCTCGATTTATGAATCTCTCTCTCATTTCTGCCGCTCGTTCATCAAACATCCCCTCCTCAGAGCAAACACGCCGTAGCCTAAGAAATTGGCCCACGGGGATGGCTCTGATGGTAGAGGGTGTATGTGAAGAAGTTGCGTGCAGGAGAGAGTTCACAGCCGTGTCCTTTCTATGTAGATCTGTTATGACCTCACCATTATCCCGGACCTTGAATTTTATGTCCAAAAAATCTATCTCATCGGCCGCCCATTTATATGTTAGTTTAATATTGAGGCTGTTTGAGTTCAGAGATGAGACAAATTCCTCGAGTTCAGGGACGGCTCCACTCCAGACGACAAGAATGTCGTCAATGTAGCGGAGCCAGCACAGCGCATGGGGGACTAAAGCCTGCCCCCCGCCGAACACCCCCCCTCCCAGCGACCCAGGAAGAGGTTGGCATACGACGGGGCGCAGGCCGCCCCCATCGCCGTGCCGCCCCACCTCCCTCTTCCCACACTGTCCTGGTTTTACCGCATGAATGTATTTGTTTGTACCACTATATACTTAATAAATAATATTTATTGAATTACCAGTGTGGACAATCAGATGCTTCTATCTGGGTTACAAAAACATCTATGGTCTCTTTCTTTTCAAACGGGCGATGAAAACTGCAGATCCCCCCATAAATGGAATAATTAGAAACGTCAGCTCAAGATGCAAAAAATAAGCCATCAAACAGCCCCAGATCCTGAAAAATGAGGACGCTACGGGTCGCAGAACATGGCGCAAAAAGTCAGTTTTTGTTTTTTTGCAAATTTCTGAATTTTATTTCACCACCTGGATACAAATAAAGGTATACATGTTGGGTGTCTATGAACTCGTACCAACCCGAGGCATCAACCCGTCATGTCGGTTTTACCATATAATGAACATGGCGACTAAAATACCCAAAAAACAAACGTGTTATTGCACTTTTTTTTGCAATTTCACTGCATTTAGAATTTTTTTGCAATTTCCCTGTACACTATATGGTAAAATAAATTATTGCATATGAAAGTACATCTTGTCCCGCAAAAAACAAGGTGTCATATGTCTATATTGACAGAAAAATAAAAAAGTTATGGCTCTTGGAAGCAGGGGAGCAAAAAACGAAAATGAAAAATGAAAAATTCCCGGATCATGAAGGGGTTAAACAGGACCTATCACTGTCTATAAATGTATAATTTTTTTACCTTGTCTAAATGTCACTCTTCTGAATTTGGTGTTTTCCTTTTGATCCTCTGCCTCTCCATTCCTGACATATGGCCATCTCTTACACGTTTTTAAATCTATTGATTTTAAGCTACCAGAAAGTGACTGCTACATATCAGTGGATTCAGCAGCCATATAGCCAGGGGCATAACAGTAGGGGCCACAGGGGCCCGGAGGTACAGGGGCCTGCACCTGCCGACCCCAGCACCTGCGTCACATGGATGTGTGTCCCCAAGGAAACACATCCATGTCACTATACAGCACTCCAGACAGCCGCTATGAAGCCCATGTATCAGGGACCCTCCTGCATCCTTTGGGCAGACTCATCCTTATACTTCCCGCCCCCACCTGTGGCTTCCTCTTACCACGGCTGGCTTTCCATGAGTGTTTCTCTGTGGATCGCATATAGCAAGCTGGTGTTGCTTTCTTCACACTAGGAGGTGGCACTTCCTGCTTTATGCATTTCACATTGGAACGCATGCTGGCACGGCATTTTCCTCCTGTGTTTTCAGTTTTTGTGGGGAGAGCTACGGGGGAACTGGCAGAGGTAAGTACAAATTAATTTTTTTAAATAAGTGCGTACACTGTGGCCAGAGGTTTATGGGGGGAGGAGGGGAGATGTATTATACTTTATGGAGAGTTATGAGGCTGCATTATATTATAATGGGGAACAATGAGGCTGCATTACACTTTAACGGGGGACTATGAGACTGCATTATACTGTATAGAGGGCTATAAGGCTGTATTGTACTGTATGGAGGGCTAGGAGGTTGTATTATACTGTATGGAGGGCTACAAGGCAGTATTGTACTGTATGGAGGGCTAGGAGGTTGTATTATACTGTATGGAGGGCTATGAGGCATTATTATACTATATGAAGGAGCATGGGGGTGCATTATAATAATTGGAGGATGATGGGGAGGGAGAAGGACCATATAAATCAGGGTCGGGGACATATATACCAGGATAAGGGACATATTACAGGAAGACTATATATATAGTAGGACGAGGGATATTAATACACAATGAAGGGGAAGAGGGGTAAATTTGTGAGTTTATATAGGATGCGCATGTGGGGGGCAGGTCTAAATTTCGCATTGGTGCCCATCGGACTCTAGTTATGCATAATGTCGCAGATTATTTTTTGTTGGCACTTCTGTGGTGCCCCAGGGTCCGGTTACCACAACACTGTGCTTGGAAGCAAGGGAAGGTACCTACATCAGGTCAAACATGCATACACAACACCTTCCCAACTCCAGGCCAGAAGGGGGAGCTCTAAAACCCGAGTTCAGGGCAGGTCCCCTATAAATTCTGTTCTGGGGTTGGGGTTAGGCAGTTCAGTTCCTAGAAGGACTATGGAAGACATCCTATGGACGGGAGCCATGCAAGGCTCGTCCTGTGACTAGCCAGTGTGAGTGACCCGTAGGTGAGGGTCTGAGGAAGTGGAGGAGTAGGTATGGGAACTGGAACATTGCCAGCTCACCCCAGCACCAAGCGCAGGACGGACACCAGAGTCTGAAGTCGTAAGGGAATTTATGCCCAGCAACCAACTCTGGTGTGCGGGTGATTCCAAGTTGCTCGCCCACCACAAGTTCAGGAGACACAGCTGCACCAAAGAGTTCAGGGAGACGCAGTGGGAAGTAGCATAAATAGAGCTCAAGCCGCCTGTCATACGGCCAAGACAGAGCAAGAGAGGAGAGGGTCACAACACAGCTTCAAGCAGCCAGGGCCTACAGGAAGTAGCACAGTAGGGAGGCCTCAGGCGTCTTAAAACTCCGTGCAGTACCGACCCAGGTGATCCTGAGCTGCACCACTTCCACCCACACCCCTCCCCTACTATTCAGGCCTCAGACCTCGCCAGTTGTGGAGAACCTTGACTTGGTTCTGGATCACTAACACCACCTGTGAACTGTGCCCTGGATGAACCTACTACTTACTTCAGTAAAGGTAAAGGAGACTGTCACCCCTGTGTCTGTCAGTTATTACGTACACTAAGTCCTGCACCCCCAACAAATCTTTAACCTCCATAGACAATATGGTTGCCCTGGGGACCCGTTCTTCCCGTGGAGAGCTAAACCATCACCGCTGCTACTCCCATCATCCTCAGAGGTCCTGACCGCAGCAGCGGCCTCTCCTCTCGCCTTCCACGGGTGGCATCACATCAAAAACTCTTTTATTCTTATTTTTTTATTTTTATCCCTTTTGCAAATTCCACTTTTTACTGATCGCTCGACAAGGGGATTATGGTCCGGGTCACGCCACCGTGACATCCCGCAGCCCCGACGACATCGGATGGGCTCAGTTCCTGTAACCCCACGGTCCCCGCCCAGGGGCGAGTCACTTCCCAAACTGAAAGACTAAATTGGTGCATACTTACCATAGAATATTATCAAAAAGGTAGTTGCACTCAAACTAAGGGAAAAAAGGGCTAGAGGATGCAAACAGTGAACTCAGAAATGTGAATATGCAAAGCTGGTTGGAAAAACAAAAAAAACTTGATTTTTCAAGAAAGCAGTATTGCATGTTTACATTCCTGAGTTCACGGTTTGCACTCTCTAGCCCTTTTATTCCTTTGTTTGAATGCAACTACCTGTTTAATATTATCCCAGATTACTGCATCACCACTCAGCTTGTCAAGGATTTTACATTTTACCAGCATGTCGCAATATTATATTAAAGAATATGAGAAGTATTTTATGTGAGAGGTTGAAGTCATGAGCTAAAATCATGAATTCAAGAAAATGTAAAGGTATACCCATCAGGTAAAGGCTAAGTTCACATCTAAGGGGGGTTGCGTTTGCGTTTCTATGTTGTTTTGCCCTGCATAAATGCATAGAAACGCAATGAAATAACTCACCCATTGATTTAAATGGAAAACACATTGAAAACGCAAGTAAAAACGCATGGCATTTTCTGGAAATTGCAGGACATGTTTTGGGCTGCATTTGCAAAAATGCAAGCATATTGCTTTTGCAGAAAATGACATGCATTTTTACTTGGCTTTTCAATGCGTTTTCCATTGAAATCAATGGGAGAGTTAACGCATGTGTTTGCAATGCGTTTTTAATAGATATGAGCCACCACCCTAGCATTCGAATTTGATTTGATTCGTCGAATTGGGTGTGTGTTCGGTGAATGTTCGTCGAACACCGTTGAAAACAATGGCAGGCAAACACAGACAAACACATAAAAAACATATAGAAAACACCTTTAAATGTGTACAAAAGCTGAAAAACTACTCAGAAGACACAACAAACACATGGAAAAGTGACAAGTACATATTGTCATGTGAAAAGAAAAGAGGTGGAGGAGGAGACACAGATATAGGCATGTCATGTCCTTCTAAAATCATGTAAAACACAGCAAGGGGACTCCTACAAGAGTCTCCATTTTTTCCAAAATTTGGACACAGACAGCACTTAAGTGTCATCAATTGCCCCAGAGTCACAAGCTTAAAATGGTTGGTGAGGTGACACATTCAAAAATTCACAAGCCTTTAGTCTCCCCATGTTATCTGTAAGATTTGTCACCAAAACCTAAGTAGAGTCCAAAAAATCAATAGTTTGAGTACTTCATGCATGAACCGTTACATAGATATGAAGCATAAGTCGCAGTGGGAAGCTCACTGTGCTACAATGCGGCCTAGCGGGCTGGGCCAACCACCGTCTGCCCCATCAAGTGCATCTGCGGCCTCTTCATCCTCTTTGACTGTGGGGATAGCAGTCACATATGCTTTTGGACGCAGACCTTCCGCCTGTTTACCCGCTACTTTTGGAAGTGGAAATACCTGCTGGTATTGAGCGCTCTCCAACATTGAGAGCACCACCTTTGGATGAAAGCAACATAATATCTCCGCCTGCACCTTCCTCACAGGCCAGCAGTTTGCCGGGGATACCCTACTCAACCCCGTCTCAGCACAGCAGCCAGATCTCGGTCCCTCAGAAGTGGACAAGTAAAAGACCACTTCCTCCTATCCATGACAAAGCTAAGAGGTTGAATTTCACCATCTGCAAGCTGTTGGATACAGAAATACTGCCTTTCTGCCTGGTGGACACAGAGGATTTTCGAGACGTTATGTCCGTCGCAGTGCCCCAGTACCAGATGTCCAGTCGCCACTACTTCTCCAAGAAAGCTGTGCCTGTGCTACATCAGCATGTCACACACAATATTACCACTCCCTTGAGAAACTCTGTGTGTGACAGGGTGCATTTCACCACAGACAATTGGACGAGTAAGCATGGACAGGGGCGTTACATGTCGGTGAATGGGCACTGGGTAACTATGGTGACAGCAGGAGAAGGGGCTGCTGTCCAAGTCTTGCCGTCCCCACGAGTTGTATGTTAATCCTCTGTATGTAGAAGTTTCTCCACTGCTTCTGCCTCCTCAACCTCCTCTCGGTCCTCCATCTGCACCCAAAGCCTGTCTGGTAATGCCACCCACATTCTAACTGCGCAGAAAGAATCCTGCACACCACCTTACTATGCTGGCAGCAGGGCTCAATGGCATCAGGTGGTGGTTACGTTGAAATGTCTGGGAAATGTGAGTCACACAGCTGAGGAGTTGTGGTCAGCCCTGGAGACCGAGTTTCTTCAATGGTTGTCTCTACTGAACCTGCAGCCAGGGAATGCCGTGTGCAACAACGCTGCTAACCTGGGTGTGGCCCTTCTCTGGGGCAATGTGACACACGTGCCTTGTATGGCTCACGTCTTGAATCTGGTTCTCCAGCAATTTTTAGCCCACTATCCCGGCCTAGATGGGCTTCTGCAGAGGGCACGGTCGCTGTGTGCTCACTTCCGCCGTTCGCATCCCGCAGCTCAACGACTTGCATCTCTACAGAAGTCATTCGGCCTGCCAGTTCACCGGCTGAAATGCGATGCGCCGACATGATGGAATTCAAATCTGCACATGTTGCAGCGCCTGTGGCAGCACCGATGAACCCTGGTGCAATACGTTATGATATATATATATATATATATATATATATATGTGATATAGCCTGGGTCAATGAGATCCAGAGGTGGGGCAAATCATGCTCTGGAGTGGTCTCAGATGAAGGACCTATGCACCCTTCTGCACAGTTTTGAAATGGCGACGATGATGTTTAGTGCTGACGATGCCTCAGCATCAGCATGACTATTCCGGTCATTTACATGCTGGAGCACACTTTAAACAGTATTCGGAGTCAGGTGGTGGGATAAGAGGAGGGGGAGGAAGTACCAGAGGAGTCGTATGCGGAAGGGATAACAAGATCGCCAAGGTCCAGATGGTCGGCAGCGCCAAGGCGGCAGGCATGGGAGGGTGGGGGAGAGGGATTAACGAGGGCGCATTATAGCAGCCAAACTGTTGACGAAGGTGCAGGAGCCGAAGAACAAATGGAGGACGAACTGGTGATGGGCATGGAAGACTCATCAGATGAGGGTGACCTTGATCACATTTCTGTTGTGCGAGGTTGGGGGAGAGAAGCAGATGAAGAAAGCATGATTCTTACCTCGCCGCCACCAACACAACAAGGGCTTAGTCCTCCTAGATGCTCAAGACACATGAGTGCCTTCTTGCTGCACTACCTGCAACATGACCCTTGGATTGTCAGAATTCGAAGTAAGGCTGACTATTGGGTTGCCACACTCTTAGATCCCCGGTACAAGAGTAAATTTGGCGAAATAATTCCTGCCATAGAAAGGGATTCATGCATGCAGGAGTATCAGCAGAAGCTGTTACAGAATCATAGATCTGCTCTTCCACAAAACACCAGTAGTGCACATAGTGAATCTCATGGTTGTAACTTGCCAACCGTGGGACTGTCGAGTCATCACTCAAACCATGACAGTAACACTGTATCTGGTGGTAACAGCAATTTTGTGGAATTGTTTCACCAACGAACCAAAGGCTGTAGTATGAGTGAACAGCTCTGCAGACTTAACAATCCATGTTACCGCATACTCAGACGGGCGGCTGGAGACTTGGAGCTGTGAGGAAGCAAGTGCGATTGGGGTGACACCTCTGAGGACTGGAGTATTTGTGATGTTGAAGTTGAGGTGGAGGAGAGCCCACTTGATGGAGCGCTTGATATCCATTCAAGCACCTACTCTTTTTGTGCCTCATCTGCAATTGGTAGCGATGGTCGTGTCCGTAAGAAAGGGATCGTATCAGATTGTCCACGAAAAGAAGTAGACATCTTAGTTTGGCTGGAACATGGTCTTTCTTCTGCAGATGTTACTGTTGCTTTACCGCTTACCCCACGGACACAAACTTTTTTTCCCTTTCCAACACGCCTATTCCCCCCCTGGGCTACTCCACTGACTAACAGACACTGCTACTAGTCCGAAAGGATTGCCTGAGTTAGATGCAGTAAAAAATTGTTATTAGATAGACAGGTGGTGTAGCTTGCTTCACAGGTAGGCTTCACCGCTGACTACCAGACACTGCTACTAGCTCAAAAGGATTGCCTGGGCTAGATGCATTAAAAAATTGTTATTAGATAGACAGATGGTGTAGCTTGCTTTACAGGTAGGCTTCACCGCTGACTACCAGACACTGCTACTAGCTCAAAAGGATTGCCTGGGCTAGATGCATTAAAAAAATTGTTATTAGATAGACAGGCGGTGTAGCTTACTTCACAGGTGGGCTACACTGCTGACTACCAGACACTGCTACTAGCCCAAAAGGATTGCCTGGGCTAGATGCAGTAAAAAAATTGTTATTAGATACACAGGCTTTGTAGCTTGCTTCACGGGTGGGCTACACCGCTGACTACCAGACACTGCTACTAGCCCAAAAGGATTTCCTGGGCTAGATGCAGTAAAAAATTGGCTACTAAAGACTGGAGGTGTAGCTTTCTTCTACTAGCCCAAAAGGATTGGCTGAGCTAGATTTGGCCAGATGCTGTGAAAAACGCTTGCACAGCACTGGCACAGACCTGCCTGGCAAAAAGTGCTGTGAACTGCTCTAACCTAGCCTCAAAAGGGCAGATATTACAACTTGTCCCTACTTCTATGAACTAGCCCAGTAGCCCTCAAAAGGGCTGATATTACAACTAGTCCCTACATTTCTGAACTAGCCCTCAAAAGGGCTGATATTAAAACTAGTCCCTACTCCCTAAACCTATCTCTCTATCTAACTTGAAATTCGCTCGCTATCTGGCTGACTAACTGACACTGTAATACTGTATAGCGCCGACAGCAGCAGCGGTGCCGCCTGACACAGAGCTGCAGCAGTGAGGAAATGGTGGCGACGGGGAAAATGACTGGGTCTTATAGGGAAAGGACATGTGACATCCACAGCCAATGACACATGCCCTTGCTTGTGTGCAAAAAATGCACTTTGCTGTGTGTGTGCTGATAGGCTGACAGACTGCACCACCCCACTGTAAATGCGGGAAAGAAAAAAAAATGGAGATCAGCATTATTTCAGCACAGATCTATCCCCGCCCACTATACACTCTAACTGTATATTAACATTGAATAACATTACTGTGAAAATCCAGTTACGCTTTTGGTGAATGAAGCATTATTGAACATAACCTCGAACTGCCGAATTTGAAGCAAATTGTTCGCATTCGTCGAATGACTCAAACACCGCCCAAAACAGCTCGAATTTGAAATTGGCGAACATTTCAAATCGATCGTTGCTCATTTCTAGTTTTTAACTCAAAAATGACTGGAAAAAACAGTACGATCCGCGTTACTGTGTATAGGATGACAGATGTTGGAGATATTTAAAATCGGTGCTTTTAGTTCAACGCTTTTCAAGGGTGTCCAAGCCTCTTCATCAGGAATACACCAACATATTCCTGATAAAGAGGGTGGGACAACCTTGAAACATGTTGAAATAAAAGCACCGATTTTAAATATCTCGGACGTCTGTCATCCTATATACTGCAGCGCGGAAAGTATTGGTTTTTCCTGTCCTTTCTGAGTTATCAAGCGGCCCTCTGGAGCGGTGGATCCTGCAGCAGCTGTATTAAAACCGGTTGTCGGTCTCACAAACCGTCAAGGCAGTCACCATCTTGGCAGTGCAGTAGAATGTAGCTCCACTGTGCTACTGTGTGCCCGCAGTACATAGTTTGGATACGTGATGGATCCACCACAAGACATGTCAGCTCTGGAGGATGTGATCTTCCTCACCACCCCTGGGGCAGAGGGAGCTTCAGCACCAGAACTGGAGCATCCCACATAGGACATGGACATGCCTTAGGAGGCCCTGAGGACCTCATAGTCAGAAAGTGAGCCATTTCTCAAGCCAGCCAGGAGTAGCAGGAGGATCATGCAGCATGCTTAGTGTTATTACCCCTGCAACCGGTGCCGCAACTGGTGGATCGGAAAGTTCAGGAGGGGAATGAGAAGGATGAGGAGGAATAGGAAGAGGTAGTAGAGGCAGAATGCCATGTTTCCCAGCCTTGTGTAGAACCCCCATCAGAGGCCACTGACTGGGAGAATGGAGAGGGGGTGTGGCTTCATAGCCGAAGAAGGGACTGGTCACAGCAGCTACATCAACCGGTCCAACCTGCTGCATGACTATCTTTCCAAAATACTTTGTACAATCTGTGTTGGAGAGAAAGTCACCTTCATGAAGGGGAAGGGTAACAAGGGGTGGTTCGTAGTAAGTGTAAGTCGGTCACCATCGCAGACTATTTTGAAAACTGGCAGCAGGAGGCCAACCTGAAGAGGATGTTGCATCGGCTGGAAGCAATGCCTCTTTTGGTTAGCCAGTCTGCTGAAGACAAACGTACAGGAGTCTATCAATCCTGAAGGGCCTGTCGGTGTTGCCCAAGTTCCTCCCATCCCTTCTAGAGGGGGCAGTCATCACCTAATTCCTCCATCCTACTCTCCAGTGGTGACCATGATGGGGTATGCTGGGGGGACAGGTGGTGGTGGAGAATGCCCATGGAGGAGTAGCCCCTGCAAGCCACTGAGGCTGTCTGGTAGTGGAGTACCATTTGGAACAGTGGCTTTCATTCTGGACAGAGTTCAAAAAGTTGCAAAAGTCTTTCTACTCGTAATGAAGAGGACTGACCTAAAAAAACACACATTGTTGGGTTGCTGACCCATCCTTTAGTTGGCATGTTGTCTGGAGAAGGAGTTTTTCAGTTGTTTTTGACTACCTAGAAGAGCAGGGTCTGTTTTATTTTTCCCCTTCCTAAGTTTAGCTATATTTGCAATTCTCCTGCTGGATTAGAGGAACAGCCTTCAAGCTACAGCTCAAAGCCCTTAATAGATTGTGCCCTTAATGGACTTTGCCCCATCGTAATACAATCTGCTGATCCCTGTGACAATTTCCTTATAAATATATGTGTTTTTGAGACATTATAGACTGCGCTAAGTGCCTATGTTAAAATTATTACTGTTTGCATCTGATAAATATTAAAATTTACATCATGTACCACCATGGCTTTTTCTCAAGAGTTGCTACAGAAAAGTTATTTTAGTTCACGCCTTGTGTGCTGGACTGTTTCTGGAAAGAGATGCTTTGATAGTGCCTTAATGATACTGGTGAACAACTCATGGGCCTCTGATCTAATGGTCTGAGGTATAGAAATGCAAGATACTACACACACTCCTGTAGAACAGGGCTGGCCATGTGCATCTTCAAGGACCGCAAACAGTGCATGTTTTCAGGATTTACTTACCATTTCACAAGGTACTGGAATCATCACCTCTGCAGGTGATGACATTAGCACCCTTGCAGTGCTAAGGAAATCTTGAAAACTTGCACTATTTTCAGATTTGGAGGACTGTAATTGGCCATACCTGCCCTAGATGTCTCAGTGGAAGCAGCCTAGGGAAAAAAGGAATCCTTGAGCCCTTTCACCACAACTGTGACTATCCCTGGACCATCTTCAGGCACCTGCCCATGGTGCATTGTTTGATACTTTTTTGATGCAGATTTTGAGAATCTGCATCAAAATCTGCATGTCTGTCCTGAGGCCAGCAAAGTCGATATAAAATTTGTGCCCACGTTGCTGTTTTTCCTTGCCCATGTGGTTCAGATTTCTTTTTTCTGCCTCAAAATCTTCACCAATATGCAAGGGATTAAAAATGACATTGGCACAGCACTTCTGAACCCTCATAGACTTTGCTGCCTTGAGGACAAACATGCAGATTTTAATGCAGATTCTGAAAATCTGCTTCAAAAATACACTGTGAAAGCAGGTACGCAGGCACTGGTGAGAGTGTGAAAAGCGGTGCCATCACAAACATTACTGCAGTTGAGACTTGAGGGTTCACACAGGGGCTATTCTGCAAGTTTGAACTGCGCTGCACTCTCTGACATCACCACTCCTTACGTGTGCTGTCTCACGATACCAGTGAGATATAACCGCTACATCTCACATGATATCTCGGCTCTCACGAGACAGCTAGTGTTACGAGCGCTAATGCCACTATGGGTATTTCAGGTCACAGCAATGCCAATGCACCTGGGCAGTGAGAGTGTCAGGGCGAAGCGCCGGGAGTGGTGCATCAAAACAGGGTGCCATTCTTAGGGCAACTGCAGTCTGCTACTTTAATTCTAGATTTTAAAATCTTTTAAGATTTTAAAGATTACTCAACTTTTCAGCTGTTCAAGTTGGTGAATGGATGGATATGAGTCGGTCAACAGGGTGGGGGGTACTCGGATATCGGGACAGATGGTCACTTCGATGGGGGGATCACGGCAGGTCGGTTCCCTGTTCCGTGCCCTGGACCCTCAATGGCGGGGATGGTGGGGGATGATGATGATGGATGGGGGAATGGTAACGTGACACCACCTGTGGTACCTGGTAACGTGGATACCAGCGCTGCAGCCGGCCGCTGAGGTGATGGAGGTGTAGCTCAGAGTAGTACAGCTCCCCACAGTTGGAGCTTTACCTCAGGGCAGCGGGGGTAGATAACGGGAGTAGTAGTCCTCACCTCTTTGATGCTGAGGCCCTCTGGGCGCCGGGGAAAAGGAGCACAGACACCGCTTCAATTCAAACGTTTCTTTACTGGTACCAACAGATGATACAGTACACAGTCACAGCCTGATTTAGCGGGGACGTAGCCACAGATTTTGACGTAACTTTGCAGAGTCTGTCGGTGGTACCCTCTTACAACTTTCGGGGTCTGTGTTCCTCTTTGCTCTCATTCACCACTCTGAAGAGCTCGTTTGCAAGTCCCCTGGTCTGCTACTATTAGGTACAGTTGGTTCCTTACCAGTACGGATGGGAGCGACAGTACAATAATCCTCCCACCACCGAATTCGGTCCTTTCCCTAATGTGTCCTGGATCTTTTTGGAACTGAGGTAGAGGTACAGTCTGTGACGCTATGGCTCCCTTCTGTTGGTCCCACAGCTTGTCGGTTCACAGTCAGGGATAGACCTCTGACTGCCTCAGCTCCGGTATGCTGGTGTCGACCCCGGACTCCCAGCCAGCTCCAACTGGTCCTGGATTGTCCCCTCTGGTTCCTGGGTCACCCCTCTCCAAGGAGGTGCTCTCCTATCATGAACGCTCTCAAGCACATCCTCACTTGCTGCCTTCTAAGCACTGTCTGACTGGAACTCACTCAACTGTCACTTAAGTCTCCCGCTCTACTCAAGGCTCCACCCCCTGGACCTACTGAATATACGGTCCCTATGCTAAGGTGGCCTAGTGTATGGGTGCTTATGACAGACTCTGTATGAAACCCCATATCCATGGCTACGGAGGCACTACACCTTCTGTTTGAGGTACAGTACCTCCCTGTGGTGCCTTCCCATAGGAAACAGCTATATAATTTCCCACCCCCTACAGTGGGGGAAATAAATATTTGATCCCTTGCTGATTGTAAGTTTGCCCACTGACAAAGACATAAACAGTCTATAATTATAACGGTAGCTTAATTTTAACAGTGAGAAATAGAATATCAAAAATAAATATATCCAGAAAATCACATTGTCTAAATTTTATAAAGTTATTTGCATTTTGCAGAGAGAAATAAGTATTTGATCCCTATGGCAAACAAGACTTAATACTTTGGTGGCAAAAACTTTGTTGGCAAGCACAGCAGTCAAATGCTTCTTGTAGTTGATCATGAGGTTTGCACACGTCAGAAGGAATTTTGGTCCACTCCTCTTTGAAGATCATCTCTAATCATTATGGTTTTGAGGCTGTCGCTCAGTAACTCGGAGCTTTAGCTCCCTCCATAAGTTTTCTATGGGATTAAGGTCTGGAGACTGGCTAGGCCACTCCATGACCTTAATGTGCTTCTTTTTGAACCACTCTTTTGTTGCCTTGGCTGAATGTTTTGGGGTCTTTGTCATGCTGGAAGACCCAGCCATGACCTATTTTTAATGTCCTGGTCGAGAGAAGGTGGTTGTCACTCAGTATTTTACGGTACATGGCTCCATCTAGGGCCACATTGGTGGGGTGAAGTAGCAGCGTAACAACACCAAAACATAATGTTTCAACTGCCATGCTTTATTGTGAGGAAGTTGTCCTGTGGGTCATAGGAAGCATATCTCTCCCTCCAAACATGGCGAGTTAAGTTAATGCCAAAGAGCTCAATTTTCTGTCTCATCTGACTACAGCACCTTCTCCCAATCTCTCTCAGAATCACCAAGTTGTTCAATGGCAAACTTCAGATGGGCCTGCACATGTGCCTTCTTGAGAAGTGGAGCTCTGCAGGATATTAATCCATTATGGTGTAATGTGTTGCCAATGGTATTTTGCATGGAGCCCCAGATTGATACTCATTTTGCATTTCTTCCATTTTCTTATTATTGCACCAACAGTTGTCTCCTTCTCACCCATCATTTTTCTTATGGTTTTGTAGCCCATTCCAGTCTTGTGCAAGTCTAGGCTCCTTTCCCTGACATCATTCGGAAGCTCTTTGGTCTTGCCCATGTTGTAGAGCTTAGAGTCTGACTGATTAATTGAATGTGTTGACAGCAGTCTTTTCTACACGTGACAATTTAAGAAAGCTGTCTTTAATGCAGGTAACCAATTGTTTAGGAGCGTCTAACTGGTCTGTAGGAGCCAGAACTCCTAATCGTTGGTAGGGGATCAAATACTCATTTCTCTTTCCAAAATGCAAATATATACTATACAAAATTAGGAGCAGCAGGTGATGCTGGTTATCCCGGATGCAGAGCGACCCCCACAGTCCTCTATGTGTCTCAGTATACATACAAATGTTACAGCACTCCCTTGGAGATGTTCATAGATGTTTATTCCAGCTTGCAAAGGTACAAATGGCAACGTTTCAGGCACACACGCCCTTATTCCTGCCTGATGCAGGAATAAGGGCGTGTGTGCCTGAAACGTTGCCATTTGTACCTTTGCAAGCTGGAATAAACATCTATGAACATCTCCAAGGGAGTGCTGCGACATTTGTATGTATATATATATATATATATCTGGATTTTATTTTTGATATTCTCTCACTGGTAAAATTAACCTACCCTTAAAATTATAGACTGTTCATGTCTTTTGTCAGTCGGCAAACTTACAAAATCGGCAAGGGATCAAATACTTATTTAGCTTTATAAAACTAATTAATAAAAATAAAAAGTTGTGGGATACCCTCTATTTTTTTGCCAGCTAGGATACAACAGACAGCTGCAGCCTGTAGACCACAGCTGGTGGCTTTATCTTGGCTGTTAACCATAAGACGCAGACTAGTTTTAGAGGAGGAAAATAGGATAAAAATTAAGAAAAACAATGTGGTTAGAATGCGCTGTTATCTGCTGTTGACAGTGCAATGGAGCTAATGTCCCTATCCTGGACCCCTTCCAGGTAATATATGGTCTTCCATCCTTGATATGGCCCCCGATCCTGGGACATGGCACACGATCCTGAAATATGACCCCACATCCTGGATATTACCCTTCCATCCTGGATATGGCCCCCATATCCTGGTACATAGCCCCCTTAACCTGGTATTTAAGCTGGATATGGCTCCTCAACCTGGATATGTCCCCATCCTAGATATGGCCCCGTATTCTGGTACATGGCCCCCCATCCTGGATATGGCCCCTAATTTTTTTATATTTTCCCCCTTATCCTGGTACATAACCCCCTTATACTGGTACATGGTACCCCATCCTGAATTTGCCCCCCCATCCTAGAACATAGCTCCCTTATCCTGATAGGTAGCCTCCTTATTCTAGTACATAGCCCCCCATCCTGAACATAGTCCTCTGTTCTGGATAGGTCACCATGCTGGATATGGCCCCCCATCCTGATACATGGCTTCTTATCCTAAATATGACCCCCATCTTGGTACATAGTCCCCTTATCCTGGTACATAGCTCCCTTATCCTGAATATAGCCCCCATCCTAGATATGGCCCCTCTTTCACGCTATATGGCCCCCCTACTGGCACACACACAAAAAAAGAAATTATATTAACTCACCTCTCTGTAGCTCCCATGCCTGCAGCATCATCATGTTCCTGTCTGTTCACGGTATCGGTCATGTGATCAGTGCAGCACAGTGACATCATCACTGTGCCCCCAGGTCACATGATCCGATGCTTGGGACACAGGAAGACAGAGATGCTGCAGGCAGGGAGATATGGAGAGGTGAGTTAACATTGTTTATTTTTTTGTGTGTGTGCTAGCAATGTGGCATATAGCCTGATGGGGGGGATCATATCCAGGATGAGAGGTCAATATACTTTAGGCTCATGTAATATGCACTATTTCCCCATCCACCTCACAGCGCTAGCTTCAGCACTGAGAGGTGAAGGACAGGGGATGCAGTGAATGTTACTTGAGCCTAATAAGTGGGTCCGTGTGACCATCTCTGCAGCCTAAATCAGCCTCCTCCAGCCCATTCCAGAGCCACTCCTCTCAACACAGCCCCACAGCCAGCACAGTCAGCATAGGACCATATATCCGACGCACCCCCACTTTCCTCCTCAATTTGGGGAACAAAAGTGCGTTTTATCATCCAAAAATACGATATCTTCCAGTGCTGTCATATTCCAGAACTGCAACCTCCCTGGAGTGCTCAGAACTACGAGGTATTTAGTGCTCAGGTACATGGCCCAAGTAGGGAACGCTGAAAATTGACCACTTCTGATCAAGACACAGAAACATTAAAACTGGGCTAAGAAGTACCTAAAGACAAATTTTTCAAGGGTTTTATAGACTGATGGAATAAGAGTGACTCTTGAAAGATGAAATGGATGGGCTTTTACTGAAATCAATAACAAACACAGACTTCCACTTCGACGGATACCGGCAAAGTGGAAGTGAGGTAGTTCTGTATGCTACTATTATAATAATTATTTAAAGATGGGTTTGTGGAATCATTTTAGGTTCAAGATGGAGAAAAAGTCAACTTGCAAACCTACTACTAGTTTTTATAAGACACTTTCAAGCAGTGTAAAAAGAAAAAGCCAACATCATTAAAAAAAAACATGATTTTTATGCAGGGCAGTGCTCTGTCACATGTATCAAAGTACTGTACTGCTTGGCTAACCAATAAAGGCCTTAAAAATTATAGAGTTATGACATAATCCATTTCCTCAACTTACCAAAACAATATTGACATCTTGTAGACCCTTCCTAAACAGCACATTAGGGTGAAGGAAAACAGCACATCTCTCTGAACAATGTCAGGAAGGCTGTGGTTGGCGCTGCCTGAAAGTTGATCGTCAACAGATTAAGGAACTGACAACTCCATGTATGGAAGGCTTATGATTGTTAATTTAAAAGAAGGGGGCTATATTGGTCAATGATATATATTTTTTTAAAGTCAGAAATGTATTTTTGTACATTTTGAGTTGTTTGATTATTATTTTCACTTTAACGTAAAATAAACAATTAAAGTGGCTACATTTACGTTTTTCATTTAGTTGCCCAACAATCCTAATCTGCACACATAGATATCCTCTACAGATAGCCCACTCTCACTTTTACTTTCTTAAATATTCTGGTTTATTAACGTTTTGGATTGACCATGAACACTGTAGTTCTATATTAAAATTAATCATCAAAAAATCTAATTTATTTAGTAATTGTGCTCACAGTATAAAAACTAATTTGTTACAATAAGTTATAGAAACACAGGTTGAGGCTTATTATTTAAAACTAGAGCCATATACTTTATATAATGAACTAGTGTCTTTTGCTTTACTGAAACTAATGTTTCCTCTTGAGAATAACATGCAATTAAATGCCCTTCTCATTGAAGTGTCAAGTGCATAAGAAATTAACTTGTAATGAATTGCAAAAAATGTAATAAAAAAAAATACTTGTACAAAAAGACAAATACTTTCGAGGTGTTAGATCTCCTTTTGAGAAATTCATTATCCTGGGTGTTGTAGACACCAATAAATTAAAATCAGTTAATGGTCGACTGTATTGGTTACTTATCCAGAAATTGTTAATGGGCTAACTATGAGATGTTGTGCTAAATAAGTAATAAGAAGAGGGCACATTCAAGATGCATTTAGTATTGCTGTTTATTGTTATTAGAGAACTAAAAGACGGTCTCATAAAAGGGTGAGATCGGATCTCTACTTTAATGAATAGATATATAAGGAAATAGGGTTTAGTAAGTTTCCATGGTGGACATATCTTATGATGTATCTGTCAAAATACAATAATTAAGGTGGACATAGCAAACAATGTTGAGCTGCGCTGCTGGAATAAAATACTCTATTTGAAGATTTTATTTACACTATGGGTTTCAATGCTGAAGTGGCTTAGGCCCCTTTCACTTCTATGTGCCGATGCGCTTAGCAGGATTGCACTAGCGCAGGTGCTATCACAGCCCAGCGCAGCCAAGCGCATCGGCGCACAGATGAGGCGAATTGCGCTAACGCCACCATTACCTGCTATGGTCAAGTGCAGGAAGATGGATCCCCAAAGCACAAGTGTGACAGCGGCTGTGACACAGCGCATGTACTAGTCCAAACGCACCGGAAACACGTCATGCAACTTTTCTGGTGTGTCCAGAGTAGCGCATGTGCTGGGACACAGGACCTGTCACACTTGCGTTTCCTGGATGTGGTCTCCTGCACTCGCCCATAGCAGGTAATGGCGGCATGAGCACAAGGCGCTTCACCTGTATGCCAATGCGCTTGGCTGTGCAGACCTGTGATAGCACCTGTGATTGCACCTGCGGTAGTGCAATGCTGCTAAACGCATCGGTTCCAAGATGTAAAAGGGGCATTATTTTTCAAGTAAAAAAAACAACATACAAAAATTAGTGATACATTGTGTTTTTTTAAATCTAAAATGGGCACCAAGATCAATAAGATCTGCCCACTAAAGAAGTGAGAATTCAACAATGTAAAAAATGTAAAAAAAAAAAAAAAAGAGGGGACAGGAGAGGGGGAGGAGAAACAATAAGGAAAGGGACAGAATAAAAAAAGAACTAATTAAAGGATAGAAAGTGGAATTATTATTATTTATTATGATAGCATCATTTATTCCATGGTGCTTTACATGTGAAAAGCGGTATATATAATAAAGCCAAATACAATATTCATGAACAATAATGTAAGTTCACAAGCGCAGGACCCTCTCCCCTCTGTACCAGTTTGCCAATGTTAATTTGTTTATTGTAATTTATATCTGTATTTTGCATGTAATCCCTTCTCATGTATAACACCATAGAATAACTGGTTCTAGATAAATTAATAATACCAGTACAAGCACAGACTGGTACAAGAGAGGAGAGGACCCTGTCCGCGAGGATTCAGTCTACAAGGGATGGGTGAAGATACACTAGGTGAGGGTAGAGCTGATCTTGCAGCGGTATAGTAGACAGAGGGTTACTGCAGGTTGTTGGCTTGTCAGAAGAGGTGAATCTTTAGGTTAATATGGAAGGTTTCCACAGTGGGTGAGAGTCTGATATGTTGGGGTAGAGAGTTCCAGAATATGGGAGAAGCACGGAAAAAATCTTGTATGCGGTTGTGGAAAGAGGAGATAAGAGGGGGAGTAGAGGAGGAAATCTTATGAGGATCGGAGGTTATGTGCAGGTAAGTACTGGAGACAGGTTCTGGATTGCTTAAGGTTAGGGTTTTGAACTGGAGTCTCTGGGTAATGGGGAACCAGTGAAGGGCTTGGCAGGGGGGGAGAGACCGAGAAATACCGGGGGGCAGGTGCATTAGTCTAACTGTACAATTTAGAAAGTGGAATTAAAACATGTGTGACAAGCCAGGCAGTATAGACAGGGCCGCCGTTAGGGCCTTACAGGCCTTACTTGAGTAGGGGGCCCGGCAATTTCTGAAGTGTGCGTGCCCATTTAAACAGGGCCAGGAGGGCCCGGGCGTGCTGGCGGGGGGCGTGGCCATTTGGAGCAACGAGGCCTGCCCGCCCGGCCAGCACGCGTTGCAGGCGGCAGACCGGTGCTGTCTCTGTCCTCTGCTCGGCTGCTGTGAATGTGCCTGCAGCCAGTGCCGCCCGTCACTGCCGTGCGGCCGCGGTGTGCAACCTGTGGGCGGCACCGCACCCCAGCCGCCGCTGAATCCGGACTCTGTGTCGGGGGAGTAGCTGCTGCGGGCCTTGATGGACAGGGGGGCCCGGCCGTGAGTCAGAGACTGCGGCGGGGCCTCTGCCTTTGCCACGCCCCCTCTCATCTAGCATGGGCCCCCTCTCGTCGATCACCACCTGGCCCCGCCCCCTCACCTCTTGAGCAGGCTCTGTCCATCACCGCATCACCGGAAGTCACTGGGCCTGGAGGAGAGGTGAGGGGGCGGGCCCTAATCTCACCTCGTCTGACTCTTCAGCAGCTGCGGCCCAGCTTCAGGCATCGGCAGGATGCAAGACTGCACTGAAGTCACAGAGCCTCAGCTGCTGCTGCTGGTGAATATCCTCCTCTGTCTGTCTGTCTATCTTTCTGTCTGTCTCTCTCTGACTCGCTGTCTGTCTATCTGACTCTCTCTCCAACTCTCTGACTGTCTTGTCTGTCTCTCTCTGACTGTCTCTCTCTGACTGTTTCTCTCTCTCTGACTGCCTTATCTGTCTCTCTCTCTGACTGTCTTGTCTGTCTCTCTGACTGTTGCTGACTGTCTTGTCTGTCTGTCTCTGACTGTCTTGTCTGTCTCTCTGACTGTCTCTCTCTGACTGTCTCTCTGACTGTCTGTCTCTGACTGTCTTGTCTGTCTGTCTCTGACTGTCTCTCTCTGACTGTCTTGTCTGTCTCTCTCTGACTATCTTGTCTGTCTGTCTCTCTGAATGTCTCTCTGACTGTCTCTCTCTGACTATCTTGTCTGTCTGTCTCTCTGACTGTCTGTCTCTGACTGTCTTGTCTGTCTGTCTCTGACTGTCTTGTCTGTCTGTCTCTGACTGTCTTGTCTGTCTCTCTCTCTGACTGTCTCTCTCTGACTGTCTCTCTCTGACTATCTTGTCTGTCTGTCTCTCTGACTGTCTTGTCTGTCTGTCTCTGACTGTCTTGTCTGTCTGTCTCTGACTGTCTTGTCTGTCCGTCTCTGACGGTCTTGTCTGTCTCTCTCTGACTGTCTTGTCTGTCTCTCTCTGACTGTCTTGTCTGTCTCTCTCTGACTGTCTCTCTCTGACTGTCTTGTCTGACTGTCTCTCTCTGACTGTCTTGTCTGACTGTCTCTGACTGTCTCTCTCTGACTGTCTCTCTCTGACTGTCTTATCTGTCTCTCTCTCTGACTGTCTTATCTGTCTCTCTCTCTGACTGTCTTGTCTGTCTCTCTGACTGTCGCTGACTGTCTTGTCTGTCTGCCTCTGACTGTCTTGTCTGTCTCTCTGACTGTCTCTCTCTGACTGTCTCTCTGACTGTCCTCTCTGACTCTCTCTCTGACTGCCTTGTCTGTCTCTCTGACTGTCTCTCTCTGACTGTCTTATCTGTCTTCTCTCTGACTGTCTTGTCTGTCTCTCTGACTGTCTTGTCTGTCTCTCTGACTGTCGCTGACTGTCTTGTCTGTCTGTCTCTGACTGTCTTGTCTGTCTCTCTGACTGTCTCTCTCTGACTGTCTCTCTGACTGTCTGTCTCTGACTATCTTGTCTGTCTGTCTCTCTGACTGTCTTGTCTGTCTCTCTCTCTGTCTCTCTCTCTGTCTCTCTGTCTTGTCTGTATCTCTCTGACTGTCTCTCTGACTGTCTCTCTCTGACTGTCTTGTCTGTCTCTCCTCTGACTGTCTCTCTCTGACTGTCTAGTCTGTCTCTCTCTGACTGTCTCTCTGACTGTCTCTCTCTGACTGTCTTGTCTGTCTCTCTCTCTGACTGTCTCTCTCTCTGACTGTCTCTCTGTGACTGTCTCTCTCTGACTGTCTAGTCTGTCTCTCTCTGACTGTCTCTCTGACTGTCTCTGACTCTCTCTCTGACTGACTGTGTCTCTCTCTCTGACTGTGTCTGTCTCTCTCTCTCTGACTGACGGTGTCTGTCTCTCTCTCTCTGACTGACGGTGTCTCTGTCTCTCTCTCTGACTGACGGTGTCTCTGTCTCTCTCTCTGACTGACGGTGTCTCTGTCTCTCTCTGACTGATGTGTCTGTCTCTCTCTGACTGTCTCTCTCTGACTGACGGTGTCTCTGTCTCTCTCTCTGACTGACGATGTCTCTGTCTCTCTCTCTGACTGACGGTGTCTCTGTCTCTCTCTCTCTGACTGACGGTGTCTCTGTCTCTCTCTCTGACTGACGGTGTCTCTGTCTCTCTCTCTGACTGACGGTGTCTGTCTCTCTCTGACTGACAGTGTCTCTCTGTCTGTCTCTCTGTCTGTCTCTGTCTTTAAAGATACATGAACTCAGTGGTCATATTAGGAGCCCTAGGTAGCAAGGAACTCTCAAAGGGAATTTTCTTACAGACCTGTTTAGTATTACTATTATGATTTTCCACTACGCGTTTCAACAGCGGCCTGTTGTCTTCCTCAGGTGGGGTTTTCCCCATGTGTAGTGGAAAATCTATAATATAAAAGCCGAAGGCCACTTCCGGAGAACCCGAAGGTTACTTCCGTGATGGCCTCCGGACCATGGTGGTGACGTCATGCAGTGCGGGGGAGCCGGCCGGCGCCTGGCTACAGGGACAGGCAGAGGAACGTTCCGCTCTCGGACGTTCCGTCTGCCCTCTAGCCTCTCCCCTCCAGCCTCTACCCTCCAGCCAGAGCGTAGCCAGCAGGTGGCTGGGGGGCCCATTGCCCGCCACCTGGGGGGGCCTCACACCCCCTGGGGGGCCCTGTGCTGACAGCAGCTGGGAGCCGCGCGCACGGAGAGGAGGGAGGACGGGACTTCCTGTCCTGCAGCTCTGCCCGCCCCTCCTCTCCTCCTACAGCAGACGCACGCCGGCCGGGTCAGTGTGCACCCCCCACCCAGCTATGCCTCTCCCCTCCAGCCTCTCCAGCTTCCGCTCTCCCCTCCAGCCTCTCCAGCTTCCCCTCTGCCCCTCCAGCCTCTGCCCCTCCAGCTTCCCCTCTGCCCCTCAAGCCTCTGCCCCTCCAGCCTCTCCAGCTTTCCCTCTGCCCCTCCAGCCTCTGCCCCTCCAGCCTCTCCAGCTTCCCCTCTGCCCCTCCAGCCTCTGCCCCTCCAGCCTCTCCAGCTTCCCCCTCTGCCCCTCCAGCCTCTGCCCCTTGAGCCTCTCCAGCTTCCCCTCTGCCCCTCCAGCCTCTGCCCCTCCAGATTCCCCTCTGCCCCTCCAGCCTCTGCCCCTCCAGCCTCTCCAGCTTTCCCTCTGCCCCTCCAGCCTCCGCTCTCCTCTCCCTGTCCTCTGCCCTCCAGCCTCCGCTCTCCTCTCCCTGTCCTCTGCCCTCCAGCCTCCGCTCTCCTCTCCCTGTCCTCTGCCCTCCAGCCTCTGCTCTCCTCTCCCTGTCCTCTGCCCTCCAGCCTCCGCTCTCCTCTCCCTGTCCTCTGCCCTCCAGCCTCCGCTCTCCTCTCCCTGTCCTCTGCCCTCCAGCCTCTCTTTGTCCGCACTTCCCTCAACTTTGTACACACACATACACACACACACACTCCGCTATACTTGCCACCGGCCCTGCGTCCGCTGCCTGGATCCTCAGTCGACATGTCGATGCCCCCGAACTACTGGATCCAATATAGCGTCCAAGATGTCTCGCCAAACTACCCGGTTGACATATTGGATCCAGTCTTCCGGGGGTGGCGACATGTTGATTCAGGATCCAGGCGGCGGGGAAGACGCAGGGTCGGTGGTAAGTATAGCGGAGTGTGTGTATGTGTGTGCTGACCACTCTGCCCACGGCGCTGCACTGACCACTCTGCCCACGGCGCTGCGCTGACCACTCTGCCCACGCCGCTGCGCTGACCAATCTCACCGCACTCGCTGCTAACCACTGAGCCACCGCACTCGCTGCTAACCACTGAGCCACCGCACTCACTGCTAACCACTGAGCCACCGCACTCGCTGCTAACCACTGAGCCACCGCACTCGCTGCTAACCACTGAGCCACCGCACTCGCTGCTAACCACTGAGCCACCGCACTCGCTGCTAGCCACTGAGCCACCGCACTCGCTGCTAGCCACTGAGCCACCGCACTCGCTGCTAACCACTGAGCCACCGCACTCGCTGTTAACCACTGAGCCACCGCGCAGTGCTAACCACTGAGCCACCGCACTCACTGCTAACCACTGAGCCACCGCGCAGTGCTAACCACTGAGCCACCGTATACTGTGCTACCCACAGAGCCGCCTGTACGCACACAATTCATTTCACCGCACTCCCGTAACTATTAGTAAATAAACTATATATGGATTCTAGACTACCCGATTCTTTAGAATCAGGCCACCATCTAGTCATAGTAATAATAAGAAACAGGTCTGTAAGAAAATTCTCTTTGAGAGTTCCTTGCTTCCTAGCTCTCCTAATATGGCCACTGAGTTCATGTATCTTTAATTTCATTGTTCTCTTTCCTGGGATTGTGGCCGGAGTGGATTGGAGCTATCAGAGAGCACTCAACAGTCTTTCAGGACCTTGCATGACAAATTCTGGTGATGCGGACGTTTGGTGATCGAGATCTCGCACGTGACTGCACCAGGAAGGAAGACGCCTCGGAGCGGTCTTGCAGCAGCCCACGGTCCTCCACCGCCGTGTGAATACCGGTGTTGTGCAAGGGTGCACAACCGGAATAGGTGAGCGGCAAACCCCCCACCTTATAAAAGTTTCCCTCACTAGACCACCGGGTCCTTTTCAAGGTGCGCCTCTCTATTTTTATTTTTGCCTGTCTCTCTCTGCCTGTCTCTCTCTGCCTGTCTGTCTCTGCCTGTCTGTCTCTGCCTGCCTGTCTCTGCCTGTCTGTCTCTGTCTGTCTGTCTGTCTCTCTCTGTCTCTCTGTCTGTCTCTCTGTCTGTCTGTCCGTCTCTGTCTGTCCATCTCTGTCTGTCTGTTTCTCTCTGTCTCTCTCTGCCTGCCTCTCTCTGTCTCTACACAGCACTATACTCTATATACAGGTCCACACTGGATGCTGTATTTGTGTATCTATATACTGTATGTATATAGTGTGGACCTGTATATACAGTAGAGTGCTGTCTGTGTATTCAAGATATGCAGCCGGGAGTCTCTGCATATGGTCAGCAGTCTCTGTGTATACGTCCTGCATAGTCTCCAATGTGTATACATCCCGCAGCAGTCACTAATGTGCATAAAACCCGCAGCAGTCTCTAATGTGCATATATCTTGCAGCAGTCTCCAATGTGCATAAGTCCCACAGCCGTCGCCATTGTGCATTTGTCCCAGTCATCTCCATTGTGCATTTATCCTGCAGCCGTCTCCATTGTGTATACGGGCAGCAGCAGTCTCTATTATGTATTCTCTATTGTGCGTATAGCCCACAGCCGTCTCCATTGTGCATACAGCTAGCAGCTGTCTCTATTGTGAATTCTCTATTGTCTATACAGCTATTGTGCATTCAGCCAGCAGCAATCTCAAGTGTGTGTGTGTAATATATAATAGAGAGAGTGTAAAAAGAAAAAGAAACACAGCACAAAAAAATAGAAAAAAGTGGACTTTATTGCCCAATGGCGTGGCCACACATTGGGCAATAAAGTCCACTTTTTTCTATTTTTTTTGTGCTGTTTTTCCTTTTTTTTACCCTGTTGTAAGGAGCCATTTGGATTGCTGGTTGGGAAAGCTTTGCACATAAATTGAGGTAATTTTTGGTGCTGTTCCCATTTTTCACTAAAAATATAATGTATGTTTGGGCGGAGGCGGAGCATGGGTGGAGGCGGAGCATGGGTGAGGACTGGGCGGAGTCTCAGGGGGGCCCCAAAATTTTGGCAGTAAGGGGCCCCGAAATTCCTAGTGGCAGCCCTGAGTATAGAAAGTGTCTGAAAGTGAAAAAGGAATATCAAATAGAAAAATACTATACTGCCTAGCTTGACGTATATCTTTTCATTTTATTTTCTATCCTTGAATTGTTTCTTTACTCTGTCCCCTTCCTTGTATTTTCCACCCTCTTTCCTCCCTTTTTTTATTGTTTTAAATTTTTGAACTCTCAATTTAGTGAGTGGATCCCAGAGATTTTTGCCCATTTATACTTTAAAAACCACAATGTTATGCTACCTATGATTATGTTGTTTTTACTTGAAAAAGATGCTGATTTGGCATCAAGATGCATAGTTCAAATAGGAATCTTCAAAAGCAGCACATATAGAGGATTTTGTTCCAGCAGCACAGCCCATTGTTTTTCTGTCTACCTTGGCAAATTTTCTGGTGGATTTCCTTCCCCCAGCCACGGGACAGCGGCAGATGGCATTTCATAGCAATCTTGTCTTATACAATTGTCCCAGGTTGGCACCACCAATTGTTACTCTATGCTCCTCCTGGAGGGTTTTACCCTATTTTTTGTGTGCACTATTCACTACACAGTTCAATTTTCTCAATTGTGTTATGAAATAGAATATATAGTAGTCTAAAATAAATGTAATTGTTTCAATTTTTCCTTCACACTCATCTATCCAATAAAGTACACGGAGAGTGAATAGTTCATGAAATGTCCAAACTAAATCTAACAATGCCAACATCGGACTTATCACCTTTTAAGGTACCATCACACCTTTTAACATCGTTTCTGACGTAGTTCAAAAATGATGTCAGGAACGATGTTGAAACGACATCGTTGTTGCGTCGCAGCGTGTAAGCGCATGATTCAACAATGATAGTTGTTCAAGTCGGAGTTGCATGCAGGAAAACCTGTCAACTTCAACAACCGGCGGGATCGTTCTGTGTGACACCGCAAAAACAATGTCACGGCCGATCCCGCCTATTCGGTGCATTGCAGCGGATCGCTCGCTGGGTTGATCCCAGCCCAGCAAGCAATCGCGCCGCCAACATCGCAGCACCATCACCAGCAACATCTTGTCGTGTGACAGCTAGGCTGCGATGTCGGAAGTGAGTGTGCACCCACGGCATCGCATCAGAAATCGCAGCCAATGTTGGATGGTGTGACGGGCCTTTAGAGTTGCTACACTGATAACTCAGAGTTGTGAATAGCTGACAACTACCTCTTGTTCTTAAAGATGTTACTAATGTTTTATTTTTCGAGTGTTGCAATGTTTAATTTTATATCCAGCATTATTCTTTTACAAAAACTTACCACTCCCTTAGATATACTATATCTATAATCCTTCTACAAATGTTTCTATAGGACTAAATGAAAATCACCAACTCTATGCAAACTCTTGGGAAACTGTCCCAGTCATGCTTTCATATAGAGAATTACTCACCGCTGTTCACCCTCACTTGGACTTCTTGATTAAAATTGTATGATCTTCTAACAAACCATCCTGAGCGGTTTGCCCTAGAGAATTACCACCAGTATTGTGGAATCTAAACCACAAACAAAACTAAAAATTCTACATTACTACATTGTACCTATTTTATTTGTGTTATAGCCAGTTACGTATTCCAGAGATTGGTTTGAGTTGGGTCCTGACAACCTCCCTGATCATTCAATAAGTTTCTCTGAAGCTTGCTGCTTAGCAGGCAGAAATGAAAACCTCTGTATGAGACCCTGCCATGCCCAGTGTGGTGTATGGGTTTAATAGAACACCTGTAAGGTCCTGCACTGCTCTATACACATGCTTTTGGAGAGGATGAGCACCTTTGGTTTTCTGAGCTCAGCAGTTCAAGCAGTTTTTTTTCAACATTTTTCCATCAGAACGCTGATATCCACTATTTTGCAGAATGAGTAAAGGTGGCGGAACAAATAAATAGAAATAAATGTTATGTACACTTGAAGCATTGCTGTCATCTATTTTTACTTCACCAAGCTTTTCCTATATATTTGAGATTGTATTAATTGTTACTTGCGAATGCATATTATCATCATAAACATCAATAACATATTGATAGCCAATTTTATGGCTTTATCCTCTGTGGTATTTTTGTAACTCACTTTTTGGAAGATTTTAGGAAGACGTATAATGCACACTTTTAAGTACATTGATAAGGTAGTTTTTTGTTATTGGAAGACAGAAAACTGATTACACAGTTCTATGCAGATATACCGTATAGTAGATTGGGTTTTGTCAGCTAGATGAACTGAAATTTTGGTGCATTTACTAATAGTAAAGGGTTGTTGCAAGTTGGATAACTGGTATATATTTGTATAGAATAGGAATATACTGTAATACAGAGTGGGCCATCTATATGGATACACCTAAATAAAATGTGAATGAATTTGTGATATCAACGTGAAATGACTCATGAAAGAATAAAGTTACATTAAAACCAAGCACACCATTGATTTTCTTATGAAATCCTCAATAAATATGTGTCACATGACCCTTTTCCAATTGAAAAAAATAAAGTTGGATCCAAAATGGCCAACTTCAAAATGGCTGCCATGGTCACCACCCACCTGGAAAAGTTTTTCACCTCCCATATGCTAATGTGCTACAAACAGGAAGTTGATATCACCAACTGTTCTCATTTTATTTAGGTGTATCCATATTGATGTCCCAATCTGTAGATTATCTTTACTGTATCTTATTGTAAAGGGTCTCTTGGATTCCTATTGTTGGTTGAAAGTAAGGTTACATATGCATGTAAAGCACGGTGGAATTAAAACCACTATATAAGTGAGTAAATATCATTATGAATTGGCATAAAATAGAATACAATAATAATTTTATTAAAAATAATGTAGAAATAACTTTTGTTTTCTTTCCAGAAAACTGTCGGGATAAATATACCAATTACTAATCCGTCAATGGATATTATACAGTTCCATGTGTTGGTAACGGGAGATGGAATCTCTGGGGATGAGGTGTTCTTACTGCAACCAAGGGAAACCTTCTCCTATGTAGCAAAGTTTTCCCCAACTAAAACAGGGATTTCTAATGGGAGGTAAGTGAAAATATAAAAATACAATACTTGTTATTCATGTTCTGCAAATAATGGACTCCAGGCTCAGAGAGACCTTCTTCTGCATTCAAGGCCATATTGTTCATAAGGTTAACTAGGCTAAAGCCTTTAGGGTACCGTTACATGACGCAATATTGTATGCAATTTGCTGGTTGCAGTGAAATCATGGACACATTGTTCTATTTTGTTGCTGTGTACAAATGGAACAATGTGTCAATGATTTCACTGCAACCAGCAAATTGCATGCAATATTGCGTCGTGTAACGGTACCCTTAGGGCTATGCTGGGACATAGGGCCTATTTTTTTCTTTTCTTTTACTGAAGCACTATTACCTGTGTCCAAGGGCTCCATAGGGCTCCAATGATTAAAGCAGTTTGAACTCTGCACCAAATACATATACCATTATTTTCTGACCTTAATGCACTCTTTTTCGTGAGATAGCATCTTGCAATAATTTATGTTCGTCCTATAGTCCGCATTGAATAAGGTCAATGGTGACAGACCTCGATGACTGCTTCAATCAAAGGGTAGAGCATTCATTAGCATTGTGCTCCTATGCCTGAGATACGGAGAGAAGGAACTGAGATTGCTGGCAGGTTAGGTAAATCTTGTATCCACATGCGGATTAAAAGATAGGATCTTTGGTACACAGGCCGGCGAAAAAACTGTCACACATAGACAAAAAGTTGATTCACACATAGCAGAAGAGACTTCGTCTCCATGATTCAGGCCAATCTACATTTCCATTATCTATACATATGTGATGCCATCCTTGTTTTCCCACATTGATTTGTGGTCAAAAAGGCACAAAACGTCAGTGTACCACAAGACTTTATATAAAATCTGCAATAGGCATCCATTATAGTGTGGAAACGAGAATAACGTCAGCTAAATTATGTATAAAGAGATTAAGTTACATAAATGAGAGACATGACACATATAAGACACCAGGCATATTGTCAATTAAATATTAAATGAACTTGTGCTCTTTATGAACTTTACAAAGTACAAGACAAAGTAAACTGTATTGAGATCTTGTATTGTCACTGTTGGGGACAGTACATAATTATGACCATCCAAAATATTATTTATATGGCAATATAGGATATTCCATGAAACTTTCAAAAAGTGTTTTAAGTTTTACATTCAGTATGTGACAATGTGGCCTTTGGAGCAGAACGTGTTGTGCACCTTTGGTGTATGGGGTCTAAAATACTGAGTATACTGAGGGTGTTGAGTCAGTATTCAATGCATTGGATACTAATGTATTCATATGCTGTGTACTCATTTAAATTCACATTTTTATTTTTACAGTGTTATTTTCCAATGTGAAGCATTTGGAGAATTCTGGTACAAGTTGGTGCTAACATCAGAGAAGCCAGACGCTGTGAAAATTCCTGAAGTATGCTGTGAACTTGGGAAGTAGGTGACATTTTTCCTACTATTTTAAATAGGATAATATGCTAGAAAATAATGGAACAATACACATAGAAAATCATAAGTATGGTGTACAATATACTGCATTCTGCCATTAAACGTAAGATAACAGTTGTCTCATTTACTGCAAACTGAAACTTTACTGAAAGATTTTGAAGCATGAAAGCTTGAAGAGTGTTCTAACCAATTTAGCAAGTTTCTAATAATAGTATTTATTAATTTATATAGCGCTATTGAAGCTTTACATACATTTGCAACACTGTCCTCATTGGGGTTCACAATCTAAATATCTCATCAGTATGTCTTTCAAGTGTGGGAGGAAACCGGAGTGCCCGGAGGAAACCCCCTGCAAACACGGGGAGAACATACAAACTCCTTGCAGATGTTCTCCTTGGTGAGATATAAACCCAGGACCCCAGCAATGCAAGGCTGCATTGCTAACCACTGAATCACCGTGCCACCAGTAATCAGTCTAATCATCAACTACAATAATTAATTTTGCTCTTTCTACAATAATATAGTCTTGTTTATTTTCATACAGAATCTGTTTATTAAGATATGTATGAACCTTTCATGTTTGCTACCCCACAGATGGACTCGTATTTCTCTCCCCATTGTGAACCCTACACTGGAAACATTTGAGTTACATGCTGTTAACAATAATCCTGAACATTTCTTAGTGGAACTGGACAACAGTAAGCCAGTAAGTAATAATTTGGCCTGGAGTAAGTTTTCACAAAAGCATGATCAAATAATGACCCAATTACCAATGCTGCTGTACAAGTTATTACTGGACATTGAATCTGCTTCTCTTGCTTACTGCTCTTATCATAAAAACTGGTATTCAGTAAAGACACATACAGGAAAAAATTTGAATAATGAGCACGATAGCAAAATTCCAGGAAAAGCTAAAAATGTAATTACCATAATCACAAAGGTTAGTATTACAAGACTGCAGACGAGGAAATAACCATAGTGTCACCTCGGGTAGATATCACTTGTGATGCTGGCCACACACATAATAGTTGTCAGGAAAATTCTTGTTTGATCGACAGTTATTTCTCTTGACTCTACATAAAGTCTTACATCTAATGGTGGATAAAGTATAGCATAGGCCAATGTCTGTTTCCTAAACTTGAGTTCCCTCCAATCCACCGCCACAGATCCCTGTCTGTCTATAGTCAATATCACTTTTATTTGCATTAGCAAGTGGTTGTTAACATATCCATTGTCAAATTGTTGTGCTCTCATGTGCTGGCAGTGCTCAATCATCTTTGCCAGTATCAGATTTGGTAAAGACATATCCTAGTAATAAGAGAAATGATAATGTACATTGGTTAGTTAGGTCTTGGCTACATAGAGTCTTATACTTTTGGCTTCCTGAGGAAGGCGCCGGGTGTGGCGCTGAAACGCGTTGGAGAGAGGAGGAAATAAAGGATGAAAATACTCTGGGCTCTTTGGTGAGTTTATTCGTACCACAGCAGCGCGGACCGTGACACACCAACACTCCCATCATCTTCTTGGATTTAAACCACTATGTAGTGGTCGGTGGAGGTCCTGCAGCAGCTGGAACACTGATTCCAAAACGCCTTCAAACCAGTTGTGGGGATCACAACTGGACCAGGTGAGGAGCTTCATAGCTCTACCTGCATACACAAGTGTCACTAGTGATAGGGCACTATTGCGCCTCTTGTCCCCCTCCCTATTTCTCTTTTTACAGCACATAGCATGTTATCACACCCCAGTGGGCATGATAACATGATTTGCACAGCATCGTCATCCCAATCGCACAGCTATATATTCCTCACCATTGAGTGTCTATGTCTTCATGTGTATGCAACTCTGGCTTCAGAGAGACTCACCGTGCATGATCAGGAGTTGTCCATACTTCTGGTTATCCACACTACTCTAAAGCTGGGTGTATGTATCCTGGCTTCAAAAAGGCATAGTGCACATGACCAGAAATGCGGCAATTTTTGATCATGCGCGGCAGGGCCTTTCTGAAGCCAGGAATGCATAAACCAGGAGGCAGAAATGCTAAAGGGTGAGGGATATATAGCCATGTGATTGAGATGATGATGCTATGCAAAGCATGTTATCACGCCCACATGGGCGGAATAACATGCTGTGTGGGCTGACTAGTTGAGGGAACTAACTCCCCCTTCGACTAGTCAAAGCCCTAGCATATCATAAACGATCTTTATGATTTTTAGAAATTATTTCTCTAAAGATCAATTTACGTATGCTGCAACATGATGGGAGGCAGAAATTTAAGATGTGCACCCAAAACTGTTTGTGGTTCTGGGTGCAGAGGGGACCTGACAAGTTCTCTTTAAGGATGATTAATGAAAATTAAATCTTGATACATTAATGATATGAGGATGGGAAGACGAAGCTGTTCTCTACAAAAGAATCCAGTGGAAAATATTCTGTGTTGTTTATCTAATATATAAAGCTGAATGTGTGTATGTATGTGTTTTTTTGCACAGTCACACATATGAATATCGAGAGCATCATAGGCTATGTTGAGAGGCGAAATTTTAACCCTGCGCGTTCCAGTTCACCAAACAAGTTTGGCCCTATCTACATAATGGAGAGAAAATGACAATTACCAGTTGACAGTTGTGAATGAGAGGGGCTTAATGACAGCATCAAAGACTAACAGCATATACCAGCATATAGTCACTAAGGTGGGGCCCTGACATGGAATATTCACCACGCACGGGGACATGTATACACACCACGTGCACACAAAGAGTAAAAGCTAAGGTGGAACCCCAACATTGGATACTCACCATGGACCCGAACACAAACACACACACCACAAAGAGACACACACAACACAGAGACACACAGCACGCAGACACTCCCCCACAGGGACACATACACATACACACCCTATAAGGACACATGCACTCACCCCACAGGGACACACACACCATAGGGACATACACACCCCACAGGGACACAGACACACACACACCCCATAGGAAAACACAGACCCCATAGGGATGGGCACACACCACAGAGACACCCCTCCCCCCACAAGGACACACACCACAGAAACACCCCTCCCCCCAAAAGGACACACACCACAGGGACCCCCCCACAGGGACACACGCACATCACTGGGACACACACACTCCAGGGACACACACACCCCAGGGACACACACACCACACAGACAGACAAAGATGTGCACAAATCGCCTCACACAACTCGTCTCATACGTCTGGTATCTTTAATTTCCAAAAATAAACATCTAATTAAAAACAGCCAATGTGCAACACATGTGCCATATAGGGAATTAAGGGAGATGCCAGTCACATCAGCTGTCTTCTATGTTTATGTGTGAGGTAATATATACTGCCTGGCCGGGGGGGAGGGTTTACTGTTGGCTGGAGATTTATTAGGCTGCCTATAGCAACCAATCACAGCTCAGCTTCTATTTTCCTACAGGTCATTAATATGACATATTCAAATTCTATTTTGTTATAGCTAACACCAGTTATTTATTAACCCAGGCGTAGCCAGGTAGTACAGCTAGTATATAAATATATATGTATGTTTTGTAAACAGAAGAAACATCACAACTAGTAGTTGGCACTTGAGAAACACAGGTCCTTTTCTCTGCTCAATACTGACATTAAAATTATCTCTAAAGCAATTAATGTCAGACTGCAAAAAATTATCCCGCTTTTGATCCACCAGGACCAGGTGGGTTTTACCCCAAAAAGAAGCTCCACTGACGCGACGAGAAGAATTTTAAACCTGTCAGCTCACGCTGAATCCTCTGGAACCCCTATGATAGTGGTCTCTGTCGACGCAGAAAAAGCGTTCGACAGAGTCCACTGGGGATACCTATTTGAGGTCCTGCACAAATTTGGAATAAATGGCCCCATATTTAACTCCATTCAAGCCTTGTACACTGCCCCCTCGGCAAGGTTACTCACTAACAATCACTTATCTGCCCCATTTATGTTGACTAACGGCACAAGGCAAGGCTGTCCCCTCTCGCCCTCTCTTTTTAATTTATTCATTGAACCGTTGGCCGAAAAAATCCGATCTCATCCGCAAATCACTGGTATTACTCTGAACAGCGAATCCTATAAAATTAGTCTATTTGCGGATGACATAATTTTAACTCTCACAGATCCAATATCCTCAATGTGTAATCTCCTTTCCCTCATGGAAGACTTCTCTAAGGTCTCCCACTATAAAATAAACATCGCTAAAACGCAAGTACTTAGTTATAACCTCCCAGACCAGATTATTTCCTCCTTACAACAAAATAATGGTTTGGATTGGAGAAGAAATGTGTTGGATTATTTGGGAATTATAATTACTAAACCCATATCTCATACTTATGAATCCAATTTAGGAAAGATATACAAAACTGTACAAATAGACCTAACTAATATTTCCAAAACTGAGTTGACATGGTTGGGCAGGATAGAAGCGTATAAACTATTCATTTTACCTAAACTACTTTATATTTTTCGCTCGATCCCCCTCCAGGTCAATTCTAATTGGTGCAAAAAACTTCAAACCCAATTATCCAACTTCATCTGGGGAGGGAAAAAACCCAGAACTGCTCTTTCTACTTTAGAAAAAAGCAAACCACATGGTGGTTTAGCTGTGCCCAACATATCGGCCTATTACCATTCGGCGTTGATCAAACTGAGTCAGAATTGGTGGGGTTCGGAGGAGACTCCAAGATGGATAAACATAGAGAAAGCATTTCACCAGACGGCAGATCTCCACTGGTCATTACTCTCCTATCTGTGTGACAAAAACAAGAAGTTACCCTCTATGCCTACATTAAAAGCAACCATACGCGCATGGAGATGCCTGACCATGAAATCACAAGCATCAAATCGATTGTCTTCTCCTTATTGGATTCCTTTGTCTCTCCTACCAGCACTCTCGTCAGCTGTAGATATCAATACATGGACTATTAGCGGTATTCACACCTTGTGTATACTCGATGAGGATACACAACTTAAATCCTTTACAATCCTGCAGACCAAATTTGGCTTACCGGAGGAAGAATTCGGAACTTGGACCAAAATCAAACGTATACTCAACAAAAACAGTCTCAATCTTAACCTCCCGCTAAACATTACCCAGCTCTTCCGTTTCAACCAGTCGAAGGTTTTCTGGTCTTTCAAATCCATTTACAGAGAATGGATTCTTGACTCTGCATACTCGATCACTCCCAACATTGAAGCCTGGAGTAGAGAACTTCAAGTCCCGCTCCCTATCAACTTAATTGAAGAAACATTACAAACTGTGCTCAAAAGTCTCTCATGTGCAACTTTACTTGAGTCCTATTACAAAACCTTGACCAGGTGGTATTTCACTCCCACAAGACTTCAAAAATTTTCTAACACCTTGTCTCCTTTGTGTTGGAGGAACTGCGGTCACCCTGGCTCAATGTCACATATATTTTGGGACTGTCCTTCCCTTCGTCACTTCTGGGGAAAAATTCATCTACTTCTTTGTGATATAACTGGACTTAATTTAGATCTTACTCCAGAACTTGCATTGCTATCAATAGGAATCAACGACATACCTTCAGACCTCAGAGCCCTTATAGTGCACATTCTCATTGCGTGTAAAAATGGTATTGCAACGCGTTGGAAGGACCTGGATCCACCCACGCTTGATGCAGTTTTGGGGACCATCGCATCACATAACTCTTACGAATATATGCACTCTCTGAGAAATAATCTCCAAGCAAAATACAAAAAGAAATGGACGCCATGGAACCAATTTTTCTATCAACAAGATGTCCCTTTTACTCGGACCTGAATTGACTCCTTTCCAATTTGCTTCAGAATAGTCTAGTCAAGCATAACTGTGAATCATTTCTCTCCCTTCCTTCTCCCCACTGCCCTCCTTCCCAGTTCACTCCCCCCCCCTCCCTGTTTGGAATTATCGAGAATACCGAACTTTCTTATTGTTTATTGTTTGATATTTTCCGTTATCATCATACTATTGTAACATGTATTTTTTTTTTTTTTTTTTGATCATCCTATTGTACCGTCATTGTTAAGGCGACCTTTGTAAAATTGTGTATAACCAAATAAAAATGTTGAACAAGAAACACAGGTCCATTCACCACAACTTAAGGAACAAGAAATACTGCAGTTGCATAGACGGTGCACAGTGACATATATATACATTTTTTATATTATTTTTAAAATTAAATAATGTTATTGAATATTATTTTTAATAGGAGCCTATAAGTGACGGATGCCCATCAGTGACATCCATTAAATGTATACCTCTGTTTTTTGTCTGGTTGGATTCACTAGATGCACATTGCCGATGCAGTGTGGAATGAGACTTAGTATAAATGAATAAATATGCATCTGCAATTACAATAAGTCACTGACTCAGATGAAATCTATGCATTCATGTATTTTATTTGTATTATTCCTTAGTCTTAATGCATTCATTTAAATGCAAAATAAAAATACATGTTTGAATAAACCAAATGATCTCCTTTTCATTTACAATATATGGTATATTTGCATGATTGTACACAAGTAATGTGGACACCACTACACATTAAGTCTGACTTGTCATTGGGTGCAGAATGTACTTATCCTTGGTTAATAGGCAAATGGCTTGTTTGTATTGTATTTATTAGTATCCATTTATAACTTTGCCTTATGTGAAGGAGATTCATCATATTTATTATCTTTTTGTGTAGTTCTCTGAATCTGCTTTAGGTCTACTTTAAGTTTTACAAATCATTAACATAGAAATGAATTTGAATAAATTATCATGACTTTTAACTTCTGGATATTGCAAGTGAACTGTCCAGAGAGTTAAAAATATCCCCAGTGTGTCTGGTTCATTAACAGTGGCTTAAATGTCATCAGCCGTTCAATTGCTATACAATGGATAGACACTTTGAAAAGTCGGTTCATTCATTTTATTTTTCTCATGACTTAGTTGTGGTTTGAAACTGGGAATTATATTTCCAGAACAATTAGCTGCTCTTTACTTTGCTTTATAAAATTATAAATGATCCTTTTAACGCAGTTAGATTGTAATATGCTCTGGGAATAGGAAAAAAATCTAATTCTAACTAGTCATTTAAAAAGGACTTGGTTTAAAGAAAAGAAAAGCAATCTTAAATATATTTTAAAGTGGTGTCCCATGGTACAGTGCTGTAAAAAGTGTACCACTCATTGTGTACACAAGCACAGTTACTCATCCGAATGGGAGGTTTGTCCAGTAAAGCACTCCTTTTTCGAGGGTTCCACCAGCTTCTCCTTATAAGCTGTAAACCACGAGATTGGTAAAGTAAAAAAATACTACACTGCTGACAGATATATTTGTAACTGGGCTCGAGTATATTGTTAATATGTTTTAACCTCCTCGCCCCATCCCCTCTCTATTGGGGTCCCTCAAGGCTCTGTCCTGGGACCCCTTCTTTTTACCATGTATACCCTTGGCCTAGGACAACTCATAAAATCCCATGGATTCCAGTACCACCTGAACGCTGATGACAGTCAGATCTATCTCTCTGCGCCAGACGTCACCTCTCTGCTGTCCAGAAACCCGAAGTGTCTATCAGCCATATCCTCCTTCTTCTCCTCTTGCTTTCTTAAACTAAACATAGACAAAACTGAACTCATCATCCTTCCCCCATCTTGTGCACCTCCCTTACCTGATTTGTCTATCCCAATAAATGACATCGCACTTTGCCCTGTACCTGAAGTCCGCTGCCTCTGAGTAACCCATGACTCTGCCTTATCCTTCAAACCACACATCCAAGCTCTCACGACCTCCTGCTGTCGCCAACTCAAAAATATTTCCAGAATCTGTCCCTTCCTCAACCCTCAATCTACTAAACTACTAGTGCATGCCCTCATCATCTCCCATCTTGACTACTGCAACCTCCTCCTCAATGGCCTCCCTGCTAACACTCTTTCACCTCTTCAATCTGTCCTTAACTCTGCTACTAATCCACCTCTCTTCTCACTGTTCCCCCACTTCTCCCTTCTGCAAATCCCTCCACTGGCTCCCAATTCACCAGCATCCGATGCCCAGGACAGACAGGAAGACCAGAGAATGCCATACTGCTACAAGAAAGTGACGGAGGGTGAGTTAACATCGTTTATTATTTTTGTGTGTGCACCAGCAAGAAGGTCATATAGCGTGATTGGGGCCATATACAGAATGGGGGGCTATATCCATGATGTGGGACCATATACAGGATGTGGGGCATAAATAGGGTGGAGAGCTATATCCATTATAGGGGACCTTATATAGAACGGCCAAAGGTGCATCGGAGCCATCACATTTGCCTAAAAAATAAAAAAACAATTGTTTTTCCTGAAAAACTAAACATGTTAAAACATCAGTACAAGGATGATTTTTATTTTGCCCCATATTTTGTACCATATATTACTGTATAAACAGTTTAAATTGAATTTCCTAAATGACAGACTATTAAGGTATTATGCTGTTAGAGTTGGACTTTAGGCCACCTTTACCCTTAAGGTACATAGGTGTAATGCTTGCATCATTCATGGATATTGATTTAGAAAGACAATTTTTTGTTGATCTATTCAAAAATTAAGTTCCAGTTTTCAGTTGAAAGCTACTACAATAAAATTAGCTCGTATTAGAAAAATTAGCAAGACCCATACTTAACAATCAAGGGTGGTTTCACCCTGGTGTTTTTCGGTATTGCGTCAGTATCTGTCAAAATTCTGATGCATCCTGATCAGGCATGCGGCCCTATACTTACAATGGTGCCGCATGGACATCATGTAGCATCAGGTTTTTGACGGATGCAGATGAATGCAGCATTTTAAAGTGCCGCACAGCCGCATAATCTAGCGTTTATTGCGATCAAAGATTGTGCATGGAAAATTCTGAGGCAGCTAGATGTAGCACAATGCGCCGCAACAACGCATTGATGTCAATGAGGCTGCATCCGGGCCAAGATGAATGCAGCAAGCCGGATCAGTCTTCCACACTGAGCATGCCCTCAATCATGTGAATCACTCCGTGGGGTCGTGGGGTACTCGGAGCCGGGCCTGACAATGTCGTCAAGGAATGGAATGTCACGGTGACATGATCCGGTCCGTGGCCCCAGAGCGGTCAATAAAAAGGGGAAGAGTTTGTTGAAAAGGGGAAAACGGGTTTAAGGATTGATTTGTCGTGACACCGCCCGTGGAGTGCTGCTATTAGTGACCCCGGCTGCGGTGCGGGATCTCTGGAGATGATGGGAGTGCAGTGGTGATGGTTTCGCTCCCCACGGGTGGAGCGAATTCCCAGGGCAACTGGGAAAGTCTATGGCGGTGGTAGGCTGTTGGGAGTGCAGGACTGAGGGCACAACAGACACAAGGGTTGAAGTCTCCGTTACCTTTACTGGCAGTAGTAGCTGGTTTAGTCCAGGATACCTTCCACAAGAGATGTTGGGGATGTCATCACCCAGTGAGTTCTGAAGCCTTCCTGTTGCACTACTCTTGGTGGGCCCTGGCTGCTTGTAGCTAAACTGTGACGCTCTCTCCTCCTGTGGAAAGTCTCTCACCTGTATGGCAGGCAGCTTGAGCCCTTCTCTGTCACCTCTCCTCTGGCGGGTGCCCTGGGCTTTAGTACGCTGCTGTGCCTCCTAGGCATTGTGTTGGCCTGAGAGACTTGGAATCTCCTACCCTCTGGATTCTGCTGCCGGGCCTGAAGCCCTATACAGGCTCAGACTCCGTTGTCAGGTTCTGGCGCTCTGCTCCGGGGTGAGCCGGTCATCTGGCTCCACTCTCCAGGCCTTCTTTCCTTCCTCATACCCTCTCCTACGGGTCCCTCACACTTGCTGCATCTTTCCTGGGACAAGCTCCTCTCATTCCAGTTCCTCCAGGACATCTGCCACTTCCTTCTCCTCTCTAACATTCTGCCTAACCCTCCCCCCAGGCCAGCATTTATAGGGAAAGCTCCCCTAAATCTGGGTTCAGGGCTCCCCTGCTGGTCTGGAGTCAGGAAAAGTGTTGCATGCTGTGGGCTTACCTGGTGTGGATACCCTTCCCTTGCTTCCAAGCACAGCCTGACTCCTTAAGAGAGGCAATAGCATCGTGGCAACCGGACTCTGGCGTGCCACACATGTCTCTCTCTCTCTTTCTCTCCAGTATGCTTTTTGATATGCATCAGTGGATGCAGATGCATGCATTCTCGTCCTGATCAGGACGCAACGTTAGTGTGAAACCAACCTTAGTGAATATTTTGCATAGTGAAGTTATAGAAAAATGTTATTGTGATATTAATAAATTTAAATACATAATTAGTTTGTAAGTAATATATTTCAATATTAGCAAAATAAATTCAATTTTTAAAGGAAAATAAAAGCATCTTCTAGATGAACACAAGGCCCACAGTATATAGGTGTCGTGAAAGATAAATGTACTAATGCAGGGAAGACTTAAGTAAAGGTGGACTGGATTATTTCTAGGAAAGCTTAACTACTGAATACATATATTGAAATTTTCTGTGCACAGCAGGGCTCAGCATTTATAGAAGAATATTTATTATTATTATTGGTTTTTAACCCTTCACTTCCAGGCGATTTTCTGGTTTTCCTTTTTGCCTCCCCTTCTTCCAAGAGCCATAACTTTTTTATTTTTTAGTCAATATAGACATATTGTGTTGTGTATGACTAGACAAGTTGTACTTTTGAATGACATCATTTATTTTACCATATAGTGTACAGGAAAATGGGGAAAAAAAATCCATGTGCGGTGAAATTGCAAAAAAAGTGCAATTACACTTTTAAGGGTTTTTTCCTAATCCCCATGTTCACTATCTGGTAAAACTATGTCAATGATGCCTCAGATTGGTACGAGTTTGTAGATACCAAACATGCATATTTTTACTGTTTTCTAAGTGGTGAAAAAAACAGATGTTTTTAAAGAAAAATAATTGCACTTTTTCCCCATTTTCTGAGACCCGTAGTATTCTCACTTTTTGGAATCTGGGCCTTTGTGTCAGTTTATATTTTGCATCTTGAGCTGATGTTTCTAATTATACCATTTGTGGGTAGATGTAATGATTTGATCGCCTGTTATTGCATTTTTTTTGCAATGTTGTGGCGACTAAAGAAACATAATTTTGTTGTTTGAACTTTTTTTTTATTTCTTAGTTTACCGATTGGATTAATTTGATTTTATACTTTAATAGATCGGGCATTTCTGAATGCAGCGATATGAAATATGTGTATTTTTTTTCATAGTTTTATTTTTAATCGGCAAAAGGGCACCCCCTTTTGAATTTGCATTTTTGTGTTTTTTTTAAAACTTCGAAAAATGTTTATTCATTTTTTCTTTATGTTACACTGGCCCCTAGGGGGCCTCAGTGCTGCACAGTCAGATCGCTTGTGTTATGTAGAGATAAGCTGCAGCACATTTTAAATAGCACAAATGATCAATTCATGTGGATGCGGCCCTCGCTGTGTTATTGTTTGTTACTCAAATGTACCTTGCAGTACTGGATCTGGATGCGATTTTTAAAATTGCAAAAACCCACATTCCAAAACCGGATGCACTAATGCATCCAGATCCGGAATGAGGGTTGCAATTTTACTATCAAATGATAGTATGAAGGCACACGGTAAAACCGCATCCGGTAATGAATGCGGTTACCGGATTGTGCCTTTTAAGTGTGACCCTAGCCTTATAGCTACTTTTCCTGCTTTTATCAATAGAATGATAAAAGAAGAAGAAAAGCTTGTTGGCACATGATTTTAAGAATACAAATCACATATGAGCTGCTCCAGCATTCAAACAAAGAAAAAATGCCTTACAGTGGGTAAATTGCCCTGTATTAGAATTCAGCAATATGATTGCAGAAATAAATTCCTGTCCACAAAATCTCCAGCACCACTCTGGTGGTTTTTTTCAGTCCTGCAGTGGCACTTTAAAAGTAAGCAGTCTGCCCCTGGTATTATACCCCACCCTCTGGGGTTTTCATGCCTTTTCAACGCTGCTTTGATCCTGCGACACTATCTCGTCACCATAACTTGTGACTGTCTGGAAGTCATAAGGTTCGTCACAAGCTCCTAATGCATCCCTATAAGAGCCAGACTGAGGGCAGAATGAGGCTCTTAGGTTAGGGCCACATTAGCGTTGTGGCCTCTGTCATGGAGGGTCCGTCAAAGACCCAAATTCCTGCAGCATTAACGCAGTGTTACCGTAGTGTAACGCTGCCAATAGAGTCATATGGGTAACGGAAGCCACAGCGCATGCAAACGCTGGCACATACACTGTGTGCAGAATTATTAGGCAAATGAGTATTTTGATCACATGATGCTTTTTATAAATGTTGTCCTACTCCAAGCTGTATAGGCTTGAGAGCCAACTACCAATTAAGTAAATTAGGTGATGTGCATCTCTGTAATGAGGAGGGGTGTGGTGTAATTACATCAACACCCTATATAAGGTGTGCTTAATTATCAAGCAAATGCCTTTCCTTAGACAAAATGGGTCAGAAGAGAGATTTGACGGGCTCTGAAAAGTCCAAAATTGTTAGATGTCTTGCAGAGGGATGCAGCAGTCTTGAAATTGCCACACATTTGAAGCATGATTACTGAAAAATCAAGCATTTCATGGCAAACAGCCAACAGAGTCACAAGAAACGTATTGGGCAAATAAGGCGCAAAATAACTGCCCATGAATTGAGGAAAATCAAGCGTGAAGCTGCCAAGATGCTATTTGCCACCAGATTGGCATTTTTCAGAGCTGCAACATTACTGGAGCATGAAAAAGCACAAGGTGGGCTATACTCAGGGACATGGCCAAGGTAAGGAAGGCTGAAAAACAACCACCTTTGAACAAGAAACAAAAGATAAACGTCAAGACTGGGCCAAAATGGGTCAGAAGAGAGATTTGACGAAAAGTCCAAAATTGTGAGATGTCTTGCAGAGGGACGCTGCAGTCTTGAAATTGGCAAACCTTTGAAGCGTGATCAATGAACAATCAAGCGTTTCATGGCAAATAGCCAACAGGGTCGCAAGAAGCATGTTGGGCAAAAAAGGCGCAAAATAACTGCCCATGAATTGAGGAAAATCAAGCGTGAAGCTGCCAAGATGCCATTTGCCACTACCAGTTTTGCAATATTTCAGAGCTGCAACGTTACTTGAGTACCCAAAAACACAAGGTGTGCCATACTCAGGGACATGGCCAAGGTAAGGAAGGCTGAAAAACTACCACCTTTGAACAAGAAACATAAGATAAAACGTCAAGACTGGGCCAAGAAATATCTTAAGACTAATTTTTAAAAGGTTTTATGGACTGATAAAATGAGAGTGACTCATGATGGGCCAGATGGATGGGCCAGAGGCTGGATCAGTAAAGAGCGGAGAGCTCCACTCCGACTCAGACGCCAGCAAGGTGGAGGTGGGGTACTGGTATGGGCTGGTATCAGCAAAGATGAACTTGTGAGACCTTTTCGGGTTGAGGATGGAGTGAAGCTCAACTCTTGGACCTACTGCCAGTTTCTGGAAGACTATGTCTTAAAGCAGTGGTACAGGAAGAAGTCGGTATCGTTCAAGAAAATCATGAATTTCATGCAGGACAGTGCTCTATCACATGCATCCACTTACTCCACAGCGTGGCTGGCTAGTAAAGGTCTAAAAGAAGAAAAAATAATGACATGGCCCCCTTGTTCATCTGATCTGAACCCCATAGAGAACCTGTGGTCCCTCCTAAAATGTGAGATCTACAGGGAGGGAAAACTGTACACCTCTCGGAATAGTGTCTGGGAGGCTGTGGTGGCTGCTGCATGCAATGTTGATCATAAACAGATCAAGCAACTGACAGAATCTATAGATGGAAGGCTGTTGAGTGTCATCATAAAGAAAGGTGGCTATATTATTATTATTATTATTATTTATTTATATAGCGCCATTATATTTCATGGCGCTTTACATGCTAAAAAGGGCAGACTAGGACAAGTAACATAGTAACAATACAAGTAACAATAAATGTTGACAGTTCGGTTGTACAGAAACAAGAGGGGAGAAATCCTGTCCACAAAGGCTCACAGTCTACGAGGGGCGGGTGGGGATACAGTGGGAGGAGAAAATTCCAGTCGTGAGGCGGTGTGGTGGACCGGGTCTTATTGCAGGTGGTAGGCTTGGCGGAACAGGTGGGTCTTCAGGTTTCTTTTGAAGGTTCCCAGGGTAGGAGAATGTCTGATGTGTTGGGGCAGTGAGTTCCAGAGTCTGGGTGAAGCACGGGAGAAATCCTGTATGCGGTTGTGCGAAGAGGAGATGAGGGGGAAGTAGAGGAGAAGCTCTTGGGAGGATCGCAGGTTGCGTGAGGGTAGATATCGGGAGACCATGTCAGAGATGTATGGAGGGGACAGGTTGTGGATGGCTTTGTATGTCATGGTTAATGTTTTAAACCGGGATCTCTGGGAAGTAGGGAGCCAGTGAAGGGTTTGGCAGAGGGGGAGACAGGGGAGTAGCGGGAAGACAGATGGATTAGGCAGCGGAGTTCAAGATAGATTGGAGAGGTGCAAGGGAGGTATTGGGGAGGCCGGTGAGCAGGAGGTTGCAGTAATCGAGGCGGGAGATGATGAGAGCGTGAATAAGGGTTTTAGCAGTGTCGTGGTCAAGGAAAGTGCGAATCCTATAGATGTTTTTGAGCTGGAGTCGGCAGGAGGTGGCGAGGGCCTGGATGTGGGGCTTGAAGGAGAGGGAAGAGTCAAGGATAACCCCGAGGCACTTGGCTTGGGGGACTGGAGAGAGAGAGCAGTCATTGACCACGATGGATAGGTCAGGTAGTGAGGGGGAGCGTCTTGGGGGAAAGACTGAACTCTGTTTTGTTCATGTTCAGCTTAAGGAAGCGAGCAGAGAAGAAGGATGAGATGGCGGACAGGCAGTGTGGAATTTTGGATAGAAGGGAGGCGATGTCAGGACCAGACAGGTAGATTTGGGTGTCGTCGGCGTAAAGGTGATATTGGAGGCCATGGGACTCAATGAGTTGCCCTAGGCCGAGAGTGTAGATTGAGAACAGTAATGGTCCAAGAACCGAGCCCTGGGGGACCCCGACAGATAGGGGGTAGGGCGAGGAGGATATGCGGGAGTGGGTGACGCTGAAGGTGCGGTCCGTTAAGTATGAGGAGATCCAAGAGAGGGCAAGGTCCGTGATGCCAAGAGATTCCAGGATCTGTAGTAGCAGGGAGTGGTCAACAGTGTCGAAGGTGGCGGACAGGTCGAGGAGGAGGAGAACAGAGTAGTGGCGCTTGCTTTTGGCAGTCAGTAGGTCATTTGTGACTTTGGTCAGGGCTGTTTCAGTGGAGTGGAGGGGTCGGAAGCCAGATTGCAGGCGGTCAAAGAGGGAGCAGGAGGAGAGGTGAGAGGACAGCTCAGAGTGGACATGCTGTTCAAGTAGTTTAGAGGCGAAAGGGAGGAGAGATATAGGGCGGTAGTTGGAGACAGTTGTGGGATCGAGGGAGGGTTTTTTGAGGATGGGTGTGATCAAGGCGTGTTTGAAGGCTGAGGGGAAGGTGCCGGTGGTGAGTGATAAGTTGAAAAGATGAGTTAGGGCTGGGATGATAACGGAGGTGAGGTTGGGAATGAGGTGGGATGGGAGCGGGTCGTGGGCGCTGGTGGTGAGGTGTGATTTTGACAGGAGGGAGGAGAGCTGGTCTTCAGTTATAGGGGGGAAGCAGTTGATTGAAGTAGAGGGCAGTATAGGTGAAAGGGGAGGCTGTGGGGACAGTGGATCAAAGCTGTCTCTGATTCTGTCAATTTTTTCTTTGAAGAAGGAGGCAAAGTCTTCTGCAGAGATAAGGGGAGAGGGAGGGGGAGCAGGCGGGCGGAGTAAGGAATTGAAGGTTTTGAAAAGTTGCTTGGGATTGTGGGACAGGGAGGTTATTAGGGATAAGAAGAAGGTTTGTTTGGCAGTGGCAAGTGCAGTCTTGAAGGCGATGAGGGACTGTCTGAACAGCCCAAAATTCTCAGTGGAACCTGATTTTTTCCATCGCCTCTCGGCAACCCTGGATGCCCGTCTCAGGTCTTTAGTGAGGGTGGTGTGCCAGGGTTGCCTATTAGTGCGTGGAGCGTGGTGTGTGAGGGGGGCGGCTAAGTCGAGTGCCTTGGTTAATGTGGTGTTGTAGAGGGTGGTGGCAGTGTCTGTGTCACGTATAGATGTTATGTTGGCGAGAGGGAGAAGGGATTCTGAGAGTGAGTGTAGATCAATGTGTTTTAGGTTTCTGCAGGGATGATCAAGTTTGCGGAGAGGAGGTGATGTAGTAGGGGAGGTGAGGGAGGAGAAGGTCAGCAGATTGTGGTCAGACAGGTGAGGGTTGAGTTTGTGAGATTAGTAAGGGAGCAAAGATGGGTAAAGATGAGATCCAGCGTGTGGCCATCTTTTTGGGTGGCAGAGGAGGACCATTGGGAGAGCCCGAAGGAGGAGGTCAGGGAGAGAAGTTGAGAGGCGGTTTGGTGGGCAGTGTCAATGGGGATATTGAAATCGCCCATAATGATGGTGGGGATGCCAGTAGAGAGGAAGTGAAGTAGCCAGGTGGTAAAGTGGTCGAGGAAGGTGGGGATGGATCCAGGGGGCGGTAGATGACGGCTAGCTGGAGGTTACAGGGGGAGAAGATGCGGACAGAGTGGGCTTCGAAAGATGGGCGAGTAGCAGAGGGGGGTAATGGAATGAATAGGGGCGAAGGAGCAGGTGTCGGATAGGTGTATGCCGACACCTCCGCCATGTTTGTCAGAGGGGTGGGGTGTGTGGGAAAGATTGAATCCACCGTAGGATAGTGCAGCAGGGGAGGTCGTGTCGGAGGGGGGGAGCCAGGTCTCTGTGATGCCAAGGAATGAGAGTTTATTAGAAATATAGAGTTCATGGATGTCTGTGAGCTTATTACAGACTGAGCGGGCGTTCCAGAGTGCGCCTGGCACTATATTGGTCACTAATTTTTTGGGGGTTTGTTTTTGCATGTCATAAATGTTTTTTTCTAAATTTTGTGCAATTATTTTGGTTTACCTGGTGAAAATAAACAAGTTAGATGGGAATATATCTGTTTTTTATTAAGTTGTCTCCTAAGATAGCCAAATCTAAAAAAAAACCACTCCAACTTCCAAAAATATTAAGCTTTGATATTTATGAGTCTTTTGGGTTGAATGAGAACATAGTTCATAACATAGAACATAATCCTCTTAAAAACAACTTGCCTAATAATTCTGCACACAATGAATGTGACGAAGTTTGAAAATTCGTGCTATTTTGTAGTGCACAGTAAAACACGGCAAGGAGCGTTTTCCTGTACACTATGAAATAGGGAGAGATTTCAAACTCCAGCACTTACCGTATATACTCGTGTATAAGCCGACCCGTGTATAAGCCGACCCCCCTACTTTTGCCCCCAAAACCTGGGAAAATCTATTGACTCGTGTATAAGCCGAGGGTGGACCCCAGCACAGGTATACAGACCCCAGCAGTGTGGTATACAGCAGCCTCCCCAGTGGTATATACAGGCCCCAGCAGTGTTACAGCAGCAGCCCCAGTGGTATATACAGCAGCAGCCCCAGTGGTAGTATACAGCAGCCCCAGAGGTATATACAGCAGCCCCAGTGGTAGTATACAGCAGCAGCCCCAGTGGTAGTATACACGCAGCCCCAGTAGTATATACAGCCCCAGTGGTAGTATACACACAGCCCCAGTAGTATATACAGCCCCAGTGGTAGTATACACGCAGCCCCAGTAGTATATACAGCCCCAGTGGTAGTATACAGCCCCAGTGGTAGTATACAGCAGCCCCAGTGGTATATTCAGCCCCAGTGGTAGTATACAGCAGCCCAGTGGTATATACAGCCCCAGTGGTAGTATACAGCCCCAGTGGTAGTATACAGCAGCCCCAGTGGTAGTATACACGCAGCCCCAGTAGTATATACAGCCCCAGTGGTAGTATACACGCAGCCCAGTAGTATATACAGCCCCAGTGGTAGTATACAGCCCCAGTGGTAGTATACAGCAGCCCAGTGGTATATTCAGCCCCAGTGGTAGTATACAGCCCCAGTGGTAGTATACAGCCCCAGTGGTATATACAGTCCCAGTGGTAGTATACATACAGCCCCAGTAGTAGTATACAGCCCCAGTGGTAGTATACAGCCCCAGTGGTAGTATACAGCAGCCCCAGTGGTATATTCAGCCCCAGAGGTAGTATACAGCCCCAGTGGTAGTATACAGCCCCAGTGGTAGTATACAGGGCCCCAGCAGGGCCCCCCTCATAATTTGGCGCCCCCACCTCCCTTTCTGGGCCCCCCCGCATGCAGCGCTGCGCATATACATTACCGGTCTAGCAGCTGTCACCCTCCGGTGGCGGATCGCGGCTCCCGGCTCCGGGCTCCATCTTCCTCGCTGTCTTCCTGCTTTGTGACCGGGGCTCATCGCGCATCGCGATGACGTCATCGCGACGCCGGCCGGTCACCTGACAAGCAGGAAGACAGCGAGGAAGATGGAGCCCGGAGCCGGGAGCCGCGATCCGCCACCGGAGGGTGACAGCTGCTAGACCGGTAATGTATATGCGCAGCGCTGCATGCGGGGGGGCCCAGAAAGGGAGGTGGGGGCGCAAAACTTTGAGGGGACCGTATTGACTCGCGTATAAGCCGAGGGGGGCACTTTTCAGCCCAATTTTTGGGCTGAAAAACTCGGCTTATACGCGAGTATATACGGTATGTGCCAGCGTTTGCATGCGCTTTGGCTTCCGTCACCCATAGGATTCTGTTGGCAGCGTTACGGCAGCGTTACACTATGGTAATGCTGCATTAATGCTGCGGGAATTTGGGCCTTTGGTGGTCCCCCACGATGGAGGCCACAATGCTAATGTGGCCCTAGCCTTATAGAGATGTACTGAGTTGTGTCCACCTGCATGCTCCATGAAACTGATGCCAGGTTACAAATCGCTAGAGCCCGATTGGATCTGTGGTAATAACAATGAAGATAACGGCAGTTGAGACAAGGATTAGGGAAATTGTATTTAAAACATCACTGAAGTGGTACTTTAAGGCTGCGTTCACACTCTGCGCAATTGCTGCACTATTGATCCGCTTTCTACGGATCCGCTATTGAAGTTGAATGAAGTGAAATGCATTGACATTAGCTGTACCAGCCAAGTCAATGCATTTCACTATTTTGCATTCACACGCTGCGCTTTTTACAGATCTGCTTTTGGGCTCAAAAGCGGGTCTATAAAAAAGAGTCACATGTCAATTATTTTAGGGACCTAGAGGCCATACTTGCTGAGGCCTCCGGGATGAGGAGAGATCACCGACGGTCACCGAGGGAGCTTGGCGAGGTGCGTAAGTGCAGGCAAATAGCTCTGCTGCATTCACACACAGAACGCTGCACTTTGTGAGAATTCGTTTTTGGTGCAGTTTTTGCATCAAAAACAGATCCTCGCAATACGCTGTGTCTGAGTGTAAATTGAAAGAAAGAGTAGGAGAAGCTAATAGGCACATAACCACAAATATGCAAACCACAGTATGATCTTTTTAACTGGCATACAAAGTCTAGGGTCACACATGCGTTTTTATTTTGAAATCCTGATCCAGTTTTGAGCTTTTAAAAAGCTCAAAACCGGAGCAGGAAACGCTCCTCATAGGAGCCCATTATGGTAACCGGATTGCTTTACAAGCAATCTGGTTACCGTCTCTGGATCTGTAGCCTGCGTGAAAAATCATGCAGGCTGCAGTTATCAGAGCGGTTCTAGCCTCCGCAATGCGGTAACCACATTGCTCAGGATGTGTAATCCGGAGCAATGCGGTAACCATATAGTTTGCTTATCCCTGCTGCCGCAGGGATGAGCAAACTGTAAAATATGTGAAAAAAGATTAAATATTAACAATAATTGTGGGCAACATGTCTCTAGGGGGTGCCCCCCCCCCCAGAGACATGCTGCCCACTCAGGATGGCATGTCATGTGTTAATTATCCCTGTACAGTTAGCCGGCTATTGTCGGCTCTGTACAATTTCCTCAATGAAGCTGCGGTTCCCCTCTCAGCTGCGCACATACTATATGTACATTACTCAAGGCTGTGGCCGCTTGGTCAATGATCTATATATGGTATATCATTCCTATACCATTAATTTGGTTATTTTATGTAAACATATGTGAACATAGCTTTAAAGGAGAGCAGTGCTCAGTTCTTTTTTTTTAATTATTCTTTTTATTCAATTATGATGGGTCTCTAGGACATATCAAAGGTTTTGTGATGCTTAGCTATATTTAGTACTGTCTAGTAGATATATTATATAGAGTCATTACAAACAGAGTGATCTATTTCAAGTGTTCATTCCTGTTAATGTTGATGATTATGGTTTACAGCTGATGAAAGCTCAAAGGTCATTATCGCAGAAAATTAAAGTAAGGAGGATGAAGGGTCTGAGAGATAAAATAATACCTAAGATATCAGAGGCTTCACCTTGTGTGGTTGTGAGAGTCACAACCACTATAAAAGCATATCACAGCTGCTGCAGTCCCCAGCATGGTGCATATAGAGTAGGGAGGATGAAGAGTTAAGAACCGTGCTGCCATATTCCACAAGACATCAAAGAGTCAATATAATATTGATTTATTAGTCAATGCATTTCAGGGCTCCCAGGCCCCTTACTCAGGAGAAATCAATATCATATTGTCATGTTTCATAGAGCCCTGAAATGCATTGACTAATAAATCAATATTATATTCACCCTTTCATGTCTCGTGGAATATGGCAGCACAACTTTTAACCCTTCATCCACTTTGCTTTAATTTTCTGAGATAATGACATTTGGGTTTTCATTGGCTGTAAACCATAATCATCAACATTAACAGAAATAAACACTTGATATAGATCCTTCTGTTTGTAATGACTCGGTGACGTGACATGACTTGGTGATATTCTAATTCATTGAAATGCACCTGTATATATTTAGCAGTCAAAAACGCAGTAACATGTTTTTAGTTAGCATTGTGGCAATTCAGAGTGTGAGATAGTGTTAAAAAATATTGTTAAAAATTGTGGGAATGCATAGTTGTTATAACTGTTTTATACTTTTAATGTTTTTCCTTTTAGCATTGTCAAATATGTGGTCTATAATGTTACGAGTTCTGATTTATGAAAACAAATATATCCACTAACTAGTGTCTTGTGGGGTCAAAAGTCGTCTAAGGGCCTTTTCACATCAGCGGTAATCGCTGATCGCAGCAGTTGTGGTGAAAAAAATTGCAACTGCCGCGGTTACCGCATAACGGCCGCACTTGCAGTTCACTTGCGGCAAGCCCCATGCAATTGTCTATGGGCTTGCGGTAAGTGTGCGGCAGCTGCGGCAAGTGCGGTTTCGGCACTTGCGGCAGATGCGGCCGCGAGAAAATCATGGTCAGCCGTGTTTTTTTTTGCAGCCACAGCTGCGGCAAGTGCCAAAACCGCAAGAATACCGCACTTGCCGCACCTGCCGCAAGCCCCATAGATATTGCATGGGGCTTGCCGCAGGTGAACCACAAGTGCGGCCATTATGCGGTAACTGCAGCAGTTGCATTTTTTTCACCGCAACTGCCGCGATCAGCGATTACCGCTGATGTGAAAAGGCCCTAACTCACATTGTAATACCATTGAGCTAAGGTTATCTTTTCTTCAGTACTAACGGTCTACTCTTGTGTGTCCTACAGCTTTTAGTGCCACCTAAATCCACCACAGATGTCCCTGTTCAGTTCTGTCCATCAGCTCTTGGGAAAGGAAGTCAGACAGCTTCTATAACTTTTACAAACCCACAGGTAGGTTCTTGAATGATTTACTGTATGTCTTTCTCATATGTACATTTCATTATGCTGAACACAGTAGCGTGAGATTATCATTGTTGACATCCAGTAATAGCAGTGAGGTAAAGATGAATTGTTATATGATAATATCATTAATACTCAACAGACATAAACAATCAGGTCACCATAAATCACATTACATCAAGCCTTTAATCCATTACATTTAATGGTAGAACCATTCATTACCCAGACAAAGGCTTGTCACCATGTTTTTCTTCAACTAGATGGTGGCCCGATTCTAAAGAATCGGGTAGTCTAGAATCCATATATAGTTTATTTAGTATTAGTTAGGGGAGTGCGGTGAAATGAATTGTGTGTATACGGTGGCTCAGTGGTTAGCACTGTATATGGAGGCTCAGTGGTTAGCACTGTATGGTGGGTCAGTGGTTAGCACTGTATGGTGGCTCAGTGGTTAGCACTGTATATGGTGGCTCAGTGGTTAGCACTGTATGGTGGCTCAGTGGTTAGCACTGTATACGGTGGCTCAGTGGTTAGCACTGTATATGGTGGCTCAGTGGTTAGCACTGTATACGGAGGCTCAGTGGTTAGCACTGTATACGGTGGCTCAGTGGTTAGCACTGTATGGTGGCTCAGTGGTTAGCACTGTATATGGTGGCTCAGTGGTTGGCACTGTATAGTGGCTCAGTGGTTAGCACTGTATATGGTGGCTCAGTGGTAAGCACTGTATACGGTGCCTCCGTGATTAGCCTTGTATACGGTGGCTGAGTGGTTAGCACTGTATATTGGTGGCTCAGTGGTTAGCAGTGTATATGGTGGCTGAGTGGTTAGCACTGTATATGGTGGCTCAGTGGTTAGCACTGTATACGGTGGCTCAGTGGTTAGCACTGTATACGGTGGCTCAGTGGTTAGCACTGTATATGGTGGCTCAGTGGTTTTCAGTGTATATGGTGGCTCAGTGGTGTTGACGGTGTGAAGGCTTAGTGGTTTGCACAGTGCGGTGGCTCAGTGGTTTTCACAGTGCGTTGGCTCAGTGGTTAGCACTGCGCAGTGGCTGAGTGGTCAGTGCAGCATGAAGGCAGAGTGGTATTCGCAAGATGGAGGCAGAGTGGTCAGCGCAGGATGGAGGCAGAGTGTTGAGCGCAGGATGGGGGCAGAGTGGTGAGCGCAGGATGAGGGAAGAGTGGACAGCGCAGGATGGAGGCTCAGTGGTCAGTGCAGGATGGAGGCTCAGTGGTCAGCACAGGATGGAGGCTCAGTAGTGAGCACAGGATGGAGGCTCAGTGGTCAGCACAGGATGGAGGCTCAGTGGTCAGCACAGGAGTTAGTGGTCAGCACAGGAGTAAGTGGTCAGCAGAGGAGTGGTCAGCACAGGATGGAGGCTGAGTGGTCATCGCAGGATGGAGGCTCAGTGGTCATCGCAGGATGGAGGCAGAGTGGTCATTGCAGAATGGAGGCAGAGTGGTCATCGCAGGATGGAGGCAGAGTGGTCATCGCAGGATGGAGGCAGAGTGGTCATCGCAGGATGGAGGCAGAGTGGTCATCGCAGGATGGAGGCAGAGTGGTCAGCACTGGATGGAGGCTCAGTGGTCAGCAGAGGATGGAGGCTCAGTGGTCAGCGCAGGATGGAGGCTGAGTGGTCATCACAGGAAGGAGGGTCAGTGGTGAGCGCAGGAAGGAGGCAGAGTGGTCAGCGCAGGATGGAGGCAGAGTGGTCATGACAGGAAGGAGGCAGAGTGGTCAGCGCAGAATGGAGGCAGAGTGGTCAGCGCAGGATGGAGGCAGAGTGGTCAGCGCAGGATGGAGGCAGAGTGGTCAGCGCCGGATGGAGGCAGAGTGGTCAGCGCCGGATGGAGGCAGAGTGGTCAGCGCCGGATGGAGGCAGAGTGGTCAGCGCAGGAAGGAGGCAGAGTGGTCAGCGCAGAATGGAGGCAGAGTGGTCAGCGCAGGATGGAGGCAGAGTGGTCAGCGCAGGATGGAGGCAGAGTGGTCAGCGCAGGATGGAGGCAGAGTGGTCAGCGCCGGATGGAGGCAGAGTGGTCAGCGCCGGATGGAGGCAGAGTGGTCAGCGCAGGAAGGAGGCAGAGTGGTCAGCGCAGGATGGAGGCAGAGTGGTCAGCGCAGGATGGAGGCAGAGTGGTCAGCGCCGGATGGAGGCAGAGTGGTCAGCGCAGGATGGAGGCAGAATGGTCGGCACAGGACAGAGGGTGAGTGGTCAGCCAAGGACGGAGGGTCGGTGGTGAGCGCAGGACGGAGGGTCAGTGGTGAGGGCAGGACGGAGGGTTGGTAGTCAGGGCAGGACGGTGGCTCTGTGGTCAGCAGAGGATGGAGGCTCGGTGGTCAGCGCAGGACGGAGGGTCGGTGGTCAGGCGAGGACGGGGGCTCTGTGGTCAGCAGAGGACGGAGGCTCAGTGGTCAGCGCAGGACGGAGGGTCGGTGGTCAGGCGAGGACGGGGGCTCTGTGGTCAGCAGAGGACGGAGGCTCGGTGGTCAGCGCAGGACGGAGGGTCGGTGGTCAGGCGAGGAGGGGGGCTCTGTGGTCAGCAGAGGACGGAGGCTCAGTGGTCAGGGCAGGACGGAGGCTCGGTGGTGAGTCTAGGACGGCGGCTCGGTGGTCAGCAGAGGACGGAGGCTCTGTGGTCAGCAGAGGACGGAGGCTCAGTGGTCAGGGCAGGACGGAGGCTCGGTGGTGAGTCTAGGACGGCGGCTCGGTGGTCAGCAGAGGACGGAGGCTCGGTGGTCAGCAGAGGACGGAGGCTCAGTGGTCAGCGCAGGACGGAGGGTCGGTGGTCAGGTGAGGACGGGGGCTCTGTGGTCAGCAGAGGACGGAGGCTCGGTGGTCAGCGCAGGACGGAGGGTCGGTGGTCAGGCGAGGACGGAGCTCTGTGGTCAGCAGAGGACGGAGGCTCAGTGGTCAGGGCAGGACGGAGGCTCGGTGGTGAGTCTAGGACGGCGGCTCGGTGGTCAGAAGAGGACGGAGGCTCGGTGGTCAGCGCAGGAAGGAGGCTCGGTGGTCAGTGCAGGAGGGAGGCTCGTTGGTCAGCGCAGGACGGAGGCTCAGTGGTCAGGCCAGGATGGAGGCTCAGTGGTCAGCGCAGGTGAGGTGGGCGGAGCCAGGCGGGAGCCCCGCGAGGTGGGCGGAGCCAGGGGGAGCCCCGAGAGATAGGCAGAGCTTGACGGGAGCCCGGGGGAGGTGGGCGGAGCTTAGTGGGAGCCCCGGGAGGTAGGCGGAGCCTGTCGCGAGGGCCGCGAGGTGGGCGGAGCCAGGGAGAGCCTCGAGAGATAGGCGGAGCTTGACGGGAGCCCCGGGGAGGTGGGCGGAGCTTAGCGGGAGTCACGGGAGGTAGGCGGAGCCTGTTGCGAGGGCCGCGAGGTGGGCGGAGCACGGGGGAGACCCGAGAGGCAGGCGGAGCTTGACAGGAGACACGGGGAGGTGGGCAGAGCTTAGCGCAAGGCCCGGGGAGGTGGGCGGAGCCTGTCGCGAGGCCCGCGAGGTGGGCGGAGCCTGTCGCGAGGTGGGCAGAGGCGGCTGGAGCGGTGAGTGCAGAGGCGACTGGAGCGGTGAGTGCAGAGGCGGCTGGGACAGACAGGAACGTTCCTGGCCGGAACGTTTCTCCGCGGGTCCCTGTAGCCGGGGGCAGGCCGGCTACACTGCACTTGGTGACGTCACCAGCCCTGGGCGAAGACCATCACGGAAGTGGGCGTGGCCCTTTCCGGAAGTGGCCTTCGGGTTTTATATATAAGATATTCAAGTTCTAATTTTACCTTATTGTGTCACATATAAGGGATTGTTCATGTTTTGTAGATAAATAAAATGATAATACTTGTTTAGCATATGATAATGTCACAATCATTTTATGCATAGATATCAGTTGTTCTCGATTGTCTGAAACAATACTATTAGAAATAGTATTATCTTGCATCCATAAACCTCCAATTAAATGTAATATAGTGATGATTTGTCCTACTTAATGATGATCACCTGATTTTAGAAATTTCAGATTTTCATGCTTACGGGAACTTGTCAGATCCCCTAACTATCCCAAGCTGGACTATATCATAATCTGATGATGACCAAGCATTGTAGAGTCACAGTCTTCTATGCTGGGCTTTAATTGCCCTGAGCTATTGTCAATTTAAGAAAATGTAAAGCCCCTTCTTGCAAAATGAGGTCCAGTATACAGCTGCCAGATACTCCCAGAGACCTCAGATGAAAAGGCGTAGTATTACGCTTATGTCATCCGTTAAACCAGCTACACAGTACTCAATGAGCACTATTGTCATGCCGGAATATGGGACATTCAGCACACGGCACAACACCAAGGGTTCAACAGCATAGTATAGGAGAAGGAAGGAACAGACAGTAAAAAGCAGGAGATGGGACACCTCCTGCCACTTGCATATAACTGTCCCTAGCTGCCCTGTCATCTTTAAGTAGGTTCTTCCCCCGCCGTCACACGCCTTGTCACTGGCTGTCACCCCAACTATTACTGACTAGTTTGCTGACAATTCGCTTCATGGAGGATGGTCAAAAGATGGGGGTATTTTCAGATAGAATTTAATTTTACTTCCTCAATATCCTTTTATGCTTATCTTCCATGGACTCCCCAACATGCACAAGGATGTTTTTCCTCCTCCGTTACGTCCGATTATAGCTAACAAAAATTCACTAAATGAGAGCCTCAGCAGATGGATTGATTTTCATCTGCAACCACTCATCCCAAGAAGGCCAGGCTATTTAAAAGAAACCACTGAGGCAATTGAAGCGATTAAAAATTCGAATGGACGAGGGATAGTTATTTTGTAACATGTTATATAATCATTTTTTTCATGTGTCCCACACCATTTGCTGTTGAAGCAATTAGTTATCATTTGCATAGTACAGTGTGTACAATTAAGAAAGTAAAGAAATTATAATACGGGGTGCAGAGTATTTACTTGCACATAACGTTCTCATGTTCAATCAGAGTACAATGTTCAAGTGACAGGCTCCTCGATAGGCTCGCGGTTCTCCCCCTGCATGGCTATCCTTTACGTTGCATTGTCGGGGAGAAAATTATTTTTTTGGATTGCAATCCTTTCAAAAATCAAAGTATATTTTATGGTAGGTATGTGGATGATATTGTAATAATTTGTAGGGAAGGTTCGAGTAATTTTGATCAGCTTAAAAATCATGATAATAACAACAATCTTGCATTACGCTTCACATTTTGAGAACCTAGTCATACAATTAATTTTTTAGATATCACTTCTACAGGTGACACAAGATGAGGGGCATATACACAGGATGAGGGGCATATACACAGGATGAGGGGCACATACACAGGATGGGGACATATACACAGGATGAGGGGCATATACACAGGATGAGGGGCATATACACAGGATGGGGACATATACACAGGTTGGGGGCATATATACAGAATGAGGGGCATATATACAGAATGGGGGGCATATATACCAGGATGAGCAATATACATACCAGGATGGGGACATGTATACGAGGATGAGAGACATATATGCCAGGATGAGGGATATATATACCAGAATTGGGGGGTTTATGTACCAGGATTAGGGACATATATACTGATTGTAAGACGGACACTGGCATTATAAGACGGACCCCATTTGACATTAAAAACTATTTTTTTTCTCATTTCCTTCACCAAATTTGGGGGTGCGTCTTATAATCCGGTGCGTCTTATAAAGCGAAAAATACGGTACTGTTTGGTTATTTAGCAGGGGTTTCTTCATATGTGCACAAAGCAGATGTAATGTTTATAAATTTTGTTACCAGATGAAAAAAATTGCTGACAAGGTTAATATAAAAACTTATATCAATTGTGACAGTAAGCATTCCATTTATTGCATACATTGCAAAAAATGTGATGGAAAATACATAGGTTTCACTACAAGAAAGATAAAAAAAAGATCTTGCAAATATAAAAAATAAAAATGCAACCTGTTCAGGTGCTGTCAAACACTTTGTTGAACACCATAATGGAGAAAAAGAAATTTGTACTTTCTATGGGGTTGAAAAAGTTTTTTGTCCAGTTCGTGGTGGTGATTGAGGTAAAAAATTAGTGATCAGAGAAGCGCACTGGATAATTAGGCTCAATACAAAATTCCCCAATGGCATGAACTATTGAATCTGATACCTTATATATCTATTAGATGTTATTTTGTTTTAGCCTATTAGATTCTTTTGTATAATGAGTGTTCTCCTGCATAGTATTTAACTGTGTGTTCTTGTGTAATTTTTATACATTTCTTCTTTATTAAGGTTAGATCACATTTATATATGTACTAGCTGTAGTACCCGGCTATGCCCGGGTTAATAAATAACTGCTGTTAGCTATAACAAAATAGAATTTGAATATGTCATATTAATGGCCTGTAGGAAAATAGAAGCTGAGCTGTGATTGATTGCTATAGGCAGCCTAATAAATCTCCAGCCAACAGTAAACCCACCCCTGGCCAGGCAGTATATGTTACCTCACACATACACATAATAGACAGCTCATGTGACTGACATCTGCCTTAATTCCCTATATGGCACATGTGTTGCACATTGGCTGTTTTTAATCAGATGTTTATGTTTGGAAAATAAAGATAGCACACGTATGAGGCGAGTTGTGTGAGGTGATTTGTGCACATCTGTGTCTGTCTGTGTGGTGTGTGTGTCCCTGGGGTGTGTATGTGTGTGTCCCTGTGGGGGGGTATGTGTGGTGTGTGTCTCTGTTGTGTGTGTCTCTTTGTGGTGTGTGTGTGTGTGTCCCTGTGGGGTGAGTGCATGTGTCCATATAGGGTGTGTATGTGTGTGTCCCTGTGGGGGGGTATGTGTGGTGTGTGTGTGTATCTGTGTTGTATGTGTCTCTTTGTGGTGTGTGTCCCTGTGGGGTGAGTGCATGTGTACCTATAGGGTGTGCATGTGTCTGTGTCCCTGTGGGGGGGGTGTCTGTGTGGGGTGTGTGTGTCTCTGTGTTGTGTGTGTCTCTGTGTGGTGTGTGTCTCTTTGTGGTGTGTGTGTGTCCCTGAGGGGTGAGTGCATGTGTCCCTATAGGGTGTGTATGTGTGTGTGTCCCTGTGGGGGCGTCTGTGTGGTGTGTGTGTGTCTCTTTGTGGTGTGTGTGTCCCTGTGGGGTGAGTGCATGTGTCCCTATAGGGTGGCTATGTGTGTGTGTCCCTATGGGGGGGTCTGTGTGGTGTGTGTGTCTGTGTCATGTGTGTCTCATTGTGGTGTGTGTGTGTGTCCCTGTGGGGTGAGTGCATGTGTCGCTATAGAGTGTGTGTGTGTCCCCTTGGGGTGTGTGTGTGTGTCTCTTTGTGGTGTGTGTGTGTGTGTGTTTGTTCGGGTGCGTGGTGGGTATCCAATGTTGGGGCTGCAGCTTAGCGACTATACACTTGCTGTTACTCTTTGTATGCGTGTGTTGTGTATACATGTCCCCGTGCGTGGTGAATATCTCATGTTGGGGCCCCACCTTAGTGACTATATGCTGGTATGTGCTGTTAGTCTTTGGCGCTATCATTAAGCCCCTCTCATTCACAACTGTCAACTGGTAACTGTCACTTTTTCCCCATTATGTAGATAGGGGAAAAATTTTTTGGTGAACTGGAACGCGCAGGGTTAAAATTTCGCCTCACAACATAGACTATGACGCTCCCGGCGTCAAGACGTGCGACTGAGCAAAATTTTGTAGCTGTAGCTGGCAGCTGTCGATTTTCCTCCCACACGTTTCCTTTCCCTTTTTCCCCATTATGTAGATAGGGCCAAAATTGTTTGGTGAACTGGAACGCGCGGGGTTAAAATTTCGCCTCACAACATAGCCTATGACGCTCTCAGGGACCAGACGTGTGACTGTGCAAAATTTTGTCTCTATAGCTGACAGCTGTCGATTTTCCTCCAATATTTTTCCTTTCACTTTTTCCCCATTATGTAGATAGGGCCAAAATGGTTTGGTGAACTGGAACGCGCAGGGTTAAAATTTCACCTCACAACATAGCCTATGACGCTCCCGGGATCGAGACGTGTGACTGTGCAAAATTTTGTGGCTATAGATGCGGTGTAGATGCCAATCCCGGATATACATACACACACACATACACACATACACACATTCAACTTTATATATTAGATATATTTTTGTGAATATATCAAGTAAACCTTTCTATAATTTTATACATATTTCTCAAATGTTCCCAAATATTTTTTCCTTGCAGATTTGGTGCAGATTTTAGAGCAGAAAAAAGAAATCTGAAAAATGTGCAAAAAAAAAAAAAAGCAATGTGGGTACAACACCTGTCATAGACTTTGCTGGCCTCAGGATAGGCATGCAGATTTTAAAGCAGATTCTCAAATTGTGCATCAAAAAGACATCTAACAAGGCACCATGGGCACATGCCCTAAGTGGGTCCAGGGAGAGCTGCAGTTGTGGTGAAAGGGCTGGAAGATTCCTCTTGTTCCCTAGCTACTTCTGCAGAGACTTCTAGGGCAGGGGTGGCCAACTCCTGTCCTGAAGATCTTTAAACAGTGCAAGTTTTCAGGATTTTCTTAGCATTGCACATTTGCTAATTTCATTACCTCAAGCAGTGATGATTCCAGCACCTTGTGCAATGCTAATTAAATCCTGACAACATGCTCTGTTTGGGGCCATTGAGGACTGAACTTGGCCAGCCCTGTTCTACCAGAGTGTGTGCAATTTCTTGCATTTCCAAACCTCAGACCATCAGCTTGTTCACCACTCTGTAGGGCAGAATCAAAGCACCTGTGTTCAGAAACCGCCCAGGACACAGGGAGTGAGCTATAGAAACTTTACTCTAACTAAGTCTATAAGTTTCAAACACAAACATATGAATATACATAATATGTATATATATACAGTATATATATATATATATATATATATATAAAACGAAAGTTCCACAGGGATCGGCAGCACACAGTCTCTTAAAGTGGTGGAAAGTCTATGAAGGGCAGAGTTCATTAAGGTCTTTGAGTTTTACCCCAAAGGCTACATGCATGCCCGCTTATCCAGTAGGGGAACTCACAAATGGCGCAAAACATGGGAATGGGAAATATAACAAAAACACAGGCCTTGATTGAGGAAGAACTGAAAAAAAACAACTTAAAAAAGTCCTTCTCTGGACAAAAAGCCAACAAAAGGATGTGTCATTAACCAAACAAGATGAATTTTTTTAGGAAATCTCTTTAAAACTGTCTTCCAACATTCCAGTTGGTTAAGGTACTCCACTGCTGAACAGTCTCAGGTGGAGAATTGCAGGGGCTACTCATGCAAGGGGATTCTCCACCACCACATGTCCCCAGTACACTCCATCATCATGGCCACCGCTGGAGCCGCTGGAGACTATGATGGATGAATTAGGGATGACCTCACCCTCTAGGACTGAAAGGAGCAACTTGTGGAACACCAGCATTCACTGGGGGGTTGGGGGCTGACCTCTCTTTTTTTGTTCTCCTGTCTCCTTTATTGAGGAGATTATTTTTTCAGATTACATGGCCCAGGAGTGGTTGCATAGGTTCTAAGGCAGATCATTCTTACCACCAGTGTGCCCGAGTCATGGTGGAGGTATTCCCACAGGATAGGGGGTTTGGCTTTTTAGTGGAACAAGGTACTGGGTATCGGTGCTATGCCAACCAGTCCAACCTGCTGCATGACCATCTTCCCAAAAGACTTTGCACCATCTTTGTTAGGGAGGAGGTCATGCAGCATGAAGGTGATGGGCAGTAAGGGGTGGTTTGCAGTTGCCTTAAGTCAGGCTGTCACCACCGACAAATTTGAGAAGTGGCCGGAGGAGGCAGACAAGGTGATAATGTAGCCACAAAAATATGTTGAATCACAGCACCAAGGCTTTACCGGGTACAGCTGTTACCTATAACAAGGCACACATCCATTTCCAGGGAGTCTAACCTGGAGCATACAGACATAAAAGTAAAGTAACACAGCGCCTCACCGGTTGGTATTATTCAAAGTGTCTTCTTTATTTCTGCCCCCAAACGAGCGACGTTTCCATCAGAGATGTTTATCAAGCTTCATGAAGATCTCTGATCGAAACAGCTCTCGTTTGGGGGCAGAAATAAAGAAGACACATTGAATAATATCAAACAGTGAGCCACTGTCTTTCTTTACCTTTAAGGAGATAACGTGGCGTCATGTGGAGGACAGACCACTCATGATTAGACAGGGAAGCAAAAAAGAGAGCTCAGCATGCTACAAAGGTACATAAAAATGTTCCGTGCAATTACACCCACAATTGGAACAGCTGAGCTTAAAGAGGACCTGTCACCACCCCAAAGATTTCAATCTAAAGGCAGCACTGAATGCAGCATGTATGCTGAATTCAGGCAAGTGGTCCCCCATGCGTTTCTGATATTATAATCATTAAATACAGCCTTTTAAAATGTGTACAACAAAATCAGAAGGGCATTACCAGCTCCACAGGAGTCGGCTCCTTCCAGGGGGCTATTCCTGCCCCCTGCTTCTCTGTTCCTCCCTCCTCCCTCTCCTCACCGCCACCTTGATGCCTGTCAGCTTTCCTCACTCTGCGCTCTACTATAGTGCAGTATGAAGCACCAGAACATACAATATTTCTATAATACCAATAAATGTAGCCCATAGGACCATGAGTTAGTCGAAAAAGTGTGTGCAAAGTTTGTTAAGTAAGCATATGGACACCTTTAAAACTAATTAAAAACAGAAAGAACAACCTCAGTGAGGAAGTGTGGGTATATGTTGAGTTTCCAGCTCTATGCCACATCTGGCACTGTCTCTAAAATTCACACTCTGCAGGTATCAAAACACCTGCAAACTTCTGGAAGCTTAAAATAATTTGTTTAAACCTCCCAAAAATTGTACAGCTTGATACAAGCCAGTAGACACGATGGCGGGAACACTCCTAACCATAAGGTTAGGTGTTGTTGCCGGCCAATGGGACTTGCAGCCCCAAACAAACAGAGAAAGTTTTAGGGCCAATTTAAATTTTAAACTATTTTCCTGAATAAAGCCACATTAAGTGATTTTTTTTAATCCACTCAACTCATATTGTAGCTGCCCACACATTTGCCCCCTCTCAACCCATACAGTCGTCTCTTCACACATGTAATTTCCCCACAGATTTATTGCCTCTCCCTCAATGTCTTTTGCCTAAGTATTTATACACCCCCCATTTTATTGACACCTCAGAAATGTACCCATTCACCCCATACTTCTGAACCTACAGCTTTCATTCAAATATATGTCTGCTGGCACTTTCACTTGTTTGGGACAAGGTGATAGTGAATGAGGGTTAATATTACCCATTATAGGGTGACAAGCTCTGTGGTAAAGTAGGGTGACATGACTAGGTCTCAATACACAGACCCTTACCTATAGTTATTTGGTGGACTCAGAATTTTCTCATTATTTTACATTTTCCTCTAGTGATTTTTTCACTTCCCCTATTTATATAATTTTTCTACAGTATTTTTAAGGTAATTTTATCTGGTTTACTTTTATTTACAGCCCCTTGGTGATATGCTTTTGTTTTTTTTCCAGCACAAACATCCCATCTGGTGGCATAAATTGCCCTGTCTTTACATTATCATAACTAGGAACAAACAAAAATTATGGCATATATATTTAGGAAGCAGAACATGAGACTTTTGTAGGTCAATTGACTTAACATTGATAGATGATCAAGCGCTTCAGTATCATAATACTGTTAATGGCAAAGTATAAAAGGAGCTCAGAGAACAAATGAGGTCTCATCTTATTGCGGTGCTGGTTGAGTACATCTACAATAGATAACTTTTACTGTATGTAAATAGAAAAAGATAATAAAAAGCCATATGCTAAATAATTTACATACGGTAGGTATTTTCGATATAGCCTAGCAACAGACAAGTGTTCTAGTATCATGTTAAGTTTAGGGTCTTTGATGAAGATGATTTAAAACAAAGTCCTTATTATTATTTAAAGTATATGGTTTGGTTTAGGTTAAGAGGATTCAAACACCATTATCTTATAGTATATAGAACCAATGGCACTGTTCTTTGGAAAAAAATAAATCTGGAGAATAAGAGATGTGAATTAAAAACAGTCCTGGCTGACAAATGACTGCAAGCCTTACATGTACATTCACAAGAATATACTAATTTATTATGCAGTCATGCATACTTCTATATGATTATATCCTTAGAAAATGGAATACATAATTGCATACAGTCTAATAATATACACATACACAATCTACATACACTAACAATAAATATACTACACACTCAGAATAGGTGATGAGTAAAAATATTTCAGAAAAAATTGGTAGTTGTTATTCCTCGATAAAGTTTAGATATACTGTTCAAGAAATGTTAGATACAGTTAAATAATACCTCTAACTTCAAACATCCCATGACATATCACAGAGTTGTGGAAGATGTTGATTGGCAGAAACCTGTGATAAGCAGCTGGTGATCAACAGCGAAATGGGCCCACTGCTATCTTAAAAAAATGTCATCACAAACCACTCACTGATCTCAGGGGGACCAGTCGAGGTAAACTCTGCAGGCAGCCAGCAAAAGCCCTCAAACACAGTGAATTTTTAGGTGCATTGCCCCCTGAGAATTACAAATATGCAAATAGAGTCCGTGGAGCCTCGTTTAGGAGTCTCAAACACGGATCTAGCCAGATATCCCTCCAGGGAAAGACCTAGCCCTGGGGTGGCTCCTTGCGGAAACCACCATAACCACCATATTAAGTGGCCCTTTCAGTCAATATCCAACTCTTTACGAGTTTCAAGATATGACAAGGGAATTAGCAAAGCCAGGTATCCATCCACAGACAGCTGTTTCGGGGTTTTCCCCTCATCAGTGTGGAGTAGGATTCTGGCTATGTGGGAGCAATGCCTGGTAGACCAATATCACAAAGCACTCACTGATCTCAGGGAGACCAGTCGAGGAAAACACTAGGCCAGGCCCTGTTACAGACCTTGAGCCATGCATGTAGGCTGCAGCATTATACAATTTTTATTCTGGGTCATTTAATGCCACTTTCGTAGTATTTGGCCATAAAATATTTTTTTAATGCAGAGACTCTTCTTAGGGTGTCTTGTTTGTGTGTTTTGTGAATTTAGCAGATCTCTCTGAGCACTATGCCTACACATGTCACTCATATCCTTGTTACTGAGTAATGTTGAAGTTTGAAATACAGGGCTAGGCCTTTTCTCATGCATCCATAATGCACCATGATAAAAGTGTTAACTCTGGGAATAAATAGCAGTTTTCCTGGTGTCTACCCCTAATTTGAGCTGTTTGGCAGCTTTTTGGCCCCTTAAGGTCTTTTCAGTGCCCTTGATTTTGCCTTCAATTGATTTCAATAGGGTTCAGAAATTCACTGAATTTATGCCAATTCGGCCAACTGAATCAAACCTGAACTTCAAAAGGTTCTCTCATGTTTGCATTATTGTTGACTTTCCCTCAGGAATCTACTGTGATATCATGCAAATTGTCACTTCAGTGAGGAAGTGAAAAAACTCTAATGCCACCCAATAAGGGTAGTAATCCTTAAAGTCATAATCAACTCTTTAACAAGCCTTTTAATATGACTTAAGATTTGTGCCAGATCAGAACCCCAAACTGCAGATGCTGTGTTTCGGGATGACTGCACCTCATCAGTGAAGTGTGTGGGAGTTCTCTTCTGGCTGTATGAGAGGCTAAGATGAGGTCTGGGGAACTAGCTTTCTACCTTATGGAGAGGAATCTGCCTGCCACCATTAGGACTGAGACAAGCTGATAAGGAGACTTATAGCTGCAATGCTCCTCTTGGAAATATGCAAATTGTCACTTCAGTGAGGAAAAACTCTAATGCCACCCAATAAGGGTAGCAATCCTTAAAGTCATAATTGACCCTTTAACAAGCCTTTTAATATGACTTAGGATTTGTGCCAGATCAGAACCCCAAACTGTGATATCATGAGTATTTTTGACAAGCAAGCTTTCATAACAAGTGATGGGTGAACCCGAACTGTAGACTTCAGGGTTCGTACCGAATACCTACTGTTCGGGCACAGATCCCAAACATGGAAATATTAAACGGCAGTGTTATTACTTACTGGTGTCCACCGCCTGTACTTCTAGTCCACTCTTTAACTTTCTTGATATTCACTGCAGAGGGACCCACAGAGAATGGGTATGTGTGATTGCCTGTTGAAATAATCTGGAAACTGCCCATGCATTCTAGAGGCTAGAACATATAGGTTTCAGGTTACTCCAGCAGCCAATCATAGATGCCCATTCTCTGCGACAGCGTCTGTGATTGGCTGTTGTCTCCCTCACCCATTGACTGACATCACAGTACTGTAAAAGTAAATGCATTTTTAAAAACATGACATAAAGCTTCACTGTACTTTTGATTCTCAGAGTAGATAAAGCGGACAGATATGGGCTGCCACCTCCAGCTGCCTGCCGCCATAAGGAGAGAGATAAGCTCATAAGGAGACTTATAGCCACAATGCTATAAGTCTATAGAAACAATTCAGCTAAGCAAAATGAAAGTGAAAATGGAGACACTCAGCTTTATAAATATGGCCATATCGATAAACGAGACACTGTGATTTATAAATATGTCTATATCGATTATCAAGAAACCAAGCTTTATAAATATGGCCATATCGATAAACCGCCCAGTCGCCAGGTTCACACCCTATGTAATCCACCTTTCCCTGCCCTTCTTGCCTGTGATGCTATTGTTCTCTGGTATCAGTTTTCTATCTTGCCTATAAAAGAGGAGGTTTTTAACGCAGGTAGAGGCTGAGAATGAAAGTTGAAATGAGAGTGACTGGGCGGTTTGTCGATATGGCCATATTTATAACGCTAAGTGTCTCCATTTTAACTTTTTTTGCTTTTTAGTCACAGCAGAGTGCCATTTTCTTTAGTCTTATAATTACCGGCTTTTATGAAAATGCAGAATTTTTTGAGCTTTAAATTATTTTTTTAAGCCTCCTGGAGTTTGCAGATGTTTTGACACCTGTAGGGTGTGAATTTTGGAAACAGCCAGATGTGGCATTAGCTGTGAAGTTCAGAAAGTTTTCAATATTCTTAAAACATCAGTTTAAGAAAGGTTAATATTTCTTAACAATTTTTTTCCAATTTTTTTATTTTATTCTTTTTTTTATCCTTATTTTTTTTGGAGAGCAAACCTTTATTATTACAGAGGGTCACCAGCATTTCTTCTACAGTTATGTGTTAGCAATTCATATAAAAACAGCATATGACATTATATTCTTCACATACATGGTCTTATAGGTCTATTCACTCTCATGAAACACCATACTATGGATATTGCTTCTTGAAAATGTGCAATCAATATTTCATTTCATTACATACATCGACAATACATATTTTTGTCATGTGCACAAGTGTGTTATATGTACAATTCATATTGAATTTTTCTTTGCATTGCTGCCCACTAGCCTCATTCAGCATTCCAGATTAATTGGTGAATCGTAACCTTAATAAACTTATTTGTATTCATTATTTCTTCTCCAAATATGTCAGGCTTCAATACTCACTCCCCCTAACCACAATCAAGGTGTTACCTTGTGGCATGAGGAATTGGATTTGTGAATGATATTACTTCTGCAGCTGACCCCATGGAGGGGTTAATGAGGAGCTAGGCAACAAGATTGTGCAAACCGTAATATTCTGTAAGTGATTGCTTGTGTCTGACTCCTGGCAATGGAAGAGGCATGTCACTAGGTAAAGCAAACAGGCATCACTGCGGAGTTCAGAGAGTTAGAAAACACCACAGTTTTTGTATCCAGTACATCATGGCAAGATATACTATGCCATTATTCAATGTATATAGCATTACCTAGTATACCTGGAAAAGGTCCGGACATATAATCAACCATGACTGATCGTACCGAAATTTAATAGAAAGAATTTCCCAACGGGGAAAAAAACCGATCATATAGTCATTTCTATGAAAGTATAAATTTTATTATTAATTAAGGGATGTGCGGTATGGGGGGTGGGGACAAGGTAGAAAACCAGCATGATACAACATTAGTTTTTTACATTATTCAACAGCTTCATATATGTATACGACCAATATACAATTTGGATTTTATTTAGTTACATATCACAAAGTAGTATACATATGTTGAATTACAGGTAAGGGAAAAGCATTTACACAACAATTCTATTCTGTGCAATATTCAACCTTATATATTGCCAAAAGGCAGCAAGGCGTACCTGAGGATATATCTACAGCAGTAAGCTGCACTTAATCAGTTGTTTTTTAGGTATACAAAAATTTATCAATATGACCAGCATATCATCCCCCACATAGTGGATTCAATTCATAGAATAAAAATCATCAGTATGTGTAAGCAATTTTGTAAACAGCACCTCAATGATATAAATAGAGGAAATCTATAAATGCCTATTCCCAGCAAATTTGCCAGGAGATGTATATACAGCATAAATAGCAAAAATCATTAGTTAATATATAAACTTTGTCAATATATGACCATCATATCATCTCCTCCTATATATAAGTTTTACACATAGCAATTGCATGTTAATTCAATCACCTCCCACCTGGGGGATCCAATTTACCACTTAAGAATCACCTAAACATGCAAAAACAGCACTCAATTGTGAAAATAGGGACATCTGCTGGTGCAGCTAAAGCCTCTAACACATCCTAGAATAGGGCAATTTCCCTCAGGCACACACCTCGGAGCTATTACCTCATCCCTTATATATTACAGAGTTGTCAATTGCTATTCCGTACCTATATATCACAGCCGTCGTATCATGCGGAGCGCCCTGATGCGCATTTCGAATTTCTCCAAGTGCAATCCTCAAGGGCTGCATACAGTGCATGTTTTTAGGATTCCTTAGCATTGCACAAGGTTCTGGACTCATTACCTCTGCAGGTGGTGAAATTAGCACCTATGCAATGCTACAAAAATCCTGAAAATTGTTTTCAATCTTGAGGACTTTAGTTGGCTACCCCTGCACTGGAAGTCTCTGTGGAGGTAGCCAGGGGGCAAGAGGTATTCTTAAGCCCTATCACCACAGCTGCAGCTCTCTGGACTCTCTTAGGCCCTGTGACTACAATACATTGTTTGATACTTTTTTAATCAGATTTTGAGAATATTAATGTCTATCGTGAGGCCAGCAAAATATATGACAGGCAAGAAGTAATCTGCCCCAAAATCTGCACTTCTGAAATCTCATAGACTTTGCTGGCTTCAGGATAGATATTCAGATTTTGATCAGAATCTAAACTATACTTCAAAAGAAGCATCAAACATCATACCGTGGGAACAGGCAACCATATCGTGGGGTTGCATTCACAGAAGGCATCCCCCATATGCTGTGAGAGCATGCACAAAGGCACTGGTGAGCATTTTACAAGCGATGCCATCGCAAACATTACTGTGGTTTAGGCTCGAGGAGTCACACAGGGGCTTTCTTGCACATTTGAACTGCACTGAACTCTCTGACATCACTGCTTTTCACATACGTTGTCTCACGATACCAGTGAAATATATCCACTGGGTCTCGTGCAAAATCATATTTCAGGTCACACAGTGGGATTCCCGTGTAAAGAAAAAACAACAACAGCTTGTAGTGCGCCTGTACACATGGGGCTGTTAACGGGCGGTTCTTTTGCGTTTAAACTCACCTGGTCTGGTTGTAAACCACAGCCCGTAGATAAGCTTATTAATATGAAGCAGCGGAATCCTCCGGTTCCGTCCTCGTGCTTCCTACGAGGTCTTCTCCGGGGAAACACTAGTGCCGGGCGGCGTCACGTGTCTAGTAAAGGGGCTGATCCAGCTGACGTCTTCTCAGGTCCTCTCCCTCCTCTGCAGCTCACTCCACCACTCTCCCATAGGGAGTCAGAATGATACAAAAAGATGGAAGCGTGATGTATGTTTGGGCGCTGAGGTAAGGAAGATCTCTGGTGCTGGCTTCTTTTCCGGACTTTATTAAAATAATTGCAGTTATAATTATTCAAGCTTAAGGCTCTCAAAACCCACGATGCCGGTACGCCACAATATCGTCTTTGTTCAAGTGAAGGAATCACATGCTGTGAAGCAGCACAAGGCATGGTGGGTTTGACAAGCGAGCCTTGCAAAATTACTGTTTTATAGATAAAGGTTCCGACATGAAGCACTGACTCCTGACATCACGCTTCTCACATCATGTCTCACGATACACGAATATATCACTAGTCTCGTGCAAATCATTATTTAGGGCACACAGTGGGATTCCCTGCTGCATGATACCCACTGTGTAACCTGAGACAACCTTAGACAAGTCATGAGGATGTTGAGGTTCACTAAGCATGGCGAGTGTTAACAGCGGCACTGAATCTTGCTAAGTGAAAGTGTAGGAAGATCATATCTGTGCTAAAACAGTGGGGCTCTACTGTAAAACAGCTTGAACTGTGTTTGGCAGCTTTTGGCCCTTTTTAAAGTGTTTTCTAGGCCTTAACTTTGCCTCCCATTGATTTGAATGGGGTTCAGAAGTTCGCAGAGTTGTTTGCCAATCTATTGCCAATCAACCGACTCTGAACTTCAAAACTCACTCTAGTAGCAACATATGTTATATTTCACTGTCAAAACTATTTTTGTTTATTTTACCTTTAGAGCGTAGTGAATTTTCCTGTTCTTATGTTATAGATAAAATGTACTGTAGCTTGTTTGCTCCAAAAGTACCGTTATATACTCGTGTATAAGCCGACCCGTGGTATAAGCCGACCCCCCTACTTTTGCCCCCAAAACTGGGAAAACCTATTGACTCGTGTATAAGCCGAGGGTTGGACCCCAGCACAAGTATACAGCCCCCAGCAGTGTGGTATACAGCAGCCTCCCCAGTGGTATATACAGACCCCAGTGGTAATACAGCAGCCCCAGTGGTAATACAGCAGCCCCAGTGGTAGTATACAGCAGCCCCATGGGTAATACAGCAGCCCCAGGGGTAATACAGCAGCCCCAGTGGTAGTATACAGCAGCCCCAGGGGTAATACAGCAGCCCCAGTGGTAATACAGCAGCAGCCCCAGTGGTAGTATACAGCAGCCCCAGTGGTAATACAGCAGCCCCAGTGGTAATACAGCAGCCCCAGTGGTAATACAGCAGCCCCAGGGGTAATACAGCAGCCCCAGGGGGTATACAGCAGCCCCAGGGGGTATACAGCATCCCCAAGGGTTATACAGCAGCCCCAGGGGGTATACAGCAGCACCAGGGGGTATACAGCAGCCCCAGGGGTTATACAGCAGCCCCAGGGGTTATACAGCAGCCCCAAGGGTAATACAGCAGCCCCAGTGGTAATACAGCAGCCAAAGTGGTAGTATACAGCAGCCCCAGAGGTGTATACAGCAGCCCCAGTGGTATATACAGCAGCAGCCCCAGTGGTAATATACAGCAGCCCCAGTGGTAATATACAGCAGCCCCAGTGGTAATATACAGCAGCCCCAGTGGTAATACAGCAGCCACAGTGGTAATACAGCAGCCCCAGTGGTAATACAGCAGCCCCAGGGGGTATACAGCAGCCCCAGGGGGTGTACAGCAGCCCCATGGGTAATACAGCAGCCCCAGTGGTAGTATACAGCAGCCCCAGAGGTATATACAGCAGCACCAATGGTATATACAGCAGCAGCCCCAGTGGTAGTATACAGCAGCCCCAGTGGTAATACAGCAGCCCCAGTGGTAATACAGCAGTCCCAGTGGTAATACAGCAGCCCCAGGGGTAATACAGCAGCCCCTGGGGGTATACAGCATCCCCAGGGGTTAGACAGCAGCCCCAGGGGGTATACAGCAGCCCCAGGGGTTATACAGCAGCCCCAGGGGGTATACAGCAGCCCCAGGGGTTATACAGCAGCCCCAGGGGTTATACAGCAGCCCCAGGGGTAATACAGCAGCCCCAGTGGTAATACAGCAGCCCCAGTGGTAGTATACAGCAGCCCCAGAGGTATATACAGCAGCCCCAGTGGTATATACAGCAGCAGCCCCAGTGGTAGTATACAGCAGCCCCAGTGGTAATACAGCAGCCCCAGTGGTAATACAGCAGCCCCAGTGGTAATACAGCAGCCCCAGGGGGTATACAGCAGCCCCAGGGGTTATACAGCAGCCCCAGGGGGCACACAGCAGCCCCAGGGGGTACACAGCAGCCCCAGGGGTTATACAGCTGCCCCAGGGGTTATACAGCAGCCCCAGGGGGGTATACAGCAGCCCCAGGGGGTATACAGCAGTGCCAGGGGGTATATAGCAGCCCCAGGGGGTATACAGCAGCCCCAGGGGGTATATAGCAGCCCCAGGGGGTATACAGCAGCCCCAGGGGTTATACAGCAGCCCCAGGGGGTATACAGCAGCCCCAGGGGGTATACAGCAGCCCCAGGGGGTATACAGCAGCCCCAGGGGGTATATAGCAGCCCCAGGGGTATATAGCAGCCCCAGAGGGTATACAGCAGCCCCAGGGGTATACAGCAGCCCCCCAAATGCTGGCACTCACCCCCCCCTGTGAGGTAAGGGCCCTCCTGTTGCTTAACTTACCATACCTGTCCTTCTGCACTGCACCGCCGTCGGTCTTCTGAGCTCCGTTCTCCATGCTCCCGTCCTCGCTGCATCCGGGATCCCCGGCCGTCGCAGTTACGATGACGGACGGGACTCGGAGCATGGAGGACGGAGCTCAGAAGACCGGCGGCGGTGCAGAAGAGACCGGGGATGGTAAGTTAAGCAGCGGGGGGCCCTTACCACACAGGGGGGTTGAGTGCCAGCATTTGGGGACCGTATTGACTCGTGTATAAGCCGAGGGGGGAACTTTTCAGCCCAATTTTTGGGCTGAAAAACTCAGCTTATACACGAGTATATACGGTAATTTATTGTGCCAAATACTTTATTATAGACTTTGAGTAATACAGAAACAGCTGAGTTAAAGAAATGGAAGATGCTTGTGCCATCACTTTGATACAAATGTCGAAACAAAGTCCATACTGTTTGGAAAAACTGGTTTTATAATTAGAGTCCCAGGAACAAAACACTTATGGAAAATCCATTTAAAGGGAATCTGTTAGCAAGATTTGGCTATGTAAGCTGAGGACAGCATGCTGGAAGGGTTAAAAGAATAAAAGCAACAGCTTCTCTTATATCTGTCTATGTGTTGTTGTTTACCTAATCTACATGGTTTATTACCCTATGATTAGCATTACAGGACTAGAAAGTCATGCACCCGGCAGTCTGACACGTCCCCCTGCTGTGATTGACACCTCCCAATAAATGTACAATCTCTATTGAGAGCCTGGTATGGGCAACTATCTCAGCCCAGCTACATGCTTGACATGTATTTGATTGTTACAGAATGGCTGCAGCCAATATTCTATGTGATAGAAGTAGATGTTGGATTCATAATCTCTGTGCCTATGTTATGTTGCTGTTAGAGGAGGTAGCAAAACCCTGCTATCTGTGGCTTTTTTTCTCCGGCTTTCTATGGGTAGAATATTTTAAAATTAAAATGTTTTCTAGTATCTGACTAACATAAGTTGGCAAAATGTGGGCAGATGTTTACAAAGATAAAATGGTTTAAACGACTCAATCTTCCAGGCGATTATCCAAGGTTGCCTCAGTTATCCTTGCCCTTATCACCTTTTCATTATCTGATGCTAACCTCTTCCGTCTGGGTCCTGCCATTAACTCTTATATCTTTATGTGTTTTATCCATCATTCTTGTGCAAAGTAAAGTCCACGACATTGAAACTGACCTACTCTGTCTCACTTATGGACACCGAGAACACAAATGTTACGTCCGTGCTTAAGAGCTGATGTAAAAATATCCTTAACAATGGCACAGAAATGATTTCTCTCTTTATTTTATGTACTCTGTATAGCCTCTGAAGCAACTTTTAACCTTAGAGGGAAACGGCATTGATTTTCCTTCCTTGATTTCACTGATTAAATGTATCTGAACTGACAGTTCTAGCAATTTAAGCCATCTCATAGTTGGGTAGCTGACTAATCTAAAATCAACTAATGATAGTGCTTCTAGGGTAAGCTTTAACTGTCTCTGATTGTGCCTGTTTGCTGAATTGAGAGAAACTGCTTCTAGTTATTATCTGCTTCATTTGTTTCTGGTTTAAACTGCATGAAACGTCCTTCACAATAAAGATCTAGGATTCGCACACTATTTTTTTTAACACATTTAGCATTCCTAAGTAAAATTCTACGAGACAGCAAATATGAGACTGTGGATGTTGAGCATACATTTTATTATATGAAATATCAGTATTGTTTTTTCATGTTATTAGCACCTAAACATCATCACTGGTACTGTGTCATGTGTCACAAAGATTTGGGACCTGATTCTGCATTTGCATTTATTTTTAAAGGAAACCTGTCATGTTATAAGTTGCTATTGGGACAACATCTGCAAGGAGTTTGTATGTTCTCCCCGTGTTTGCGTGGGTTTCCTCCGGGCACTCCGGTTTCCTCCCACATTGTAAAGACATCCTGATCGGATATTTAGATTGTGAGCTCCAAGAGAGACAGCATTACTGATGTATGTAAAGTGCTATGGAATTAATAGTGCTATATAAATGAATAAATATATATATTAGGTCAGGGTCAGACACAGACAACACTCACATTGTAAAGCACAGTGACCGGCGGCTCCTCTGACCCGAGCATGACAGCTTAAATAAATTACTGTGCAGTGGTCAGCTGAGAGGGGCTGCTGGTCATTCTTTGTGAGCATCGTCTATGTTATACGGCTGTCTGACTCCAGCCTCAACCTACAGATATAGGGTTAAGCTGAAGGTTAAAAGCATTCAGAGGCTGTGCGACTGAAGCACTGAGAGTCCCGCTGCCGGGAGAAAATTTAATTTGTTCCTCCAGGCAAGCTTTCAGACATAGAGTAATTCAGTAATGACAGTTTCAGTCATTGCTCTGTGCATAGTGATCAGCAGTTGTAACCACGTCCTTGAACTGATAGACAGCTGGCTCATCATTACATCAGTACAGAGCTGTTTTGGCAGTGGGGCTCTCAAGGCAGCAGCTCTATGGTATCAGAACACTATTAACTTGCAGATTTACCCCATATCTGCAGTCTAACACAATGTAATTAATTGACATTTTCCCTTTAAGTCATCTTTCTATATTTTTTGCCTTGTGGTATCCCTTTACTCTTTTTGTGACAATTATTTCAAATTAGTACATGTCATTCATGAATTTTGTGTAACTTTCAAAATACTCTTTATATTTGTCTTTTACCTGTTTTGTGAGTCCTTAGCACAAAATATTGCATTTTCTGCTAAAATGGTGATACAGTTGCGCCAAAGTTTCGGGCGCATATAAAATCATCCCATGGGGAAACTGGAAGATATTTTCTCCAACTTTTTTATTGAATTTTTAGAACATAACATTGGGTAGGATAACATAGCATAGGATATAACATCCACAATGATACTGTAGATTACCAAAATATATATGCAAATCCTTCTTGTAAGGCAACATGTCCGCGTAGCATTTAAAATAGTATATACGGTAGATACATAAATAGATCTCAGTCAATAACACAAATTTTGGGGAAATAATGAGAGAAAGAAAAGACAGGCTGAATGCCTAGAAGGGTAATAGGGGAAGGAAGAGAATCTCTCAATGTATTTTGCATGGTCAAGCGTGTCATTCTCATGTAATATATGCTGTATCTTTAACAGACATTATACATCTGTAGTAGTTCCCAAGGCCTCTAACATCCCGCTGAGATCCTCCAGACAATATCATTCTGTGTGGCGGAAGGGACTAATCATACTCGATGTTTCGTGAGGGCTATAGTGAAAACCAATTCATGTTTTCCACAGAGGAAATACTTTCACTGAAGATTTTTCCTTACTCCTTTCCGCCTCTATTTATTCAATTCCCAATAAGTGTTTCATCTGGGATATTATCAACACCATTGATGGGATGCTTGGTTTAAGCCATTCTCCCAGTACACCGCGTAAGGCTTCAACTAAGAATGTGTGAATGTTTTTAGGGATCTTTGCTTTAACTCCTGTGGGATGAGTCTCCGGGGGTCTTAACTGATGAAGGAGAATAGCTTGTGGTGTTTGTGGGAGTTGGATTCCCCAGCATGATTGAACCTGTTCTCCAACCTGTGTCCAGTACTCTTTAACTGCCCTGCATTCCCACACCCCGTGCCAGAGATTCGTTGAAGGCATTCCGCACTTAGGGCATGCTGTAATCCTGTCAGGGAATCTAGGAGAGGATGGAATATTGAAACCATATAATGATGTGTGCATGAGCTTGAAATAGGTCTCCCTCCATCTTTCGCAAAGAATGAATTTTTTGACCTGTTCCCACCCCAGTAGAATTATCTCTGCAATATCTTTATCCCCAGTCCATTTCTCCTAAGTCTTAAACAGCTTATTCTGATTTAACTTCAGGAATTTATGTCTTACAGTATTGTATATTGAGGATATGGTCGCATTTGGTCAGATTTACTCTATTATCTTGATTATGCATTCCTATGTCTTGAAATAACTTGCAAAGTCTAGACAGGCAAAAAAGAATGGACTTTCATGACCTGTAGAAAGTGTCTGCTTTATATATGGAATTTGTCCATGATTTCTTGTGGACTTAGCCATTGTTTAACATCCGTATGCATAATATCCCCTGCTTTCCTCATGCTATCACCTGCTTGTCCTATCGCTTTTTTGATTTCCGTTCCCTGGGGAAATTCCGTGTTACCAAGTATTGGCATATGTTCAGAGATCTGCAATGGAAGGCCAAATGCCTTCCTTACTATTTCCACCATACGATGGTATCCAGAAGCAGTAGGGATAATTTTACGTTCTGCCGGAGTTTGGCCTGTTCTGTGTGTAAGAGAGAATTTAATTCCCATGGAAAGACTTGCTATGTTGTAGGCTCTGACATTTGGAAAATTGATCCCACCTTCACTTCTCCTTAGCATCAGTTTTCCCAATACGATTCTGGGCCTTTTACCTGCCCAAATAAATTGGGTGAAAGCTCTATTTGTTTGTTTTTCTAGATGCTTGAGTATCCGGGGTAATGTCTGTAATGGGTATAGGAGTCTGGCAAAGCTGATCATTTTAATTAAATGGCATCTTCCCAGAAGAGAGAGTGGCAGATTCTGCCATCTCCTAAGCTCTCCCAATATTTTTTCGATCAGAGGTGTATAATTTAGTGAATGCAGTTGTGCCGGAAGCCTACCTATCTTAATTCCCAGATAGAGGATATGTGTCTTTGCAATATGTAGTTCTAGGTTTAGTTTCCTCCATTGTACCACAGCGTTTTTTTCCCCCAGTTCTAAGAGTTCTCTCTTGGCGATATTGACCTTATAGCTCGAGTATTCCCCATATTTCTGGATAAACTGAAAGATATTTCCAGTGGCCGGGACAAGAACAAGATGACATCATCTGCAAATAATGCTATTTTAGTGTTGCTAGCGCCCACCCTCATTCCCTCAAATAGATCCGAAGCGTCCATATACCCAGCAAAGGGCTCTAATGCCAAGTTGAACAGCAATGGAGACATTGGGCATCCTTGCCTGGTCCCTTTATATAGGTGAAATGGCTCTGAGAGGAAGCTTGACGTGTGTATTCTAGCTGTCGGGTCCCTATACACCCCCTCCATGTATATTCTAAAGTTGCCCTTTAGGTTGAATGAGTCCAGAGTCGCCCCTAGCCAGTCCCAGCTAACATTATCAAAAGGTTTCTCTGCATCCAGAGCAAGCAAAGCTGGTCTCTCTCCCGTCTGGCTGTGGTGACCCCCTTGTCTAACACAGTACCTTTCGTATGTTTTTCACCGCTGCCCTGCCCTTAACGAATCCTACTTGTGCAGGGTTCACCAGTTGGGGTAATACTGCTGCCAATCTGTCCACCTTTATTTTTGACATAATCTTCTGGTCTACATCAATAAGGGAGTTGGGTCTATAAGAGCAGGCCTCCAGGGGGTTGTCTTCCTCACGACCCCTTCTTCGCTCGTTACTTTTTGACTGCGCAGTATTTTTTCCATGTCTTTCTCTGCATTACTTGCCGATTCGTAGATGAGGTTGTCACTGTCATTTTGGAAAATCATCAGTGTCGCCAGGTATTGCAGTGCACAACTTTTCTTTGCTTGATAGAGTGCTGCACATATTTTACTAAAGGCTCTCCTGCGTTTTGCCACCTCCGCAGAATAGTCTTCCAATAATAGGACTTTCATCTCCCTCAAAGTCACTGGCTGGGGACATCTTCTACAGTGCCTACAAGTAGTATTCAACCCCCTGCAGATTTAGGTGGTTTGATAAGATGCAAATAAGTTAGAGCCTTCAAACTGCAAACGAGAGTAGGATTTATTAACAGAAGCATAAATCTTACAAACCAAAAAGTTATGTTGCTCAGTTGAATTTTAATACATTTTAAACATAAAAGTGTGGGTCAATTATTATTCAACCCCTAGGTTTAATATTTTGTGGAATAACCCTTGTTTGCAATTACAGCTAATAATCGTCTTTTATAAGACCTGATCAGGCCGGCACAGGTCTCTGGAGTTATCTTGGCCCACTCCTCCATGCAGATCTGCTCCAAGTTACCTAGCTTCTTTGGGTGTCTCATGTGGACTTTAATCTTGAGCTCCTTCCACAAGTTTTCAATTGGGTTAAGGTCAGGAGACTGACTAGGCCACTCCATCACCTTGATTTTTTCCCTCTTGAACCAGGCCTTGGTTTTCTTGGCTGTGTGCTTTGGGTCGTTGTCTTGTTGGAAGATGAAATTAAGACCCATCTTAAGATCCTTGATGGAGGAGCGGAGGTTCTTGGCCAAAATCTCCAGGTAGGCATTGCTATCCATCTTCCCATGGATGCGGACCAGATGGCCAGGCCCCTTGGCTGAGAAACAGCCCCACAGCATGATGCTGCCACCACCATGCTTGACTGTAGGGATGGTATTCTTGGGGTCGTATGCAGTGCCATCCAGTCTCCAAACGTCACATGTGTGGTTGGCACCAAAGATCTCGATCTTGGTCTCATCAGACCATAGAACCTTGAACCAGTCTGTCTCAGAGTCCTCCAAGTGATCATGAGCAAACTGTAGACGAGCCTTGACATGACGCTTTGAAAGTAAAGGTACCTTACGGGCTCGTCTGGAACGGAGACCATTGCGGTGGAGTACGTTACTTATGGTATTGACTGAAACCAATGTCCCCACTGCCATGAGATCTTTCCGGAGCTCCTTCCTTGTTGTCCTTGGGTTAGCCTTGACTCTTCGGACAAGCCTGGCCTCGGCACGGGAGGAAACTTTCAAAGGCTGTCCAGGCCGTGGAAGGCTAACAGTAGTTCCATAAGCCTTCCACTTCCGGATGATGCTCCCAACAGTGGAGACAGGTAGTCCCAACTCCTTGGAAAGGGTTTTGTACCCCTTGCCAGCCTTGTGACCCTCCACAATCTTGTCTCTGATGGCCTTGGAATGCTCCTTTGTCTTTCCCATGTTGACCATGTATGAGTGCTGTTCACAAGTTTGGGGAGGGTCTTAAATAGTCAGAAAAGGCTGGCAAAAGAGATAATTAATCCACACATGTGAAGCTCATTGTTCTTTGTGCCTGAACTACTTCTTAATACTTTAGGGGGACCAAACAGAATGCTGGTGGTTTGAGGGGTTGAATAATAAATGACCCTCTGAATTAACTTTTAACGCTTTAAAAAAAAAAATTTAAAAATTCTTTTTGGCTGCAGTGCATTTTCCACTTCCAGGCTGATCTACAGTCCAAATGTCACAAGGCCAAGTTAATTCCGCATGTGTCAACCAGCTAAATCTGCAGGGGGTTGAATACTACTTGTAGGCACTGTATATGCTCTCATTATGTCAAACGTATCATTATAGTCCAGGAATTTCATGATTACTTGATGTGGTCTGGATGTCCGGTCATCAGATCTTCGATTGTGAGATCGTAGCTCTGGCCCAACTCTGTGAACCCTTTCGACCCTACAACGTACAAACGTGATTAATTCCCACGGCCATTGATAGGTCTCTTTCACAAAGTCTTTGTAGTTCAGCTGCAGGGACTGACTTGGGGAGCCCCAGTAGCCTTAAGTTGTTGCGCCTTGTTTTTTAGGTCCTTGTCCTTCTCAGACAGGCTCTTTCTTTCTGCATTTGTCTCTTTCAGCTGCGAGGAGAGCTGTATGTTAGCACCCTCCAGTTGTGAGACCCTCTGCTCTAGCTCCACTATCCATTCTTTATGTTTGTTCACTTCGTCTTGGAGATGCTGGAGGGCCTTCTTGATAGCATGTTCCAGTTTCTTTAGGATGTCTGGCATGATGTTACTTGCCACGTCAGCCGCCAGTTTGTTAAAGTCTACTAATATCAATCTTGAAGGGTCTTTCCTGTTACACTCATTTAGGTCTTTAATGTACTCCTCATTTGGGGTTTTCTGTTGCGAGTTTGTTGCAGGAGTGTCCTCTCCCCCAGGGATTGGGTCCCCGGTGCCCTCTTCCACTCTGTGGTTCCCACCACTTGTTTGCCGGGGGTCCTCCGGCTTTTGTAAGCTGCGCAACACGTAGCGATCCATTTGTTGAAATGGTGATGTAGATGGTGTTGGCGTCAGGTCCCCCTATCTCTTCCGTTTGGCCTTTCTCCTGAGATTATCAGTACTTATGTTCCTTGGCAGCAATGGAAATATGTTGTGCTGCAGTACACAGTAGGTATTTGCAGTTGTTTATTTTTATATATATATATATATATTTATATATATATATATATATATATATATATATATATATATATGTACACAGTGTTGGCCAAGTATTGACACACCAGCAATTCTGTCGGATAACACTCAGTTTCTTCCTGAAAATGATTGCAATCACAAATTCTGTGGTATTATTGTCTTCATTTAATTTGTCTTCAATGAAAAAACACAAAAGAGAATGAAGCAAAAAGCAAAACATTGATCATTTTACACAAAACTCCAAAAATGGGCCGGACAAAAGTATTGGCACCCTCAGCCTAATACTTGGTTGCACAACCTTTAGCCAAAATAACTGCGATCAACCGCTTCCGGTCACCATCAATGAGTTTCTTACAATGCTCTGCTGGAATTTTAGATCATTCTTCTTTGGCAAACTGCTCCAGGTCCCTGATATTTGAAGGGTGCCTTCTCCAAACTGCCATTTTTAGATCTCTCCACAGGTGTTCTATGGGATTCAGGTCTGGACTCATTTCTGGCCACCTTAGAAGTCTCCAGTGCTTTCTCTCAAACCATTTTCTAGTGCTTTTTGAAGTTGTTTTGGGTCACTGTCCTGCTGGAAGACCCATGACCTCTGAGGGAGACCCAGCTTTCTCACACTGGGCCCTACTTAAGCTGCAAAATTTGTTGGTAGTTTTCAGACTTCATAATGCCATGCACACGGTCAAGCAATCCAGTGCCAGAGGCAGCAAAGCAACGCCTTTGACCAAAAAGAGAGAACATTCTTCCAAAATGTTTTAGGCTTTCTCAGGTAAGTTTTGGCAAACTCCAGCCTGGCTTTTTTATGTCTCGGGTAAGAAGTGGGATCTTCCTGGGTATCCTACCATACAGTCCCTTTTCATTCAGACGCCGACGGATAGTACGGGTTGACACTGTTGTACCCTCGGACTGCAGGGCAGCTTAAACTTGTTTGGATGTTAGTCAAGGTGCTTTATCCACCATCCGCACAATCTTGCGTTGAAATCTCTTGTCAATTTTTCTTTTCCGTCCACATCTAGGGAGATTAGCCACAGTGCCATGGGCTTTAAACTTCTTGATGACACTGCGCACGGTAGACACAGGAACATTCAGGTCTTTCGAGATGGACTTGTAGCCTTGATATGCTCATGCTTCCTCACAATTTGGTTTCTCAAGTCCTCAGACAGTTCTTTGGTCTTCTTTCTTTTCTCCATTCTCAATGTGGTACACACAAGGACACAGGACATAGGTTGAGTCAACTTTAATCCATGTCAACAGGCTGCAAGTGTGATTTAGTTATTGCCAACACCTGTTAGGTGCCACAGGTAAGTTATAGGTGCTGTTAATTACAAAATTAGAGAAGCATCACATGATTTTTCTAACAGTGTCAATACTTTTGTCCACCCCCTTTTTTATGGTTGTGTGGAACTATATCCAATTTGGCTTTAGGACATTCTTTTTGTGTTTTTTTCATTGAAGACAAATTAAATGAAATGATAATACCAGAGAATTTGTGATTGCAATCATTTTCAGGAAGAAACTGAGTATTATCTGACTGAATTGCAGGGGTGTCAATACTTTTGGCCAACACTGTAAATCATCTAAATGTACTTGTGTTAGTAAATATGTTAACACCTCAGCATTGTCATCTTTACAGTATAGGCTTCACCACATTGGAAGCACACAGCAGATAAATAAAGTTTAGATAACATTTTCTAGCAAAACTTATAGCATCATAACTTTAGTGGATTATTTTACATGCAGCTGCTTCCAAATCTTCAATTACAAAGAAGGCATCATTAGGGAAATGTGGACACAGTAAACATGATGCGATCAACAAGCGTACTAGGAGTACCCATAAGCATCTGGCACATCTACAAAGATTGTTAAAACATGTGCTGATCCGATGCACCTGATCCTTAATGAAATTGGCAAAAGATCTCTTTGGAGACATGGTTCCTTCACCAGAGATGAATCTATTCATATAGTTTTCGTACCTGCAGAGTTGAACAGCACTAACATCCCTTCCTCTAAATTTATGCAATTTATATCTGAAAACCTAATCTGTTTTCTCTTTAAAGTACTTGTAATTGAAATTTAAGATTCTCATCACATTAGCATTGACAATATAATTAACAAATATAGAAATCTACCATCTGTCAAGTTTATCTTCATAATATTTTTCTGTTTTCAATAGTGTATGCATCCCTAGTGTGTGAAATCCCCTTGTGATGTCACAGAGGCTTACCTGACTGAAATCCTCTTTTCATATTAGAGTACATTATGGGTCTAAGAACTAGCAGGCAGGTAGTGCTGACTACCTGCCTGTTATTCCCGGCACCAGCTCAGAGCTGTCGCAGACCACTCCTGACAATGATTCTGCTGATTTACGTCAATGAAGTAGCTCTTACTCTTCTGGGCTGCTTTGTTGACAGGACATGTTGCCGATGACATACGAAACAAGAAAAAAATTGTGGCACTCCTATGCACTCAGTGTGAACATGTGCAATGTTTAATACAACATATTGTAGCAAGAAAAGACAGCTGCACCCTGAAATACTAAGACATGCAATTCTCAATATAAAAATTGTCACTTCAGTGAGGAAGTAGATGTTCGTCTACTTCCTCACTCAATCGACAATTTGCATATTTCCCAGAGGAGCATTGCGCCTATAAGTCTCCTCATGACAGCAGGCAGATTGATCTCCATAATGAGAGTAGCTATTCCCCCAGACCTCGTCTTAGCCTCTCATACAGCCAGATCAGAATTCCTATACACTGCACTGATGAGGGGTAAAACCCTTAAGTACAGATTGGGGTCCTGATCACTTCTCGGACTTTTGGCTAAGACCAAGTGTGGTAATCTAACAGTTGCTGCACTTGGTTGAGGCAACATTAGATGTCTGGGGTACCTGGCTCGTTGGCCTTGGGGGATCATTCTCACTTAATTGTGGGAGCTTCACCACCTTGTAGCTATTGGCTGTCGGCTTAGTGACCAGACAACGAGAAGTAATCACATATTACCCACAGGGCAACCTGGGGTATAAGGGCGTTTCTTAATTGCTGAGAGGTGGCTTTGTCTTTGCTTGGTTGGTGACATGGCTCTTGGGGCACCACCTCCTTGGTCTTGGGTACAATTCCTGCTTGCAGGTTTCAAGCCCTTGCTACTTTGGGGGAGGTACTTAGTCTTTAGGGGTCAAAATGCCATTCTGCTATGGCTTTGCAGTGGGGGAGACTCCTGCGTCAGTACATACGGATAAAGGTGGAAGAATACCAGTGTGACCAGAAGAATCTCCACTTCATTGCAAATGAGATTCTTTTTGGGTTCTTCCAGCTTGAACGATCCAAGATTCTGTGTCTATACGACCAGGAATTCTGAGGCCGGTATACCATCTCGTTTACGTCCAAATCAAGCTGCGAGAACATCTACGAAGCACTTGTGAGGGCGGACAAGGATGAGGAGATATTGGACGGACTGAAGTTTGACTCCCTGTATGGTGAGGAGGAGATACCACTGGTCGTCTTCATATTTAGTCCTTCCTTTCATCTCCGGGGAGGACATCAAAGTTTTCTTGAGGCATCACTGAAGGGCAATATGCTACTCACATGACATCCTGAGCTCGCAGATGTTCTGGAATGGGAAGAGGAAATACCTTGTCAAGCTCCACAGGGATCCCCAGGGCTGTGATGGTAGACGTCACCCACCAGCCAACTTCGCCATCGGTAATACGAGGGGATTCATGCGCTATCCAGGTATGCTCTTGACCTGCCAGAAGTGTCATGCATATGGCCACACCGCGAGAGTTGCACCAACACCCAAGTGGTCATATGTAATAAATGTGGCAAGGGGGGACACAACTCTGCCACATGTGACTCGGAAATTGTGTGCAACTTATGTGGAGAGGAGGGGCGTGCTTTCAAAGATTGCCCGAGCCGTAGGGCAAATGTGACAGAGGCATCAAAGAGGATGTCAGAGCAAAAAGCCTCCGGAGGGAGTAAACCCACCCCTAGACTTGAGTTGGGACCTGCTGAAAGTTCTGGGCCACGCCGTAAATCGGTTCCATCAGGGAGCTCACCGATGGATTCCCTGAAGGCTGGCCATAGGGGCTCTGTTGGGAATGCTATACGCAGGGTAAGCCAGGGAGATCTCTCGCAGCATATCCAGAGTGATGTGATCGGTGATCTGGCTCCGAAGGACATCACATCTGCCACATGTGAGTCTCGGAGTCAGGAGGCAGGGTCCCTAGATCACATGTGTGAACCAGGCACACAGTGTAGTTCTGGGGAGACCACTAGTACCTCAAAATCCAAAGGAAACCCCGACACTACCTGGTCCAAAGTGGTGGCTGCATCTGAAGCAGGGGAAGGTAGGAGCCTCAACCGACAACCCAGTAAACTGAAGCACACAAAAAAAGTTCCTCTCGTTAAAAATAGTGAGAGTGCAGACAAAACCTTGTTGGGTCCTGATGCCCAGATTTTGTGTGATGACGGCATGATGACGAGATCCATGACCAGATCCATGACCAGACCAGATGTGATGCAAGTCAAGAGAGATGACACCCAGGGGTGCATCAAGCCCCCCTGCCGCCAGAGCCACACAGTGTGGAGCAGGGGTCGGGGGTGGTTGGGTGCTGTCAGTAGCTAGCACCGCCGCCCCTGCAGCCACAAGTGAAGACCGGGGGGGGTTGCTATCTGCGCCGCCGCACCACAGGACAGGTCTGTCTATGCAGCAGGGGGAGAGGCTGTGTCTTACCGCAGCTGGCTATATAAAATTTATAAAATTTAGCTAGGCACACCGGCGCCCATCAGGCAGGAAGACGCTGTATGGATATGGTGCCGCCCCCTGCCAGCTTGCCGCCTAAGTTAAAGGGCTCACACTGTCCAATGGACGGTGCGGCCCTGATGACACCCTATCCACAGCAGAGACGGCAGTGATGACATCTCCAAGCCAGGATCCGATGGTGATGGACAGCACCCAGTCTATGAAAAGAGACCAAGAGGATCAGACATCCGAGGATGAACAAAGTAGGCTCCCGTGCTGGACCCCATCTGATATAGATTATGTTGCTGGTTTTGAGTCCCCTGGGAGGAGTGATGACGGGGAATTAGAAATTGTTCTATCAGATTTTATGCCATCTGACACTGATTCCTCATCACATTCCAGCCCCTCTTAAATTTGCCTCACTGAATGTGAGGTCCCTAAAGAGCCCTGTGCATAGAGCTGCTTTATTTTCTCTAGACTTTAGACTTTTTTTTATTACAGTAGTGCAGTATACAGAGCAATATGAACTATAAAGACCTGAAAAAAGACTGGAAACTGCGTTTCTCAGTATGGTCTGATGCAAATGACAGCCAGGCAGCCAGAGTTGGACTACTGTGTCGTGGTCATTCCACCACAATCCAGTCTGTGAGATCATGCCTGGTAGAGCTATTTTAACCCATCTTGACCTTAATGGACTCCCACTACGTATTTTAAATGTTTATGCTCCACCTGGAAGACAGGAGAGGGCTGAGCTTATAGAAATGTTACCATTATTTTGCATTGTTGCCACAGTCTTGGTGGTGGGAGGGTATTTTAACTGTTTGTGGGATGGTGAAAATAGACAAGGTAGTGTTGTAAGCAGTAAAGACCATACCTCTTACCTCTTAAAAAATATTATTGAGGATTTTAAGTTAAGAGATTGCTGGAAGGAACTCTTGCCAGGGGATGCAGGCGCCACATGGTCCAATGGAAGAGTGTCCTCCAGAATTGATTTTACCTTTGCCTCTGATGCTTTTAACACTTTTAAATGTGCTGTTTTATCCAACGTCTTCTCTGACCATAAACTTTTATCTGTGCATTTAGAATTGAAGGAAGGGCATAGAGTCTCACATGGTCCCTGGAGGCTAAATGTCTCTCTCCTAGAGGACCCTGAGATTCGAGAAGATTTTGTATGCACCTACCAAGATTGGCAATCCAAAAGAGACCCTCAGATGTCTATGCTAAGTTGGTGGGAGGGTATTAAAGCAAACATGAAATTCTTTTTTATTGAGGCGGGTAAGAGGAAAGCTAAACAAAAGAAGGAATTGTATTATACTCTTAATATGAGATTAAATGCTCTGTTAAGTTGAAATAAGTTGGTATTGATGTTGGTGATGATATTATAAATTTAAAATCTGAAATCAAACATGCTCTAGATGAGAAAGGTAAACAAATAATTTTTAACTCCCATGTACAGCACCTGGAGGAAGGAGGGAAGTGCTCCCGGTTATTCTTCAAAAAGGTAATGGGTAGAAGGGATGTGATTTTAAACAATGAAGGGGAAAGCCGCACTGAGGGCATGTTAGAGAACACTTTTCATTTTGATCAACTTCTTTTTAATAAAGTAATTGACCAGTCTTTTATTGAATTTGCTCTTAATTCCTTGATTTTAAGCTAGATCATTTAGACCAGGAAGTTTTAACCTGTGATCTTACTGTGGGGGAACTTTTATTTGCTTTAAAATATTTTTTTAAGGGGAAGGCTCCTGGGGAGGACAGCTTACCAATAGAATTGTATAGAGCTTTTTAGGGGATTTTAAAAGAATATTTGTTTTTGGTATTCAAAGAAACTTTTCACACTGATAGTTTGCCATAATCTTGGAGGAGGGGGCTGGTTTCCTTAATTTATAAAAAGAGAGATAAAACCCAACTTAAAATTTGGCACCCTATCACACTTTTAAATATTGATATAATATAAGATTTTGGCTAAATTGATTGCTGTCCCTTTTAAACCGTTTATTGCTAAATTAATCCATCCCAACCAAGTATGTGTAGTCCTGGGGAGTTCTATAGCCGAATAGCTTAATATTATCAGAGATGTCATATGGTATTATAAATAAAGAGGGCAAGGCCTCGCAATTTTATCTCTAGACTTTGACAAAGCTTTTGACAGGGTGTCCCATGAATTCCTTTTTAGGGTTTTAAAGAAGATGGCAGTGTCAGATAAGATTTTAACCCGCATTATACTTTTATATTATTCTTGTTTTAGCCAAATATCAGTGAATGGGTTTTTAACAAAGGAGTCCCTCTGTTATCTGGGGTTTAACAAAGGTGCCATTATCCCAGCTTCTCTTTATCTGTGCAATGGAAACACTACTAGCCATCCTCAGGAAAGATAAAATCATCCGAGGCATACCTATACTTGGAGGGATGGGTAATGACATCAATGTCCTTAGTTATATGGATGTGACCATCCTATGCACAGACTCCGGGTCTGTGAGAAGAACTCTACGTGACACCCAGTTTTTTTGCAAGGCCTCCAGTTTTAAACTAAACATAGTTACCTGAGGAAGGCTTTGTGTAGAAAGTATTCAGCCGAAACGCGTTGTATGACCCCCCTTTTTTATGCATCAACACTTTTTTTTTGTTGTTAAATCATTTTTTTGAATAAACCTTTGAAAAATAAGAAGAAGGTTTTACTCCATCACTTTGGGAGTGCCCTACATCTTTCCAGATGTTACCTGAAATCCTCCCAAACTAAACATAGACAAATGTGATTGTTTTAACATAGGCCCCTGGGACTCCTCCCTGACCCTGGGAATAAACATACGAAGAGACCAGATTAAAATACTAGGGATTATTTTTAATCAAGCTAATGAAGGGAACCCCAATTGGGATGGAGTAGTAACTAAAATGGAAAAGAAAATTTGTATGTGGAACCTAAGAAAACTGAGTATGGGAGGGAAAAATGTACCGTAGTTGTAAAAGCTGTTCTTATTCCTTTTATGTTGTATGTGGCGATGGTTTTCCCTCCTTCTAATTTACAAATCAAAAAAGTGACCAGAATTGTTTTTGTTTTTATGGGGTTCAAAAATTAAAAAGTTGAAACATAAATTGATATACAGATGCAAAACTAATGGGGGAGAGATATTCGTGACATTTTTATCTTCTTTTATATCAAGTATTTCTGTTTCAAAATGGTCAACTCCAATGGCATTTTTAGTTATTTTTTAAAATACGCAGCAGGCATGATTTTTAAAAGATGGGTCCTGATCAAGCTAAGTTCTCCTGTACTCCTTTGTCCCCCTAAGCACTATGTGGTCCTGGAAAAAATGATCAGACTCTTGCACCTCCAGGAGACCTGACATGCTGGGAGATCAGAGGAAGGTATCTATGATCTGCAGGAGAACTGAAGAGACCATCCAAGTTTCCAATTTTTCACAGGCAAGGTCCAAGAGGGTGTGGCGGAATGTGTACGGGACGTTCCTGGCGAACGTATAAGGACCTTGCCTGGGCGATCGTACACCAGTGCCTCCCTACCAGAGAGTTCCAGCACAGGTGAGGACTGGTGGTGAGAGCCAAGTGTCCAAGGGACACATGCCCTGAAAGCGAATCAGTTTTACACCTCTTCTGGAACTGCCCCTACACACAGGAGGTCTGGAGAAAGGTAGGCCCGCTGCTAAAATGGGCCTGTGGCATGAATGATTTTAAACATTTTTATGTGTTTTATGGTCTTTTTAGTTGCCTAAATTTTAAACAGTATAGAATGGCTTGGATGATTATCAATTGTTTTGAAAATGCCATGTGTAAAGTCAGTAACATTTTAATTTTTAAACGTAATGTAATTACCCCAAACACCTGTATTAAAATTGCCCTAAGCAAAATGTATATCTATTACCTGAGAAATGTCAAATTGTATGGAGTGAAAAAGGCAACTTCAACTTGGGGTTTGCCAATGTGGAATATAATGGTGTAATTTTATTTTTTGTTATCATTATTATATGCACGTATTTTATGTATTTATTGTATGCTATGTTTTTTTCCGAAGACATGTATTTTTATGAATTTTATACAACAGTGTTTTATTTTCTCTATATTGTACCTTTTGCATAATAAAATAGTGTTGAAACCTCAAAATACAGCATCTGCACATTGGGGCTCTGATCTAGCACAAATCCTAAGTCATAGTAAAAGGCTTGTTAAAGAATTAGTTATGACTTTTAGGATTCCTACCTTCAACAGGTGGCAGTAGAGTTCATCTACTTCCTCACAGAAGTGACAGTTTGCATATTTTCCAGAGGAGCATTGTGGCCATAAGTCTCCTCATGCTGGCTGGCAGATTGATCTCCATAAGGAGAATAGTTTATTCCCCCATTTTGAAGATAAAAGAACATACAATAGCATTATAGCTAAGGATATATATGAATAAATTAGACACTTAACATAAAGATAGCCATATCTACATACTCCTAGTATCCACGTTGAGGCGTGTCTCCTTACTGGGAACCTACACTGAATCATTGCCTCACTGTGTTCCTCCATGCTCTTTCAAATAGAGGTTTTTAAACCCAGAGAGAGTTAATGATTCCGTATAGGTTCCCAGTAGGGAGACACTCCTCAACAAGGCTACTGGGTTGATATAGATATGACCATATTTATATGTGTCTCATTTTCTCATATCTCATTAGCTCTATTGCTGTTCTATGTTCTTTTATATTCAGAGTTACATGTCTTAGTATTTCAGAGTGCAGCTGTCTTTTTTTGGTGATGTCATATTGACAGACGGCTGTCTCTCCATAGTTAGGCAGTTACACCCTGTTGAGAGAGCAGAGCAGAAGAGAAGTAGCTACTCTACGGATGTGATGTCAGCGAAAGTCACAGAATCACTCTATGTTGGCAACCATTGGCACTATGCAGAAAAGCAACTACCTGCCTGTTAGTTCTTAGGCCCATAGTAAAAAAAAAAATAGTCCTGAATAACTCCTTTAAGGTTGTGGGCGGGATATGGTTGGGGTTATATAGAGCACATGAATATGGATGACTAAATGGCTGCAGGTTTACTAGTCCTATAGTGATTATATCCTGCTGATAAAACTGTGAATTTACTAACATTAAGTAGATCACAAAATAACAGCTTTAACCAAGCTGTCTAAGAGAAAAGGTTTGGGCTACAAACATAATTACGTGGTACGATCCCTGGAAACTAGCTATTTTCCTTATGGAGAGGAATCTGCCTGCCGGCATAAGGAGACAGATGAGCTGATAAGGAGACTTATAGCCACAATGCTCCTCTGGGAAATATGCAAATTGTCACTTCAGTGAGGAAGTCGACGTACGATCCCGTCAGTGAAGCCATGCCTAACCCCAACACTCGTTTCGGTGCTTCACCTTCAACAGGGAGCCCCTTTTTAGTTCTTGGCCCAGTGCAAGCTATGTGCAATGTTTGATTGGCTTGCACTAGTCTTAAAAGCATAGTTTTTGAGTGTAGTGTGTGTCCAAAATTAATTTTTAAAAAAATGTCATCCCATCCCTGGAAGTGTTTCACTTATGGCCGTCTGTATGCGGGTGGAGAGCTGAACTGCCAATTAGTGACTTCCATTGAGGTTCAGGTCAAGTTTGGGGTCACCAACAGTACGCCAAAAGGTTTTGGCTGCAGTGTCGGAACCCGACCTTCAAAAAGTTCTGTCATCTTTAGTACTGACCTCAGACTATACAATTATACTTAATAAAGGTACTAGATCAAACTCATTGACATCTGAATTTAGTTAAAGCATTGCAAGTAGAGGATATCTAGCCTTTAAAAACTAATGGACTTTGCTTTTTGAAAGGGTCGTGTGCTCATTATTAAAGCGCTTCAGCCTCTTCAATTGTTACTTTGTATTTCAAGCTGTTTGCACTTTCCCCCACTGTACTCATTTCACCTATTTTTACTGATACATTATGGCTTTAAACAACTGTCTATGATTTCCAGATACATTATTAAAAAAAATCAAGTTGAAAACCCTGGCACTATAGCTATTAAGAATAATACCAGTGATACATTAGCAATCTGTTCAAGATAATTTTTCAATCACAACATATGACAATGAAAGAGAACAAAATTGACACCAGAAGTCTAGGCATGGAAAACCATATTGTAAATCCTTCATTTACTTATTAGGGGTCAACTTAGAAGGTGCACAGTATTAAATCAGACAGATGCTTCTGAATTCTCAGCGCGAGCAACTCCCATACTTTTACAAAGTGAAAATATATTGAGACGGAAAGGTTTTTTGCAGTTTTTTTTATGTTATAGAGGAATCAGAATAGAGCATACAAATAAGCACTGATGAGCCATAAAATTAAAACCTTCTGCCTAATATTGGGAAATAACAGCTGTGAGAGCTGTGATGCATGGAGTGTTTTTGACACCTATCTATCATAGCCATCAATCAAAACCTCTTTAACAATTTGTACTACAGTAGCCCTTCTGTGAAATAAGACTATTTACGTTAACTGTGCTTGGTTTATCAGTTGTTTGTTGATCCTTGGTCTACATTTTGAAGTTACTAACCACCACATCCCATGAAAACCTCACTACACATTATTTTAAAGATACTCTGACTACATTGGATAGCCTTCACAATTTGACATTGTTAAAGTCACATAGATCCTTATGGTTGCCCATTTTTACTGCTTCCCACACATCAATTTTTAAGAAGTGTCTGTACATTCTGCAAAATATATTCCATCCTTTGGAGGGCTACTTTTTCAAGTATTAATGTTATTGATGATCAGTATATTTACGAATACAATAGGTTTGTATTTTAGGATGACAATTTGGCAACTTTGCTGATTAAACGGATGGAAAGGTTGCGGGGCATGAGCAGTTTAGGTGGTAGGCATGGTTTGCTGTTGGTGGGCATGGCTTGGCATTTCACCTAAGGAGCAAATGTTAAGTTTAAGGCAATGTGGTGATGAAGCTGATTATAATAGAAGGGGATCTGAGGGTAAGACCCCAGGCAGGGGGATGTGCAGGGGGTTAGCCCTCCCTTGCATGATCCTTATAGTGCTCAAACAGTTGCCCCACCCACCAACTGAATTAGTTCATTCCCACTAGTATGATTTAAGTATGCTTCATACCCTCTGCTTCTAGCTGCCTGGGGGTCTTACCCCAGACCTTCACTTTTATAATAATTAGCTCCAGACCATATGGAATGAAAAATTAACACCTTGTTTGGTTCGCAGAAAAAAACCACTGAGCCACACCCACCACCCCCAAAACCATGCCCACCGACATCAAACACGCCTATCAGTCCAGCTTTCGACTTCTGCCGTTCATTTTGCAGGTATGTTGCCAATTCTTGCAATTCTTGGAGAAGTATTAAAGGCTTTGATGTAAAAAAGTAGCTTTTTTCTGCCAAATTTTAATGCCAGCATTAAAAAGGAACAACTGTACTTTCAAAGAGTACATAAATCTGTAGTACAGGAAAATGTAAAAAAAATTATAATCAGAGAGTTCTTCTTCCTTCCCAACATATCATACACTTCCTCCACTCGCCACTGCCACATCTTTCGACTCTGAAAACCAGCTGAACTCCGTTTTGCATAGGACTGCCAGCTCACTGTGGTAACATGTTACTCTTCCTATTATTTTTTATGGAGTTGTGAGGAGGAGTAAGGATAAGGATAGATAAGGAAACAGAGAGAAACACTGAGATCATTGTGAGATTTCTAACAAGTCTTTTACCTCAACCTGTGATTATTATGCAGACAGCCAAGGACTGCGTATAATGCATTCTGTGCTGCTGTGACTTCTCTCTTTTGGCTAACAAAAGCAATGAAGATCAGGAATTATCCCTGTGTTGTGCTGTGTATGGCAAAGTTTACATCACTATCCAGCATTTAAGTTAATTGCACTTATAATAAATCTGCAGTAAAACTGGGAATAGATTATGGTCTAATTCAGATATATGGTATTATTCATTTACACATAGCAGAACACCTTATTCTGGCAGGCCCTTGAAAGTAAAGGTATTCTTTAACTTTTTCAAGAGAATAAACAAGTAACAGATTATAAGAGATGGCAGACCCATGGAAATTCAGGTTCTGCAGGTTCAGCCGGACTGTTATCAATAGTTTGACCTTAACTTCATTGTAAGTCACTGATTGAGCAGTTCTTTTTCCCCCCACGTACAGACAGCCATAACAATAGTACTTCCAGAAGAAGGAGGTCGGGTTTGTATTTTTTTGGTACACACTACATCCGATAAAGTTGATTTTACCCCCAGTGTGAGCCGTTCAAACACTGCAAGCAGATCACACTGGGCCTAGCACCGAGTTTACCTGAACAGAGTGATGCTCGCTTGAGTAGTGTGCATACATGCAGAACCTGGATACTGAACATTTTTGTAAAGTCTGTGTTTGGTATGAACACTGAACTTTAACCCCTTCGCCTGACCCATGTTGTTGTACAGGCGTCATGGGCCGGTTACCGGGGTTTGATGTGAGCTCTGGCGCAGAACTCACGTCATTTTCCCAACATCTCAGCTGATCTCATCAGCTGAGATGTCGAGCTTACAGCACCGATCGAATCCTCCGATTGGTGCTGTTAACCCTTTGGATCCCGCTGTCAATCACTGACAGCAGGATCCAAAGATGCCAAGGCCGGAAAAGCGCTGTTAACCGCCTGAACTGGAGATCCCAATAATATTGCGGGATCTCCGCACTAACGTGACAGCCCAGGGTCCTGGCTTGACCCAGATGCTGTCACGGAGCACTTCCGTAGTGGTTGCAGTGCTGAACCCCATTCGCAATTCTGACAGATACCGATGTACAGCAGCTCATGGTATCTGTCAAAAGCAATCAGATGGTGCAGGGCCCAAACTAAAGACATTAATCATATAATCCACATAGTCTATTTGTACCTATTAAAGACTTGTGAACCCATAAGCAAAAGTGTAAATGGAAGGTTTATTCTGGGCTCATATTGGCTATGGTAATTCAATTGTAGATCTATATAACATCTGTATGATATGTCAAACTATATGAACAAAAGCTCTAATTCATATACTCTGAATTAGAAAAATCTCATCTGAGCCTGTTGATTTTGGCTGGATTAGCCTACCATCTAATGTGCATGAAGGCTACCTGACTTGTCCTTGTTATATCATGATGGGGGACATAAGGATTAGGAAGCTGGAATTCAGTTATTCAGTTGTTTCCAATTCTTTTGCTTAGAAGGCAAATAAACAACAGCCAGATGATTCTGGCAGGTTTTCTCGTAGAGAACACAAAAATGCTCAACCGAGCCAAGTCTTCCTGTTCATGGAGGAGTTGGAAGAGATAGATGCCGGCTGAACTTTTTTATGACAGCTATCTAATGTGTGTGGCCAGCTTTAGGGAAAAGCGTTACACCTTATCAAAGTACAAAAAAACCCATTATTTGTTATTATTACTGGGGATGGATTTTTATGCACTTTCACTATCTTTTCTTTTTTCCTCATTTATCTTGTCATTATCTCTTCTTCTTGCTTCACATTCTGCATAGCACAATCCTGAATTGGAATTTGGATATAATCCTTACTCTCTGGTTCTGAACATGCTTGTTTGGTGTTTTCCCTCAGCTTGCTCTACGAATTATCAGCTTCTTTGGAGACGCAACCTGGTGGCCATTCCATTTTCACAACACAAGAGCTGTTTGGGCAGTTGAAAACTAAAGCGCTTGTGGATTTTATGAATGGCTGGGGTCACACTTGGCAGTCGTTTTTCTGCGTTTTCCAAACCTGATTCCATTTTTGGAGATTGTCATGATTGCATTTTTTAAGCAGTGCATTTTGACACTGCGTTTTTTGCATGGGACCCAATGGGATCTGTTAAAAGCATCAGTTTTTCAAGAATTCTAAGTTGAAAAACTGATCTTTTAACGGATCCAGACTCAAGTGTGACCCCAGCCTATGGCTGATTTTCACAGTGGATATGACATGACATTTGGCATTGGATCTCAGTTCTTGTCTCTAATTAATGTGAGACACTCCTTAAAGATTATTTATAAAATAACTAACACCAATTTAAATATAATTTTTTTTGTAAATACTTTTATTTAGCAAAACCTATGCTTTATCTTGTGCACTCATGAAGAAATATGTCAGTTCAAAGCAGTGTCCTATCAGGCAAGTGAACTCGCATTTCTCTGTTCGGTCAACCTGACGGTACTCTGAGTTTAGTGGACTAAAGGAGAACATAAACTCCTTTCTTTAGCTGACTGAGAAATGAAAATTCATTGACAGTTTTACTGCAGTACAGCGAGGACATCTGTCCCACTCTTTACATTGTCCATCCTAGGACAGCTCAAACTGCTAGATGAAAGCCGCCATCTTTAAAATTCTGACAGAATGCACTAGATAAAGTATACCTTTTGGCTAAAATACATGTTTTAAATAATTTAAAAGTATTTAATTTATTTAATCACATTTCTCAGAGAACCCCTTTAATGTTTTGAAGAAACATTCTGTATCACTACAAATAAAACAAAGTATATCCTATGCCCCTCTAGTATTGCCAAAGTGTTCTGAAAACTAGTACTGATCAATCCACAAAATATATATTTTTTACCTAATAAGACTGTTGTACTTACCTTAAAAAGCAGATCATATATGTGCTGCTGCCAAATAATCCAATTCAAAGCGATCATTGTAGCATATGGTGGTTTATTCTACGCATTTCAAACCATAACCCAGTTCTTCATCAGGAAATATACACCATTCCTGATGAAGAAACGGGGTTACGCTTTGAAGCAAGTAGAATAAACCACCATATGCAACAATGATCGCTTTGAATTGGATTATTTGGCAGCAGCACATATTTGATACCATTTTTCCTGATATCCTGCATAATCGACTTGCCTTGGTGCATGTGGTTTCTGCAGCAGCTACCTCTAATGGCCGCTTTACACTCCCGATATTGTTGTCCAAAAAGTCATGTGGTTCGTGCATTGGCCCGATATCGTTCTGTGTTGTGTGGTGTAAATGACCAATTCAATGCAAGAACGATGCCAAAACGATATCGGGGAAGAATTGTGCAGGCTCTCCAACTGCCCGATATTGGATGGACGATCTGGCAGGATCGTGCTGTGTGACAGCCCAACAACGATTTGAAGCACAACTTCCCCTATTTACTCCCATGTTAAATGGTCTTCCCTGGCTCGCTCGTACAAGGGGGCGTATACATCGCAGTTGTGTTGCCTGCCGATATCTCCCTTGTGACAGCTCCTATGCGATCTTGGATTACTGCCAAAAATGTGCGCGCTCCCGTGCCATTGTATCCAATATTGGGACGATATCGGGACGTGTAAAGCGGCCATAACACAACCACACAAGTTGAGCATTACATCGCTTCCCTGCTAATCCTTCCTCTCTCTGGGTAAGACCTTATTGCGTATTTCTTTTCCACAGTTTATTGCTGCTACCTTGAAAAGCAGTGTCAGAATGGCTGTATAATTCTATTTGAAGAATTTTCTTCCTGGAACTAAAATAAAAAATGTTATGAGTAGGCCTTGTTTCAAACAATACTCCTTTTAATATCAGAGATACACTTTGATTCTGATATAGATTTTCATATGTCTCATTAGATCTAAATTATTTGTGTAGCAGTTTGCACCATGAACTCTGGTGCAGATCCTCTTTAAACAATTAGTTTCAAGTTAATGCAACTTATGAAAAAAAATCTATGTTCTCATTGGCTCTATTAATCTATCTGGTTTTATTATTGATATAATGTCTCATATTTCCACAAAATATGATTTAGAACCCTTTGTTTTACAGTTTGAAGAATGGACATTTCATGTCTCAGGAGTAGGCCTTATTCCTCAACCTATGGAACCAGCAAGCATTAGTGCCAACGTTGGAAATGTTGCCTCTATCAACATTTCCTTTAAGAATCCAACAAATGAGAATGTTTTCGTGGATGTTATTCTAACAGGTAACGCACTTTCTCAACAGCAAATTAACAAAAAGAATAACACTTTTTAAAACCTGCAATTATTTTGGAATGAATTAAATCCTGCACACAGTAGCAAAAGGTTAGATGTGCAATAATGAGTTAGTGAAAATGAACATGCTTCACTATTTAATAATGATGAATATCTCAATTCATGCAGTGTCTGAAAATCATAATGAAAATTAATAGCCAAGAAATAGAGAGAAAAAGTTCCCATCACGCACTTTGCCTTACTCGGGGTTAAAGGACATTATCATTGGCAATGTGAATTACCAGCTGCACGTTTATTAGTTTGTAAACAGTTCCAGCAGTCCGCTCTGCTCATCCGTAAATCATTGCACATCTTTGATGCTACAGGGGTGGAGGCGACCCATACAAATTGAAGGAGACCGTGTGGGTGGCCTTGAGTGGGTTATGGTGAAAGGACGAGAAGAGTGCGACTTGCTGGAACTGTTTACAGACTTCACCTGTAACACGGAGACAATAAAGAACGTTTATTAGTTTTCAGAATTTTCACGTGTCATTAATGATAAAAAAGTAGGTGTAATACAGATTTAAATGGAATTTGTGTACTTTAACCATTTATTTCTCATTTATAGTGTGCAATGTTTTATATATATCAAATAAGATATAATGTGGGGTTAACTTAAAGAGATTATCAAGGGCTATTTTATTTTTTTACTTTGGGGCTACGAAATGAGAAGGAAATTATTGCTAACTACATGCGATTCTGTCTGACTCAGACCACTATTGCCAAGGATTCCTGCTTCCGTCTTTGATCTATCAATGGGATGTATCTTCTGACGTATGCTGATTTGCAACTGGGTTAAATAGTGGAGAGCTGACAGTCAATGAGCAATGACATTAGTAGTTATGTCCTGTCATTAGAGTGAAGCGGCAGAGAAACATCTGTCTGCCAATATGATGTCATTGGAAGCAATGCCACAGAATTGTCAGCATGGATTAATAATGGGCAGATTAGGCAGGCATTTAACATCTATCTCCCTTTTAATTGAAACATAACTGCAGAGAAAAATTATACATTGACCCTAATCGCAGAAAAAAACTTCTCTTTAAGTAGTTATGTGTTCCTTCAGCTGTTGTCAGTGATAGCTCATTTTTACCTAGGTAGCCTGGAGTGTGGATGTAGTGTGACCCACTGCTGTGGAAGATCAGCCAACCTGGTGCCATTCCCCCTGCTGCTGTTTGGAGTTAAGCAGAAGATTTAAGTGGAGAAAGGGTGTTTACAGCCAGGGTATCTCAGGACTAGGATTAGACTTTGCCACCCTCAGGCATACCTCCGCTGGGTCTCAGTGTTAAGGAACAGATTAGGAACCCCCTTTCCCTGGATTTGGTAGCTTAACCCTGTATCTCTTCATGACACATATTCTCAAAAATAATGATTTTTATTTTGTATTTTTAAATAAAAATATTAATTCCACACAAATAAAATCTATCATTGCTACATGTAGGTAGACAATTAAAGAAACTTCCACTGAGCACTGTAGGATGAATCAAACTGTATGTGTAGTAATGTGATAAGTAAGAAAGTATAAAAAATTGAGAACATTATAAACGTTTGAATCATCCCTTTTTTCTCCAGTTTAAAAAAAAGAACAAGTAAAGATATTTGGCATCACCACTCCTATCATATAATAAGGTTTAGTTAACTCATTTTGCAGTCAATCACTGTAGTCATCAGCATAAAGTCTAAAGCCATTGAGTGCCGCAGATGTTATGTGGTGTATAAGGACTGTGACATCTCAAGAAGCATCAAGGACTCGCACTAGAATGACCAAAAACTAGAAAGAAATCTTTTTTATTAGTCATTATTTTACATATATTGCTGCCTGTGGATAGCTTTTTCATTATTTTGAGTAATCCATTTAACCCCTCTTAAACATCAATAATAATAATGATAATATTTATTCACTTATATAACGTCAGCATGTACAGTAAATTTATATTATTGATTACCAAACAAGACAATATTCAAACCAGTCACCGTTTGTACTATTACTTCATTTTCCATTGATACCATAAATCTGGCTGCTGTATCAGCTCAATTTATGACATACACTATTTCTTGGTTATGCAATTATCTTTAATGTACAACTGGTGCTTTATTTTGGAGGAGATGAAATAAATAATAGGGGTTAAACGAGGCTTGAACTTTTCACCCAGAGCATTTAATTTAATTTAATTTCTCCTTAGCTTCCAGCAAAAATGTGCTAAACTATCCTGAACTAATTTTTCCAGCGGGAAGTCCTAAGGCTTGTGTTACCAGCTTTCACTATCACTTTCTTCTAATAGATTTTTGGAACAACATCTGCTTCGACACTATTCATCCTACATAAGGATTGAAGAGCCAGCATACTTGGGCATAAATAAATGGCAGCAGCATGGATGCAACTGTTTCCCTGCATAGCCAGAACTGATTAAAATAGAGGTCATATGGAAGTGGTTCAGTGTTGAGAAACTTTTTGCCTTCTGCTCTGTTGACGAGAAAGTGATAACATTTATTACAAAGCCCGTTAGAAATGCTTCAGTTCAGTGTCTACAGGAGAACTCTAGCTGTGGCACCCTGGGGCGCCTATGCCTGGTTTAATTCCTGCTTGAGATGTCTGTAATACAAATTGAGAGTTGTTCTATCTTTGAGATTTTTTAAGGAACCTTTGTTAGGTGCTGAACAAAGTATTGTGTAGTAAAAATGAGCAAACCTGCTGAAATTCAAATTGGCCAAATATTTTAAATTGTTTCCCAAAAAGTTAAATTCTGAGGCTTGATTTGCAGCGAATCACACATAGTCCAATTGCATTGGAAAGACATGCAGAAGAGAGAAATAGAGAAAGCAGTAAGGTGATGAGACAGGTGGGAGGAAGGGAAAGAGATTTTACATTCCAACTATTTCACTGCTTTTTACTACAACCAATATGAAAAATGTGTTCATTTAAATATAAATACAGCAGCATAGATGCCATGTACACCATATCTTAATCAATTACACCGATACTGCTGCTGCCACTTCCCTATTTCTTCCATTTGAGTGCAATTCTGCAGTACATCACAGACTACTACTTCATCTTCTTGCACTTATCCTACATATTAGGCTAGGGTTAAACTTGTGTCTAGCCCTAGCCTGCAGGATCCGGCAGAAATGTAACGCTATGTGCCACCTGTGTATGGGTTGCTATTGTAACCGGATACTTACCGTAGCCGCCGACTCCACAGATAATCCCCGATTATGCCTTTAGCAGAGCGCACAGGAAACGCTGTTTTCAGTGTTTTCCTGTGCGCTCTGCATAAGCGCAGATCCAGGAGATCTCTGTGTCTGGTTGCCATAGAGATCCATAGCCTGGTGGCGCATAGCAATACCTGCTGGTAGTGCTGTGTGCTGCTCTGTGCAGAAACTAAGTTTCTGATGGATTGACCAGGCTCATGGGCAGACACAAGTCTGACCCTAGCCTTACTGACTGGATTATTTGTAGCGATGAGCAAGGTTCGCAGGGTTTGGCAAGGCTTTAAAAAAAAAAAAAGACCTGTTTAGGACTCGAACTTGACCCCAGACCCTGGACCCCATATAAGTCAATGAGGATCCAAAGTTAAGTTCTGTAAAATGATCATAGTGAAAGTTATCGGGCTGCAAAAGAAAGCAAAAGGTGTTATAAAAACAGGAAAATTATACATACGGTACCATATTTCCCAGGAGTTAACACAGCAGTCAGACTATTTCCTGGCCCACTCATTAGACCATATGAATAAGGGGTCTGTAGCCGAAAAGCGTGGGTTGCGCTACTGTCCTGCCACTGAGAATATATATATATAACTTGCTACACTGACAATTTTAAAGTTTGGAATTAATTGGATGTTTTAATTTTACCTTATTTTCTGTTGTTGCTGGAGTATTTCTCTTTTCCTTTTTATTTTTCCACCTGGACCAGCGCAGCTCCGTGTGCCGACGGCAGATTCATAGACTAATATGTAGGGGTGGGCTGATATTTATTTATTGTGATTTGAATATTCACTGCTTCCTCCACCACTCTTGTGCCAGCATCTGCAATTGGTTGTAGTCAGATTGCTATACATGCCCCCCTCCCTCCATGCCAACATCTGTGATTGGTTGCCAGTCAGTCTGCTGTTTCTTGCAATTCTCACAGTGGCTATCTGTGCTCTTAACCCAAGTGTAAAGCTGGAAGTGTAGTTTAAAAGTAAATAATTTAAATAAAAGGACGTGGGTCTTCCCTATTTGCTAACCAGCTAAGGTAAATCTGCTAGCTAGGGTTGATATCTGACTGGGAAGGGGCCAATATTCATGGTCCTTCCTTACCTGATAATGTCAGCTCACAGCAGTCTACATTAACTGCTTTGGTTAAACAAAAATATAGGAAACCACACAACTTAAATAAATAAATGTTTGGAAAACAATTAAGTGGGATCCCCCCATTTTTGATAGCCAGAACAGGAAAGAGTCTGACTGCTGTTTTATCTTCTAGCTAAATATGGAAGACAAACAGTCTTTCAACAAGCTTAGGCTTTATTCGGGTGCCGAACCCAAACAGTAGCATGGATGTACAGTTAGAAGCACGTGGTCTGGGTCACTGCATACTGGTGTTGTTTATCCAATTATTTAGAGATTGTCTCCCTGTCTTTAGTGTTGATATCTAACGTTCTCATCACTGGTCCAAAATCACCCTTTAATGGCTGCTGATATTTTGGGTTCATGCATTGGCTTTTATATGAGCTCTGATAGTCATTGCAGTGCCATACCATGTGATGTGATTGCTGCAAGGCATTATGATGAAGACCACATAGTCATGTCTGAGATCATGTCAGTGTTCTTTGACTGAAGCAATCTTCCTCAATCTCTAAAATGGCGACTTGTATTTTTTATATTGTCAGTGTTGCACCATTCATCCAAAATATATTTTTTTAAGTAAAATATCATTGAAAAAACAATGAACATATTAAGCTAATTATGTTGTGTCTTATGACGTACAAAACTGGGATTAAACCTGGAATAATTAACATGTTGCTTAGCTCAGATATTATTGTCAATGGATGTTGCGGCTAAGCAGCTACTATATGAAACCTATGTATTTATTTGAGATAGTATCATGCGTCTGGGATTAAAACCCTCGAGCCTGTGTTCTGTGGTTGGCTTCTCTATCCGCCAAGCCAAAGCGGATACAACTTTTCTTCTAGTGTTAGTGTCTGTTATCCTTGCTTTAAATCTATCAGAGTAACAGGTGTATTAATTTGTTTTTCTGCCCAATCATCTTTTGGGTGCGGCTTTCCCTCGCTGGTATTTCCTGCTGGTGATATTCTCATTTGAATGTCCAGCCATGCTGCTATTTGTTTATTGCAGTTAGTGGAAGACCAACTAGGGTTCATTTCTCTGCACATATCTTCTCTTTATTGTTAGAAAGTAGGCATCTTATGCTTTAACAGCATATACAGTATCTTGAATTTGTTTTTTTTGCTTGTTTTACTCAATTTAAGATCATTATGTCTCAGCATACCTTTCCTTATGTAGGTAAATTGCACTCTGCTCTGCCCTTTGTTTTTTTAGGAGGAAAGTGAAGCGCTTGACAGGTGATCAGGCAGAATAGTCTGGTGTGATTGTTTAGTCAGCTTACGTAGTAACCATTAGGGACTAGATCACAGGAACCGGCAGGGTAATTTGCAGTTTTTGGTGTGTTGTCTATTTCCCTTGTGAGTCGCTCCACAATCACTGCATACAGCATTTCATTCAGACTATTATTCTGTTCAGTAAAATTACTTATTTAAATAAAAAGTCAAATATTTAGGGACATCAGTGTAAAAACATTTTATGTATATTTCATTCTTTGAATACTAAGAAAAAAATCAGTTACTGGAGTACAGTATGGCTGCCTGGGAATAGGGCACTTTAGACTATATGCTGTGAAAGCAATGATATGAAGCAACTAAAAGACTTTCTCTTTTATTTTAGCTCTCAACTTTAAAGTTTTCACTGGATCAAGTGAAACCTAAAAGCATTAACTTTTATATATCAAACTACTTAAAAACCTACACTTTAAACTTAAAGGCTCTGGATAACATTAAACCTATTCCACAATTGATTTTAAAAAAATCTTGCTAATAATTTGCTAATAGACAGTAACTAGTGGTTGTGTAGAGGTTTACACACACTCAGCAGCCTTAGGGTGAGTGCCCACAGGACGTTTTTGCAGCTTTTCTGCTGCGTTTTCTGCATGCAGTTTACCACTGGTTTTATGATAATTTATGCTAATTTGTTCCTGCGGTTTTGATTTCCAGCAAAACCAATGTGTTTCACAGAAACGCTGTGCCCACACATTGGTTTTGCAAGTGTCAAGAACTGTCAAATACATGCATTTTTAGTGCTGATGGGAGAGAATTGACATGTTAATTATTCCTGCATTTTTGCTGCAGTCATTGGCAAAAACGCAGTAAAAAAGCACAGAAAACATGCAAAAATGCGCAAAAAAGTGCAAAGAAAACGCAGACAAGATCATGGCTAATCTCCTGTCAAGGACTCTAAGATCCTCAGGTTTTGCTGCGTTCAGGACTGCTTAAACAACGTCCTGGGGGCACATACCCTGCAAGGGAATCTGTTACTTAGTTTATGCACCCAAACCTAACCCATGTTCAAAATTATTGTGCAAATTGGTTTTAAGTGTCATAGGGTTTTTTTTTTTGTCAATGAAACCCATTGATGGTATTTTGTCTCAGGGTTCTTTGGATCACTCTCAATCAATCAATCTCAGATACCTGTGATAGTTAGTTTGGCAGGTGAGCCCAATAAAAGGAAAACTTGGTGTTCCACAATATTAAGCAGGCCACAGTTTTCAAGTAACATGGGAAAGAAAAAGGTTTTCTCTGTTGCCGAAAAGCAACAAATGGTGCAATGCCTTGGACAAGGGATGAAAACATTAGATATTGCACGAAAACTTAAGCGTGATCATCATACTGTGAAGAGATTTGTGGCTGATTCTGAGCACAGAAGTGTTCGTGCAGATAAAGGCAGAATGAGGAAGGTTTCTGCCAGGTAAGTTCATCGGATTAAGAGAGCAGCTGCTAAAAAAGCCTTACAAACCAGCAAACAGATATTTGAAGCTGCTGGTGCCTCTGGATTTCCTCGAACCTCAAGGTGTAGGATCCTTCGGAGGCTTGCTGTGGTGCATAAACCTACTATTCGGCCGTCCCTAAACAGTGCTCACAAGCAGAAACGGTTGCAGTGGGCCCAGACATACATGAAGACTAATTTTCAAACACTCTTGTCCACTAATGAGTGCCGAGCAACCCTGGATGGTCCAGATGTGTGGAGTAGTGGATGGTTGGTGGATGGCCACCATGTCCCAACAAGGCTGCGACCTCAGCAAGGAGGTGGAAGAGTCATGTTTTGGGCCATAATCATTGGGAAACAGCTGGTACGCCCCTTTAAGGTTCCTGAAGGTGTGAAAATGACCTCTGCAAAGTATATAGAATTTCTGACTGAGAACTTTCTTCCATGGTACAAAAAGCAAAAATGTACCTTCAGGAGCAAAATCATCTTCTTGCATGTGTGAGGCACGGCCAGCATGATCCCCATGGCCGGGGCGCATCACATGCAGGATTAGGGTATGATCCTGTTCACACTGGCCGGTTTGATAGTGGATGACGCTGTGTGAACTTGTTCTGAACACAATGAGTTTAAAGTGACTAGTGAGTGGCTCATGAAATCGAGAAATGGGATGTAATGAGTGATTGCTGACTGCCCAGGTGGGTGTGTCAGGTGGGTGTGTCCGGAGGAATAGCAGCCCAGCTGGATGACTCAGTGTGGGTGTGGCAGGCACGATAAGAGCCGCCAGCTGAGTGATTGAGAGATTCAGATGGAAGCTGAGACATGCTGAGAGATGATTACCAGCCAGAGAGCAGAGCAGTCCAGTCCAGAGCTCTGTGTGCCTGGAATAATGGGAGCATGCTAGCTCCATGCCGGTGCCTAGGTCCGGGGTCGTGGCAGCACCTGGAAGGGGAAGCTATGGCTGAACCTGGTGGATACTGGTCCGGGCGTGGGGTGAAACATGCCCGGGAAAGGAGCCCGTGGGGATGCCTGGTGGATCCTGTGATACAGGTAGCGAGACCCGGATCCGTGCCCGGTAAGAAAGCAGTTCTCAAATGCTTGTGTGAACTGTGCACCTGGTGTATGAAATGTGCCAGGCGGGCATAGCCGCCCGAGGTCCGACTAGAAAGTCAGTGAGGGACCTGTGTTAACTATATGTATATGAGGGCTTAGGTAAAGGCCCTGAATGAGAAACGATGGCCTATATGTAAGAGCCATGTATAACGATGTGGAGAGAGAGTAACCCAGCTAGTGTGGATGATATTGGAGGATTTCCGTCCCTGTGGGACGAGAGGGAGGCTTGCCCTGCTGCATGCAGCGGGTACCTGTCCCTCAACCACGGCCTCTAATGGTGTGGGTGTGCCTGTGGTGCCAGACACAGGGGTAATAGAGCTCCTAGAAGGGTAGCCATGGCTGATCCGTTAGGGTGCTACTCAGACGCAGGGTACAGTCGTCGACCTGGAGACCTGCCATGAGATGAGATGGAGGTTTGGTGGCGACTGGTGGCCCGTACCGTGGTGAGTAGGCCATGGTGACGCATGTAGGAAGTTCAAAGGCTAGCACTCAACTTTAGTGATGGTCACGTTGCGACTGAAAGGGGCCAACGGTCCCGTAGACAATAGGATATCGAGCATCAATGCACACGTGCAATGGAAGAGTTTGTATCAAGTGAACAGTTTATTAACAAATTCAAGGTGAAGCGACAGGCTAACGTTTCGGCCAGAGTACTGGCCTTGTTCACAGAGTCGCCTATGTTGCAGAGGCTAGAGATATAGTTGTTCACAATGTAGGTATACAGGGTATTCTTGTTTGGAAGGTTCCCTTAGTAGAGATGTGCTATATCTCTCTGCCTGCAGTAGTAGCTGGTCACCTATGTGGAGGTATGGTAGAGCTAAGCTCTTTGGATTGGTGGCGCAGTGTGGGCAGCTGACACAACTGACCAACCTCAAGCTTGGACACAGTTGTGTCAGCTGCCCACACTGCGCCACCAATCCAAAGAGCTTAGCTCTACCATACCTCCACATAGGTGACCAGCTACTACTGCAGGCAGAGAGATATAGCAAATCTCTACTAAGGGAACCTTCCAAACAAGAATACCCTGTATACCTACATTGTGAACAACTATATCTCTAGCCTCTGCAACCTAGGCGACTCTGTGAACAAGGCCAGTACTCTGGCCGAAATGTTAGCCTGTCGCTTCACCTTGAATTTGTTAATAAACTGTTCACTTGATACAAACTCTTCCATTGCACGTGTGCATTGATGCTCGATATCCTATGGTGACACATGGTTAGCCTGGATTCTACGGTTTGCCAATCCCTGTAATGGACCATGGAGGAGCCACAGTCAATGGATGTATTATGATGGACTGTGCGCGGGTGTAAGAAATGTATGTGATCCATGGATATATTATGATGGGTAACATATGGTATGTAAGGTCCCAGTCAGGCAGGAATCCTGACTACGGGTTAATGTTATGTAATCAAGCTGGGTGACTAAAGCCAGGCGGCAGGTACCGCCATTGGGACCCATAGGGCCCGTTGATAAATATACATATGGTGAATTGTTAAATGTATGTAAAATGTAGATAGGCCGGAGGCCGTAGCTACCACGGGAGCAGGTGTTAGAGCTCCAATGGGGAGAGAAGTGGTTACAGGTCCCGGGTTACTATAAAACGTTAGGTGCAATAAGTGTTATGTATTGTTTTATGTAAATGTATGATGTATTGATGTAAAGTGTTTATAATCAATGTGATATGTGTCAAACATGCTACCCGGGTTATGTTATTAACCTCTTTACGACCAATGACGAGTATACTCGTCATGAAAAGATGTCAGTTCCCGCATCATGACGAGTATACTCGTCATGGCTTTGAACTGTCACTGCTTCTAAACGAACAGTGACAGCTCAAATCTAAAAGCTGTCAGTGACAGCCAAGGGTTAGGGGCAGAGGTGTGGGCACCCCTGTTAACCCCTTCACCCCCCTCCCCCACCGCAATCACTCTTATCTGCGGGCGGGTTGCACCGCAGCCGCCGGCCATGAGCTGATGCTCCAGCTCCCCCTGTGTCCTGTCCCCGCCCCCTGTGTCCAGCTCCCCCTGTGTCCTGTAGCCCCCCCCCTGTGTCCTGAGTCCCCTGTGTCCTGTCCCCGTCCCCTGTGCAGCCCCTCCTGTGTCCTGTCCCCGTCCCCTGTGCAGCCCCTCCTGTGTGCGGTCCCTGTCCCCTGTGCAGCCCCTCCTGTGTCCTGTCCCCGCCCCCTGTGTGTGTCCAGAGCCCCCTGTGTCCTGTAGCCCCCCCCCTGTGTCCTGAGCCCTCTGTGTCCTGTCCCCGTCCCCTGTGCAGCCCCCCCTGTCTCCCGTCCATCCCCGCCCTCCACCTTGCACAGTTTGTTTGCCGGCGGGCTTCTGCGCCCGCCGGCAAAGCTGCAGGGCCCCCTCCTCCTCCCTGCTGGTCCCCAGCCCCCGGGACTCGGTCCCCAGCCCCGATCCCTGGTCCCCAGCCCCGCTCACCTATCCCGGCGGGCTGCACGCTCGGTGCACCCGCCCGCACCGTCAGGCCTCCTCTGCAGTGTGGCTCCTCCTCTTCTCAGGGGCTCCTCCTCCTCATCGCTGGGTAAGTATGAATGAATGAAAGAATGAATGAAAGAATGAAAGAATGAATGGATGGATGGATGGATGGGTGGATGGATGGGTGGATGGATGGATGGGTGGATGGATGGATGGGTGGATGGATGGATGAATGTGTGCGTGCGTGGATGTGCGTGTGTGGATGTGTGTGCGTGGTTGTGTGCATGCGTGGATGTCAGCACGTGGATGTGCGTACGTGGATGTGCGTACGTGGATGTGCGTACGTGGATATGCATGTGTGGATGTGTGTGCGTGGTTGTGTGCATGCGTGGATGTGCGTACGTGGATATGCGTACGTGGATGTGCGTACGTGGATGTGCGTACGTGGATGTGCGTGCGTGGATGTGCGTGCGTGGATGTGCGTGTGTGAATGTGCGTGCGTGGATGTGTGCGTACGTGGATGTGCGTACGTGGATGTGCGTACGTGGATGTGCGTACGTGGATGTGCGTGCGTGGATGTGCGTGCGTGGATGTGCGTGTGTGAATGTGCGTGCGTGGATGTGTGCGTACGTGGATGTGGATGTACGTGGATGTGTGTGTGGATGTACGTGGATGTCAGCATGTGTGCGTGGATGTGTGCATGCGTGGATGTGCGTGCGTGGTTGTGTGCATGCGTGGATGTGCGTACGTGGATGTCCTCTTGTTATAGTCTCTGGGATCATAGTCATGGTGCACTGTATAACTGATCATTGTCATACAGTGCACCATAACTCTGACCCCTGAGACTGTAGGAAGAGGACACTTGATCCCTTGCTGCAGTCTCTGGATTGAGCAGAGGCGATCGAGCGTCGTGGGACCTTCGTTGTGGACTACGTCGGAGGCAATCGAGCGTCGTGGGACCTTCGTTGTGGACTACGTCGGATCTTCATAATAAAGATGGAGTCCGAATTTTGTTTGTGTTTTTTTTTCAAATAAAAAGATTTTTCTATGTGTGTATTTTCTGACTATTTACCAGAGATTCCTAATGGCGGGTCTAACATTGGCCCTATATTATGAATCTCGGGCTTAGTGCCAGCTGCCAATAAAAAGCTGGCATTAACCCCTTTATTACCCAGTTTGCCACCGGCACCAGGGCAACTGGAAGAGCATGGGTACAGCGCCAGAAAATGGCGCTTCAATGAATGCGCCATTTTCTGGAGCGGCTGCGGGCTGCAATTCGCAGCATGGGGGGCCCAGAACGCTTGGGCCTTTCCATGCTGAGGATTCCAGCCCCCAGCTGCCTAGTTGTACCTGGCTGGGCCAAAAATATAGCGGAGCCCTACGTAATTTTTTTTTCTAGAATTAGTTCTAGAAATTAAAAAAAATGGGCTTCGCTGTATTTTTGGTTGCAGCCAGGTACAACGAGGCAGCTGGGGGTTGCTGGCAGTCTGTAGCTGCCAAGTTGTACCTGGCTGGACCAAAAATATGGCGGAGCCCTACGTCATTTTTTTTTCTAGAATTAGTTCTAGAAATAAAAAAAAATGGGCTTTGCTGTATTTTTGGTTGCAGCCAGGTACAACGAGGCAGCTGGGGGTTGCTGGCAGTCTGTAGCTGCCAAGTTGTACCTGGCTGGACCAAAAATATGGCGGAGCCCTACGTCATTTTTTTTTCTAGAATTAGTTCTAGAAATAAAAAAAAATGGGCTTCGCTGTATTTTTGGTTGCAGCCAGGTACAGCGAGGCAGCTGGGGGTTGCTGGCAGTCTGTAGCTGCCAAGTTGTACCTGGCTGGACCAAAAATATGGCGGAGCCCTACGTCATTTTTTTTTCTAGAATTAGTTCTAGAAATAAAATAAAGCCTTCGCTGTATTTGTAGCCAGCCATGTACAACTTGGTAGCTGGCTGACTGGAATCCTCAGCGTGGAGAGACTCAAATGTTGTGGGTCCCCCACGCTGCAAATTTCAACCCACAGCCACCCAAGAAAATAGCGCATTCATTAGAGGCGGCATTTTCTGGTGCTGTACCCCAACTCTACCAGTTGCCCTTGTGCTGGTGGCACACGGGTTCTCCATATGCGACATAGTGTCCGCTAACAATTTCAATAGAAAATTAGCTCCAATTGTTAGCGGAAACCATGTCGGGTATGGAGAGCCCCTCCCTGTGTGCCTGAACATTGGAGCTCCCCCACAAGTGACCCCATTTTGGAAACTAGACCCCCGAAGGAACGTATCTAGATGCATAGTGAGCACTTTAAACTCCCAGATGCTTCACAAATTCATCCATAAAAATGAAAAAGCACGTTTTTTTCCACAAAAAGTTTCTTTTTTCATTTTTACGGATCAATTTGTGAAGCACCTGGGGGTTCAAAGTGCTCACTATGCATCTAGATACGTTCCTTGGTGGTCTAGTTTCCAAAATGGGGTCACTTGTGGGGGAGCTCCAATGCGGAGACACACAGGGACCCTCCAAACGCGACATGGTGTCAGCTAACAATTTGAGCTCATTTTCCATTCAAATTGTTAGCGGACACCATGTCGCGTTTGGAGGGCCCCGGTGTGTCTCCACATTGGAGCTCCCCCACAAGTGACCCCATTTCGGAAACTAGACCCCCTAAGGAACATATCTAGATGCATAGTGAACACTTTGAACCCCCAGATGCTTCACAAATTCATCAATAAAAATGAAAAAGCACTTTTTTTTCCACACAAATTTTCTTTTTTCATTTTTACAGATCAATTTGTGAAGCACCTGGGGGTAGAAAGTGCTCACTATGCATCTAGATATGTTCCTTTGGGGGTGTAGTTTCCAAAATGGGGTCACTTGTGGGGGAGCTCCAATGTGGAGACACACGGGGACCCTCCAAACGCGACATGGTGTCCGCTAACAATTTGAGCTCATTTTCCATTCAAATTGTTAGCGGACACCATGTCGTGTATGGAGGGTCCCTGTGTGTCTCCACATTGGAGCTCCCCACAAGTGACCCTATTTTGGAAACTAGACCCCCCAAAGGAACATATCTAGGTACATAGTGAGCACTTTGAACCCCCAGATGCTTCACAAATTGATCCGTAATAATGAAAAAATAATTTTTTAGTGGAAAAAAAAGTGCTTTTTCATTTTTACCGATGAATTTCTGAAGCATATGGGGGTTCAAAGTGCTCACTATGCATCTAGATACGTTCCTTCGGGGGTCTAGTTTCCAAAATGGGGTCACTTGTGGGGGAGCTCCAATGTGGAGATACACAGGGACCCTCCAAACGCGACATGGTGTCCGCTAACAATTTGAGCTCATTTTCCATTCAAATTGTTAGCGGACACCATGTCGCGTATGGAGGGTCCCTGTGTGTCTCCACATTGGAGCTCCCCCACAAATGACCCCATTTTGGAAACTAGACCCCCTAAGGAAGGTATCTAGATGCATAGTGAGCACTTTGAACCCCAGATGCTTCACAAATTCATTCATAAAAATTAAAAAAACACTTTTTTTTCACAAAAAAATTCTTTTTGCCTCCATTTTTTTTTAGTTTTACATGGGCAAAGGGATAAAATACATCCCAACATTTGTTGGGCAATTTCTCCTGAGTACACCGATACCTTATATGTGGTCATAAACCACTGTTTGGGCGCACGGCAGGGCTCAGAAGTGAAGGAGCGCCATTTCACTTTTTGAACGGAAAATTGGCTCTAAAATTCAAATTGCGCTCCCTCCCTTCTGAGCCCTGCCGTGCGCCCAAACAGTGGTTTATGACCACATATGAGGCATCGGTGTACTCAGGAGAAATTGCCCAACAAATTTTAGGATGCATTTTATCCTGTTGCCCATGTGAAAATGAAAAAATTGAGGCTAAAAGAACATTTTTGTTACAAAAATTAAAATGTCCATTTTTTCCTTCAACATTATTTTAGTTCCTGTGAAGCACCTGAAGGGTTAATAATCTTCTTCAATATAGTTTTGAGTAGCTTGAGGGGTGCAGTTTTTGGAATGGTGTCACTTTTGGGTGTTTTCTGTCATGTACACCCCTCAAAGGGACTTCAAATGTGATGTGGTCACTAAAAAATTGGTTTTGTAAATTTTGCTGGAAAAATGAATAATTGCTGATGAACTTTGAACCCTTATAACGTCCTACCAAATTTTTTTTTTTCTTCCAAAATTGTGCTGATGTGAAGAAGACATGTGGGACATGTTATTTATTAACTATTTTGTGGCACATAACTCTCTGGTTTAGCAGAATAAAAATTAAAAATTTGAAAATTGCTAAATTTTCAAAATTTTTGCCAAATTTTTTTATTTTTTCACAAATAAACGCAAAAATTATCGACCTAAATTTAATACTAACATGAAGCCCAATATGTCACGAAAAAACAATCTCATAATCACTAGGATCCGTTGAAGCGTTCCAGAGATATTACCTCATAAAGGGAGAGTGGTCAGAATTACAAAAAATGGTCTGGTCATTAAGCTGCAAAGTGACTCGGTCCTTAAGGGGTTAATATGTGAAAAATAAACGGGTAGACATTGGTTAAATTATAAACACGTGTTTTGTCGTTATGCAAGCGGGTTCCCCGGCTCGCTACCTCACACATGACAATGCACCATCTCATGCTGCAAATAATGCCTCTATGTCATTGGCTTCTATGGGCGTAAAAAGAGATAAACTCATGGTGCGTCCACCATCTTCCCCTGACCTCAACCCTATAGAGAACATTTGGAGTATAATCAAGCAAAAGATCTATGAGAGTGTGAGGCAGTTCACATCAAAACGGCAGCTCTGAGAGGCTATTCTGTCATCATGCAAAGAAATACAAGCAGAAACTCTCCAGAAACTCACAAGTTCAATGGATGCAAGAATTGTGAAGGTGATATCAGAAAATGGTTCCTATGTTACCATGTAACTTGGCCTGTTAGGATGTCTTGGAGTTAAATAGCTTTTTATTCCAGTGAATGTGACCTCCTAATGCTGCAAATTCAACAAATTAACATTTTCATTTCTTTCAAACATATCAAATGTTTAGAAACTCTACTTGGCCTAATAATTTGGAATAGTGCATTTAGAGTTTTTTTTTATTTTGAAGATTTTACTGTTATCATTGGTAGGTTTCTTCAAAAAAATTTGTATACTCTAACGGGTGATGATTTTTATTACACTGACTGTCATTTGCACTGACCGTTTAGGAAAATCAGAGAAAAAGAACATTTGCATAATAATTTGGAACATGGTGTATCACTACCTGTCCCTGCATCTTCCTAGTATGTTCCTAACCATCCCTCTCTGATCTAAATGTGTCCTGTAATCGCTAGGAAAAGTGCTTTGATCATTTACATTTGTGTATGGTAATCTTAATGGTGTTGGCCAGACTGTAGATACCGTGGGCATTCTCTAATCATCCATTTCACCCCCTTACTCCTGTTATCATGCCGCAGTGAGCGTGATATCCTGCTTCCCATGCGCGCTCCCCATGGTCGTACTCTGTGCCCTTCTTCCAGATATAATAAAATAACTCATGAGTCATGCACACAGTGAATGTGTCTGTTGGACAGCGTTCACACCCAATAGACTGAAGCACAAAAACATAGTAAAAAAAATGTGAAAAAATACTCTGTTGTAAAGAAAAACAGTAAAAAGCAAGGCTGCTGAAAAATTAGTAAAAACAGGGTATTTTGTTGATACGTTTTTTGCAAAAAATGTATGCTAAGCTGCTCTACCTCTTCACGGTAACCCTTGTCAGAGCAGTCCCTATCTGATGTATTCAAAAAACCTGACCATGTGTATTAGTACCTACATGAGCAGGGTCCAAACAGGTCCAGGGTCTGACATGGACTGAATGCAGAAAACAGCTTTTTGTGTGCAAGGCTCATGGGGGAAGGGCGGGAGGTTCCCATGTCTTACAAAGGCAAGAAACAGAACAGACAAAAAACTAACTCATGAGTCATGCGCACAGTTAATGTGTCTGTAGGAGATATCTTCCAGATATGATACGTGACCGCGTCACATCCAGTCAAGTGCACTATTGTTAGCTGTGGAGTGTATGGAGCGACTTCACAATGCACACTGCACATACCCTGCAGCCCTCAGTCTGAGGCACACAGTTATAGGCTACTGTAAATGAAGATAGGCTCATGAAGCCACTCAGCTGCACACTGGGGAAACCCTGACTCTGATGTCACTGCAATCACTGCTGAGAACTGCTCAGTTTATGGCAGTGCTCACACTGACGTCAGAGTCAGGAGGTCACTCAAGTTCACAGCTCAGCTGTAAACTCGATTGACCTTTCTCATGGCACAGCAGATGCTAGAACGAATAGGCTGGTTTCAGGTACTCCAGCAGCCAATCAGTTGTCCATTCTCTGTGACAGCGTCTGTGATTGGATGTTGGGCTCTTCACAGATTGACTGACATCATAGTAATTTAAAAATAAGTAATTTAAAAAATTGACGTGGTGCTTCATGGTAGTTTTGATCTCAGCACAGATAAAGCGGACAACTACGGGCTGCCACCCCAACGGCCTGGCTTTACCATAGCTAGCAATTAAATTACAGGGAAACCCATTTTTTTATTTATTTAATAATTTAAAAAACAAATTGTGTGGGCTTCACCCTATTTTTGATCACCAGCCAGGTAAATCCAGGCAGCTGGGGGCTGTGATTCGCCAGAGTGGTAAGGCTCAAGCATTCTGGGCCCCCCATGCTGAAAACCACAGCCCACAGCCTCCCCTGAAAATGGCACATTCTTTCATAGTGCCATTTTTAGGCAGTTAACCAGCTGATTTAGCAGCCCTGGTGGCATTGGAACACTGGGTAATTATAGGCTTAGTGCCTGCTTTGTATTGTCAGCTAGCACTAAGCCTGAAATTCATGATGTTAGGCCAAATTAGACTCAGCCACCATGAATTTCTAGTAAAGATTAAAAAAAAAACACTAAACAGAGAAACAAACATTTTCATAGAAGTAAAAACACAAACACATTCAGGGACTTCATTTTTATTAACAAAAAAAGCTGAGCTGTAAACTCGTGTGACCCCCAACTTGGATGTCACTGCGAACACTGCCGTAAATAAACTAGGCTGTTCTCGCAGTGACCCTGATGCTGGTGATGACAGAGCAAGGGGTTACCTGAGTGCATAGCTGAGTGGCTTCATGAGCCTGTTTTATTTAGGACAAAGTACCTTCTCGTCCGAGCTGCTGCTCCAGAAAAATACCAGACCCACCGGGATATCTGGGAGAATGATAGCTTTATTTTTCCAACTCCTCCTGGCTCCTTCCTCAGGGAGATAAGACCCTATTCGCATTCTCATTTCACTGTTTTCATTTATGGCAGCGCATAACTGCGTGCCAACAGACTGAGAGCTTTAAGGCATGTGCAGTGTGCATTATGAAGCTGCTCCATACACCCCGAAGCTAACAATAGTGCACATGACGTATATTACGATGTGGCCATGTGTCATAACCGGAAGAAGGGCACAGAGTACGACCATGGGGAGCTCACATGGGAAGCAGGATATAACGCCCACCGGGGCATGATAACAGGAGCGAGGGCGAAAGATGAATAATTAGAGAACACCCACGGTGTCTACAGTCTGGCTGACACCATGAAGATTACCATATGACTATGTAAGTGATCAAAATACTTTTCCCATCGATTACAGGACATATTTAGATCAGACAGGGGTCGTAAGGGATGTAGTAGGAATCTGCAGGGACAGGTAGTGATAGGTTTGGGGGTATAAACTAGGTGACAGATTCCCTTTAAACGCTCTCCAGTTTAAATTTGCACCAGTTTTGGTAAACGCCCCCAGCTTGGTCAATCTACAGTCCTCTACAAAGCCAAAAAAACTTATGTAGTAATATCGCAATGGGTTGTGTAACTTGGAAAACTTAGTTCTGATGTAGTAAAGACTTTCTGATAAGACATTTAGATTGTGAGACGCAAGAGGAACATAGATGATGATGATGATGTCCAAAAGCACTTTTGAAACTAATGGCTGCTATTTAAGCAAGTAAAATGAATAATTGAAAACCTACATAAGGACAAATATTGTATTTGATGCTTGAGAATAGAGCTGCATGCATTGATTTCAGTTTGCTGAGAAAATTGCATTGGTTATTTTTGTGTCAGCTTTTTGAGAGCTAAATAAGAGTAAATGGCAGCGGAAAGATTAGACATTGTTCATTCTAGAACATTTTGAATGTAGAATCGACTTAATGTCTATTTTTCTCTTGTATTTATCTACAAGGTACACTCTGTGTTTTGTGCTTACAATTCCAGACTGATTAAAGAATACATTGATCATGTTATTCTGCCTGACGTGTGCCCTTGTTATGTAAAAAACTAAAAAAAAAAACTGTAGAAATTCATTCGAGTGATTCATTTCTGTACTTTTGTTTTTCATTAACACTGCTTTGATTTAACAGCAAAAACAACTAAAGAAAATGCAATTTTACAACATTTTCAGTTTATAAAAATCATGCTTATATCACTTCTGTGTTATGTTTCTACTGGAAAAAAGAGCTACTTAGAGAAATTAAAATAGACTAAATATGCCTTCACATGGTCATACTGTGATCTCTGAAAGAGAATCATAATATGTGAACACAGCCTTAGAATCATCTTATGCTTGCACTGCAATCTACTTTTTTGCAGAGCAGACAATGGCATCCATTATTTCTGCTTGGATGCATGGCAATAATATGATGCAAATGCTAAATAAATTCATTGAAAAAATGTGGCATATATTTGGAGATTCTTCGCAAATGAGATAAAATTATGTCTCTGATAAGATTCAAAATCAGCCTGTCTTAGGGTGCCTTCACACTGCGGTCAGGTCTGATCCGGGGCTATTAGGGGTATCCTGTGGGGCCGGATGGAGCCGGAGGGCAGCTATCTGCAATCCGGCTTCCATCTTTCCGGAAGAATCTGGGAGTAGTGTGATTTTTCTCCCGGACACAAAAATGTTGCTTGCAACGTTTTTGTGTCTGGGGAGAACAATCTCCCCAAAATTGGCGTCTCACGGATTCCCCGGAATGGGAGCCTATGGGGCCGGATTGCCCTGATCCGGGAGATCAGGACACCTGCGGCTGCACCCACTGTTATTTCAGGACTGCAGCTAGCTCCCTGCGAGCCGCGGTCCTGAATCATCATCAGCAGCAGCTGAGTCAGGCTGCACACTGGACCGGAGGGCATATTAGCCCTCCGGATCTGTGTGCTGATCCAGTCCGGGGCTGTCAGGTTCACCCCTGACAGCCCTGGATCGGACCTGACGCAGTGTGAAGGTACCCTAAGTCATCTTTCAGTATGGGTTGCTGACTAGATATATACAGCTTCTGTGTTTCAACTCTTTAAGAGCTGTTTCACAAACCTCAGCCAGCTGTTGGCTATGATGTGAATATTTTAATCCATGCTGTGCTTGACTAGAAGATCTCCAGCTTCATCCCCATTCCTCCATGTCCTGGCAACTGGAAAACAAATAAACACTGAGGAGAATATGCCTGGAGATTCTGGAGATAACTCCATTGTGCTCAGTGAGGAAAATTTGTTCACTTAAGGCAGCCTGACTGAGATATTTGTGATACAACTCTTGTCAGTTGACACACAGGTCTTGGGAGCTAAATGTCTTTACCTGATAGTCTGCACTATCACATGACCAAGACGGGCTGCAGTTTGAATTATAGCAAAGACACCATTTTATCTCTTTCTAGAAGAACCCCTTTAAGATACATCTTTAAAGGGATCCTGTGACCTCCAGAACGCCTCCTAAGCTACCAAAACATGTCCCTGCAGCATCCCATGACTAATCTCACACTCCTTTTGTCTCCTAAAAGCATACTGTGAAAGTGCATAAAAACGTTTTAATACTTACTCATTAGGGATTATAATTAGAAGGTGCTATATTCTTTAGTCACAAGGGCAGGCTGTTTTGCAGGCTCTAGGATCCACCCTCTCTCTGTCTGTTTGCTTGTTTTCTTTACCCTCCCCCCTCTCTATCACTCACAGAATGCAAATCATTAGTCCTGCCTTCAGCTTCACATCACAGCAGCACAGACAGAGAGAGGGTGGATCCTCGAGGCTGCAAAACAACATGTCCTGGTGACTAAAGAATATAGCCCCTGCTAATTATAATCACTAATGAGTAAGTATTAAAACGTTTTTATGCACTTTCACAGGATGCTTTTAGGAGACAAAAGAAGTGTGAGATTAGTGATAGAATGGTGCAGGGAATGTTTTGATAGCTTAGGAGGCGTTTTGGTGGTGACAGGATCCCTTTAACTATTAATGTATCCTCAAGTCAACAGAATAGTACATTATATTTTAATTATGACTCTAATTATTCCTATTTAAAAAAAATTATAATTACCTGAGAATAAATTTTAGTGTATGTCTATCTTTGAGAAACTCTATGTGATAGGGCTAAAATATTGCTTGTTTGATTTGATCTGAAATATAATGTAAAAGATGTACAGGATTTCATGAATGTGATGTAAAAATGCTTAATATGTTTTTCTGGTTGAACGGAGCATAAAGGGTAGACACATAGTCTGTGCAGTTGAACAGGGGACTACAAGAGTTCGAGTCATTTTACAACTACATTTTGAGAAGTAGATGATTGGTCCTGATCAGTGCACTAGCGAACATCTGGAAGTTAGAAATTAAAGGATTTGTGCCAAGAATTTCAGACATTCGCCATTCAAAGAATAGGGATAGCTTATTGTTAGCTGGGGGAATTCAACCACTGTATCCCCCTAGTGATCCTGATAATTAGGCCCTAATGTGATTCATCTGAAGGGAGTAGAGGTCCAGCATGCACACCTTCAATCCAATCATGCTCAATGGGAGTTTAAAGATAGCAGAGTGCTAGGCTGCCTCTGTCAGCGAGGTGGTTCATATGTATTTCTTGTAAAAGGGATTTTTGCTCCAAATGTTTACCCCTTGACAGAAAATCATAACTTTAGGTCTATTGAGCTATTTATAACATAAAATATTATACTGTTTGATTTGGATGCCTAGAAGGAATAAAGTGTAACAGCAACATTATTCCATAACTTCATCAATTCCTCCCACTTTCCTATCTCCTGTAAAATGCTGTGGCCTTCAATCGTAATTTAGGGAGATGAAATGAAACCAATAGTTTTATCCCGACCTCCTTGACCCTCCTATTCTCTTGGATAAAAGCAGAATCTGTATAAGGCAGCAACCATCAGTCCTAAATGAGGGCGATGTAATGAAGCAGCAGAGATTGGAGCATTGTTGTTCTGTATTCAGTGGACTTTAGGCATTGCAGACTCTTCCTCTTGATTTCTTTTCAGTGACCTATTACATACTTTGCACAAAATCATTCTGTGCTGTTTGGTATAATAGCTCAGTTTCCCAAAGCTGAGGCACAGAAAATCCACCAAATGTTATCTAAAAATGGATTTACTTGGAAAAATTACTTAGCCCCCTATGTTAAGAAATGCACATTAAAAGTTAATAGTTGAAAAAAAATATTTGTATGCAACATTTATCGTAAATGGATTTCTGAAGGTAATGTAAAAGTTCTGCTTCCTTTTTAATTGTGCCATTTTAGTTGTTTAATATTTTCCATGTTATTTGATTACTTTTGTAATTTGTAGTAAGGGTAGTTAGTATGATTTCCAGGTTAAAACCTCAAATTATCACAGCCATGACAAGCAACATGATTAAAAATGCAAAGAGAAAAGAAAGAGAAGGGAGATGCTGTCACCTCCTATTTGAGAGTGTACTTTGAAGAACATTCATCCGTGAAGTACTTTCATTAGGAAAGGCCTTTGATCATATTTCAACCATCAGTGAATTTATTTCCTTGAATTTGACATTGAAGTATAAAAAATATTCCATCTTTTTTTTCTTACATATTTCAGATCAAGAACAGACCATGCATCGACTTAGTGCATCTGTTCTTCGGCATTCCATCAATAAAGAGCCAGCGTTCTGTCTGCCCCTGAAGCAAACACAAGGTATTTATTCTGTCATGTGCTGATATTCTTGAAGAAATAGCACAAAGGTTTCATCATGTTGTTTTATTTGTAGGTGTTTTGCCCTTTATATAATTTTTGTCTGTATGCGCCTATTAGAGGTGAGCAGCAAGACACAGTAGACTACGTTTTGCCATCTAGGCATAAATGGCCAAAGATGATGTACAAAACAGTACACTGTTGCTCCATCTGCATCATTATAGTTGAAAGCCCAGTCAAGGCATACAGTAGAAGTTTACATACGCTACAAGTACATCTCAATAAATTAGAATATCATCGGAAAGATATTATTATTTCAGTAATTCAATACATGAAGTGAAATTAATATATTATATGGTCATTACAACAGAGTGATCTTTTTCAAGTGTTTATTTCTGTTAATGTCGATGATTATGGCCTACAGCCAATGAAAGCCCAAACTTCATTATCTCAGAAAGTTATGATATTATATAAGACCAACTGAAATAACGATTTTTAAGTCATAAATGTTGGCCTGCTGAAAAGTATGTACAGTAAATGCACTCAATACTTTGTTGAGGGCTCTTTTTTGCATGCATTACTGCACCAATGCAGTGCGGCATGGAGGCGATCAGCCGGTGACACTGCTGAGGTGTTATGGAAGCCAGGGAGCCTTCAGCTCGTCTGCATTGTTGGGACGGGTGTCTGTTATCTTCCTCTTGACAATACCTCATGGAGATCTACGTCACTTTTGACAGTTCTGAGCGTAGAGAACTTTCAGAATAGGCTTGCGCACCTATGCAGATTGCATAGCAAAGCCTGAGAGGCACTGCTCTGGCTGCAAAATCCAACGGGACTTCAAAACTTGTGTCGGCCTAAAACATTTTAGCCATGAATTCCATATGCCACTTTTTTAGAAATCACTTACCGGTAAGTCTTTTTAATAAATTACCTGTCACAAATATGTAGTAAAAATTTTACATCTAAAAATTAAAGATAAGATAACCTGCCTTCCGGCTCCATCCAGCCCCATAGGATACTATGGGACAAAAATCCAGTCCGGGGCTGTCTGGTTTACACCGGACAGCCCCGGATCGGACGCTGCCGTGGTGTGAAGCCAGTCTCAGAGTTTTAGTGTTCAGCAAAAGAATGGATATCTGGTGCCATTTTGCTGAATTCTTACAGAGTGAATTGCCAGATATTAGCATTCCGGAGAATTAAAATTCAACTCAAATAAATAAATCTTAATGGTAACCATTCTTCTGTCATATATTGTCACCAACTATAGGTAGAGTTTACTTCACTGTTTTAAGGCTTTCTCTTTCAACTTGTATTGGTAACCAGTGAATTATGATGTCCTGTCATTGTCCATACTCTCTACAAAATGCTGCATTCCCTGCTTCAGCTTTTATACAGTCTGCAATAGTCCCTCCTGAATGGCTATACCATGTAATGTAGTAGGCATTATGATATAGTTTAGCCTCACCTGAAATGGGAAATGGCAAGGGCATTTTTAATAACTCATTCAAAAGGATTCAATTTGCTGAGTGCAGTGAATTCCCAAGAATTGAACATTCAATTTGAATCAAATCGATTCGCTCCTCTCTACTAAATATCTAAAATATACTAGCTGTTAACAGCAGCTGTAATATCTGAGAGGAGAATAAAAACGTTAGTGCTCATTAGTGCTTTGCTATCCTATTGTATTTAAAAAATAAGATCATCCTTCCAGTTTAGCAGGAAGAAATATGTGCAATTCCAAAGACATTACTTCAATATCCTTTTAGATTTTCTTTTTATGTATTTTCAAGCAAGCTCCTTTTCTTTCTTTAATCCAACTGCTTGATTTATACAGAACTTTAGAAAAAAAGCATAAATTACAGCTAAAGGCTTCTATCTCCTGAAATGTTAATTTTATGTTCTTGTGAATTCAGCATATCATTCGCTTTTTATAATCTTTTCATCATTGTCCTGTGGTGAGACAAATACTTATTGCAATTGGAAAATAAACAAAAGATGATTAGTGCTTTTCCAAAACTTTTTAAAGTCAGAGTATAGGCAGTAACATCGGCTTTGTGAGATATTAATGTGACAAAAATGTGTGAAACATTGTCAAGCTCCTAACTTTATTTTTACTCTCCAGAAATCATAACTAAGTGGTAACAATAATTTATATTGCTTTAGTACATAAAATAATGCACCTATAAATTATATTTTCTTTGAGATATGATTATTATATTTTTAATATAGCACACAGATGATTTTTTTTCCCTAGAAATTAGCAGTAAGCTATAGGTTACATGCAGCCATTTAGTTACATAGTTACATAGTGCAGTTGTCAAAATCAAATGTACATGACCTTCAACCAGAGGATGGGGCAGAATAAGAATGAAGGAAAGAGGTATGAGTAAAAATGTTAGATAATAACCTCCCCTATAGCAACTCCACCAGCATAATAACTAATATGATATGTCCTTAAAGAGAACTTATCACCCCCCTAGTACTTTCCAAAGTGGAAGTGAGTCGGTCGACAGGGTAGGGGGTCAGGGATAAACTGTTACTAACCGCCTCGGCTCCAGTGTGTCGGTGGTGACCTGGGTCTCCAGCTGGCTCCGACCAGTCCTGGATTGGCCCCCTTCCACGTCTGGATCACCCCTCTCCTAAGAGGTGTCCTCCTGTTACAGCCGCAGGGTCCCCTGCGTCTGCCTCTGCTGCTTTCCTCACACCGTCTCCTGACTTGTGTAAGCTCTCACCCACGTCTCCCCCCTCTTCTAGGCTCCACTCCCCTGGGACCTACTGAATACCAGTCCCCTGTGCTAAGGTGTCCTATGAGCTTATGTGTTAGGTGCAGACTCTGTATTTTTCCTCCCTCATCCGTGACTACGAGGCACTACAGCTTCTGTTTGCGGTGCAGTACCTCCCTGTGGTGCCTTGCTATAGGGGCACCACACAAGCACCACTGAATGCAGCGTGTATCCTGCATTCAGGGAAGGCATGTACCAAATCTACCCCCCCCCCCCGTAACCCGAAAAAAAACACTTTGGTAAATTTAGAGTTAAGAGGTCCATGGGGCTTATCTGAGTATGCTGTGCTTGCTGCTGGCACAGTCCTCTCCACCTTCTACCTGCATTTCTGCCTCCTCCTGTGTGGGTCTGCCCTCCTCTTCAGCTCCACACACAGACACACACAGACAGGGGGCGAGGAGGACTGTGCCAGCAGCAAGGACAGCATAATCAAAAAGCCCCTCGGACCTCTTAATTCTAAACTTTCCAAAGTGTTTTTTTTGGGTTACAGGGGGGTGGAAGAGACATGGTACACACCTTCCCTAAATGCAGCATACACGCTGCATTCACTGGTGCTTTCACTTTGGAAAGCACCAGGGGGGTGACAGGTTCTCTTTAAAAATTTATTTTCCATCCTGTTTCTGATGTAAGACTGGATCAGCATTCAGACAAAGACTTTTATACATTAAATTATGTTATTTTCTTCAGAGAAATTAGCTAAAATGTTTCTGAAACCATCAACAATTTTCACTGTGACCAGCTCTTCATGCATGCTTTTCAAGAGGTTAATAGTTCTTATGGTAAAGTAGGGTTTTTGTCACTGGAGACTGAACTTCTTTTTCTCCATATGGAGAAAAAGTCCTTAGTTTTTAGATGGAATTTTAAATATAGCTTTTCACCATACTTTTTAAGGACCATATAAATGCCTGTGGTGGTTCTTTTAATCTTTAAAGGGGTTGTCTAATACTAATGTGGCGCCCCTGCAACCAGGGAGGCCACATGAGGGAACTGCAGCCAGGCAGATAGGAGACGGGTTGTGCACCAAACACCTTCACAGCACACACACCCACAGGAGCACAACACCCAACTCGGAGCTGGGGACTCTAGGCGGGCAAAGGGTGGTGGGGTTTAGAGGGAAGTGGGTGGGAAGGTAGGTCAGGTGGGAGACCAGTACAAAAAGGAGGAGCATGGAGGAGTTAGCCAGTAGGCTAGAGTAGGCTGAACTGAAAAGACCCAGAGTAGGCCAGAGTGAGCCGAGAGGTAAAGACAAGAACAGTAGATAGAAAATGACACTCCCCGGTGGGATAGGGCTCCCTGAGATGCAGAATCCAAAGAGAACTTAGATCCATGGAGAGAAAGCTCGTCCATAGCCTGCAGCCCACAGAGAAGTGAGGACAGAGACCGAACCGGTACCACCGGTCCGTGGAATACGGTAGCCTTAACCCACTACAGGCGGGAAAGGTTTCCCTGATTGTAACTGGTAGCCACACTGGTCGGAAAGAGCCCGGTAAGCCCTTGAAAGACAGGGTTACCTAAGGCTAGGCTGGGACAGAGTGTCGGCTTTGAGGGGGACTGCTGCTACACGCCGGATTCCCAGACGAACTGACAGGGAACACAGATTCCAGATCAGTGTTCCTACTACATGGGTTGGAGGCTCAGCAACGATATAGAGGACCCGGCTTGCTGCCCATACACATAGGGGAAGCCATACTAAGGAACTGAGTTGCCGTCATACAACCCACAAAGAAGAGCAGAGAAATAATAAGCTGGAAAGGTTACAGAGAAAGAGTGAAGGGTCTCAGAAAGATAACCTGGCTGCAGGGGGTCAGAGTGTCCCGAGTTACCTGTGAATAAGAACTGTGTTGAGAACTGTCTGTTGGAACTGTGAAAGAACGTGCTAGTAAAATCCGGTGAACCCTGCTTTAGTCTTCCGTGTATGATTCCCGTATACAGAACTTTTATTACATCTTACACCCTGTCAGGAGCAGCCCGACCCGCAGCGGGGTCATCCATCTAGCTGCAGCTCCATCCATCCTCCTGGCAGAGCTACGCTGCAGCGATGATTCCCTCATTGACCACAACCCGTGGGTGGTGTCACGACAAACAATCCCGTGTTAATATCTTCCCTTTTACTTGCGGAACCTGGGACACGGTCCGGACCAAGACCGCCGTGATATCCCCAGCAGTACCTCGGTCCAGTACCGAGTACCCCATCCCAGTGGGCTCCACACTAAGATAAAAGTCTGAAGTCACTGACCTGTTTCCTCTGGCTGCTCTGTCATTTGGGTCGTAGTGAATCGCTTCACCAAGATGGCTCATTTCATTCTCTACCTGAAGTTCCTTCGGCTCCAGAACTTGTAAGAGATTTTATCCAGCACATCTCCCATCTTCACGGTTTTCCACAACACATGTGCTCGGCAGAGGAATTCAATTTCATGTCTCGGTTCTGGATGACAACCTATAAACTCCAGGAAAGTATCTCTAGACTTCTCTTCAGCTTACCATCCCTAGTTCAATGGCCAAGTGGAACAGGTGAACTAGATCCTAACTTCATTTCTGCGGCCTTCACCAATGCACTTCATAGTGACTGGGTCAAGCTGCTACTTTGGACAGAGTTCTCGTATAATATCATATCAGCAAGTCCTCTGCTGGATCTCAGTTTTTCATTGTTTATGGACTACAGCTTTGCATTCCTCTCCCATTATCCCCCACTGACGATATCCCAGCTGCTGACGGAATACTCTAAGATCTGGGAGGGCACTAAAGTCACTTTTTACAGATAGTCTGGATGGATATAGAGACATGCAAAGAAACAGCGGTTGGATCCCCAACACTTTCTTCCTGGAGATAAAATGTGGTTCTGCTCAAAAAACATCTATCTTAAGATCCCATCCTACAACTTGGGTCCTCAATTAATTGGTCCCTTTGAGGTCACCAATCAGATCAACAATTTTTACCTATAAGTTGAAGCTCCCAACCTTGCCATTTATACCAAATGCCTTTCATGTGTCTGTCATCAAGCCTTTTGCCCTGAGTTGTTTCTTCAAAGACCTCACCACATACAAGTCTGCTTCGAAAACATCTTTGAGGTGAGAGATATCTTGGCCATGAAGAAGATGAAATGTAAAACCCTTTTCTTGATTGATTAAAATGGTTTTGGTTCTGAGGAGACGTTTTGGGAACCCCAAAGACTAGTAATGCCCTTTTCTCCAGAAAAGATTTCTTTCTAGCTTAGAAAAGAGGGGGCATAAGGAAGGAGGTACTGTTATACTATCAACACCCCCGTACTCCATGTGTCAGGTGCGCCGATACACTTACCAAGATGGTTCCCCACTCACCCCAGATTCTGTTGTAACTTTCGGCTCCCAGGGCTGTGAATGCGTAGCTGTGGTCTCGGGAGTGTGCTTAAGCTGCAGCGGGGCTTATTTAAAACAAGAAAAAGATATGCCAAGAGGGGATACACCTGTGGCCCACTCAGCCCAGGTCTCCACAACATCTATGCAATATTTTTAAATCAAAATGTACAAAATATTTTGCTTTCACACTAGCTGACTAAAAAACACACAACAATAAAAACAATTAAAAGGCAGGAGCAACTGCATAAGGTACTTAACCACTAGATGTTAATAGGGATCCAACCTGTGCAAAGGGTCTATAATTGTATAAACAGGTATCCAACATACATGAAAAAAGATCAGAATACACAAATAATAATGGGGTCACAGTTAATTTTGAGGTGAATCTCCAAAGTACTAATTACTGTAAAAAATTATAAAATAATAATGCAATTTATGGATAAGTATTCAGGGAATCCTGTACTCAGACATATTTAGCAAACAATATAGTATGGAAAAGTCCCCAAATGCCTAAGGCGCAGCAGGGCTGCGCTTCCTTGTCTTAAAGGGCCAATGCAACCTAACCGTAAATGCTTCTCTGCCTTTGCTGATACGCACAGTGTATTTAAGGTATCCTCTACCATTGGGAGGTTCTTGTACAATGTGTCTAAGTTAGTTTGTGCTTGATTAAGCTAGTTGTCAGGTCCCCCTAGACGAGTATTTTTTACTGTGTATTCACCAGTAACTGTGCCCCTATTTCATCCAGTGTCTACTTGCTGTGCTTTCCTGAACCTGCCAGTGCCTGCCAGCATTTACCATATCTGCTGTGCTGTCCTGAACCTTCCAGTGCCTGCCAGCATCTATCATACCTGCTGTGCCTTCTTGAACCTGCCAGTGCCAGCTAGTGGTCTGCAACATCTACCATAGCCCTGTGCCTACCTGAGTTTGGTCTGTACCTGCCAATGCCTGCCTGTACTCACCTGCCTTACACTCTGCTCATCCTACCTGCACCGAAGCCTCAGTACTAAGACCTGTGGCGTCAGCTGCTGAGGTACCGAGATCATCTATATTGACCCTGGTGGCTACCTACCAGCCCTGTGGCTTTAATGAAATTGGTAGCCGCTCAGGTACAGTCCTTCAGGTCAGAGATCAGTACTTTGGTCCAGTGGATCCACTTATCCCCTCACTTACCTTGACAAGTGTGACAGCAGTTTGCTGAAGACAAGTAGACTACGGACATAGATTACTAGAACCATTTCCTGTGGTCTGATGAGACCCAGATAAATCTATTTGGTTCACAAGTGTGTATCATGGCAACCAGATGAGAAGTACAAAGACAAGTGTGTCTTGTGTACAGTCAAGCATGGTGGTGGAACTGTCATGGTTTGGGGCTGCATGAGTGTTGCTGATTGTGGGAAGCTACAGTTCATTGTGGGAACCATGAATGCCAACATGTACTGTGACATATTGAAGTAGAGCATGATCCCCTCCCTTTTGAAAGAAACTGCACCGTAGGGCAACCTGTGAACTTCTAGTCAACTCCTTGTCCAAGAGAGTTAGGGCAGTGTTTAAAAATAATGGTGACCACAAAAAATATTTACACTTTGGGCACAATTTGGCCATTTTCACTTAGGGGTGCACTCACTTTTGTTGCTAACAGTTGTTGCCAGTAGATGTATTTGGGTGTCTGCCTGCAGTAAATGTATACTCCCAAAAATGGTGCACAACAGAGCACACGTTTACTCTGCACCATTAAAGTCAATGCCATCGCTAGCCCACCTTGCGACGGTTTTGGATGTAAGCCCTGACAGGCCCACTGAATGCATTAGAGAACACAATGTGAAAGTAGCCTAACTCAACACCCTTTGTAAGCATGGAGGGGGACCAATGGGAGCTAACCAATTCATTTAAATGCTGATGTCAGTGATTGACAATGGCATGTAAATGTTTAAGCATCCAGAATTGGACCCCTTGGCGAGAGGAAGCCCGTCTCTCATTTAAACCATATTCTTTGCTATTTGGCAGTCAGAAGTTTTGCATTATTAGCAAACAAAGAAGTTGCACATTGGTCTTTGGGGTATTTGATATCAGCACTGTTCCTGTGTCTGTATACCACAGCCTACCATATAGTATCTATAGGTCTTATGTAAACCTGTTTAACCCCATGGTTACTTACTATGAACAATTCCTGTGTATGGGATGGAGCCTCCACTATCTTGTCAGCTTTGCCATATTACAGCCCGGTTGCTCAGTCATTAACACTACATTCTTGCAGCAATGGGGTATTGGGTGCAAATCCCACCATGAACAATATCTGCAAAGAATGTGCATGTTGTCCTGGTGTTTGTATGAGTTTCCTCTGAGTATTGTGGTTTTCTCTCAAACACTAAAGACATAAATATTGATTGGTAATGTAGATTGTGAGCCCCGATGGGGACAGTGTTGCTGGTGTATGTGAAGCGCTATGTAATTTATGGTGCTATATAAGTGAATAATGTTAATGGTGTTGGGAGTTTGCCCAAGGTTTTTGCAAAGCATGACACCTATTCAAAGTGAATGAGATCAGTCATAGAAGCCAAATAGCATAGCGTGCCAATGTTTGCAGAGATAACATCTATAACTTCATCCATTCATCATTCCATCCAAGAGCTTATTTAGACATAATTGATTTTTCTCGTATGCAAAATAAGGTCCAAGTGTCATCAATCCTTTGGATCGGATTTTTATCAGTGTTTGGTCAGTGTGTCAGTTTTTATTATCAGTAGGGATGGGCGAATCCTGAAATGCTCGGACTCGCTGGACTCTAACGAGTCCGGGTCCGAGACTCGGTACTCGTTGCGAGTCCGAGTAGTAACCTGTACTTTTGCAGTGTATCTATTCAGATACACTACAAAAGTACCCTAAAAGTTAATGTAAGGGGTTAAAAACAATAAACATTAATACTCACCTCCTGTACTCCTGGACCGGGACCGGTACCGAAGACCTCTGGCTGTTACAGGACCTCCGAGACCACCGGGAGAAGATGGGGAAAAAGACCTTGCAGTTCAGCCAATCAGCATTCGGCTAGCGGTCACATGGGTTGTGATGCGGCTGCACTGCGGTCACATGACAAACCCATGTGACCGCTAGCCGAATGCTGATTGGCTGAACTGCAAGGTCCTTTTCCCATCTTCTCGGAGGTCCTCTAACAGCCGGAGGTCTTCGGTCCCGGTCCCGGTCCAGGAGTACAGGAGGTGAGTATTAATGTTTATTGTTTTTAACCTCTTACATTAACTTTTAGGGTACTTTTGTAGTGTATCTGTATAGATACACTGCAAAAGTACAGGGACTCGCTACCCCCGAGTAATTCCTAAGGAAACTCGGCGAGTAGCTGAGTCCCCCGAGTCCGCTACTATTCGGGCGAGTCCCGAATAGTAGCGAGGAATTCGCCCATCCCTAATTATCAGTGTTTCAGCAGCTTTTCTCATGTGTAACCCCCGCCACTCCCCAAAAAAAACCTGATGGAGGTTTTCAAGCTTCTATCAACCTGTCACTAAGGCTGGCTTTACATCACGGCAGAGTCCAGTCCGGGGCTGTCCGGTGTAAACCAGACAGCCTTGGACCGGATTTTGGCCCCATAGTATCCTATGGGGCCGGATGGAGTCGGATGGCAGCTCTCTGCCATCCGGTTTTCATCTCTCCGGTAGAATCCAGGAGAAATGGGATTTTTCTCACCGTACACAAAAATGTTGCTTGCAGAAAATCTCCCCAATTTGCTGTATCCTGGATTCTCCCGGATTCCCCCAGATCCTCCCGGATCCGGTGCAATCCGGCACTCCCTAACATGGGAGCCTATGGGGCCAGATTGCACGGTCCGGTAGGATCTGGGAACCGGACACCTGCGGCTGCATGCCACTGTTGTTTCAGGACCCCGGCTCGTTCCCCACGAGCCGGGGTCCTGATTAATCAGCAGCGGCAGCTGCGTCCGGCAGCACACCGGACCGGAGGGCATATTTGCCCTCCGGTTCTGTGTGCTGATCCTGTCCAGGGCTGTCAGGGTCATCCTGACAGCCCTGACCGACTCTGCCATGTTGTGAAGCCAGCCTTAAACTCGTATAAAAATTGGTCTTGTCTTCATGATTTTGTGCAAACTACTTGGGCCAAAAAATTATATAGCCCCTTAATTTATACCAGGAACGTGATCTATCTGTGAAAAATACTGATAGAAGTCATGCACGGAAAATCGATGTCTGAATGAGCCCTTACTCATTTTTGCTAACATTATAATACAGTTATGACGGCCTCTGATGGGGTAGTCATATGTCTCTTAATATAACTTAAATAACTTTTAACCAGAGAGGCAATAACTTCTCTTGTATTTCTGTGTGTGTTTGCATTTAATTATAATAAATAAATTGCAATATAAGAATAAGAACCGTCAAAATCTAATTATCTGTCACACCTGATCAAACATAACTCAGACGTAATTCAGACTTGTCTAAAAATCCAATTGTACTTGAAACAAAGGCAATTTCATTTTCCTTTCGTCAAAAAAATGTTCAGCCTGCTATTTCCTCATAGAACAAGATTAATGAGAGGGAGCAATGGCATTGTGCGGATACACATTTTGAAAACTGTATTCTTACCTTCCTGTTTATAAAGATTTGATTGTATCAAACTGTAATGCATACTCATAGCAGACTGACAATGAGAATATAGATCTTTATGATAATGAATTGATATGGATTCATAAAAAATGAAGTTGTTTTCATCATCTGCAGTGAAAGTGGTTATTTATGATTAAGAGGTTCATGCCTTAGCACAACCTTTTATAGTTTATGTGTAGAAATAAGACCTTGTTCACAACATGTATGGCACTGGTCCCCTATCTTTTTAGCAAAAGGGCGAACTTCAACACTGATAGACGGTTATGAGCCACATCCAGGTGCCCCCTTTCCTTAGAAGAGTGACATCCAGCTCCTGCTCTTTCTCCCCTCACAGTTAATACTGACATAATGACAGCCTAAGCTGTCATTATCTAAAACACACCGAGGCAGTCCAAGGTTACCCACCTTACCAACCTCTGGTATTCTTGAATTAATTACTCTTAACATACTATCTCATCCAGTTTCAAACACTTTTTCTGACAGGTAGTATCATCCTGTACTATAATATATATGCTATAATAGTATATGTTCATTCATATCTGTTTGTTGCGGGGGCAACTTGCATACGTCCTCAGTGCTGCCACACTCACCATTTGGCATCTTTCTTTGCTGAGTTGCCTGTTGCAGCACTCCTTTCTACTATTGCTTTTTCATGTAAGTTCTATTTGATCTTACAGAGCGTAGCCGGTCTCTGCAGGAATTTAACTCTCCACAGGATAGGTTCTCTGACCTATCCCTTGCTAGCAGGGTCTATATTAGACAACTCCCCCCATCACTCTTTGGGTCATAGTTAGTGATGAGCGAGTGCCGTAATATTTGTAATCGCTATACTCATAATGAGAACTTTGTAATAATTGCGTATTCTTTCTGAATAACGAGTACAATGCAAGTCAATAGGAAACGCAAGTAATTTTCTGCTGGACCCTAAAAAGAGGTCTGGGAGGGCTGTAGAAAGGCAGAAATGGCTGAGAGCATGCTCAAACTGCATGGGAACAGTAGGCAGACATGATGTACACTGTCTGCATACAGCTATCTGCATTAAATGACAGAACATAGTGAAGATAGATAGAAGAACTGCTCCTGGGTCAGCTCAGTCTCCCGTGCTCCTGCTGAATCACTTCCAGGTCAGCTCAGTCTCTCGCTGAATCACTTCAAGGTCTACACCCATTAAGCTACTTGCATATTCACTGCAGTGCCAGGCAAACAACCAATCACAGATGTTCACACTCTGTGAGCACCTCTTTGATTGGCTGTTGCAGTCGGACTGCATTTCCAAAAATCTGGAAGGTGATTGTGCTTGGTAGCCATACACATTAGTGTATGGCAACCAACCTGCCATCATAGGGTGTTAAATAAATAATTTGAAAAAAAAACCTGTGGGACTTCACAGTATATTTAAGTCTAGCCCAATGAAAGTGGACAGCTGCGAGCTGCCACCCTCAGCTGCGTAATTTTACCTTGGCTGGCAAAAACAATGTTTGGGCTTTGCCCTATTTTTAACTGCCAGCCAACTAGGCAGCTGAGGGCTGGTATTCTCAGTGGGGTGAGGGCCCTGAAAATGGCACATTCATTGTAGTGTCATTTCCAGGTGCTTTTCCAGGCTCTATCAGTGGCCCTGGTGGTGGTGGCATGCTGGGTAATAAGGGGGTTAACACCAGCTTTGTGTTGGCAGCTGGTATTAAGTCCTGAGATTCTTAAAGGGAACCAACCACCCCCAATGACCCCCCCGGACTATTAATATGGCTCCCTACACCCAGCACATACATGTGCTGCAATGTTTTTTGCTAAAAAAACTGGTTTTTAAAAGTAAAGATAATGCTTTATAAAGTTTCAAACGAAGGGACGGGTGGGCGTTACTTACATGTGGCTAAAGCCGGGTTGCAGCTGCCACTCATTCTCCTCTCTCCCCTCGCAGCAGTAAAGCTCAGCCCTTTTTGCAGCGTCACAGCCTGGTGCACGGGATGTCATGCCCGTGCACACATCATCAGCTACAGCTGGGTAGCGAGCGCGCGCTCTGACTTCCACAGCCGAGCGCAGGAAGTCAGAGCGCGCGCTCGCTACCCGGCTGTAGCTGATGACGTGTGCACGGGCATGACACCCGTGCACCAGGCTGTGACGCTGCAAAAAGGGCTGAGCTTTACTGCTGCGAGGGGACACAGGATGATGAGTGGCAGCTGCAACCCGGCTTTAGCCACATGTAAGTAACGCCCACCCGTCCCTTCGTTTGAAACTTTATAAAGCATTATCTTTACTTTTAAAAACCAGTTTTTTTAGCAAAAAACATTGCAGCACATGTATGTGCTGGGTGTAGGGAGCCATATTAATAGTCCGGGGGGGTCATTGGGGGTGGTTGGTTCCCTTTAATGTCATGCCAAGTTAGATCCGGCTATTAAGAATCTCAAATAAATAGTAAAAAACAGACAACGCAGAGAAAAATTATTTTATAAAAAAAAAAAAACACAGAGACACTTAGTGACTCCATCTTTATGATCATACTATGACTAAAGATGTGTGAAACATCAGAAACGCGTCAGTTGCAATGCATGCAATATGACCTGTACCATCTTTTAAAATGAAGAAACAATAAAGCAAGAATCTATTTAACAAGCCGGTGACTAGGAGTGCCCTATTTTCCTTAAAAAGATTTTTGTAATGGCAGACACTATAAAAGCCTGACATGTGAGCGACCAGTTTTATACTTTATACTATTACATAGTATATATATTTTAAATAATAGTAGGCCCCACTCATCATTCTGTTGCATTGGGATTTCATTATTTCGTTATTTCCAGCTGCGCACGGGCGACATGCCGGGGTGGTGGTGAATGCGGGGTGCGTCCAGGGAAACGAGTTTTGCTCAAATGAGCTTCAACAGGTCCACTGACTAGCATGACTTACCTCCACACTTTTATACAGATCAACCACCTCATCATGCATGTGTTTAAAATCAATCATCAGTGAGCTAAAAACAAAGAATACAAATATTCTTATTTTGAATTCAAATAAATGCTGGTCAAACCCTAACCCAAAAACACTGTCATTCCTAGATTAGACTGTGCTCTATATTTAATTATAAGCCTGGCCTCAGTTTGTAGCAACAATTTGTGTAAATCCCCTCCCTTTGCTGGCATGTAAATCCTTTTTAGACCTGCAAAAGTTAAAACTCTGGTATCCCCCTTATGATCTGATGATGATCTGATCTTATATGATTAACCTGGGTGTACCCCGCATCCACCACCACGCCGGCATGTCACCCGTGTGCAACTGGAAATAAAGAAACCCCAATGCAACAGAATGGTGAGTGCTGCCTACTATTATTTCAAATGAACTTTGGGCACAGCACCACAATTCATTAGCGGGAGAGGGTCTGTATTTCCTCCATAGCCGAATAGTGGCACAACCAGATCTCCATATCTACAGGCAGTAGTGTGGGTCATTTCTACTAATTCCTTTGAAAATAGTATATATATATATATATATATATATATATATATATATATATATATATATCTTGTTATATACACATCTTACTTCACCATTAAATTACCTGAATGCCAGTGTCCTATGTATCACTTCTTTGAACTATTCACGTGTTCAGATTATTTTTATTTTATGTGTATTCTAATATAATATTTGCAGTTTGTAAGCCACAGGCCCCTTTTCGTCTTATGTTTTTTCTATATGTGTGGAACTACTGTGTTTCCCCGAAAGTAAGGCCCCCCCGATTATAAGGCCGCCTAGGGGTAAAGGGGGGGCCTGCTAATGTAAGGCCTCCCCCGATTATAAGGCCTTACAACCGGGGGGCCTAATGTAAGGCCCCTAGCGGAGGGGGGGGGGAGCGGGAGCGGGTCGCACGTCAAGTGCGACCGCTCATTACATATGCACTGCATCCCCCTGTCAATCAGCGACAGGGGGAGCAGTGCATTATATATATGGGCCCCCTCCTGCTGGCACACTACCCCCCTGTTCTGAGGCCCCCCCTGCTGCTGCTCCAGACATCTTACCCTCCAGGGTCTTCTTGCAGCAGCCAGCGCGTCCGTCCTCAGCTGTCTCCCGGATCATGTGACCTGCCGGTCACAGTCGCGATGACGTCATGCGCTGCGACGGGTTACATGATCCGGGAGACAGCCGAGGACAGAGGACCGACGCGCTGGCTGCTGCAAGAAGACCCTGGAGGGTAAGATGTCTGCAGCAGCAGCAGGGGGGGCCTCAGAACAGGGGGGTAGTGTGCCAGCAGGAGGGGGCCCATATATACCGTATAATGCACTGCTCCCCCTGTCGCTGATTGACAGGGGGATTCAGTGCATATGTAATGAGTGGGCGCACGTGACGTGCGACCCGCTCCCGCAGTGTCCCAGCAGGAGGGGGCCTGTAGGCCACACTGCTGGGGCACACAATATAAGACCCCCCCCCGAAAGTAAGACCGGGGCCACTTTTGGCCCCCAAAAAAATGTAAGACAGGGTCTTACTTTCGGGGAAACACGATATGTATGAGTCCAAAGTGTACATTTGGCACATTTGGCCAGTATAGGTTCAACCTACCGAGTATATCTTGTCTGTTATGTCTATTTAATCAAACTAAGGCTGGGGTCACACTTGCACAAGACTGGGATCGCGTCACCCCGCATGGCCACCTACTCTCCTGAGCGTGCAGCTGCATAGAAATATACAGTATGCATGGTCTTGTCCAAAGATCAGGCGGCCGTGCCTAGTGATGCTCACGCGAGTCTTACTCAAGTGTGACTCTAGAATAATACTTTTACTTTCTAAATGCTTGTCTGGCATTTACTTGACATTTTTTGTCTTTAGGAATTGCTTTAGCTGCTAAAGAAAAGCTGGATATCCCAGTACTCTTTGCCCCTGATACTATGAAGCTCTATGAAGCTTTGGTGGTTGTACACATGGTAAAAGCAAATGGAGACAGCTGGGACCATGACATTATAGAAGATTTGAGCACAGAACTGAAAAGGTAAGTTCTGTGAAAGTGAAAATGTATCTAAAACAAGCAAAAACAATATTAATCACTACACATAAGCTAAAGAAGATGAGCATATATAACTTTTTGTCGCAGATGTGCACACATTCTTATAGGCAGAGAAGGATTGCTACTATAATTCATCAAAAGTAGAAAATAGAGGAAAAATTTGCTTATAGCTAGAGATGATTCTCCTGGGATACCATTGATTTGGAATGCTATATCCGAATGGATGGTAAAGCTCACGTCAAGCGTGACAATGTAGGCGTACGCCTTAGAAAATGTATACTTATTAAGTCCCAATTATACTGACAGTCTTTTTTTAAATGCAGCATGCCCGAATGATTGTGTAAAGGTGAGAAATTACATGTGACTAATGAACATCTACTAGAGAAACATCCCTTATGGCCTGTTCCAACACATTTTATGCGTATAGCAATGCATTATCATTATATGTTCACTATTAGACCAGGAGGATTTTTTTATCACATTGAGCTTTCCATTTGTTTAAATTGGTTAATAAAAGTAAGGCATAATTCATCATAGTAGGTGCCATAATTTTGTTCTATAGAGCTTTAAACTTGAACAGAGGAAAAATTGTATGATTGTAGTAAGGATTATTATAATCATAAAACCAAATATTAATATATTCACTATTACTTGAATATGCTAACATGTGGCAAAGCAATTATATGTAAGAAAATGTTCATATTTTGATAGATTTAGAACAGTATTAGCAACTTCCTCATTAGTGGTTAATAATCTAAATCAGAATACTGCAACAAGTCTTAAAAATGTTCTTACACTTCCACAAGGCATCTGAGATTTATCCAAAGGAAGTATGAGTGAATCAGCTCATTAGTGACCACTGCCGTGCTCACATGGCATAAAAGTGTCATGAGAACAATGGAAGACCCAGTGCTGACATAGCTGGAGCAGCAGGTAAGGCCAGGGCCACACTTGCATCTGCAATCCAGTAACTGGATCCAGTTTTTGATATGTTGAAATCTTGAAAACCGCATCCGGTAATGCACCCATAGACTTAAATGGAAAAACCGGATTACAACAGTGCAATCTGTGTACCGGATTGGGTTTTGAATAATCTGTTTTAAATAGGGTCTGCAACGTTTTTTGGTGCACTTTCAAGAACGCATGCGTTTTTGTAACCTGCGGGTCTATGGGAAACGCATGCGTTAACACATGGTACATATAGGTACCATGCGTTAACGGATCCAGTACCGGATCCGGTAAAAATGCCTCAAAAATGGAACGGATGCATGCTCCCAAGTGTGGCCCTAGCCTATGTATCTATCATGCTCATGTTGTATTGGGGAATTTAGTATTTGGGAAAGGGTTATCCAAGTTGTGGATGGCCCTTCTAATACAAGCAACAGAGACCATAATGGATAAAAGTAATAATGTTTTTCAGATTATAAAATGCACAAGACCATAAGACGCACCCAGGTTTTAGGGGAGGAAAATAGGAATACAATTTGTAGCAAAATATGTGGTCATGATGCATTTTTATGTGGGGAGGGGGATCTGTTATTGACATTATTATGGAGTAATATCCCCAAATACTGTACTAATGTCCCCCATCCGGGGCCTCTTCTAGGTATATATGTCCTCCATCCTGATATATGTTTCCAAACCTGGTAATGATCCTTCACTCTCATATATATAATCCCAATCCAGGTATATGATCCCCATTCAGGTATATGTCCCCCATGCAGGTATATATGATAACTCACTCTGGTATATGTTATACCCCATCCTGGTATATATGATCCCCCATCCTGGTATATATGACCCCCATCCTGGATTATGGCCCCATCCTGGTATATATGATCCCTATCTTGCTATATATGATCTCTCATCCTAGTATATGGCCCCATCCTAGTACATATGATCCCTCATCCTGGTATATATGATTCACCTTCCTGGAATATGGCCTTCATCCTGGTATATATGGCCTCCATCCTGGAATGAGGCCCTATCTTGGTGTATATGGCCACCATACTGCAATACGGCCCTGTCCTGGTATATATGGTCACCATCCTGGAATTTAACCCCCATTTTGGTATATTGATTCCCCATCCAGGTATATGACCCCCATCCTTATTTATATGATTCACCTTCATCTTAAAATAAGTTCCCCATCCTTGTATATATCCCTCATCCTGGTATATGTCCCTCATCCTGGTATATAGCCCCCATCCTGGTTTAAGTCCCTCATTCTGGAATATGACCCCCATCCTGATACATGGCTCACATACTAATATATATGGCCACATCACAGCGCACACATAAAAAATAAACAATTATACTCACCGTCCATCCGCTCCACTGCAGTCTTCTTCTCATGCCGGCAGCTAACCAACGTTTAAACGTGCTGTGATGACATCAATGTCATGTGCCATGCCCCACATGCCGTCAAACACAAGCATGAGAAGAGGACGTTGCGCAGCAAGGGAGTGATGGCTGGTGAGTATAATCATCCGTCAGCTGTCATGATTTTAAGTGCTCCCATGCCAAGGATGATGTGCGTGGAAAGCAATGAATATGCACTATTTTTAATAGCGGGTACATGCTATCGCACACGGCTGCAGCTGTGGCGGTTGATCTCCTGTGCCCACTGTTTAATTGAATGTAATATGTGCTGTTCTCCTCACCCATCATCCTACTCACCTGTTTCCACCAGCTTCAGTACTGAGAGGTGATGGGTGACAGTTACAGTGCATATTACATTTCCTTAAAAAGTGTGCATGTGATAAAGGGGACAAAGACTTAGTTTCTAATTATAGACCCATCTCCCTCCTGAACACAGATATTAAAATTATATCAAAAGCGATTAATTCTAGAATGCAAAAAGTGATCCCGACCTTGATCCACAAAGATCAGACTGGATTCACTCAAAAAAGGAATTCAACAGATGCGACAAGAAGACTCTTAAACTTGACAGCGTATGCTGAGCTCTCGAAAGCCCCTGTGATAGTGGTCTCTGTCGACGCAGAAAAAGCGTTCGACAGAGTCCACTGGGGATACCTGTTTGAGGTTTTGCATAAATTTGGACTTTCAGGACCCATATTCAATTCCATTCAAGCTTTATACACCACACCATCAGCAAGGCTCCTTACTAATAATCATATGTCCGCCCCTTTCTTGTTGACAAATGGCACAAGACAAGGCTGCCCCCTCTCGCCCTCCCTTTTCAATTTATTTATTGAGCCATTAGCAGAAAAGGTAAGATCTAGCCCGTCAATTTCTGGTATTTCCCTGAATCGAGAATCATATAAAATCAGTTTGTTCGCTGACGATATAATACTAACCCTCACAAATCCGGCGACGTCTATGCGGGACCTTCTCTTACTCATGAATGAATTTGCTGCGATTTCCCATTACAAAATCAACATTGCCAAAACACAAGTACTCAGCTATAACCTCACAGATCAGATGATTTCCTCCCTCCAACAGGGCAATGAGCTGGATTGGGATAAAAAGTATCTAGACTACTTAGGAATCATAGTCACTAAACCCACTTCCAAAATATATGATGCAAATCTAGGAAAGCTGTATAAAGCTCTTCAAATGGACCTAGCTAACATTTCCAAAACTGAACTAACGTGGTTAGGCAAAATAGAGGCGTACAAATTATTTATACTGCCCAAAATACTTTACATTTTTCGTTCAGTCCCCCTTCAGCTTAACTCAGCTTGGTGCAAAAAAATTCAAGCTCAATTATCTAACTTTATTTGGGGGGGAAAAAAACCCAGAACCTCTCTCTCTATTCTAGAAAAAAGTAAACTACACGGAGGTCTAGCAGTGCCTAACATCTCAGCTTACTATAATTCAGCGCTTATCAGACTTAGCCAAAATTGGTGGGGAGGAGAAGAAGAGAAGCCGAGATGGATGGAGATAGAGAAAGCACTTAATCACTCGAGAGATCTCCAATGGACACTACTCGCTTATTTATGCGACAAGACCAAGAAATTACCTAAAGAACCAACGTTAAAGGCTACCATACGCTCGTGGAGAACTCTCACCACGAAATTATACGCAACAAATCATAAACCTTCTCCACGTTGGATCTCAGTTTACCTCCTACCAGCTCTATCGGCAGATATAGATGTAAGTGTATGGACCAATTGTGGAATCCATACTCTCTCAGACTTACTTGATGACAATATGCAACTCAAATCCTTTGCAAGTCTTAGAACCAAGTTTAATTTGCCAAGCGAAGAGGTTGGGAACTGGAACAAAATAAAACGTACACTCAATAAAAATAATCTGAGTCTCCATCTCCCGCTAAACATAACTCAACTTTTCCGTTTTAACCAATCGAACATCTTTTGGTCTTTCAAGTCTATTTACAAAGAATGGAACCTTGATTCTTCATTTTCCAGCGCTTCTAACATAGGTGCATGGAGTAAGGAACTCCAAATCTCTCTCCCTGCTGATCTAATTGAAGATACACTCAAAATAGTTTACAAAAGTCTCTCATCTTCAGTTCTTTTGGAATCTTACTACAAAACCTTGACTAGGTGGTATTTCACCCCTACAAGACTCCATAAATTTTCAGAAACTATATCACCATTGTGCTGGAGGAACTGCGGAAAACCTGGCACAATGTCTCACATATTCTGGGACTGTCCCATCCTGCGCCCATTTTGGGGAAAATACAACTTCTAATCTCCGACATAACAGGGATCGACTTGGACCTCTCGCCAGAACTCGCGCTGCTCCTGATAGGAATAAATGTAGTACCACCTGAGCTCAGAGCGCTCATCATACACATTTTGATTGCCTCAAAAAATGGTGTAGCGGCTCGATGGAAAGACCCAGATCCACCAACGTTTGAAACAATACTGGGGACTATTGCAGCTCACAATGTGTATGAATACACGTTCGCTCTGAGGAACAATCTTCAAGGAAAGTACAGTAACAAGTGGTTAACATGGAACCAGTTTTTCTTTCAACAGGATGCCCCCATAATATAAACTTGATCGAATTAGCTTTCAATATGCTATGAGCGAAGTTTAGTTGAGCATAACTTTAAAGTATTTTTCCCTCCTTCCCTCCCTTCTTCCCCCCCCCCCCTCCTTTCCCACCACCCACCCTCCAACCGCATGTGTTTATAAGAATGACACAATTGGTTATGGTTTATTGTTAGTTGTTAACTTGACTCTTGTCTTCTAATGTGTGATTATCTTAATGTATTGCTACTTGTTATGACCTCCTTGTAAGTTTATATCTAATTCAATAAAAAAAAAACGTTGAACAAGAAAAAAAAAAAAAAAAAAAAAAAAAAGTGTGCATGTGATCACCGTCAGGTGTTGCCTCAGTCTGCTCCTGCTTTTAGTGATCCATTTCTGCCTCTGGTGACCCGTTTTACCACTGCTACTACCACCCAATAGTCAGGTATCGTACATCCGGACTATAAGTCACAACCGCACTCTTTCTACAAATTTTGAGGAATAAAGTGCTTTATAGTCCAAAAAATATGGTACATAGCAAAAATGTGGCAATTAAAATAAATAATAAGATTCTACTCTCAATTTTCAGGATGCCTTTAAGGAAGAAACCTAACTATGTTGACAATCCTGTGACTGTTCTTTTGAGCAGACTTAAAAAGCTAGCCTAATGCAGGGGTGAGCAATTCATCTTCCTGAGAGGCTACATGAGTGATCTTAACTGATATGGAGGGCTGAACCAATAGGCTGAAATAATTTTTTCCTCAATATTAATATTAACAGATTAATTATAATTATTATGTTATACTATTATTATTTGTTCTAATATTGAGCAGATTTAAGTATGCTGACATCCCCCCTATTTACCGTATGAGCCCACACACAGCCCACCTATGTACAGTATGATCCCCACACAGCCCCATATACAATGTGAGCACCCAAATAATCCCTCTATATACATTGGCAATCTCCCTCATAGCCTCTTCATACACATTACGAGCCTCCACACAGCCTGCTAAATTCATTAAGAGCCCCACATAGCCTACTAAATATATTATGAGCCCCCACTTAATCTCGTATAATCATTATGAACCGCACATAGACTACTAAATACAGCATGAGCCTCACATAGTCTCATATATACATTGAGCCCCAAATAACCTCCTAAATACATTATGAGCCCCTCATAGCCTCCAATATACTGAACAAGCCCTAACATAGCCTCCCATATACATTATGCAATCGCATTGGGAGGGCGGTGATGTCATGATAGGGGCAAGCTCTGTGGTGCTGGGCGTGAAGGCTGTCTCTCCCCCTCTGGGTGCAGTCCCCCTGTCTGCTCTCTCTCCCCTGCGCACTTTCTCTCTCCCCTGTGCACTCCCTGTGTGCTGTGATGTCATAACACCTCACTAAGATGTCATAATACTCCATTGTTATATCATAATTCCTCACTATAATGTCATAATAACCCATTGTGTTGTCATAATTCCCCACTATGATGTCATAATACCCCATCATGATGTAATAATACCCCATTGTGATGTCATAATACCCCATTGTGATGGCATAATACCCCACTATGATGTCATAATACCCCATTGGGATGTCATAATACCCCAATATGACACAGGGAAAACTGGACACAGGAGGCAATGACAGACACTACAAGGCAATTATGAAAGTAGATAAACCCTCACATAGGAGGCTATGTACTTTATGAGCACCACATAGCCTCCTATATACCTCATGAGCCCCAAAAAGTCTTTTATATACTATTAAGTCCCACATAGCCTCCAGTACACATTATATGCCACCTCAATACAGCATGAGTACACATAGCCTCATATATACGTTGAGCCCTCACATAGTCTCCTATATACAGCATGAGCCCCACATAGCTTTCCATATACATTATGAGCCCCTATAGCCTCCTCTTTACAACATTAGCCTTACATAGCCTTCTATATACATTATAAGCCCCATATAGCCTCCTATATACATTAAGCCCCATATAGCCTCCTATATTCATTCTAAGCCCCACATACCCTCCTATATACAATGAGCCCCACATAGCTTTCTATATACATTGAGACCCACGTAGACTCCTTTTGAGCCTTCACATAACATTGTATCTACTTTAATAGCCCTACACATATATATATTTTGAACCCTCACATAACCTTCTATAAATAGTCCTCTATATACAGGATGAATAATACACCATGACAAAAATAAAACAAGTACTCAGCTTACTCCAGCCCTCCTTCTCCACCGGCACTCTGCTGCACTAATCCTTCGCTCAACAGTCCCACTGATCATTACATGTGAAAAGACTTTACATACAGAATACATATTACACTGAAAGACAGAGTGGTAGAAAGGAGGTGAGCACCTTACCCTCAAAGGTTTACAATCTCCTGGGTATAAGAGAAGGAGGAATTTGTTCAGGGGGTTGCAGAGCTTTAGTGGTTGTGAGGTGATTATTGCTGGCTATCGGCTTTCCTGAAGAGATGAGGTGTTAGGTAACATCTCAAGGTACCAAATATGGGAGGCAATCTGATATGGTGAGGCACTGAATTCTAGAGAATGAGAAAAATCTTAGAGGCAATTAAGTGTGAGAATCTTGTGAGAATTTGAAATTATATGTGGGGATTGCGCATGCTAAACCTCTAAGATCTAACACATTTATTGAGATCAATCTAATATATAAAAGCCGAAGGCCACTTCCGGAATACTACTTCCGTGATGGCCTTCGGACCTATGGTCCTGATGTCACCACTGCGCGCTCCCCCGGCTACAAGGAGCGGCGGAGGAACGTTCCGCTCTCGGAAGTTCCGTCCGCCCTCCAGCCTCTCCCCTCCACCCAGCACCGTACCTAGCGGGGGCAGGGCGGCCGAGCGCCCCGTGCCCCAAGCCATGAGGGGCCCATTGCCCCCACCCCCTGGGGACCCCGTGCTGCCTGCCGCCCGCCGCGCGCCCGGAGAGGAGGGAGGACGGGACTTCCTGTCCTGCACCTCTGCCCGCCCCTCCTCTCCTCCTACACCAGCCGCACGCCGGCCGCGGTGAGTCTGCACCCACCCAGCTACGCCTCTGCCCTCCAGCCTCTCCAGCCTCCCCTGCCCTCCAGCCTCTCCAGCCTCCTCTGCCCTTCAGCCTCTCCAGCCTCCCCTGCCCTCCAGCCTCTCCAGCCTCCCCTGCCCTCCAGCCTCTCCAGCCTCCCCTGCCCTCCAGCCTCTCCAGCCTCCACTGCCCTCTAGCCTCCCCTGCCCTCCAGCCTCCCCTGCCCTCCAGCCTCCCCTGCTCTCCAGCCTCCCCTGCCCTCCAGCCTCCCCTGCCCTCCAGCCTCTTCAGCCTCCCCAGCCTCTCCTGCCTACCCTGCCTCCCCAGCCTCTTAAGCCTCCCCAGCCTCTCCTGCCTCCCCTGCCTCTCCAGCCTTTCCAGCCTCCCCTGCCTCTCCAGTCTTCCCTGCCCTGCAGCCTCTCCCCTCCCGCCTCCGCTCTCCCCTCCAGCCTCCGCTCTCCCCTTCAGCCTCTCCCCTCCCGCCTCCGCTCTCCCTTCACACCTCCGTTCTCCCCTCCAGCCTCCGTTCTCCCCTCCAGCTCCTCCTCTCCCCTCCAGCCTCCTCCCCTGCCCTCCAGCCTCTCCAGCCTCCCCTGCCCTCCAGCCTCTCCAGCCTCCCCTGCCCTCCAGCCTCTCCAGCCTCCACTGCCCTCTAGCCTCCCCTGCCCTCCAGCCTCCCCTGCCCTCCAGCCTCCCCTGCTCTCCAGCCTCCCCTGCCCTCCAGCCTCCCCTGCCCTCCAGCCTCTTCAGCCTCCCCAGCCTCTCCTGCCTCCCCTGCCTCCCCAGCCTCTTAAGCCTCCCCAGCCTCTCCTGCCTCCCCTGCCTCCCCAGCCTTTCCAGCCTCCCCTGCTTCTCCAGTCTTCCCTGCCCTGCAGCCTCTCCCCTCCCGCCTCCGCTCTCCCCTCCAGCCTCCGCTCTCCCCTTCAGCCTCTCCCCTCCCGCCTCCACTCTCCCTTCACGCCTCCGTTCTCCCCTCCAGCCTCCGTTCTCCCCTCCAGCCTCCGTTCTCCCCTCCAGCCTCCGCTCTCCCCTCCAGCCTCTCCCCTCCCGCCTCCACTCTCCCCTCCAGCCTCTCCCCTCCCGCCTCCACTCTCCCCTCCAGCCTCTCCCCTCCCGCCTCCACTCTCCCCTCCAGCCTCTCCCCTCCCGCCTCCACTCTCCCCTCCCGCCTCTCCCCTCCCGCCTCCGCTCTCCCCTCCCGCCTCTGCTCTCCCCTCCAGCCTCTCCCCTCCTGCCTCTGCTCTCCGCTCCAGCCTCTCCCCTCCCGCCTCTCCCCTCCCGCCTCCGCTCTCCCCTCCCGCCTCTCCACTCCCGCCTCCGCTCTCCCCTCCAGCCTCCGCCCTCCAGCCTCCGCTCTCCCCTCCAGCCACCGCTCTCCCCTCCAGCCTCCGCCCTCCAGCCTCCGCTCTCCCCTCCAGCCACCGCTCTCCCCTCTGCCCTCCGCCCTCCCCTGTCCTCTGCCCTCCAGCCTCCCCTGTCCTCTGCTCTCCAGCCTCTCCCTGTCCTCTGCTCTCCAGCCTCCCCTGTCCTCTGCTCTCCAGCCTCCCCTGTCCTCTGCCCTCCAGCCTCCCCTGTCCTCTGCCCTCCAGCCTCCCCTCTACCCTCCAGCCTCTGCTCTTCCCTCTAGCCTCTCCCCTCCAGCCTCTCCCCTCCCGCCTCCGCTCTCCCCTCCCGCCTCTCCACTCCCGCCTCCGCTCTCCCCTCCAGCCTCCGCTCTCCCCTCCAGCCTCCGCTCTCCCCTCCAGCCTCCGCCCTCCAGCCTCCGCTCTCCCCTCCAGCCACCGCTCTCCCCTCCAGCCTCCGCCCTCCAGCCTCCGCTCTCCCCTCCAGCCTCCGCTCTCCCCTCCAGCCACCTGCTCTCCCCTCCAGCCACCGCTCTCCCCTCCAGCCTCCGCTCTCCCCTCCAGCCTCTGCTCTCCCCTCTAGCCTCTCCCCTCCAGCCTCTGCTCTCCCCGCCTCCGGAGGCGGGAGGGGAGAGTGGAGGCGGAGAGAGCAGAGGCTGGAGGGGAGAGCGCTCTCCCCCTCCCGCATGTGCCCTGTCCTCTGCCCTCCAGCCTCCCCTGTCCTCTGCCCTCCAGCCTCCCCTGTCCTCTGCCCTCCAGCCTCCCCTGTCCTCTGCCCTCCAGCCTCCCCTGTCCTCTGCCCTCCAGCCTCCCCTGTCCTCTGCCCTCCAGCCTCCCTTGTCCTCTGTCCTCCAGCCTCCCCTGTCCTCTGCCCTCCAGCCTCCCCTGTCCTCTACCCTCCAGCCTCCCCTGTCCTCTGCCCTCCAGTCTCCCCTGTCCTCTGCCCTCCAGCCTCCCCTGTCCTCTGTCCTCCAGCCTCCCTTGTCCTCTGCCCTCCAGCCTCCCCTGTCCTCACCTCTCCTCTGCCCTCCAGCCTCCCATGTCCTCACCTCTCCTCACCCCTCCAGCCTCCCCTGTCCTCACCTCTCCTCACCCCTCCAGCCTCCCCTGTCCTCACCTCTCCTCACCCCTCCAGCCTCCCCTGTCCTCACCTCTCCTCACCCCTCCAGCCTCCGCTCTCCTCACCCCTCCATATGCAATGTACAGTATGTGTATATATGTGTGTATGTAGTCACTTCCCTCACTTTGTCCGCACTTCCCTCACTTTGTCCGCACACATACACACACACACACACTTCGCTATACTTACCACCGGCCCTGCATCAGCCGCCTTGATCCTCAGTCGACATGTCGCCACCCCCAAACTACTGGATCCAATATAGCGTCCAAGAAGTCTCCCCAAACTTCCCAAACGCATATTGGATCCAGTCGTCCGCGGGCGGCGACATGTCAACTCAGGATCCAGCCGGCGGGGAAGATGCAGGGTCGGTACTAACTATAGCGGAGTGTGTGTGTGTATGTGTGTGTGTGTATGTATGTATGTGTGTGCTGACCACTCTGCCCACGGCGCTGCCCTGCCCACTCTGCCCACGCCACTGTGCTGACCAATCTCACCGCACTCACTGCTAACCACTGAGCCACGGCACTCACTGCTAACCACTGAGCCACCGCACTCACTGCTAACCACTGAGCCACCGCACTCACTGCTAACCACTGAGCCACCGCACTCACTGCTGACCACTGAGCCACCGTATACTCTGCTACCCACTGAGCCACATGTATACACACAATTCATTTCACCGCACTCCCCTAACTATTAGTAAATAAACTATATATGGATTCTAGACTACCCGATTCTTTCGAATCGGGCCGCCATCTAGTGTCATTATATGATTGTTACTAAAGTTCTTTATATTATTATGTTTTAAACAGCATTTCAAAGTCCGAAGATGGAAGTATTTCAGGTATACGATGGATTTATCCAATTCATGGAATTCCAGAATCTCAGCCATCCAATTCTACTCCAGGTATTTTCCATAATGTCTACAAACTATGCTAATTTTATGGGAGGTTAAATGGAAAATCTATGGAAAGCAAAAAAGCTATGACAAAATTTCTATTTGCTTCATATTAGGGAGTAGGATCTTTATTAATTCTGAATATACCATAGACTTTATCTAATGAAACCTCTTCAGTAATCTAGTCAATCTCAATTGTAATTTTACCACTTTCATAAAAAGACGGACACGTTTTTGAAACTTTTTAACAACATCCTGTCACAGAGACACCCCTTCTATATTGATATTGACACTTCTTTGCCCAAAATATAATTTCCCCCTTCTAATAACTGCTGGTCTGGGAATAAAAACATCAATATAATTGCCCTATCTACCCTATTTTGTACCATCCGCTCGATTCTGATGAAGGTCCAGATCCAAAGACATACTGATAGGGAATGTAGATTGTGAGCCTCAAAGGGGTCAGTGTTGCTGATGTATGTAAATCGCTGTGGAACCAAAGGTGCTATATAAGAGAATAAATACTATTATTATAAAGGACCAAAATGTCAAAATTATTTGGATTGGATGAATACCTTCCGGTTATTACATCAATCTGAATGTAGAGTTTTCATCTACATACTAATATATAGATCAATTCCTGACAGCTCCTTTATGACACTTGGAATAATGACAAGAATTCCAGATTGCTGTACTGTATTTATCAGTGCAAATAAAGGAATTCTACCTGAAAAAAGACCAAAACTCCACCCACAAGAATCACATCTAGAAATTAAGGTTCTCTTGTATAACACTACTTTTGTTGAAAGGAAAATATTAATTATCCCAACTTCTGATTGATGTGGTTTGGATTAACATTTACATTAACATTAACATTTGTTGTTCCTTTAATCAGAAATAGTATAATCCCTTTATTTTCAGTTAGCCCTGTGAGGGTTTTCTTGTTTTTCTCTGGATTTTCAATAATTTATAAATGATCGTTTAAGTCAATATATAGTTACGTTTTCCATTTACTACAAACTTCTTGTGATTTCTAATTAAGTTGATGTCTCAGAAACTGGTAATATGGTTGCATGTTGTGTGACTGTGTGTGGTGGGTAAAAGTATGAAAGGTGAGCCTTTTTTCTTGTTTTTTTAAAGTTTTATTAGGCTTGATGTCTTGATTATTTTTTTGAGGGAAGCAATCTCCTGCTGGTTTCACACTTTGCAATCACCTGTGAGCAATTTAATGATCTGTAAACATAGAAAACTGAACAGAGCTCAAGATTAATGAGTTTCTTCAGAAGAGAGACATTTCTTTAGAAATAATAAAACTAAGTTTATTAATAGAGAAAATGTTCCAGAGGAGAGTAAAATATTTAGCCATTCTTATGGTATGTAGCTGAATGTTATATCCCATCATTCTGCTAAATCGGAGCTGGTACAGTCAACTTTAATTAAAAAGAGAATGTACATATATTGAATATCAAATATAAGCAAAAACATTCAGATTACCCTGGTTTGGTATCCAGTGCAGTCCTCTGTTGTAGCAAGAAAACGGCAGTGTTAACTACTCTGGTGTCAACTCTTTGTCGTTTAGTAGACCCCAAAATGTCATCATCATAATCATCATCAAAATGTCATCATCAAAATGTCAACATCATAGCACATGACATCTGTGCAGACAGGTAATTTAGTCATACACAATGCAATGATCTTGCAATGGGCCAATAAGCTACAGAGGCAACCAGGATGCCAAGACCAAATTGTCTGCTGGACCAGTGTTGGGTCAATCATTTTGCGCCTTCTTAAAATATGTATATGTATGTTATATTAATATGTATTTGTAGATACGGCAGATAGATAGATAGATAGACATATTTCTAAACGTGCTATTGACAAATTTCTCAACAGTTATTGGTAACATCCCATCCAATCCAAATAGGCAAAGAAATCAAAGCAAAGATGTCCATAAATTACATTTACGTGTAATAATGAGAAATAACCCACAGAAAAAGTATTGAACATATGCAGAAAAATCCATGGGAAGTTATGACACCAACTGAAACCTATAAGTAATTAGAAAGCAATCCTGCCACTTTACTGAAAAAAGACCATAATGGTTGGTAGGAGATCAAATACTTACTCCTCATTACTTCATAATGCAAATACATTTATCTAATTTAGACAATGTGATTTTCTGGATTTTATTTTTGATATTCTATCTCTCACTGTTAAAATTAACCTACCCTTTAAATTATAGACTGTCCATGTCTTTTTCAGTGGGCAAACTTACTAAATCAGCAAGGGACCAAATTACAAATTCCTTCACTGTACAAAGTTCATTAAGCCCAACTTGATCTGCAATGGTGGTAATAAAATGTTATGTGAGTCAGCAAATGCTGGACTCAGGACATTTTTACTCCCTTTGCTGAAGTGAATATTGGAAAGACTAGTGTCACGTATTGACTGCCTTTGCAGTCCTGGAGTTCTGCTGCAGTTTATAGCAGAGGCTTTTTTTCCCCTTTGGTTCAATCAGCAATTGAAACAGTGTGAAGTGTTAGGGGGTGTATCTATTGAGATGCTGCCAGCATTGTCAGATGGGATTTTTTGTACTAATTGTTCAACTAGGGCCTTTTAGTATTGCACCATTTTACTAGCTCTCTACACTGCAGGAAGGGGAAATGAAAAGTTCTTCTTTAGTGTGGGTCGAGAAGGGTGAACAACTAGTAATCAGTGTTGGCCAACATGCATGTAACACAAGGGTGAAGTAAAAGGCAGCAGGACATAAAGGCAGCCATGTGTGTGTAATGACCGGAGGTCCTAAGAAGATCCAGTGGGTCACAAATCGAGACAGAGGTTGGAATAAACAAGTTTCTTTACTGAGAAAGAGATTGTAGTATGATTTAGAGTAAAATGCAAACACTTTCCGATTCGTCTCAAACACGATCTCTATTAGTTACACATACTCCTCAGCCTCAGCTGAAATCAATGTGTCAATCCCAAAATTCCCAGATTATGTGTATTACACTCAGGATCCAGAACGAATTTACCACTCAGTCAAGCAAAGTCTACAGATAACTAGATGAGAAACAGGTTTAAATCTAGTGAAGATGTCCAATGGGCACCCCTTTATTGGCACGCTGACTATAAGCTTATCACAACTAACAAAAACAATATATGAAAGTATCACCGTCATTTTTATACACCTAATCTAGGGATACCTGGGTATCTTAAAGCTAAAATGCCGTTAACCTCAAAAGGAATCTCACACAAGCCTGCGATTCACGTTGGCTGCAGCCAGTTCTAAAAATCTTTGACACCAAAAACAACGTTGACATAAACAAGGATCCGTATCTCGTCAGCCAATGCCCAGCTCACACGCCGAGAAACTTTAGTTCCGTAATCTCAGGGTATGGTTCAGGAAGCACACTTCACCATGGCTGGTTAGGATCCCCTCGGTATTGATGGCACAGGAACCCATATCTCCTCTAAAAGCTACTCACAGTTTCTCTCGCAGCAGACATCTTGATTTCTCACATGAAAGATGTCCCCTGTCGCTTTCCAGCTACTGGCCACGTGACCCGTTCAGCACAAGGTCTCTAGCCCAGCACAGCAAGGACTTCACAGAGCTCCAGAGTCACACAGCTCGCACATTCACTGCTCTTGTTCCAAGGCAGTGACACAGTTCTCACAGAGCAAGAGACTAACAACTCTCAGAGAAACGCTTGCAGGGAAGCATCTTTATTAAAGTTCAGGCTTCACACTTCTCACAGCATCTGCTTTCTGCATCTCACAGCAGACTCCACTCTTCCCTTCACCATGCGTCTGCTTAAGCTCCTCTGCACACAGGATTTCCCAGCCTGCCTCCTGCTATCAATTCAGACTGGCAAAACTCACGGGGTCCTAGTGCTCTCCTGATGCTCTCTCACATGTGCCAGACTCCAAAGAGGCAAGACATCCTTGTCCCCACCAGGAGGATAACTCTCCATCTCCTGCTCCACTTTTTACCTCTCCTCTTCCTCCTCTTTGACCCAACCATGTCAAACAGACAGGATGATGCTGTTGTGGGTAGAACCTTCTGCATTTCAGGCAATCTACTGTTCCTCCTCCTTCCCATTATCACTCAATCTGCACTGAGATGATGACATGAGGCTCAGTTAGGTAGTATCACCCTGTGTACTTTCTTCCTTCATCTCTGCCTGGTCCACATACAAAGCTTCCTCTTCAGTTGTGAACAGCGAGCATTTCAGTAGATGGTGTTATTGCCGCTTATTATCTTGGTTGACTCTTCAAAGTATTGTAGAACCTCTCAGATGTCAGAAATCCAAACCCACTTATTTGTTCTTATGTGAGGATGATGCTTGCAAATGTGTAACGATAGGTGCAGGGAGCACGTAGCAAGTACGTAGCACATAGCCCAGGGGAAGTGGCAGTAGTGTCACCCGCAGACACTGATTCTGGACATAGGCATTCAGCCCACCTATCTGGGTACTTTGATGACATGTGCCTGAGCATGCTGAGGGTGGTCAGGTAGTCAGGCTATTAGTGGTTAAGCCCCTGCTGATCTTGGTAAGGCAGAGGTTGTAAATTACCATTCTTTTATCATTAGCACTTTCTTTAAAAAAAGCGCCAGACTGGGGAACATTTAACCCTTGGCCTGGGAACTTGCTGTATGTGGGTGCTATTGGAAACAGTTGCCCAGTTTCTCCCTCTGGCTACCTCACTGCCTCTTCCTGCCTGTTGCAGTGCTGCGGATCCCTCTCTCTATGTGCAGCTGTCCTCGCTCTACATAAACTAGCTACTAACCATGCAATAATAATGATTAAATAATACACACTTTTTCTTTAAATCTGCATTATAGATGTCATAAGTAATTACAACCTCCTCTGGATCTTGAAAACTAGAGACAATCAGCAAATTTATGTATTATGTTTGTTTTCAGCACCAGAAAATATTTTGGGGTCAGCTGTTTTTGTCTGAACAGTGTTCTATAACTGTATCTTATAAATTGGTAAACTGCTAAAATGACAAACATGTGTTACTGTCCAAATATTTTTGGACAAAACTGTATTCATGTCATTGATATGCATACCATAGTGTTCAATATATTTACCTTAACCAAAATACTCATGATGGGGACAGATAAATTACTGCATTTTTCAGATTATAAAATGCACTTCCCCCCCTTCCCCCAAGATTGCGGTGGGGAAATGGGGGTTAGTTTTATAATCCAGTTGTATCTTATAGCGGTGTAGTGTCCTGGCGGCGGCATTATGTGAAGTTGCTGAGGAGTCCTGGTGGTGACACTGTGGGGCAATGCAGTGCAGCTGTCCTGGCACAGGCATGGTGGGACAATCCTTTAGGGGTGTCCCGGCGGCACACAGTTGGCACCATTGATTTTCCGGCAGTAGTTACAATGGGCTGAAGGGAAATGGCTGTGGAGGCAGCACAGACGGAGATATCGTAGATCCAAGATCTCCATCTGTGCATGTGCTACCTCCACCAGCATTGTCCTGAAGTCCATCACATCGGTAGCCCATCGTGTCTATTGTTGGGAATTCAATGGTGTCTACCGTGCTGCTGCTGGAACATCCCCACAGTATTTCTCAACTATGCCACTGCTGGAACACCCCCACAGCATTGCCCCACCGTGCCACTGCTGATACAGCCCCACAGCATTGCCCCACTGTGCTGCCACCAGGACACCCCACAGCAATGCCCCACCGTGCTGCTGCCATGGGAACACCCCAGCCACAGGCCCACAGCATTGCTCCACTCATGCTGCATCCGGTGACACTGCCACCTGTGACCCCACTCCACCACACCCACAAAATGTTTTATCTAGAATATAAAATGCTGTCTAGATTTATAAGACAGACCCCCTTTTTATCCATTTAAAATATTTTTTCCCATTTTCTTCCTGTAAAATTGGGGTGTGTCTTATAATCCGCAAAATGCTATGTGTGATTTACCTCATTGGTCAAAAGGGACCTGATTACTTCTAATGGTGTTTTTCAGGTTTCTATTTGCAGATGGGAAGCAAATGGGCATACTTTTATTACAATGTAATTTTTACTGGGGTTAAGTTTTCAAAGCTTGGGAATTTTTTTTAACATAATTCATAATTAAAAAGTATGTTTTTTTGTGATTGTTTTGTGTTGTGTTCTATAATAAACAATTATTTCCTGCATGGATTATTGTTATGGGTTATTTTCCAGCTGTCATATGTTGCCAAGCAAGAAGTCGGACTGAAGAAAGAGTAGAAATCTTGCTAACTGGTGTTGTTCCCGGACAGACAGCTATGCCAATGTTGAGTCCAGAAATAAAATCTATGGAAAAGACTACACATGTACAAGAGGAAGTTCAAGTCAGCAATGGTTAGTTCATAATGCATACTATTACTTCATACAGCAGGGATCAAAATTTAGGGTCAAAATTATACATTTTATATTACCCTGCTATTACTATTTATGTCTGTGCATACAGCAGGACATTTACAGGGTGGGCCATTTATATGGATATACCTAAATAAAATTGGAAAGGTTGTTGATATCAACTTCCTGTTTGTGGCACATTAGTATATGGGAGGGAGAAAACCTTTCCAGAGGGGTGGTGACCATGGTGGCCATTTTGAAGTCGGCCATTTTGGATCCATCTTTATGTAGGTGAATCCATATAAATGGCCCACTCTGTATAGAACATTCAGACTAAAGTACTAATTCATTGAATATTACAACTAGAATGGACTACAGCAGACATCTAAAAGGAACACCTAAGAAGCTTGCAAAATGTGTTCATCTTAAGTAGGTTTCTGAGTTTAGAAAAACATGACTGTTGTCTTGCAGAACCAGTTGTGTACCTGGATTGTGTGGTGTTTTCATCTATGTCACATAAACCTGGATAAAAACGAAATTTTAGAAATGAATGCTACAAGTGAACAGAAGATAATCTTGTCCCCATTATTTGCCAATCTTCTGGATTTTCTGCATGTTCCTGAAACAGTATTGTAGAAATCCTGCAGATAATGCAGCGATTAATCTTCTACTGATCTGTTTCATTTTCTGTTTGATAATGATTGAGCAGGTAAAGCTTATCAAAGAGATCAGAGCTCAACAAAATTTATATTTAACTCTTTCAAGCCAGAGCTTGCTTTCTCTTTCCTGACCAGGCTATTTTTTTCATTTCTGACCAGTGTCACTTTATGACTAGAATGCTTCAACTTATCCCAGTTATTCTGGGCTCTTTTTTTTTGTGATATAATACTTACTTCATGTTAGTGGTATATGTAAAACATTCACAAAAGCCCATAAGAGCTGATACTGAATGCACTTAGCAAGACACCGCAGGCCCCGATGGTAAAGGCAACATAGGTGCATAATACCGATGCAACAATCACTCTCAACCTGCCACAAACAGCATAAATCACCCACAAGTGACCCCATATTGGAAACCAGATACATTGACAACTTTTTCTAGGAGTAGAATGAGCATCTTGAACCCACTAGTGCAGTGATGGCGAACTCCAGGCCTCGAGTGCCACCAACAGTGCAGGTTTTCAGGATTTCCTTACATTGCACAGGTGATAATATAATCACCTGCACTGGTAATGATTCCAACCTCTGTGCAATGCTGAGGAAATCCTGAAAACCTGACCTGTTGGTGGCACTCGAGGCCTGGAGTTCGCCATCACTGCACTAGTGCATCACAGAAATATATCATTTTAGGACATGAAAATGAAATAGCGTATATACTTGTGTATAAGCCGAGTTTTTCAGCCCAAAATTTGGGCAGAAAAGTCTCCCCCTCGGCTTATACACGGGTCAATACAGTGGTGGGGGCTGTGGAGGCTCGAGGAGGCGGGGGGAGGCTGCTGTATGAGCGGCCCCGTCACGTGGGGCCGCTCATTATATATGCACTGCTTCCCCCTGTCAATCAGCGGCAGGGGGAAGCAGTGCATATATGCCCCCCAAATGCTGGCACTCGCCCCCCTTGTAAGGGCCCCCCCCTGCTGCTTATCTTACCATCCCGGTCTTCTGCACAGCGCCGATCCTCGGTGCTCCGTTCTTCATGCTCCCGTCCGGCTACATCCGGGATCCCCGGCCGTCGCAGGCATATGACGTCATCGCGCGACGGCCGGGGATATCGGATGCAGCGAGGACGGAGCATGGAGAACGGAGCACCGAGGACCGACACTGTGCAGAAGACCGGGATGGTAAGATAAGCAGCGGGGGGGCCCTTACAAGGGGGGCGAGTGCCAGCATTTGGGGGCTGCTGTATACCCCGGGGGCTGCTGTATTTCCCCTGGGGGCTGCTGTATAACCCCTGGGGGGTGCTGCATTACCCCCTGGGGGGTGCTGTATTACCCCCTGGGGGCTGCTGCATTACCCCTGGGGGCTGCTGTATAACCCCTGGGGGGTGCTGTATAACACCTGGGGGCTGCTGTATTACCCCTGGGGGTGCTGTATTACCCCCTGGGGGCTGCTGTATTACCCCTGGGGGCTGCTGTATAACCCCTGGGAGGTGCTGTATGACCCCTGGGGGCTGCTGTATTACCCCCTGGGGGCTGCTGTATTACCCCTGGGGGCTGCTGTATAACCCCTGGGGGGTGCTGTATAACCCCTGGGAGCCACTGTATTACCCCCTGGGGGCTGCTGTATTACCCCCGGGGGCTGCTGTATTACCCACTGGGGGCTGCTGTATTACCCCCTTGGGGCTGCTGTATTACCCCCTGGGGGCTGCTGTATAACCCGTGGGGGCTGCTGTATAACTCCTGGGGGGTGCTGTATACCCCTGGGGGGTGCTGTATAACCCCTGGGGGCTGCTGTATACCCCCAGGGATGCTGTATATACTGCTGGGTCTGTATACCACTGGGGCTGCTGTATATACTGCTGGGGCCTGTATATGCCACTGGGGAGGCTGCTGTATACTACCACTGGGGGGGCCTGTATACCACACTGCTGGGGGCTGTATACCTGTGCTGGGGTCCACCCTCGGCTTATACACGAGTCAATAGGTTTTCCCAGGATTTGGGGGCAAAAGTAGGGGGGTCAGCTTATACACGGGTCGGCTTATACACGAGTATATACGGTATTACCTTTTTTTTAACAAAAATGTTGACTTAACCCAAAATGTATGATTTTCACAAGGATAACAGGAGAAAATACATCCGAATACTTGTTCAATTTCTCATGAATACAGGCATACACCATATGTGGTGGGAAACTTCTGTTTAGGGGCACAGCTGGGCTTTGAAGGGTAGGAACGCTATTTGATTTTTATAGTGTAAATTTGTCTGGAATAGATTGTTGGCACCATGTCACATTTGCAGTGCTCCAAAAGTAACAAAACAGTATAAACTCGCAATAGTGACCCCATTTTGGAAACTATACCACTTCAGGGATTCATCTGCGATGTGATGACCATTTTGACACCAGAAATTCTTTGCAGAATTTTATATTGGGATTTGAAAAAAAATTTTTTTTTTCATTAAAATGTTAATTTAGCTGAATATTTGTAATTTTACATACTAATAGGATGTTTAGATTGTGTGCCCCAGTGGGTACAGTTTTGATGATGTATGTTAAGTGCTATGGAATTAATAGCGCTATTTAGGTGAATAAATATTATTATCATTTTCACAAGGGCTACAGGAGCAATGGACCCCACAATTGTTTGTGTAATCTTTCCTGAGAACACCAGGTTTGAAACTACATTTCAGCCACAGTGGAAATCTCAGCAGGGAAGTAGCGCCATATTGGATAGCAGGCTTGCTGAAATGGTTTTCTTGTGATATGTTATATTGGCAGACCCCATTTTAAGACCTACTGCACTCAATGAATTCATCCAGTGAGCATATCTACACCACAGCTATTTTGTAGAATTTTATATCATTGGGTGGTGAAAAAAAATGTTTTTACTACCAAAATGTTGCTTTAGCCCCAGATTTTATGTTTTTCATGTAAAAGGGGCCCCTAAATTGGTCTCACAAGAAGGACTGCTCATTTCTGAGCTATCACTGTCACTGAATTTAAAGTCCTCAAAATTATCATAGCTATCTGACATGATACTTTCTTCACTGCCAGAACAGAAAATGGCATATGCCTGCTCTGCAGTATAAAACTAACATGCCATTTTATTACTTTTTTTTTATAGTTTTATATATAAATGTATACTCTACAGCATGTTATATTTTAGTATAAAATATATTCCTATCAAATAAGTGTATAGTATACAGTATATAGTGTTTTTATGTATGTATTAGTACAAAAATGAACAAATTAACTTAATATTTGATTAATACTACTTCTTGTTTAACACAATTAATCGATTGAAGCTGCTAACTGATTAACACTAATTGCTTAATGCTATTAATTAATTTATTAATCTATTTGATTTATGCTACTAATTGAGTAAGGCCGGTTTCACATTGCGGGATGATTCTGATCTGAGGGTGTCCATGTAAACCGGACAGCCCCGGATTGGATTTTTGCCTCATAGTATACTATGGGGCCGGATAGAAGCCAGATGGCAGTTCGCTGCCATCCGGTTTCTGTCTGTCCGGGACAATCTGGGAGAATTCAGTATTCTCTCACGGACAAAAAACGCTGCTTGTTTCCCCGAAAGTAAGACACCCTTTTCTTTAACTTTTTTGCTCCAAAAATGCACTGTGTTTTATTTTCAGGGGATGTCTAATTTTACCATTATCTAACCCCAAAAATTTAAAATTCCCATGCCGCCCCCAATATCTCCACCATCCCCTTGCAGCACCAAATATACCCATGCAAAGCATCCCCCCACAGGTCCTACTTTTGGGGAAACAGGGTATCTCCTCTAATTGGCAATTCCCGGATTGTCCTGGATTTGCCCGGATCCTCCTGGATCTGGGGTAATCCGGTGCTCCCTAACTTGGGAGCCTATGGGGCCAGATTGCATTGGTCTGGGAGGATCCGGGAACCGGACTCCTGCGGCTGCACACCGCAGTTGTTTTAGGACCGCGGCTAGCTCCCTGCCTGCCGCGGTCCTGATTCATCAGTGGCGGCAGCTGCGTGCGGGTGCACACCAGACCAGAGGGCATATTAGCCCTCCGGTTCTGTGTGCTGATCCGATCCGGGGCTGTCAGGTTCATCCTGACAGCCTCGGAACGGATCTGACCCGCAGTGTGAAGCCGGCCTAACACTACTAGTTAATACTACTAATTGATTTGCATATCTAATTAATGTACCTAATTAATTAATTAATTAATCAAATAATTGATGTAACTAAATTGATTGGTAAAGCAATTGCAATCAGTTATTTTAAATGTATATATTTATTGCTAATTGAATGATTTATTTTAAATTCAGGGATATAAAAATGATGACTAATCTAATTTATATAATAAACGTATACTATACTAAATACCTACCCTATCTAACCCTATATCCTAACTAATAAATTGATGGGATTAACTAGCAATAGGGTTTTTTATTGATTTTTTTGTTTTCACAGTATAGCATAGTAAGATCGTTTACTGGCAAAGCGTTTGTCAGAAATACTTGTCACACTATTTCTCCTCTGATCACTCACAGCCAAAAATCAGAGGAGAAACGTTGGCTCTTCACAAAGTCCAGCAAGTGCCAACATTTATTTTTTGTCGACGGTCAGGACAGGTTAATTCAAATGGCCGTAGTGTCTCACATAGCAAAATAGATTGTGCATGTATATGTTCTATTACTGTGTTGATATTCAGCAATAACAAGCAGGATTAGACAGAACCTGCCGACTTTGGTATTGACCAAGTCTGTGATTGATATAAAATCATCGTTATTTGTAAGTCTGTGCAACTCTTTTCATTGTTAGTCTAACCCTTTCCTCAAATGCGTTTGACAACCATGTAATATAGAGGGATTTATATATCATTGATGGATGTGGTGTTTGCTGGAATCATTAGCATTGAACGTGCCCTGCCTGTTATTGCTGGAATCATTAGCATTGGACGAACCCTACCGGTTATTGCTGGAATCATTAGCATTGGATAAACCTTATCTGTTAGCATTGGACGAACCCTTCCTGTCTTTGCTGGAATCATTAGCATTGGACGAACCCTACCTGTTATTGCTGGAATCATTAGCATTGGATGAACCCTATCTGTTAGCATTGGACGAACCCTTCCTGTCTTTGCTGGAATCATTAGCATTGGACGAACCCTACCTGTTATTGCTGGAATCATTAGCATTGGACGAACCCTACCTGTTATTGCTGGAATCATTAGCATTGGACGAACCCTACCTGTTATTGCTGGAATCATTAGCATTGGACGAACCCTACCTGTTATTGCTGGAATCATTAGCATTGGTCGAACCCTACCTGTTATTGCTGGAATCATTAGCATTGGACGAACCCTACCTGTTATTGCTGGAATTCATGGTTTGGGTCTACACAGAAGATAAGTTCACAGGTTGAAGGGAAAACTGAGAAGAGTAAGGATACACCCACATGGCTATTCACAATTGGAAACTGGGGTGCCAAGTACCCATCAATAACATTGGCTCTGGGTGCCCACTATTCAACTACATGCAAATATTACATGACTCTCATTCACAAATTTACATCTGCTTCCATATTATATTAAACTATGTTCTACGTCTCATGTCGGAGTGTAGGGTGTCCACTTGTGCACATGGGCACTCCAGGAGATTCATCTCTTCCTCTTTGGGAAAATCTGAGCCTGATTATACACAACTCAGGAACTTTAACAATATAAATTAACAAGCGTGATAGTTAATTTATCATGGTTGTTAATTTATATTGTTCAAGTTCCACACCAGGAAGCGCTCTTGATATTCATAATATTCTGCACTACAGAATATGTTGGTACTATAAAGTCAGTGGAAATAAATGTAGTTCTTCACATTGCCCATATAGCTAAAAAATGTTCCTCAGCACTACAGTTCCTAAATACAGAAGCCTATGTCCCCAATGGGCTCACACGGCAAACAAGAGGACAACTGCCAACAAACACTCCATGTTACAAAATGTATGTTGTCTTTGGTCTGCTTCAAATCGAGGACCTCAGCAAAAGAAAATGTTTTTATTAAGTTTTTCCTGAGCTGGAATTTTGCTTTCTTTAAAAATTCTGCAACTTTTTTATGCTTATTCAGTCATATTAAAATAAATGTACATTTTAAATCTTGTTAGCATTACAAAATGTGCGCAAGAAATGTTCAAATATTCTATTTTTAAGTGTGATGAAGTCTCTTGGTTTTTCGCCTGCAGAATTGTTCTGCTGTTGCTTTGATCCATACTTCAGCATCTTTACAAACAATGACAACGATGTGAGGTTATTAATTAGTGCCCTTTGGTGCAAATTTAAGTGCTGTTACTTAATCGTCTCTACTATGTCACTTTAATGTACATCTTCATAGAAAGCGTCTACTGCATTCTTGACTTCAATTAATTACCAACAGAACAGCTTGAGGTACAGTAGTAAGAATAACATTATATTTAATTCTTCGCAGCATGTATTTTATTTAAGTAGGCGTCCTTGGGTATTTCTGCACATAGAGAGAAATAATCTTGCCATTGGTATCATCGTCTATTTATGCCACCACAATAAAACTTGTTTACGAATTCTAGTGTCTAGATGAAAAGGCAGGTATTGATTGGAACATGACAGTCTTCCAGGCTACGAGACTAATAATGAAATGCTCTGACACATACGAGTCCAGAATCATTTAAAATGTTGACAGATTCCATAATGTAGTTGTTGGCATTATAATAGTACTAGTCATATATAAATATGAGGCTTGTCATAAAATCATCTCCAGCACAGTCATACTTTGTTAGCCACCAGTTTAGACATGCCTGAAAAAATTTACTGCACCATATGGGACTGTCGTGTTAAAATCACATATGGGTCTTTTGTGTTATGAGACAATTTTCCAGTTCATAAATAGGGTGGAATAATTGCAAGATAGAGAAACGTAAACAGGCACATCTGTAATGCTGCATTTTAGCCACTTAGCCAAGAATAAACCCTAGAGATGCGCTATAATATCAAGCATGTCAGGCAACATTGGTTGAATAAACATAGTCAACATAATTAAACGGGAAGAATTATGGAAAATGATTAGGCAGGTAAAACCTGAGAGAGGCTGAGACATCTTTTACAAAGCAGTAATCTTTTTGGCTGATTGGTTTTAGTAGGATTGAAAATGTAATTTTATGTTGTTAATAATGCAGCTGGAGAACAGTAATATTGGGTAAACACCTACAAATGTGTGTCCTGTCACAAAGAATTTATTCCTCACATCGCATGTCAAATCAGTAGGATATTGGATGGATAGTGCTTGTAAATTTCTGTACAGAAAAACTACACTTATCCAGCAGGGATGTGATCATCAAGGTGTCAAAACAGACTTGATTTCCCAAATTATTGAATGTTGTTAGTGGTGCATTAGCTCATAATTTAAAATATTCATGATAACAAATGTGTTCCTTCACATTATAATTTTAAACGGAACCTATCACATTGTGTACACCATTTCATTTGCTAGCAGGCTGCAGAAAGTAAGAGAAGCTAAACTGACTAATGCATAGATTTGTGGAAAAAGATTCAATACACCTTAATCCCTGCTTATTCTAGGCATAAGAATCAATCCAGTGGTCCTAATTAATTATTGGCAGCTATTTCTGTATGTACACTTGTGCATTTCAAAGGGTTATCCAGAACTATTTTTTTCTCATGGGGTCAGGAACTGACAGGCAGGTAGTTGGTAACTACCTCCCTGTTCCGCTGGTGCCGTCTCAGAGCGATCAGTGACTGCTCAAGCCAGAGATAACGCTGCTTCGTTTGACCTCATGTCAACAGAGCAGCTTTTCTTAATGCCGGCTGCTATGTTGACAGGGTATTACTGCTGACATCATGCTGAATGGCAGCTGACTCCCCGTTGCCCAATTGTGGGCACCCAGCAGGACATTGGAAGTCACACCCTATCAACAGAGCAAAACAGAAGGGAAGATGCTGCTCTGTTGACATGATGTCAGTAGACGTCGCAGACTCACTGGCACAAGCGGTCTGTGGCCACTCTGAGCCACAATGTAAATTCTTAGGCTCATAAGTATAAAATAAAGTAAGCCTGGATAATGCTTTTAATACTATCACTGTTGCTGTTTAGGACCACTCTATTTGGCCCTAAGGCCAGTTTCACAGATTTGTGTTTCACTGTCTAAATTTGCATAATGCATGAACTGGCTTGAGGTCTGCAGCCCCAAACTCAAAGCCTCAAAAGCATAGAGTTGTTGCCAAAAGTATTGACACCCCTGCAATTCTGTCAGATAATATTCAGTTTCTTCCTGAAAATGATTGCAATCACAAATTCTTTGGTATTATTATCTTCATTTAATTTGTCTTCAATGAATAAACACAAAAGAGATTCTAAGTACCGTATATACTCGAGTATAAGCCGACCCGAGTATAAGCCGAGGCCCCTAATTTTACCCCCCAAAACTGGGGAAACTTATTGACTCGAGTATAAGCCTTGGGTGGGAAATGCAGCGGACCCCTATCCTGGTATATAGCCCCACATCGTAGTATATAGCACCCGCCATCACTGTACATTCATCCACAAACTGGACGGACTCACAACTATGTGGATGAAAATGCGTTCCTGGCTCTGTGTGCTGATTCCACAGACATGCTGCTCAATAGATTCTCTATGCCAGACACAAGGGCAGATGCCCAGCTCTCCCTGTCAGAGATGCCAAGAGCCTGCCACACATAAGTCACAAGTTGTGTATGGCATTTTACTACTGCAACAAATAGTCGTGCCCAGTTTTAACCATATCAATCACTAATAAGAGAGACTTCCTGACACACATGCCCATAACAAGAGACCAGTGCCAATCAGAAAGGTAATGGCTATCTCCACCTGATGAGGTCCTTTTCATCACACATGCCAGGTGCCAATCAATAACACGAGTCCTGATGCCCAATATCAGGATGCCTCTGTCACACACAATCAATAATGAGAGATTCTCACAGCTGCCAGTTATAATGGTACCCAATTACTCTCACTGACTATCATGCCAACTCCCAGTGCTGATGTCCAGACATCTGTATGACATACACACTTTGTAGCTATGCCAGTGAAATACAGTAAAAGACTCTTCCTGTCACATTTGCCTGCCATTATCATGGATGCCCAGTTATTAAGGAGACCCTCCCTGACACAAATAGTTAAGTCACTCTGACCAACACTGATGAGCTAACCTTCCATGCCCATTATCTCTCATGACAGTCACACTAATAAGACTGGTGCCTCCTCAGTTCCCACCCAGGGTAATGTAAGGGACGTCCAGGGAGGTTTACTGGCTGCTGTCTCTTTAATTACATGCCATTATTAATACAAATGAATGCAAATTGTGCAAAGTAAAGAAAGGAAAGTTGATGTGTGACCCAGCAGCCCCTCTTCCATCCACATACAGCAAAGAGATGAAGAACAGCAGAAAAGCAGCTAGTGCCACATAAGATACCCAGCAGTATATACCCAGACTGGTGCTGCACCCTGGCACCTCTCTCCTGTTTTGTTAATTGCCTAGGAAGGTGGGTATAATGCCTGGCTCGTTCATGCTGTTAGTCTGCTCAGTGCTGTAATGAGATCCTGATTTACTGCTCTTTTCTCTGTGCTGTGCTAATGTGAGTGTGAGCAGGAAGTTGGAGCAGACAGTTACTTTCCAGCATTATTCCCCAGGCAAATTGCAGTCTGTGTACACAGGCTCTTCCTCCCTCTCCGCTCTTCGACCACTGTTCAGCATGGCTGTAATGTGTCTCACTCTCTTCTGTGTCTGTGTGCGTTACACACTGTGGACTGCAGGAAGAGGAAGTGAGGGGGCGGAGCGGGGACCTTCTTCTATACGTTCCACAGTGTGGAGCGCACACAAACAGCGGAACTGAAGGCCAGGAAGTGACAGCGGAGCAGGGGCCGAAAGTAATGAAATATAAGCACCATACTACGCCGGTAAGACATAATAAGCATACCGGCGCAGGCGGGCGTGACCGCTCTCTCTGTAGCTTCCCCCGGCACCTTGTCACTGCCCCCACCTCACTGGCCCTCAACACTGACTCGAGTATAAGCCAAGGAGGCATTTTTCAGCACAAAAATTGTGCTGAAAAACTCGGCTTATACTCGAGTATATACGGTAACCAACTCCTGGAAAAGTAGTGTAATGAAGCAATAAGATAACTGGGGATAGTAGAATTATATTATTGCTCTTAAGCTGAAGAATATAGAGATTCCGGAATTGTGATTATGGGTTCAAAATGATCATTTATTTCAATAGAAAAATTTATCGTATTATTAAGTTTATTCGTTCTACTGGCTCTGTAACTATGGTTTTTAACTTTTGTTTAAATTATCTTAGAATTGTGTAACCTCCCACCTTTGGGCTGTCAGGGAGGCTGCACTGACGGTTGATTGGTTGGAGGAAGTATATAATGGTCTGTTATTAATAGCTCCTCATCCGCTTGAGGAAGACGTCTGTACGTCGAAATTCGTTGTGGTCTGGAGCTTTTTATGAATAAAGTTACGGAGATTAAGATTAAAGTATCCCCTAATTTCCCTGCGCTCTACTATAGAACCGCTTGTTCTATCTGAATTGGACCATATATGATGACACTTTTTACCATTAAGCTTTCGTGCCTCCCCTACGTCCTTATACATTGTAAGCTTGTAAGCAGGGACCTCACTACTCATGGTATGTGGTGAACAGGGGTGCACCATCCATGAGGTTACCTGAGCTGGTCGCCTCAGGTGGCATAACCTTCTAGCAAACAGAGGGGAGCATCCGCAGGGGCGCCTGGTAGTAGTGCGGCCCCCTGCAGATGGCGATCCCACTCCTATAGTCCTGGCCACCGCTGCTGCGACCAGGTATCTTCTGGCAGTGGCGTATCTAGAGGAGGCTGGTGAGGCATCTGCCCCGGGTGCAGAAGGTAGGAAGGCGCCGCTGGTCCTCTTGCTGCAGTTCTGAATATATGAAAAAATCTGTGTCCACTTCTGCTTCAAGTGCTCAAGCATGGATTTTTTCATATATTCAGCATGCGCATGAGTGGCTGCCATACCACCAACCAGTGTCCAGAATCCAGGGAGCGATTATCCTGAGAGCCGCCTTCCTTTCCCATTTCCCTACTCAAGTCTCTTGCTGCTGTGCCCGCGGTTGCACCCCCGCAGTGTGAGCCGGCTTTTATCTCCACCTGCAGATACTCTGTATTGTCTCATATTGTCTGTACATTTCCCCTCTGAATTGTAAAGTGTTGGCGCTATCTAAATAAAAAATTATTATAGATAGCAAACAGTTCATATAATGTTGTTAGAAAACAACACAGTACATGTGGCACAGGTAGACTGCATGTAAGTAGCTGCCTAAATATATAAAGGAATAATTGTGCTATTAACTACCCATCAGCTCTCCTGGACAGTGAAGAGAGGACAGTCCTTTAATTCCTTTAATCCTAATTAGTAGGCTGTAGGTACTCTGTTATATTCTAAAAACAAAGAACAATACATTACAATATTAACTTTCAAACGAAGTGAAAGCCAATTATGATACATTTTTAAATCTCTTTATTTTACAAATTAAGGGTCTTTTTAAATATAGTTTTTACATTTTTTATGTTTTTTTATTATGTAAATTTTTTCCCATCCTGTAGAAAAGACTTGAAATTAGGAAACATTTATTGCAAGAAATGTTATTATAAATCCGCCTTAGGGAACGCTTAGAACAAAGAGAAGTACACTTTTTTAATTCCGTGTTTCTCATTTCTGTCATAAAGCTATGAACAGTCTGTACTTTCTCATATTAAACTTTGAGGTTATTTTTGTTTCTTTATAACTGATATATTAAAGAAAATGTACCTAATGAATATATAGTAGCTACCATGCGAATGCTCCAAAAATAATTTCAAAATACAAGAAAAATAATGTGATAAACAGCATCTCAAAAAAGCAGGAAATGTGATATTAATATAGGCTGTATTATCCACCATTATCCTACTAAATGGCTTTCTATACTGATTCATACTATCTGACTTCTAAGCCAGGCTGCTTTCATATTAATCTACATGTATGGGTCTTGATATGACATGATAAAAGCATAATAAAGATTTTATTATTTTCGATAGAATACTACAAAAACTTGAAATGAATTGTAAAAAATAGTTGATACACTGTTTTTATTAGTGAAATCTAAGTAAGGTTTTAGTTCTAGTTGTCATATTTCTGAAAATGACAACATCTAGCCTCCATATATTAAATACAGCGGCTGGCGGCTGGCTGCTGTTAGCCCGGGTGGCAGTCCACATTGCACAGCCTGAGGTGCGGGGGGATGCTAGCAGCGAATTGAGGAGCGGGGGTGCGCGGCAAGTTGATGAGTGGGGGGGAGTCCTTGGTGTGTCTCACTGCCCAGGGCTGCCTCCTCTCAGGTCCCTGTTCCAGCAGCCTCTTAAGTTTGTGCGGCTGCTGCGGCCTTAATGCGCCACCTGGCGGCCGCTCTCCCTGATGTGGGCGGCCCTGAACTGGGACAGTACCACCAGCCCGGGGGGCAACTGCCACCCTGGCACCTGGGCAAGTCCGCCCCTGATTAAATATGTAAATAACACCTAGATCACAACAATTCTGCAACTGGTATAACCAGTGGATGAATTTTTTAATACAATGGACTTGCTAGAGTTGTGTCTATTTGACATAAGCTATGTGTTTCTGTTATTCCATGCCTGATGAACAGACCTGAAACATCTCGAAAGCTTGCCCTGTAACATCACTTATTTTATTTTTATTAGCTATTAAAAGGTATCACAACTACAAGATTATTATCTTGTTTCTCCCACTGAGAGCAATCAACATTTTTTCAACTGGCTAACACGGCACCAAAACTTTTTTCTTCTGCACCAAAAATGCAACACCCACAGCTTTGTAATTAAAGTCAATGTGATTTTTCAAAAGCTATGCCCACATGTGTGTGGTCCCCTACCTGACAGGCCACCACCAGAGGTACTGTACTGCTCCTTTAGAGAGAGAGAGAGTTGTGCCTCTGCTCTCCAGGTGTTGGGAAGCCACAATTGAGCTTCATACACACACACACACACACACAACACTTAGGGACCCCGGGATGGTGAATGGTCCCAGAGGGAGGAACAAAGCGTAGCCAGGAAGGAAAAAGGGAGTAGTAGGAAAAAAGGAGAAGGAGAGGTAGGAGTGAGAGTGAGGAGCTAAGCGGTGTTGGCTCCCGTGTGCTTGAGCACAACCACACTCGCCCCGGGAGGGAAATACCAGTGGGTATGGAGGAAAGACAGATCCCTTAGGGTACGGAACAAGATGTTGATCCCCATACACCCGTATCTGGCGAGATTACACCGGGGCTGGTGGACGACACAGAGAACCGGCCCTGAATATGGCGCGGATGCTGTAAGGCCGAACCATTGAAACTGGAGGCCCCAAGTTCCTAATGGGAGCTGTGGCCGAACACCCGGCACAACTTGGAGAAGGCAGCCGAACTAGGGAGCAGTACCGGGGAGAGGTACAACTTAGCACCCATGTCTGTCGGTACCTGAGCTCTGTGTTTGCGGAGGCGCCGAGAGGGGCGGAGAGACTAGCTTATAGCGCTGAAAGACCACCAGAGAAAGAGACACCCAGTAAGAGAGATGGGAACACCAAAAGAGGCTCGACTGTGCTATCACAGTTCTGGAGACAACGCTGAACTGGAGGTCTGCAAAGGGAAGCACCCAGTGTCCATGCTGAAACAACTAAGTAAAAGTTACGGAACTCCAGCTGTGGTTTGTGAGACTTTCTTTAGCGGCGACCACCGGATGCAGAGGCTGCATGAAACACCTGCGTGCTGATGATCTAACGAACATCTGCCAAGGTACGAACTTAATCCTCCTTCCTGCTGCCCTGTGGATCGCGCTCCATCTGCAGGAAGCAAAACCATCCAAGCTGCCAGTCACCACCCCCAGAGGCTTTGAAGCAGCAGCGGTGGCCGCCCATGGCCGTGTACCGCAGGTGGCGTCACGAATACCTCTTTTCCCTGTCTTCCCCGTTAATTGTTAAATGACACCGCCAGGTTCACAGGAACGGGTCTCGGCCCCCGTCTGTCCACATGAGCAGAACCAAGAAGAACAACAAGCTGCCCTGTTTCCGAGTACCCCCTTCCTGGAGTGGGCGTGTCAGACTTGGCATCACGAACAGGATGCGAGCGGCCTAGTGACACTTGGTCTCGTGCGCCTTAAAGAACTCTTAAGAGACTGTATAAGAACTAACTTTCAAAATGGTGATGAGAAAGAATGAGCATCCCTTGTAGGTTTGGGGCGTGTGTAGGCCCTCGTCATGGGAAGTACCGTAGTAAAGGCGTGAAAGAGCAGGCCCACCCAGAGTACTGAAGAAAAGATAAGGGGGCCTGCTAAGGTGTGGTTGTTGACTCCACCTATAGACAGAACGAAAGAGAGTCACGTGGTGCAAGGAGCGAGAAGTATTATGGCAAACAAGGGGACGGACATTCTGGCTGGCGGACAAGAGAACAAAAAAGCCCCCAATGCAACCGGGGAGGCTAGAGACTGGGTACAGTTTACCAGTTCCGACATCTTCAAAGAGGCGATGAAAGAATTGAGCCAGTTACTGAGCAGTGCGCAGCTGTGGGCCGTTAATTCCTGGAAGGGGTCCCAGCTACAAACATTGGCACACTGAGTGCAGGTGTCGGAGCCTCCCGAACCACCAGAAGCAGCACCAGCAGTAGAGCCAATGAACCAGAGCTGGCCAGCGACCCCGGAGCCGACAGAAGTGCGACCAACTGCCACACCAGACCCGCCTGAACCAACGCTGAAGTCAAAGGGTGATGCCGCTGAGCCAGAAAGCAGTGTGAACCCAGCGGATACCCCGGAGTTTGAGAGCGGGAGGGCACATTGGGCATCCTATGAGAGTCTAACCGAGGGGTGCCCGATTGCGTCCCAGGTGGGGAGTAAGGAAGAGAGCAGATACAATGGTGACTACTGGGTGTGAAGGCAAGCTGTTGAAGAAGAAGAGCGATAGCAGCGTCAAGACCACTGGCAGCAGCAGGAGAAGGCTAACCTTGAGGAGAAAGCCTATGTATGAAAGATTCTGGTACCCAACCCAGCGGAGCGGCACTGAGGAGTTGTTGTGGACTTCCACCTCCGAGACGGCTGGGGGTTCATAAAGGAGTACGGCTTGGAACAAGAGGTCTTTGTCAGCATACGAGACGTCGAGTCGTATCTCCCGAAGGGACACCACGGACGGGACCTGGACAATGAGGCTGGTACACATTGCTGGTGTACAAGATCCTGCAGCCTTGAACCCCATATGCAGAGCCTGTTGGACTTTCGAGCGGGAAGTACAGTTTGCGGGCAAGTGGACCTTACCCATAAATTAAGACCTGGAAAGTCAGTGTAAATAGTAGTTAGACTGTTGAAACTTATAAATGTTGTACATAGCTGGTTAGTTAGTAAGGTACCAGGAATTGTAAAAATGTACAATGTGTATAGTTAACCTGTCGTGATCACCGTATAGTTGGGTGGAGGAATTTTGACAAAGAACTGTTTAGAACCCCAGTAGGGAAAATCGCTCGACAGACTGTGGACTATATGCTATTTTTGTTTTATATTTTTCTACCTTTTTATGAGCATTTTGTGTTTTCCCTATAATGACTGAGAGCACTTGCACTTTGTTACAGTAACGTTCAAGCATGGTGCCTCCCATAAGGGAAGAAAAGTGATTAGTATTGTTATTGTTATTTAAGAAAAAAAATTGTGAGTTTCTGTGTTACCAGGCTGCTTGGGGACGAGCTAACCTTTGCCAAGGGGGAATGTGGCGCCCCACCAGGCAGGCTACCACTAGAGGTACTGCACTCTTCCATTAGAGGGAAAGTTGTGCCTCTGCTCTCCAAGTGCTGGGATGTCACAGTTGAGCTTCACACACACACACAACACTTAGGGACTGGGACAGTGGGTGGACCCAGAGGTAGGACCCAAGCATAGCTGGGATGGAAAAAGGAAGTAGTAGGAAAGAAGGAGAAGGAGAGGAAGGAGTGAGAGTGAGGAGCTAAGCGGTGTTGGCATCAGTGACCTTGAGCACAACCACGCTCGCTCTGGGAGGGAAAGACCAGCGGGTGTAGAGGAAACACAGAGCCCTTAGGGTACGGAACGAGACATAGATCCCCGTACGCCCGTATCTGTTGAGAGTACAGAGGGGCTGGTGGACGACACAGGGAACCGGCCCTGAACACGGCGCGGATTGTGTAAGGCCGAACCATTGAAACAGGAGGCCCCGAGTTCCTAGCTTATAGTGCTGAGGGACCATCAGAGGCAGAGACACCCAGTAAGAGAGACAGGAATACTAAAAGAGGCTCGACTGCGCTGGCCCCATTCTGGAGACAATGCTGCACCGGAGGTCTGCAAAGGGAAGCACCCAGTGGCCATGCTGAAACAACTAAGTAAAAGTTACGGAACTCCAGCTGTGGTGTGTGAGACTTTCTTTAGCAGCGACCACCAGCCGCAGAGGCCGCATGAAACACCGGGGTGCTGATGACCTAATGAACATCTGCCAGGGTATGAACTGAGTCCTCCTTCCCTCTGCCCTGGGGACTGCGCTCCACCTGCGGGAAGTGAAACTATCCAAGCTGCCAGTCACCACCCCCAGAGGTTCTGAAGCAGCGGCGGCCGCCCATTGCCGTGCACCGCAGGTGGCGTCACAAATATCCCTTTACCCTGTCTTCCCCGTCAATTCCCCCTTTATTAAATGGCACCGCCAGGGTCACAGGACCGGGTCTTGGCACCCATCTGTCCCCGTGAAAATAACCAAGAAGAACAACAAGCTCTTTCCGAGTACCCCCGTCCCTGGAGTGGACATGTCATGTGCTTTTTTGGGTGCTGCATTTTGTTGCAGAAATCACCTGTGTTTTTTTTGTTTTTTTTTTAAATCCCTGCAATTAACATGCCTATTTTTGAGCTGCATTTTCCCCATAGACTCAATTAAAACCCTCCAAAAAAGAACCACAAATGGAAGGGTATTCCCGAGTGCTTTTAGTGGTGCTTTTTCCCCGTAATTTTCCAAAACAAAAGCGCTCGGTATCTCACCCTCCCCGCGATCCCAGGGTGATCTCTGTTGATTCTTGCTCTGTGCAGCAGTGAGAAATGTTTTTATGTATCTTCCAGAACCTTTGCACCATGTGATAGGCAGAGTCACATGGTTCTCAGGATCTGGCAGATAGATAAAGACATCTTCCACCACTGCATGGAGGAAGAATCACCGGGGATCACAGCGGGTTCACTGGGGAGGGTGAGAAAGTGTATGTCTGTTTGTTGTGTCTGTGTATGTCTGTCTGTGTTTGTGTGTCCCCTTATTGTGCAGCATTTTTTTTGCTGTTTGTATGTGCACAAACGCAGTACAGACACAATAGGTTTGTGCTGCTTTTGTTTAGAGACAGCTGCGTTTGTGTAGCTGACAAATGCAGCCTAGAAAAGAAGCACAGTGGGCACATAGACTCAGGCCTCATTCAGATGTCCATAGATCACAGACATATTCTATCTGTGAATTTCATGACTGGAACTCCTACCCAAAAAGGTTTATGGAACTACTCACATGTTCAAGTTTTTTGTGCAGACCATGTATACACAAAAAAATTATGGAGAGAAGATCACATTTGTTTGGAACCATGGATCAAAATTCCAAATATTATAGGTTCATGAATATCATGTACAGCACACCGTTGGCATAATTGTGCAAAAAAATAAATAAATAAGGCTCATACACCTTTAGTACTGAATTAATGAACAAGTGCACAAATACACTATGCAGCCAATATACAAACATATGCTGTATATACATGTGTATATACACGTATGCACACTGTGATCAATGATTACATGAACCCCATTATTGCTGTGAACATTGAAAACATATGGTACTTGGTGTGTTGTTTGTGAAAGAACACAAAAGTCATCCAATCATGTCAAGGTGTACTTAAATATGAATTGTCCCTATTGCTAATGTCCTACCTATCCATGTTCCAAACCAGGTCTCATCTGAATAGTGAAGTAAAAGAAAACCAGGCATATACCATGTTTTCCCGATAGTAAGACCCCCCCGAAAGTAAGACAGGGTGGGGGGGGACGGGGGGTCTGCTAATGTAAGACCCCTCCCGAATGTAAGGCAGGGTAGGGGGGAGGGGGGGTCTTACTATCGGGAAAACACGGGGGGGGTGTACATACATACACACATACAGACACAAGCATACACATATATACACACCATACACACCACACACACAGTCACACACACACACATAGCACCGCTTCTTACCGGGTCCGGTATGGGGTCCCCGATGGTCCTGTGTCATCCTCTGTGCTCCGGTACGGTCCCCGAGATGATCCGCTGCCGTCCTCCGTGTTCCGGTGCCGTTTTGCACCGGTATTGCCGGTCCTAGGCTCCATGGTCCCTGCTCTTCCGGAGTTCAGGCCTAGCTCCGCCCAAGTCATAGTGTGGGCCAATCAGCATAGCGGCGCTGACGTCAGAGGCAAGCGCCCGATGACGCTTGCTTCTGAGCGCCGCTATGCTGATTGGCCCACACTATGACCTGGGCGGAGCTAGGCCTGAACTCCGGAAGAGCAGGGACCATGGAGCCTAGGACCGGCAATACCATTGCAAAACGGCACCGGAACACAGCGGACGGCAGCGGATCATCTCGGGGACCGGACCGGAGCACAGAGGACGGCACAGGACCATCGGGGACCCCACACCGGACCCGGTAAGAAGCGGTGCTATGTGTGTGTGTGACTGTGTGTGTGGTGTGTATGGTGTGTATATATGTGTATGCTTGTGTCTGTATGTGTGGGAATGTGTGGATGGATGGCTGCAGTGTGTGGATGGATGGATGGATGGTGGGGCCTTCAATGTAAGGCCCCCCCGAAAGTAAGACAGGGGGCCACTTTTGGCCCCCCAAAAAAAGTAAGACAGAGTCTTACTTTCGGGAAAACACGGTAGTTCACAATTAATGGAAGGTAAATAAGAGTGCTGAGCAGGGGCGTAACTACAACAGGTGCAGGGGTTGCAATCGCACTAGTGCCTGGGGGGCCCCAAAAGTCCCTGTGGCCTATAGAAAAAGACTATTGCTATTAAAGATTTGCAATAATTGGGGGCCCCGTAGGAGCTTTCAAATCAGGGCCCATGAGCTTCAAGTTACGCCACTGGTGCTGAGTCATGGAGGGGGAGACCTGGAGGTAGACACCACCCCAAGATAGACTTCAAAAAATATAGGTCTTGCAAACGTTGAGTATTAAATTAATGTACCGATGTACAAATTTGCAATGGGGCCAATAATTCAAACCATGGGCGTACCCAGCGTGGGGCAGGGGGGGCAGGCACCCCCCCAAGAGGCTGCCCCCCGCCTCATAAGGAAGGGGTGAGCGCGGCACTATGCGCGCGCAGCGCGCACCTACTGTATTAGTTATAATGTGTGTCACACACACTGACGCGGCGGCTGAGGCTGAGCTGAGGTGGCCACTGCACCTCCACTTCAGCTCCACCTCACTGTAGCGGCGCCGGTTACGGTTAGTTTACCTCCTCAGTCAGCGCTCAGCTCAGTCAGTGACAGCGCGTGACATGGGGCGGCAAGCCGGCAGCCAGCAGGGGCGCAGTGTGGATCTCGCCCTCAGCCTCAGTCTCAGACAGTGTCTGCCGACTGCAGATCAGCTCGGCAGGCATGCAGGGGAACTCAGAAGTGATGTCACTCACATCACCACTGAGTGCTGAGGCTGAGTCCCTGCTGTGGCTGTGGTGCAAGCTGGAGTCCGTCTGGGGACACTGCTAGTGAGGAGGGAGCCTGGAGCCAGGAGCTGTGAAGAGACATCACGAGGGAGAGGACAACAGTAACTGTTAAAATCAGATGTAATGTAAATATAAAAAAGTGATGTGGGGGTGGGGGGTTGGGGTGATGGGAGCCAGGAGGGTTGTATATGGGAGCTTTATGTGGGGGCTGCGTGCTGTATATGAAATGACATGTACTCCCATCTCATATACAGCCCTGCATTCCATAGGCTCCCATATCATATACAGCAACCCTATAGGGCTCCTATATCATATATAGACCCTAAAGGGCTCCTATTATTGGAGCCCCATGGGGGGGGGGCTGTATATGACATGGGAGCCCTATGGGGCTATATGTGATATGGGAGCCCTATGGAGCATTAGGGGGGCTGTATATGATATGGGACTCCCATATCATATACAGCCCCCATAGGTCTCCCACATCATATGCAGCCTATGATATAGGAGCCCTATGGGGGGCTGTTGTATATGATATGAGGACTGTATGGGGTATGGGAGGCTGTATGAGATGGGACTACAATATCATATACAGCCCCCCCATAAGGCTCCCATATCATATACAGTCCACCACATAGGGCTCCCATATCATATACAACCCCCCATAGGGCTCTCATGATGGGAGCCCTATGGAGGGTCTGTATATGATACAGGAGCCCTATGAGGGGCTGAAAATGATTTGGGTGCCCTATGGCGGTGTTATATATGATATGGGAGCCCTATAAGGCGGCTGTATATTATATGGGAGCTCTATAGGGGGCTATATATGAGATGGGAGCCCTATGGAGGGCTGTATATGAGATGTCAGCCCTATGGGACATTGGGGGGCTGTGTATGAGAGATGGAACTTCCATCTCATATACAGAGCCCCATAGGGCTCCCATGTCATATACAGGCCTCCATAGGGCTCCCCAGTGGCGTAACAAGTCTGACGGGCACAGGTGCACAATTTAGGCCCCCCACCTTCCGCATGCACGTTGGTCAGATGTATGGGCCCCGTGTAACATTCTAAATCCTATAAAGACTCACAAATTGACCCCTCTCCTCCTTCATTATGTATTAATGTCCCTTATGCTGCTGTATATGGTCCTCCTCCTAGAATATGGCCTTTATCGTGGTATATATGTCCCCCATCATGGTTTATATGGTCCTCCTCTGCCACCATAGTCCTCCAATTATTATAATGCATCCCCACATTCCTCCATACATTACAATGTATTCCCATAGTCCTCTATGTATTATAATGCATCCCATAGTCCCCCATTCATAAGGTACCCCCATAGTCATCCAATTATCATAATGCAACCCCACTATCCTCTATATAGTATAATGTAGCCTCATATGCCTCCATACATTATAATGCACCTCCATACAGTATAATGCACTCCCATAGTTCTCCATATAGTATAATTCACCCGTAGTCCTCTATACAGTATAATGCACCATCAATAGTCCTCCATATAGTATAATGCACCCGCATAGTTGTCCATATAGCCCTCCATACAGTATAATGCACCCTCACAGTCCTGTGTTTAGCATAGTACAGCCTTCCATATAGCACAGTACAGCCTCATAATTCTCCATACAGTATAATGCAATCCCCCCATACTCCTCTGGCCAGCGTGTACTCCTTAAAAAAAATCTGTACTTACCTCTCCTGGTTCCACCACAGCTTCCCAAAACTGAAGATACAGGAGGAGGCGGTGACACCGAGCGTTGCACAGTGTAACGCATACAAGCAGGAAGTGCCACCTAGTCCACACTAGGAGTAGGTGGTGCTTCCTACTTTTTATTTGTTCTACTGTGCAACACACGGCATCACCGCTGTGGTAAGAGGAAGCGCAGGGGGGTGGCAGTGCATAGCAGGAGGCTCAGTGAAACACACGGGACCCTTAGCGGCCCTTGTGCTGCTGCGCAGTGATGGTACGAGAAGCGGGCGCAACCTGAACGACCATGGGTTGCCCTCCCTAGTTTTGATCCTGGGTACACCCATGATTCAAACATATACATACACGATGCGTCATCACACTGCGATTAATGAATACATAAGCTGAACTATTACTGTATACTTTAAATATGTAAAATATGGGGACCACATAAATGAAACAAGAAGAAAAACTTGATGTGGACGTAAGGGGTTAACAATATGTCGATAAAATAATTTATATTTAACATATGTATCTTGTACATCCTAGAAAGCTGTCACTATACTCATATACAGTAGGATCCTATTAAAAGTGTATTCATACTGAAGTAAAGGTTTTCAATGGTGAAATGTAATGAACAATTAAAATAAAACCTTTCACCTATGCTTGTGTTGCTATTAACGAAGACATTCAAATATTTTTTTCTAATATTAGGTTTCAGTACCACAGAAGAATTTTTATATGAAATGAAATATGAATCTGAAGAATTCAAATCCCAGTTGGAGCCGACTGTGGGAATTGAACTAGTGAGAAAGGAGCGTGATGCACCATCTGGGATTGTCACATTAATTTTCAACATCATTTTTGCACCCAACAAGTCAATGAGGTAAAGTGTTACAAGCTTCAAGTTTTGCTTGATTACAAGGGAGCTTTTTAAAGGTCATTTTATTAATAATAATTTATAGAAATAGAGTGACACTCAGTTGATGTGATGAGTTATTTCTGAGACTATCTTATGAGAATGTTGGTGTGAAATGGCTGCTATTACTATAGCCTGACACAAGATACAGCATAGCCTCTTTGCTTTCACCCTTTTCATTCATAGCATTGTCCTGGAGATCTCTTAAATAAGCACTTCAATTAAGTTTGTTTTTTGTACTGAACCTGTGTATATATGTATGTAGTGTGTAGTGTATGTTAGTATACACACCTAACATCGCCTTCCCTGGTATCCAGCTCCATTGCTCTGTTCTTTTTAATGATGTCACTGCTCTTCAGACTACCTGGTTAATTCTACATGCAATGTAAGCCTATGAAACCTTGTTCTGACACTCAAAAATAAGGCTTTCTGTGCAAAGTATTACATTTCAGTAAGTGTGTTCAATATTTTTCCCTGTGTCATTTTTGAATTATTACATATCAAAATGTATGGACATCTACAATTTGATATCTCTGCCTGTGTGAAATAGATTGGTCGTTACTGAAATCTGGTGAGAAATTCATGTCAATAATACATTTAGAAATATATTTACTTAGAAAATTGGTGATGCGTTCAATACTTTTTTCACCCACTATATGTACACCGATTCAGTAAAAAAAAACTTCATGGGGAGGGCTTCTTTAACAGTGCCAAATAATTTGGCTATCCAAAAGGCTTTATCTTACATGGGATCATCACATATATCATCTTTGGATAAGTCTACGTGATACTTTAGAACTTAAAATGATTCAGCACAGCACAGAATGATATTCAAAAAAAGTGCAGACACTCGGTGTATCACGGTGTGGAGAAACACGTAGGTTCCCACCTTTTTTTCCATCTATCTTTTCTCTTCACAGGTTCTATGAAGCCAGATGTGTCAAAGAAATGGTTAGGTGGAGATAGAGGGGAAACAAGCAGGAGGGGAAGAACACTTTAATGTTTGGCCACACCAAATGATGCACTGAAAACCTGTACTTGGTTTGAACAGTCATTCTATGCTGACAGAGTCACTTTAAAGGGCACCTGTCACACCCAGGAATGCTTCAGGGAAAAAAATAGACATTTTATTCTTCAAGTAGCCATTCGCTTTCAATTATTGGGGAGGTGCAGGGAACAGTTATTGTCACTACTTACTACACAGTGAGCTTTGGTTGTCAACCTGTTTATCATACACACATGCTGCAAGGCAGACTGTCAACTAGAGATGAGCCACCACCCCGGTGTTCGAATTCGATTCGATTCGTCGAATCGACGGGGTGTTCGACGAATGTTCGTCGAATGCTCGACGAACACCATCGAACACCCCGGAAAACGAACAAACCGGGCCTGTGGGCATTTTCACTTCCACAATGTATATACATACATTGTGGAAGTGAAAAAAAGTGTTAAAAATAAAAAAATAATCAATGCTCACCTGTCCGCGGTCCACCGAAGCCTCCGGCTTAAAGAAAGTGTCCGAAACATAAAAATATCTATTTTAAGCTTTCTGGCAAGGTCCTGTGCTTCATGGTCATGTGACCAGAGTTCGCGCGAGAACATGACGTCACCACAGGTCCTAGAAGCCACGGGACCTTGCCGGAGGCTTCGGTGGACCGCGGACAGGTGAGCATTGATTATTTTTTTATTTTTAACACTTTCTTTCTTTTAGGGATTGTTTATTTTGGCTGAAAATGCGGCAGATGCGGTTTTCTGACCGCATCTGCCGCATTTTCGAACCAAAATCGAACATGTTCGAAATTCGCCGAATTTGAACCAAATTGTTCGAATTCGGCGAATGATTCGAATAGCGCCAAAATCAACTCGAATTTAAGATTGGCGAACTATTTGAATCGAACATCGCTCATCTCTACTGTCAACCGCCATTCCAGGAAGTGATTACGACAATGCTCACTCTATTGTGAGCAGTGACTGTAACTATTCTCTGCACTGCCCCATGACTGGAAGCAAGTGACTGTCGTGAAAATATACCTTCATTTTTTCCCTGTAATTTTTGCTCCAGTGAGCTGTTTAAACAGGATGGAAATGCTATATACTTGTAGACTATCCCTATACCTGCAGGTGAATAGGGATTCTGGACATGACAGATTCCCTTTAAATTTAGCTCTGTTTTTTTAGCAAAGAGTCAGTAATAGTGATGGGCGAACCCAAACTATAAAGTTTGGAGTCCGTACTGAACACCTAGTGTTAAGGCACAGATTCTGAACATGGACTTCCCGGGGAAGCCCGCATTACAGTTCGGGTTTGGGCTGTAAAATGGAAGCAAATAGTTATGAAACGGCAGCATCATACTTACCTCATCCCCCCGCTTGTACTTCCGGGCACCTCATTAACATCCTGTATATTCACTACAGAAGGGCACAACAGCCAATCACAGATGCTGTTACAGAGAATGGGCATCTGTGATTGGCTGTTTAAGTAATGTGTAAACTGCCCATACATACTAGATATGGGCTGGTTTCTGGTTACCTTGGCAACCAATCACAGACACCCATTCTCTGTGACTGGCTAAAAATAACTAAAAATATGTAAAAATGCTGCATAATGCTTTGCTCTACTTTTATTCTCAGCGCAGATGAAGCAAATGGCTATGGGCTTCCAGCCCCAGCTTCCTGGCTTTATCTTGGCTGGCAATCAAAATACAGGGAAGCCCATTATTTTTTTAAAATTATTAAATAATAAAAAAAAGTATGGGCTTCTCCCTATTTTTCATTGCCAGCCAAGGTAAAATCCAGACAGCTGGGGGCCGGGATTCTCAGTGTGGTAAGGTCCCACCATTCAGTGCCCCCAACGCTGAAAATCTCAGGCCACAGCCGACTCCTGAATTCTTTCATAGCACCATTAAAGGTGATTTACCCAGCTCTTCCAGTTGCCCTGGTTGGGGTGGCACTCTGCATAATAAAAGGGTTAGATGCCAGTTTTGTATTTGCAGCTGGCATTAAGCCCGAAATTCATAGTGTCAGGCCAGTATTAGTCGCGGCCACTGTGAATTTCTAGTAAACAGTAAAAAAAACAAAACACCAAGACAAAACATTTTAATTGAAATAAAACACAAAACACATCCCTGGTTCACCTCTTGAATAACCAAAAAACATACCCTTTGATGATAAATGAACAGGTGAACATGTTCAGCCCTGCTACATCTCTGTGAGCAGAAACACGTCTGCTCACTGCGACTAGCAGGCTGACACTGACTACTGATTGCCGTGAAGAAGGTGACCAAAGTGCACAGCTCAACCTCATTGGCAGCAAACCTGGGTGTCCAAATTAACTGCATCATGGCACACGGATCCCAGCTGTAAAGTGAGCACTTCTTTTGCTCACTTTACTATTTACTAGAAATTCATAGCCAGGCAGCTGGGGTCACAGCCCATAGCTGTCCGCTTTAACTGCACTGAGCATCAAAAATACAGGAAAGCGCTGCTCACATTTTTAAAATTATTTATTCATTTTTACAGTACTATGATGTCAGTAATTGGGTGAGGAGTACAACAGCCAATCACAGATGCTATCTCAGAGAATGGGTGTCTCTGATTGGCTACTTGAGTAACCTGAAACCAGCCCATACATTTTTGCATATAGAATGTATGGGCAGTTTCCAGGCTACTCCACCAGTCAATCACAGATGCCCATTCTCTGTGACAGCATCTGATTGGCTGTTGTGCCCCTCTGCAATGCATATCCAGGAAGATAATGAGGTGCCCAGAAGTACAGCGACGGGACGGCGGGACAGCAGGACGCAGTAAGTATAACGCTGTCGTTTCGTAAGAACTTGCTTTAATTTTACAGCCACCGCCCCATGCCATAACTTTAAAGCCCGAGTTCGGAATTTGGACTGAAGTCACGGTCGCCCCAAACTCGAACTAAAAAAAAGTCCAGGGAAGTCCACCGAACTCAAACATCAGCGGGTTCGCCCATCACTAGTTAAAAGCCAAACTTAAATGAAACTCGAATAAAGGGAGAATTTTCAATTTAAATGTAGTTACCCTTATTTAAAATTGTTCTAATCACTGTCCACCATCTGCATAATTTTACAGTTATCATTATTGAATTGTACTGTATTGCTTTTTTAGACATTCTGCTATGCTAGTTGTACAATGTGTAACTGGCGGAATCTGGAAGTTTCCGATTCATTTCATTGCCACTGAACCAAATGTGGATGATGTCATTCAGATTGAAGCAGCCGGACTAAATAAAGAATCAGCCATTGGCTTTCGACTAACCAGTCAGACAAGGTAGTTCTTTATCTTTCATTAATACCATTACCAGTGATTAAGTTTTGTGATAGCTGATTGGTGACTATGAACTTGTTCTGAAATCAAACCTTGGAAGACTTTAAGATATGCTTAGTATCACTGTCCTGCGGAAGATCCAGTGATGCCCCAGCTTTAGTTTCTTAAACAGATGGCATGAGTTTTCTCCTAAGATTTATTGATACTTTGATTGTATTTAGCTCTGCAGTTTCCCAGTGTCAGAGAAGCCCCAGAGCATGAGTCACCACCATACTTCACTATATTCAGGCTGTACTTTTCAGTGTATGCTTCAGACATACCACTGATTCATAGGCCTAGTTCCAATTTATTTTTAGCACTTCACAGAACACATAGTGGGATTTAACCCAACTGTCCTGATTTGTAGGCTCAGTGCTGCTGTCCTGGCAGTCAGGCATTTTTTCTCATCTCTCCTTGCCAGCCTGGCTCTGGGGTGGGGCTAAACTCTGTGTAAAAAAATCAAATAAACATATCTCTTATATGACCTCCCCTCAGGATCAAACATGTGAATTCTTTGTCCATAGGGAGCAGCTGTTCAATATGCCAATGCTCAGAATGAGAGAGAGTGGTAGGATTTAATATACTTGACCTGTATTGTAGGTGGGAAATGAGAAGCAGATTATACAGGTACAGGTACCATTACCCTTAAACTGTATGACTTGCTCAAAGCTTTTGAATATCCTTCCATAGCTTCCCACAATAGTTGGCAGTAATTTGGGCCCATTCCTCCTGCCAGAATTGGTGTAACTGAGCCATGTTTGTAGATCACCTTGTTAGCAGCTGCCTTTCCAGCTTTGCCGATAAATTTTTAATAGGATTGAGATCAGGGCCTTGTGATGCTGGCCAAATCCAATACGTTGACTTTATTATCATTATAATAATACACTTTCAAATATGCTTCATAAGTGAAATCTGGAAGAAACCCTTTCAAAAACCTTCCAGAGATGTCCCCAATAGGCTGTTTCTAATCCTGACATATGCTGGTTGTCGGGAAATTCATCTTCAGCTCCACACTCTTAATACGACCATATAAGGGTGGGGAGGCGGGGCCTACATAGCGTTCACAATACAGCTAATCAGAGGCTCGGGTGACCTCAGGCAGGGACAGTGCTGAGCTCAGGCTGTCAGCACACAGCTTCTATGATCTTATCTTATATCCTCTGCATTCACATCACTCTGCTCCATACAATCAGCTGATGATCGCCTCCACACAACTCCTCAGCTGATAACATGGAGCAGAGCCGATGTGAATGAAGAGGAGTCTGCATACACATCACCTGGTGAGTGAGTTCTGTCAGTGACATCAGAGGATGGGGATCTCTGTGGGTCCAGTGGAACCTCATGGAAAGGCAGGGTACTGTCATGCTTGGGATTTCCTTCTCCGTTTAGCTACAGCATGGGTAATCCCGCCAAGTGAGTTTTGATATGCGGTAAGCAAGTGTTTTAATTTGCTTATTTTGTTTCTCCTATCACATTTTGAATCTTGATTTTTGTACCTTCCTCATTCTGGTCTTTTCTGCTGGTTATATTCTATATAGATCCTACTAAGAAGTTCCAGCCCCACTGCGTAGGATTTTTGCCTGGTAAGATAGAAACCAACTTGATATATTTTTTTGCTGTCACAATTGCCTAATCTGCTCCCTTTTTCCTGTTTATATCTAGGTAGAAGGAGACTATTCTTACTTGCAGTTTATACTCCACCTTCTTCCACTTGTGCATGTGTTTAATGTTTGAACGCCTTGAGTCCTTACCTATTTGTACATACTTTCACTTTTCTGCGGTATAGTGCTCAGCAATATTCCCCTGGAGGAGCTTTGAGGAACAACTCAATGGCCTTTCAGCCGGGCATCTCCCAGTTGTTGTCTTTTATTGTTATTGCTAGAGTTATTCAGTCTGTATAAGTTTCACCAGGAACTGTGCAGCTAGGAATATTTTCCTGTACAGGAACCACTTGGGTCAGGTGCAGTAGATTACATATAGCCTTTATCTGTGTTGGAAATCTCTTATGCATCACACAAATGCAGTGAATGTTGCAGAATTAAAAATTGCAAATAATCCTTTGTATTGCCCAGTACATTGTAGTGTCCATAGATAGTGCCCAGCTTGTGCTTCTGAAGACACACACCCTGTATATTAGCAGGCTTCCTCACTACAACAATTCCAAACATGTGGACTTTAACTGTGGTGTATGCACATTGTGGTACTCAGAAGGGAGGGGAGCATTTGGATTTTCGAGTGCAGATTTTGCTGGATTTCTTTTTTTGGTGGGAACCATAGCACTTTTCCAGTGCCTTTGTATTAATGTGATAGCCCCCTATATTTCCATTAACAGATGATGGACTGAGTGTGGACTTATTTTTTGTGCGTTGAGTTGATTGTCATAGGTAGCAATTTGGGTACAGAACATTTTGGATCAGTACAAATTTATCCTGTGTTTTATGCTGAGCACTTACATTAGGGTTTCAATCTATATTTCTGTTTTCTATCAGTAAACAGTTCAAATTATTTGTTTATTTATTTATCATAGCGCCATTAAATTCCATGGCACTTTACAAGTGGAAGGGTAGACAAAGACAAGTACAATATGTATCGACAATCAAGTCACACAGGTACAGGAGGGTAGAGGACCCTGTCCGCAAGGGATCACAGTCTATGAGGGAGGGGTGAGAATACAGTAGGAGAGGGTAGAGCAGATTGTGTGGTGGTGCTGTGGTACGAGTCTTATTGTAGCTTGGTGGCTTGTCAAACGAGGTGAGTCTTCAGGTTTCTTTTGAAGGTTCCCAAGGTAGGAGAGTGTCTGATATGTTGGGGGAGAGAATTCCAGAGTATGGGAGAAGCACAAGAGAAATCTTGTATGTGGTTGTGAGAAAAAGAGATAAGAGGGGATAGAGACAGAGCTTTTGAGAGGATTGCAGGTTGCATGAGGGTAGGTAATGGGAGACCATGTCAGAGATGTATGAAGGGGACAGGTTGTGGATGGTTTTGTATTTCATGGTTAGGGTTTTGGGGCCGGGACCTCTCAGAAATGGGGAGTTAGTGAAGGGCTTGGCAGAGGGGAGAGACAGAGGAATAGCGGGAAAACAGGTTGATTAGTCGGGCAGCGAGTTTAGGATAGACTGGAGTGGTGCAAGGGAGCTACCGGAGAGGCCAGTGAGCAGGAGGTTGCAGTAGTCAAGGCAGGAGATAATGAGGGCGTGAACAAGTGCTTTTTCAGTGTCATGGTTAAGGAAAGCGCGGCTCCAGGAAATATTCTTGAGCTGGAGTCAGCAGGAGGTGGCGAGGGCTTGGATGAGGTTAAGGACAGGGAAAAGTCAAGGATTTCCCTGAGGCACCTAGCGTGCGGGACTGGTGAGAGTAAGCCGCCATTGACAGTGATGGATAGGTCTGGTAGAGGGGAGAGTGACTTGGGGGAAAGATGATGAACTTGGTTTTGTCCATGTTCAGTTTTAGAAAGCGAGCAGAGAAGAATGATGAGATAGCGAACAGACATTATGGAATTTTGGATAGTAAGGCGGTGATATCAGGTCCAGACAGATAGATCTGGGTGTCGTCAGCGTAGAGGTGATACTGAAGGCTGTTGGGACTCAATGAGTTTTCCCGGGCTGAGGATGTAGATGGAGAAGAGTAGGGGTCAAAGACCGAGCCTTGGGGACACAGAAAGGGGGTTGAGCGAAAGGAGGTGAGAGAGTGAGGTGACGCTGAACGTCCGGTCCGTTAGGTATGAGGGGATCAAGGAGAGGGCCAGGTAAGCAATGCCAAGAGATTTCAGAGTGTGTAGCAAGAGGGAATGGTCTACAGTGTCGAAGGGGGAAGATAGCTCAAGGAGTACAGAGTAGTGTCGCTTGCTCTTGTGGTTAGTAGGTCGTTAGTGACTTTGGTTAGGGCAGATTTGGTGGAGCGATGAGGTCGGAAGCTGGATTATAGGTGGTCAAAGAGGAAGCAGGAGGAGAGGTGGGAGTACAGTTTAGGATGGACATGTTGTTCTAGTAGTTTAGAGGTGAAGGGGAGAAGAGATATGGGGCTATAGTTAGAAACAAATGATGGGTCAAGGGAGGGCTTTTTGAGGATAGGTATGATCAAGGCATGTTTGAAGGAGGAGGGGAAGATGCCTGGTAGTAAGTAATAGGTTGATGAGATGGGATAGGGCTGGGATGAGGGCTGTGGCGAGTTTCGGAATGATAAATTATATACATTTTCTTTTCTCCCTTTATGCCATTTTCAAACCCTGAAAAGGAAGAAATAATGCTCAAAAAACTGAATAAATAAACAGCAAGGTTTTATATTAGAAATGAATAAAGAGCATATTTCAAACCTCATGATCATTTTTTCAGGTGTTTTTCTTACTGGACTTGCTCCAAAAAACCCTCAAAAAACTCTTTGGGTACACACCTTACTTATTGCTATACAGGGTATTTTATGTGCAAAATAATGACAAAAAATAAAAACTTTGCTCGCTTCTTTGTATCAGCTCCCACTGGATATTAGTAAATCAGTTTTTTAATCTGAGATAACCATTTTCTGTTATTCCTTTTTTGAGGACAAAATTATTATATTTTAGCTTTATAACTGTAAACTGAAAAACTCATTATTTGTATATGTAACTTTTAATTATCAAGTTGATATTAATTGTTTGTTGGACTTGTATTGCAGCTTATAATTATTTTAGTAGGCATTTACAGTTGAAATTATTTTTCTAATTGACAAAGATTTGCTGAGGTTAGGTCACAGTGTAGGAGCAGGTTATTTGTGTGAATTTCATTTTACTTGAAAGGGAGGATTAGGGTTTGATTAGAACATTAAATATAACTATTTATTTAGTTTTCATTGCGTCTTGATTCCTGTGCTCAGCAGTGAATAGTTGTTTGAGGTCAAAAGCAGCAATTACATGGAGGAATACATTCTGTTATTCAAAATTGTTATTTAGTTATCAGAATTAATCCAGATTCTATTCTTCATGGTTTGTAATTTAAATGTAAAATGCAACATGTACAATGATGGCCATTGATAGCATACTTACCAAAGGCCATACCGCTGTCATGGCAGCTGATACTTCTTATTAATACGGTATACCTACACTTATTAAATAACACCATTTTTACTGGCAAGATGCACTAAAAATGCCTAATCGGGTAACTCTGGTTCTGTATAGTCCCTACACTTATATACTATAATGCTGAGCTGTCCATTACACTTGTATAATGTTTAAAACGAATATAAATCACTTGTTCGCTAACTGCTCCTTACCTGTCACCCCTCCTGTATGGGACAATACGTCACACTTGATTGTGCAGTTTTCCCCCTCCCTCTGCAGTCAGCATTTGCACCTTTGATAACAGACACTTCCTCATTCAATCATGGGGTGATGACATAATAAAAGGTCCTATTTTGACCATCTCGGCTGAGAGGAGGTGGGGTCACGTCTCTTTGTACAGAAGCAAATATCTAGATACAGGCTCAGTGTAGGACCTATTATGACATGATGCCCACGTGATTGAATGAGGAAGTATATGTTATCGGACGAGTTGAAGCTTACTGCAGAGGGAGGGGGAGAGCTGCACAATCAGGCGTGACGTATTGTCCCATACGGGAGGGGTGACGGGTAAGGAGCAGTTAGTGAATATGTGATTTATATGATTTCTCAACATTATACAAGTGTAACAGGCCACTCAGCATCATAGTATAAGAGTGCAGGGACCATACACACATTTTTTATCTCCCCACAGTTCCCCTTTAAACTGAAGACTATCCATCTGTTAATACACATTCAAACATACTTTTTTAGGAGGTCCTGAAATATTTTAGAACATCCCAAAAAGGGGTTGCTGGGACTAAGTATAGATTATCATTAATAAATTGCTTTATCCAACATTCTGACAGCTATGCCCCCTTGATCAGCAGTATAGTGAATCAGCAGTGGTCTGGCATGCAATGCAACAAAATTGTTTACACAAAAATTGAGAACAAGTATTAATGTCCGCATTATTGCATTACAATTTTTTTTTACTTGGGAATTGAGAATGAGTTGGATTGATAGGAATAGCTGTACACATGACCAGTATAAACAGCTGGGTTTGAATTCTCACTAGTCAAATAATGATGGATTATGTTAAGAGGGATATTCTCAAATTGTCTCTTAAGCGACTCTGCATTCTCCAACTTCCTGGATACTGGTGGTCAGGGGGGTTCTAATATTCCTCATTGTGAGACACTTCTGGTCAGATTCCTTCTGCTTCTGTCTTTATTCTGAAGTGTACAACATTTCTACTAATATTTTTAGCTATGGATAACAGTGTATTTGAAGATGCACATGGCTCAAGAAAGTGAGAGCTGTGATTAAGAAACCTACTCTGGAAACTTTCAATGCTGAGGGATGGAAAAAGTCAGGTGATTGTGAATATGCAGAACTGATGAGTGCAGCTCAGTCAAGAGCTGATATGGAGGGAGTGGAAGGGCGTGAGTAGCTAATGTGTATATAGAAATAATGGCCTGTAGAGGTTTGGCTGGTATCTCAGGAGTTAACCCCTTGGCCTGGAATGTAACTATGGTGCATACTCAGCCAGGCTCTGGTGGCCAATGTCCTTGGAAACAAGCTGTATACTATTTAAGATAAAAGCAGTGTAATGGGTCAGCAGTGGCGTGGCATGCAATGCAACCAATTGTTTTACGCAAAAATTGTAGACAAGTATAAATGTCTGTGTTATTGCATTACAATTTTTTTTACTTGGGAAATGAGAATGAGTTGGATTGATGGCAACAGTTGTACATGTGACCAGTATAAACAGCTTGGTTTGGATACTCACCAGTCAAATAATGATGAATTATTTAAAGAGGTATATTCTCAAATTGTCTCTTAAGCAGCTCTGCATTCTCCTACTTCCTGTCAGTCAAGAGCTGACATGGAGGGAGGAGGTGAGTGGCTAATATTTATATAGAAATAATGGGCTGGAGAGGTTTGGTTGGTATTTCAGGAGTTAACCCCTTGGCCTGGAATGTAACTAGAGTCCATTCTCAGGCAGACTTCGCTGGCCAATATCCATGGAAACAAGCTGTATACTATTTAAGATAAAAGCTTTCATGGCTGACTGAGGATAGATAAATCAAGTAAATTGCAAACTTTAATTTTATATTGTTATTTAATAGTGCGAGAATACCGATTTAAGGATAGTCCATCTGTATTTAAACTTCTTTCTCAAATCTTCAGCCAGATGGGAACACATTCACCAGAACAAAAATCATTTTAATCTGCCTTTTTGCAGAAATGTTATTTTACATGAATTTAATGTCCCTTATTACTCTCTGAGTTCTCACCTGAATGCTCAAAGCATAATAATTGTAAGATGTAGAAAATGCCTCACCACTTTTTTGGCCCCTTGACTCATTTCTTTGGCCTCTCCTCTTCTTACTGTCACTTATGCAATCCTTGCCCTATTTTCAGAATGCTACCATTTGTGCTGAAATCCCTTGGTCTTTTACACTGGACCGAGACTTCAAGCCTTGAGGAGGTACAGCAGGGTTTTGTATATATATGTGTAAGCTCTTGTAGCACACTGTGACATCATGATGCTATTACCTTCTCGGGCCCCATCAAAGTTTTATCAGCCCAGGGTGAAAGGCCTTGGGATATGAGTGACAGCAAGCACAATCTGAAGATTCAGCAAGGATGAGACAGGTAATACAGAGGCGCCGGAGAGTTGAGTTGTACGGTTAGTATAAAGATTTTTTTAAACTTGTTAACATTTTGATGACCTTTTACATCCGCCATTTCGATGAATCCAGGCAGAAATGAATTATAAAAAATATGAATTTTGGCAAATGTGGATTTTTAAAAAATTCTACTAAAATTCTATTCCAATACTTTATTTACTTTTATTGTGCTCTGGTCAGCGTGCATGATTGTGCAAATCTTTGTAAAATTAGAGTTGTTAGAAAAATGTCATAGATTTCCTTGCTCTGACAGCCTACAAGGATAAAACTGAACTTGCATCATACCATATAAGAATATAAGAATAAAATAATATTTCTGGATGAATGGTGATTTGTGTGATTAATTCTAAGCTAGAAATGGTTAAGGCTTCATTGTCATTGCACTTGCCTTATCTCTTTCACTGTTATATTTTTCTAAAGTCAGGAAAAAGAAGTAATTCCACCCAACTGAAGATATGTATTAATTACGGTATATGGCCATTGAAGAACATGTAAAATACTGTCAAATATTAGCCTTTGTGCAGTACAGCACATATCATTTCAACTAAAATGTGACAGTTTTTAAAGAATTGGTTAAAAATAAGTGATGTAATAAATTGTTCAAGACATACATAACAAGAGTAAACCACTTATATCAGTCTTTGTAACACTGACCGTTTAAGGTGTACGACCTTTCCTTATTTCCCAGGGCACACAATGCTGCGTGACACAGGTATAATGGTATTTGAGGCCAAGCCATAGTGACGGATTGAACTGCAGTTTGCAGCTGACATTTCTATCCTTTTAA